>OY365821.1:16474381-16912184 GCA_959347315.1 Bimastos eiseni | reverse complement strand
TAGATCTTCTCCGGTCAACGGTCTCTCTGCAGAAACAAATCCCTTAAATATATTCTGTACCAACCCGACACCGAAAACTCCGCCGTTGCAAGAATTCGGGCAGTAGTGCCAGTCCCAAGCCTGGACAGAGAAGGAGGGCGATGCTAATGGTCTATACTATCACACAGTGTCGTTAAACTGCAACCAACACAGAAATCGACGATGAAGACTTTCAACTGTTAGTAATACTAGTAATGTAAGAACTAAGATGGATTCGTAATCACGAATTTGTATAGCGCCACTTCCAGCGAATCTCCCCCACTTGAGAGCAAGACCAAAGCGTTACTGGACAATCTATTTAGGACGTATTTAGCGCCTTCGAGAGGTTGTTTTAAGGCGCTTACATACGGATGGATCGTATTCGCAACATAATTTTGCTTTGCGTTGGTTCTGCGATGACTTGCTGTCTGACAGCGCATTGATCAGCCTGTATTGTTGTCTCTCTGGTCTGGCGATGCCAACTTGGCCTTGCACCAACATACCTAATAGACCTTTGTCAGCCGGTATTGATGGCCCAATGCAGTCACTCCCTTCGCTCGGCTGACAGGGGGCAATTGTGGTTCCATTTGTCATGCAAAATCGTGGTTTTAAAATGACCTTCATCTTGAGTTACGTAGTTTGGCCTGCAACCAGCTCAGCACGGGCCTGGTGGGGCAACAGAGTACCCACATACAGAAATTCCGCATGCAGGCCTACTCTGAGATTTGATCAAATTTTGGGATATGACCAATGAGATGTGCCGCTAAACAGGCATCCAATGCGGAAGGCTGGGAGGTAACCCATCGTAAAGGAGACTAGCCTACTAAACCAGTAGACCTACAATTGACAAATCGATATATATATTATGTATAATATATATATATACATATATATATATATATCTTGACATCAAGCTTCTGTCTGTTCTTCCCACCAATATATAGTTGTAGGTCAGCAGACTTCTGTTAACAGCTGAGTTGGTTAAGTGAATAGAACTCTCAGAACACTTTCTACCAGATTGTGTTGGAAATTGAGCCTATATCGATAGGCCTATGTAGATCTTGATCAATAGCCAGACTATATAGCCTATATGAAATGGCCCATATTGATCTAACATTTGGAAATAGGCTGCCGAAATTCCTTAGACCGAGGCCGAGAACCAGCGCAGAACTCGACCCTAGATATCGTCGTATTGGCTCCAAGCGGCAAAGAATGAGACTCTGTGGTCACGACCCAACACATATGTGAGATGGTCTGACGACAGAAATGAGGTCTGCTGCTTAGTCAAAAGTGTGGAAAAAGCATTGATGCAGAAAGGCGTCATAGAGACAGTTGCTCATGGCAACCAGAAGCAGAACATATTCATCTCTAGATAATCATCATCATCATCACCATCACTTTTGTCATCATCAGTATCATCGCAGGATCACCTACTGCAAGGTCATCGCCCACCGGGGCCACCTTTTACCATCACCCACCACAGTGACTTCCCTCTGAATCACTAAGACAATCACCCATCAATGCCACCCAAATAACAAACTGTATGCACCGAAGAGAAGACCACCGAGGTCGTTTCCTATCAAGGCCAAGCATCACGACCAGGGCACACGCTCACCTGGGCAACCCACTGGGACCTACCATCTATCGCGGCCACTCAACCAACACAAGAGCCATCCATTAGTATGACTCACCAGGTCACTGTTCATCAGAGGGACAAGGCCACCATCCGTCCACCTACCTTTGACTATGTGGCATGGTGGTCGATCGGTTAGAGCGGTCAGCCCGTAATGTTCAGTGTGCGCTGAATGAGCGGGCTCGACCCTCGTCCGGGGCGTCGCCGTGTAGGGACCTTGAGCAAGTCCTTCGCGCACAATTGAGAGCACGACTCGTCTTGATAAAGCGCGTTATAAATGCCGAGTTGTATTGTATGTAGAGTACAGAGGTGGTTGGTATAGCCTACTCACTGGCAGTGGTAACGACTTGTTCTGCGCTCCAGTCGGACGGTCCAGCGTCACCAGTGAACCGACATCGGAAGAAGTAGGACTCCCAAGCGCTCAGGTTCTCCACCGAAAAACCCTTCGCAAAGCCTCTGACATATTAAGCACATCATTTATATCCAGCTGCTGCTGCTAGTTTATTATGGCCATGTCAAATGATCTGTTACTGTCAAAACTGTTTCATATTATGCGGTGTTTACAAAAACAGTAAAATAGGCCAAATGATTGAAGTTGTCATTATTTACTATAAATGAGCCTCAGATGAATTTTGTCACAATATTAAGGAATTCATAAATTCAATCAATCTCCAACGAACCGTGCGCTAATCACCGGTCTTCCTCGCTCCACCTTTACAAAGGCACCGTAGGCGTCGCTATTGACGCCAAACTATGGCTATCAATCTCAAAACATATCATGAAATCAACCAAGTAATAAAGTTGGCTCAGCTTCTATTCTTGCCCTTAAACACAAACAAGCCATGATGCTTCTTACACAGACTCTACAACTAATCATCCGTGCAACCATCAGAGCAGGAACAGCGTCTGTCTCCTCTACTCTAGGATGGCTAACAAATAGGAACCTCTAACCCGCCTTCAACGCTAACGAACAAACTCAAACGCCCTGAATAAATTCACTCAAATTCTCCCTTTACGAGAGTTCTTGCCATCAAGACAGACACTTCAATTCAAAGCCGTACTGCAGATGATTGCAGCATAGATGACGAATCGCAGATAACGCAGCATAGACGATGAAACGCAGATGATGCGGCATAGATGATGAATCGCAGATGAAGCAGTATAGATGATGAATCGCAGATGATGAATCGCAAATAATGAATCGCAGATAACGCAGCATAGATGATGAATCGCAGATAACGCAGCACAGATGATGAATCGCAGATGATGCGGCACAGATGATGAATCGCAGATGAAGCTGTATAGATGATGAATCGCAGATGAAGCAGTATAGATGATGAATCGCAGATGATGCGGCATAGATGATGAATCGCAGATGAAGCAGTATAGATGATGAATCGCAGATGATGAATCGCAAATAATGAATCGCAGATAACGCAGCATAGATGATGAATCGCAGATGATGCGGCACAGATGATGAATCGCAGCAGTATAGATGATGAATCGCAGATGATGAATCGCAAATAATGAATCGCAGATAACGCAACATTGATGATGAATCGCAGATAACGCAGCATAGATGATGAATCGCAGATGATGCGGCATAGATGATGAATCGCAGATGAAGCAGTAGAGATGATGAATCGCAGATGATGAATCGCAGATAACCCAGCATAGATGATGAATTGCAGATGATAAATCGCAGATGATGAATCGCAGATAACGCAGCATTGATGATGAATCGCAGAGGACGAATCGTAGAAAGAGCGAGTTAGCGAGAGAAAATATTGTTTCTATGCAGAGGACTAATTAAAAGACGCTTGAGCGTGGTAGGCAAACTATTGGGCAGCAACCGAGAGAGTAGGAGGCTTAAGTATTTACTGGCTAAAACTAAAACTGTAGCGTGATACAAGAAAGGAAGACTAATAACAGCTAATACATCCAACATATTACACTAATAATGATTTTAACTATAAATAAAATCTAAAAAAACAGTGAACAGTTATACAAAAGTCAATCTGTCTGAGGGATTCGCCGACCATTTACAAATAATCGTCGCCACTTAAGACTTATTGAGAGGCGCTCAAGTGATCGCGGATAACTAAGTGATCGTCGCTGAACTTTGAACTCAGTCTATACGGTCACAGCAATGACTTTTGCATATTCAAGTGTCCGTTGACACTCTTTTGTACCTTCTTCCACCTTCTTAGAATTGGTGATCTGGTGTCGGTGGTAGGCCTACACTCAACGCCGTCCGTCAGGTGACCGCGTTGGTCGTAGTCATAGTAGACTCATTGGAGGCAAGATGAAAGACTGCGCTTAGCTCAACGTAATGCAATTCGAACGATTTAGTAATTATCAACATCTTCAGCAAATCATTTAATGACTGAATAAACAAATGAACGACTGAACGAACGAACGCATGAATGAATTCGTTAACGAATCAATCGATCGATTAGTGAATAATTGAACGACTGAATGAATTAATGAACAAATCAATCAACGGAGCAATCAGTCAGACAGCCAATTGTCAGTTAATCAGCAGTCAATCAAACAAACGATGAATCTATAAGTGAAGGACTAAATGAACCAACAGATCAGTTTAAACATTCAGTGAGTGAGTAAGTGAGTCAGTCAGACAGTCAGTCAACCAGCCAGCCAGTCAGTCATCCATTCAGTCAACCAACCAGTCAGCCAGCCAGCCAGTCAGTCAGTCAGTCAGTCAGTCAATCATTCATTCATTCATTCATTCAATCAGTCAATCAGTCAGTCAGTCAGTCAGTCAATCAGTCAGTCAATCAATAAATCGGTCGATCGGTCAGTCAGTCGGTCAGTCGGTCGGTCGGTCGGTCGGTCAGTGGGTCAGTGAATCTGTCAATCAACTTACGTGTATGCATTTGTCCAGCTTCCGTTCGTTTCCTTCTGTTCCAGTTGTACGCTGATTCTTTTCTCTCCACCACTTCCTCTCTTCACCTTTTGATTCGCTTTCGTCAGCGCTTCTTCCCAACTCAACTCTATCGAATGATGTGTTACCTTGACAACGCTCAGCGCTGACGGTCGCTCGGGGGCTGATCCAAAAATCACAATAACATATTGAAGCAGACACAGAGATTGTTAATTTTTTTAACGACACCGTTCCATATCGAAGATGATATTGGTGTCCCCTCCTTCTCTCTCCAGGCTTAGGACTGGCACTGTCAAAGTTCAAACAGTGTCGAAGTTAGACACAGAGGTGTGTGTAATAAGTTTATTTAACGACGCATCCATTACAAGGATGACATGCATCATATGACAGAGAGGGAGGGTCACACATGCTTGTATAGACTACAAGGGCGTCTGTACTGAATATGGCCAGAAGGAGCCACGTGATTAGGGATTGGAAGCCCGTCGTAGAGGTGACAGGCCAGCCGCTCATCCACCGCAGATACGCTACAAGTAGACTATAGAGGAGACAATCGTCATCTCATAGGAAGAAGAAGAAAAAGATGATGATGATAAAGAAGAAGGTATGTGTGTATGTATGCATGTATGCATGTATGCATGTATGCATGTATGCATACATGCATGTATGCATGTATGCATGTATGCATGTATGCATGTATGCATGTATGCATGTATGCATGTATGCATGTATGCATGTATGCATGTATGCATGTATGCATGTATGCATGTATGCATGTATGCATGTATGCATGTATGTATGTATGTATGTATGTATGTATGTATGTATGCATGTATGCATGCATGCATGCATGCATGATGATAAAGAAGAAGGTATGTGTGTATGTATGTGTGTGTGTGTGTGTGCGTGCGTGCGTGCGTGCGTGCGTGCGTGCGTGCGTGCGTGCGTGCGTGCGTGCACGCATACATACATGTATGTATGTATGTATGTATGTATGTGTGTATGTATGTATGTATGTATGTATGTATGTATGTGTGTAAGTCACACACACACACATACATACATACACATACATACATACATACACACACACATACACATGCATACATACGTCGACCCTCAGACTATTCATTCATTTCATGACTTCGTCGCTTACGAAGGTAATCCTGAGAGAAGGAGAACTCAACTGCACATTTAAACTTTAATTACAATTTGTAAATATCTTTAAAAATCGAGAATTTATATCGTTCGACGATAAGATTCTGTCTGCGAAGTCTCTTCATAGATTTCTTCGAAGCGATTTAATACCTGTTCAAGTCGTCTCAACCGGGAACTGAATCGATTCGTAAGGTCTCAAAAGTCTCTCAGGACAACAGGCTCACAAGCACGAAAGTCAATTTCAGGTACGAAATTAATGGACACACTTCTAACCTTTAACGGGATAATGAAAAGGCGCCACAGAAGTATCCTAATATATATCCATATATACAATTTGTACATGTGCACACTGCAGGTGCATATATAAAATGCATGCTTACATACATACATGCATACATGCATGCATGCATGCATACATGCATGCATTCATACATGCATGCGTGCATACATGCATGCATGCATACATGCATGCATGCATACATGCATGCATACATGCATGCATACATACATACATACATGCGTGCGTGCGTGCGTGCGTGCGTGCGTGCGTGCGTGCGTGCGTGCGTGCGTACGTACGTACGTACGTACATACATACATACATACATACATACATGCATACATACACACATGCAACAAAGCATTAAAATTATATATATATATATATATAATTATTAATATGCATTGTATGATAGGCTTTGACATGCTTCAATTGCGAAGTTTGTAATGGCGCTCCATAATGACATGTGTTCCTTCGTTTAAATTTTAAAGTCTGATGAAGTGATTGTCAAAAAATCCTCGATGACAATTTGATGTCGGGGTAGGAGGGTGGGTCGGGTCCTGGGGAAGGGTGGGTCTGCTCCGTCGTAGTAGTAGCAACAAGGTACGTTAGGGTAGGGTGCAGACGTTCATAGGTTGATGGTTTAAACAGTACGCAAAGGTTATTAGAAGAAGCAGAGGCAAGATGAGGCAGAGATAGAGTGAGACGCAGAGATACAGAGAGAAGCACACAGACAAACATACAGATCCAGATTGATGGAAATAAATGGGAGAGACAGAGACAGACAGACAGAGAGACAGAGAAGCAGAGAACTCACCTGCCATCATAGACTTATCTCTTAT
Organism: Bimastos eiseni; assembly: GCA_959347315.1. Lineage (NCBI taxonomy): Eukaryota > Metazoa > Annelida > Clitellata > Crassiclitellata > Lumbricidae > Bimastos > Bimastos eiseni. The sequence continues at coordinate 16,905,353 of OY365821.1, read as the reverse complement.
CCGTTTATGTGGTAAAGTAATCCAACCGAAAGAACTATAGCGCAATATAAACAGCAGAGTCGTTGACAGCTTAATAGACGAATATCTCTCGCTGTCTGGTCTATTCGAGGCCTAAGCGACGAACGAAGCGCTGGCGCCTATCTGCTGTGTCGCTTCCACCAATCGCTAGCCTATCATAGCTTTTACTAAACTTAATAAACGCTCAATAACACAGCCGTGTGTCTTGACACGACGCTTGGATTATAAGCCCAGGCGAACACTATAGGTCCACGGCGACAATCGACTACCTATGTAAACCTATAGATCGACATAGGACTATCGGCTATAGACCCATTTAGGCCTGCTAGTAAACCGTCGAATGAATGCAGTGGCAAGAGTCCATAGTTGCCCTGCAGTGGCAATCGTGTGGTTGCCACTGCAATTGCTAGGCGCACCTTGTTAATCGCCTCTCAACCAAAAATCGCAGATCTACAACCGATTAGAGTGAGTGGCCATCTTTGTGATAACACACATACACATATGCTTACACACAGGGGTGTTGACAAGTATAGACAAGCATACGCAGGAAGATTAATGCGACATCTGGAAATAAACAGACAGTGTCAGATATACACACTCAAACTCACCAACACACACGCACACACACGAATGTATAATATTAATTATATATATATATATATATATATATATATATATATATATAATATTCGTTTGTACACTTGAGTGTGTATCAAGTGATACAATGGTTTATACACAGAGATTAATGTAAATGGAGAGCGTGTCAATGCATGTTCGTTTTATAGCGATTGTTTATTCAAATAATAGAGCGTGTTGTTAGCGAACCAAGATCCAGTCGATGGATCATCACGATCATAATATTCTGATCTTCCTCTGCATCCTGATCTTCCTTCTCCTCATGATCCTCCTCTTCCTCAAGATCTTCCTCTTCCTAATGATCCTCCTCTTCCTCAAGATCCTCCTCTTCCTCAAGATACTCCTCTTCCTCAAGATCCTCCTCTTTTTCAAGATCCTCCTCTTCCTCGTGATCCTCCTCTTCCTCAAGATACTCCTCTGCCTCAAGATACTCCTCTTTCTCAAGATACTCCTCTTCCTCGTGATCCTCCTCTTCCTCAAGATACTCCTCTTCCTCGTGATCCTCCTCTTCCTCGTGATCCTCCTCTTCCTCGTGATCCTCCTCTTCCTCAAGACACTCCTCTTCCTCGTGATCCTCCTCTTCCTCAAGATACTCCTCTTCCTCGTGATCCTCCTCTTCCTCGTGATCCTCCTCTTCCTCATGATCCTCCTCTTCCTCGTGATCCTCCTCTTTTTCAAGATACTCCTCTTCCTCGTGATACTCCTCTTCCTCATGATCCTCCTCTTCCTCGTGATCCTCCTCTTTTTGAAGATACTCCTCTTCCTCGTGATCCTCCTCTTTTTGAAGATACTCCTCTTCCTCGTGATCCTCCTCTTTTTGAAGATACTCCTCTTTCTCGTGGTCCTCCTCTTCCTCAAGATACTCCTCTTCCTCGTGATCCTCCTCTTCCTCGTGATCCTCCTCTTCCTCGTGATCCTCCTCTTCCTCAAGATACTCCTCTTCCTCGTGATCCTCCTCTTCCTCGTGATCCTCCTCTTCTTCAAGATACTCCTCTTCCTCGTGATCCTCCTCTTCCTCGTGATCCTCCTCTTCCTCGTGATCCTCCTCTTCCTCAAGATACTCCTCTTCCTCGTGATCCTCCTCTTCCTCGTGATCCTCCTCTTTTTCAAGATACTCCTCTTCCTCGTGATCCTCCTTTTCCTCGTGATCCTCCTCTTCCTCGTGATCCTCCTCTTTTTCAAGATACTCCTCTGCCTCGTGATCCTCCTCTGCCTCGTGATCCTCCTCTTCCTCGTGATCCTCCTCTTCCTCGTGATCCTCCTCTTCTTCAAGATACTCCTTTTCCTCGTGATCCTCCTCTTCCTCAAGATACTTCTCTTTCTCGTGATCCTCCTCTTCCTCAAGATACTCCTCTTCTTCGTGATCCTCCTCTTCCTCGTGATCCTCCTCTTCCTCGTGATCCTCCTCTTCCTCAAGATACTCCTCTTCCTCGTGATCCTCCTCTTCCTCGTGATCCTCCTCTTCCTCGTGATCCTCCTCTTCCTCGTGATCCTCCTCTTCTTCAAGATACTCCTTTTCCTCGTGATCCTCCTCTTCTTCGTGATCCTCCTCTTCCTCGTGATCCTCCTCTTCCTCAAGATACTCCTCTTCCTCAAGATCCTCCTCTTTCTCCTTCCCTGCCTGCTGTAGCTCCTCCGCTTACGCATCTGTGAATTTCGCGTCTTGCTGATCTACAAGACTACAGCTTACATGCTCTTTCACCTTTGTCCTCCTCCTCCTCCTCTTCCTCGCCCCAATGTTCCTCCTCTTCGTGCTCATCTTCCATTCCTATCCTCCGCCAGCTCCTCCTCCTCCTGACGTGGTCCTCTTCCTCTACTTCCTCCTGCTCTTCCTCTTTATGTTTGTCCTCCATGTCATTCCATGGCCCATTTCCTTCTATTCCTGCTACCTTCTCTATTCATTATTAAGCTCACCGTCCGCCTTCTCCCCCTCCCTTTCACCCCTCCATTCCTCTCAACCTATTTTTCTTTCTGTGTATACTGTGTATTAAAGCGAGTCCTGTTCTTAGATGACCGTTGTCTGCTTCCCAATCGATTCATCCTTCAATTAGAACCAATTAGAAGAATTCGCCAATTAGAACTGCACCATTCGTCTCAGCAGAACGAGTCTAGACGACAGTGCTATATAGGACTATACTGTAGGTAAGCGAGCAGCAATGGATAGCATTTACCTGTCAAAAGTCTCCTATCAAAGGATCTCCTCACAGAGTTACTTTTTTCTATAAACCTCTGAGGAGCGTCTATCGTAAATTTCGTAATCGTATCTCCAAATTTATAAAGCGCCACTTAAAGCCAGACGCAGGGCACCAGTTTATTCACTTGCGCCTATGGGATCAACATGTCACGTACACATTTTTAGAGGCGTGTAGACAACTGTTGCCTTAACAACTAATTACCAATTACCATTAGGCCTACGCTGGTGCCGCGTTACTGGACCCTGCAGTTCCTTGTAGGCCAACGGTTAGGCGATTGCGTTAGTTATATAACACTCCCGAGAATTCCTACATGTTGTGTGCCAAATCGACGTCAAATTTATACTGTAGGACTAATATAATGTAAATCTTCGAATATTTCTCAACGCCAAAAAGCTCTCTCCACGTGGCTTTAACAGCGTTACTTTTTCATATTAACTTTTTAGGAGCCTCATGATCTTCCCTCAAGCTCGTTGCTTGGCTGCAGGTTGCTTTGCTTGGATTACGATAGACGCTCCTTAGAAGTTTACAGGTCAAAATCCAGAGGGGGTCAACCTGAGGCACTATAGTGGTGATCAGTGATGTTGTTGGTTATGTGGTGACGTAGGAGTAGAATTTCACTACTGTATAGTTTGAAAAGTTTGGTTTTCAGTCGCAAGTGGAAAATATTAGAGGAGAGTGGAACTTGTGCAAGAGATGTTAAATTAAGAAGGCGAGATAGGAGGATGTGCGAATTGGGGGAAGATATTCTGGAGTCCGTCCCAAAGAGTGTGTGCAGAATAAAATGCGGAGCGGTTGTAGAATTCGACAGAGTAGCCTATGGTAGAAGCTTAGAGAAGATAATGATGATGAGCGATTTGACCCGAACGGTTGAGTGACGAATTTGAGTGGGTCGAGAGGTTTTAAGGACGTTGTAGGTCAGAGATACAATATTGCAGTGGCTCCGGTGAGGGACTTTTAGACAATGAAGTGACTGTCGTGATGTTTTGAAGGGCTGGTTGCTGAGCGGGTGAGACACCAGTAGGCTATGTACTGCCTGCAGACGTTTTATTTGAGAGGAGTCGATGTTGTAAAAGAAGAGAATTAAAGTATTCGAGTTTGGAATGAACAATTAAGGTGACTCTTGTGCACGCTATCTTGTAATCGAGCAGTGAACGCAAGCAACAAAGGTCACGGGTGTGCATAGCCTTAAAATGACAAACGTTAACTTTTATTCTCAAATTATGTATGCTAGAGATAGCTGGTTGATGTGGTCGGAAAGGCAAAACACTTATTGAAGACGATACCACGATTAATAAGAATCAGGCTACTTAGCGCATCTGTTACTGAGTGAGAGGAGAAAGGCATGAACAGCGACGAGTCGTCAGCGTAGTGTGGTGGTGATCAACAGAGGATGAGAATATGATTTGTCTGAGTGAGGAGGTGTAAAGAAGCAGAGGACCAAGAACAGAACCTTGAGGAACCCCGCAGACGAGGCTGTTGCGGATTCGATGAGTGACCAGCGGCATTGACAGTGAAGGAGCATTAAAAAACGTACATGTATGCCCTGATAGGGTACACATCGACCAATATTCTCTATTCTGACAAAAGTCCTTCAAGTTTTCAATCCAATCACAATAGTCCAAAGCACAAATAAAATGTATTTGAACCAATGAAGGACATAATTATATACCTTCAAGGCTTCAATTAGAGATAGTATGAAACAGTGTGAGAAAACCTATTGACAAAATGTATGCAATAAATGTACAAGTTTTCAAAAAGGGAAGATGGTACAACGGTGCTAATAGGTGAAAAACCTATGGACATGTTGCAAAAGAAAACCATTTATACAGAAAATACAATTTTTAAAAGAGGTACTCTAAATTAATGCACAAGTCCCCTCGTCCAAACGACAAATCACACCCTAACATGCATCAGAAAGATCCAAAGTACCAGTAGGCCTATTAATAGAAAGTTAGGTTGAATGGTACTGACAGCTTTAATGTCAGAATCACCAATGGGTCAAAGATGAGCTTGCAGGATCTAGGAACTGTTAATTTAAAATCTACCAAGCATGAATAAATAATAATCTAAAACATCAGTACAAATCTTTAGAAAGACGGATTCTCCACAAAATAAGACACAACGATCGAAAGACAATAATGAATTTTTGCACTACATTCTACTTGCAATGCGCTTCAATATGAAACATAATAACACTCTGCTGAAGTTCCAGTGAATCATTGTTGTTTAACTGAATGATAGAATTCAATGATTGGCTCAGATAACTTCAACCGTCGATTTAATTTCAACCGTTGATTTCATATCAACAGTCAAATATATTTTAACCGTCGATTTCATCCTCCCCATCCTCGGGGTTTCTGTCGTCGAAATGGTCCATCTGGTAAACAGATTGTGGATTCTTCTTCAGGTACTCTTGGCGATGATATTCCATTGATGCCTGTCTTCTCTGCTGCAGATCTTGCATCTCACGGAGATTATACTGACGCAGCTGAAAATGTTAAAGATGCTGCTGTTACGGCAACAATACTAATCATACTTTGGAAAATTATAGATTATTTGATGTTGTCATAGTAACCAATACATTACTAATCACTATCGAGACAACTGATATATTACCAAGCACTGTCATGGCAACCAAGATAACTGAGTGATGTCAAGAAAACAACCCTATTAAATAATAATAATCTTAATCATAATAGTAATCTTAATCACAATAATAATCTTAATCATAATAGTAATACTCATAATAATAATCTTAATTGGAAACTCCAACTTTCTAATGACCATTTGAAACCTCAGTAGAAGACACTAGGTTATTCATAAGCACTGTCGATGCAACCATCTGATCAAGTACTAAACACTGTCATGGCGACCACTAGATTACACAACTAACATTGTCGTGGCAACTATTACATTACCAACTGTTGCCAAGGCAACCTGTGTTATTCACAACACCTGCAAGCAATATATCAACAAATCCAAACATCCATCAGAACATGATTAACACAATATGGGTGTTTGAAAGCTATCAGTTTACTCACTCCAGAGACAAATCTGTCTCTTATATTACATTACTTTGAAATGGACCTTATGAAATGACGAGCTTTTGCACGTACCTCTCGCTTAACAATTTCCAGCTCCATTTCAACGTCTGCCAGTCGTGATTGTGTCCTTTCCCGATCCCTCCGTTCAGACTCAAAGTCTTCTTTGTATGCTCTGACTTGCTCCTCTCTAACAAGTAGAAGTTCTGAGCCTGCTTCAGCTGATCTCTCGCTAAGCTCCTCAACTTTAACTGTTGCATTTCGAAGTTGAATCGTTAACTCTGCATTGTCTTTTTCCAACTGTACAATACAACACAACACAATAAACTACAATACAATAAAATTATAATTCATCTCTTGCCATAAGTTTAATACACCAAAGCAAAATAGAACAAAGTAAATTAGATAAAAGTAAAATTAATTTTGTTTCTTTAAAACATCATGCTATTAAGATACAGGGAACCTGTATTGTCTTCTCGCCAACCATACAATACAAACTAAATCAATGCAATCCTTAGAGTAGCTCAGAGGTACACTTCTATAGCTTGGTTCATAGAAATAAGATACTAACAAATATGAACCAAAAGCAGCAGAAGAGGTGAGTTTCTGCTCAGAAAGCAATTAACAGACAGGCAACAGATCAAGAGATTAAATGATCCATTAACCCTTTTACCATTGGTAAAAAGTATGAGAAAAAATTTCTGAAACAGTGCATTTTTTATGTTTTCATTTGATACAGTATGTTGTTGTGATAACAAAAAAAGATGTATAGGGTGATACCTTTGTGCAATATAGAAGCTATGCAGAAATTTAAACTTCTCGTTTCTTGTGTTAATTGGTATGTACTAACTAATAACCTCAATGTATGTATTACCTCATGGCAGATCACTAGAGTTAGTAATTGTATTAGGTATGATAAAAACCAAAACAAGGTGCGGCCCAAAACCCGATATCGCACTCCATTAAAAGGTATCTAGTCTTTTATGAAACTTTTTACCATTCGCATATGGTTGACTGCAACAAACTTTGCATCTTCAAGTAGGTTCAGGTTTCATTTACTTTGCTGGTATGTATACCGGAAAATGGTCTGGCAGTAAGACAGAGTGGGCTGCATCTCTTCCTTCATTCATGAATCTCTTCACTGGTTCCCACCACCTCAACGCATTCATTTCAAGACCCATGCACTGATGCGTAACTGTCTCCTTGGGTCAGCTCTGCCTACCTTCTGGCCCTCTGCACAAGGGTCTCCTCTAATCTTCACCGGGCTTCCATTCATTCCTCTGCCTCTGGACTGCTGCTGGTTCCCCACATGCGCTCTGCAACGGCTCAATCCAGGAGCTTCGCCTACGTGGGTCCTACTAGCTGGAACAGCCTCCCCGTTCTTCTTTGGGAGGAGCTGTTCTCTATTCCCTCTACTGCCTTTCAGAGGCGCCTGAAGACTTTCCTGTTCTCCGCTTCGCTATATGTTGAGTCGTGAGCACCTCTGACTTCGGGAGGCGTGTCATAAATTTTCAATTACATTACATTACACCAAGTCATTAAGTCTCGGCGCTGAGGTTTTTTGGAATATAATACCTTTCCAACAGTTGCTCTGTCAACTTGATCAGGAATTGTACATGGTTTAGTCTAGGTGCATCATCATTCTTCATGTATAAAATATATTTATACATATATAATATATATATTTATTATATATACATATATATACACTTTAGCCTCCTTGTGTAGTATGATATATGACACTGACGATTAACAACGCATACCAGCAGTACGACACATGATTACAATTACAGAGTAATTGGATGATGACAAGTTATTACAGGAGTCAAACTTAACTGTATGGCAGCCATGCAAGGTATCATGATGTTGTACATCTGATTTAACCAACACTGCCACCTAGCGAAAGAAGGACAGGTTAACCTCAGAAAAACTGAGAAAGTTTTTCTCAGACTTTCTTTTTTTTTAACCATACACAATCGAACTTACTGCCTCTGCTCTGAACGCCAGATGTAGATGAGTAGTATAAAGTCTTCGTATTTTGCCATTGCTCATTCACAGTATTATTGTTTCATGATCATTTGTTCATATCCAGTTCAAACCGGCCTCTTTCTCTCTCCCACTACTTCATAGAATTGCCAAATCATCACTCTGAAAAGCTCTGTGAGTCAGAGTAGCTTGATTCACTAATTATTCCATTCTACTCCATTCCATTCTACTCCATTCCATTCCATTCTACTCCATTCTATTCCATTCTACTCCATTCTATTCCATTCTACTCCATTCTGCTCCATTCTACTCCATTCTATTCCATTCTACTCCATTCTATTCTACTCCATTCTATACCTTCACATCTTCTCTCTTCTTACTGATCATAATAATCCTACATCTCAGCTCTGATAAAATCAAACTGACATTCAGTGTACAAACCTGTTTTCGACATTCCTCAGATGTTAGGAACTTTTTGTTGGCTACAGCGACTTGTGTCTGTAATTCAGAAATCCTTCCATCCTTCAACGCAGCTTCGTCTAGCAATCGCCTAACGTAAGCTTCCCTTTCATCGTTATATTTTTTCCACTCGGTATTAGCTTCAGTAAGCTGGAAATAGAAAAACATTAATTAGATATATGCATAACATGGCAAAACAGACTATGGACAGAGAAATATCAGGACAACAGATTGATATGAATTCCAATGGACCTTGGACAGAGGTAGGCAGAGGAAACATATCTCCATATTTTCCTCTATACCATACCATACCCCTTCTTGCTTTTACTACTTCTACTACTGTCACTACTAGCATGAACTATTGATGTGGTGATTATGGATGCAATTTTGGAGTCAAGCATAGGGAGGATTCTACGAAGATCACGGAGACCACCACTGCTACTACTATTACAACTACAATCAAATGCTACTTGGATGGGCAGTTCTTTCACAATTGCAACATAGAAGCTTTGATCAGTAGTGGTGAATTGGTGATATAAGCAATGCTATGCCATCTGCTCAAAGATTAACTGAAATGCCCTTTTCCATCTTTATGGAACAGTTGTCCATCTCTATGGAACATTATGTCCTGTGGTCATACATACTGCTCCCTCCAGGTCAGCTCAAGTTGGACTCTGCTCAATGTATCAAGATATATCTCATATATCTCTTAATACAACTTTCCCACAAAGCCCCATTTGCGGCAATTTTGATCGGTCCTCAAGAGGTTGTGGGGGTCGTTCATAATGGACAAGCGATGTTCCACACCTCTTTTATCTGACGACTGTTGGAGTCATCTTGTTTTGTTTTGGAAAACTGACTGGCTGTCCTCACAAAGTTGCCACCAGTTTTGCATTCTGAACTCACGGAGGCCGCTGGAATTGAACAATTCATGTTTCCCGTTGTAACACTGTAATAAGTAACAAAACTTAACATCACATAATCATGACAAGATCAGGTAATATAATCACAATCTGTCATTCAGAACAGCTTTTTCACATGTGCAGAGTCAAAACAAAAATTGTTGGGCTCCTAATTCTGTTGTAATGCAAAACAATAATGTAATGTACACTTACATAATTTTGGGATCAGAGACAAAATGGTTCATCTGAACTTACTGTCTCCAATCGTTTTATTAAACTTATCATATGCCTTTGACAAAAAAAGATTTTTCATAGACAAAACCTTAAAAAACCGGATAGGATGAAAGACCATTCAGAATTAAATGGTTGATCCGTTCCTATGTCAATGCATCTTAACATCAAATTACTATAGCTGACATCACACAACGATGGTGCAGGAGACCACATATATGCATGTAATTGCCACAATAATGCCTGGCAAGAGCAATACAAGGTAAGTTTCATAAAATTTGAAGTGATATCTGACTAAACTCCATCATGTTATAATCCAGCATACCCAACAAGTCAATAATTCACCACTTGTCTGTCAGCAATGCATCTGCTTAACCGCTAATTTCTAAGCACAGACTGTGCTCATTTCTGCTCTCTCCACACATATCATGTCATTTTAGGCCAAATTGGCAGGTCATAAAAGTGGCCTCTCTGGGGAGGGAATGGCATCATTGGCATGTTGGAAGAAGGCATCCAGTTACAGAGATATAACTTTCCTCTCCTCCGTCATGCAAGGTCGACAGCGGGCGGTGTGCCTCATCTGTATTGGCTGCCTAGGATTAGTCCACAGCTACATGTGTACGTCTCCTATGGAGCAAGTGTTTTGCTTGTATCACAACAATAGGCAGTAGCAGTAGGTCTATCTTTTAGAACCGGACATCTTGGGAAACAAAATGAAATAATCAGCTAAATAATCGGTAAAATAATCAGCTAAATAATTGACTAAATAATCGGGCATCGTCAAACGAATAATTGGCAATAATCTATATCGGCATAATCGGCAAAAAGCGATATCGGTACAGCTTTGATGGAAAACCACCTCACTAACCTTATCCCTGGGTGGCGCAAAGTGAAATGGACCACTTTTCACGTTTTTCAAATTTACCGTTTCCATTATCACTATTGTTGGCACGGTGTAGAACAGTCTTGAGTTTTGTGGTTGGAGTTTCTGATCAATAAGATTCTTATTCTTCAGCACAACCCATTGGGAACACATGATAATGATGGCTAGGCAATACACATGATCATTGGTAACATAGCACTTGATTATTACTAACACAATCTAGGACATAAAAATAATAACTTACCTCCGAATCTACTAAGTTTCCACATGGAAAACTGCTTTAAACAGAATTAGAGAATTCTAAGTCGTAACTTAAAGCTAACTACACAACATTCACCATAGAAGGTCCAAATGAAATGCTGCAGCAATTGATCATACAAGAACATCAAAAGTTCTGTGAACACAGACATTTCTGACTAATATTCTGTGACTATTCTTGGGAAAATATTATGCTGCAGCGAAAAATTACTTGTGCAGATGAAAGTACACACATTAAGATGAAAGACTCCTATCGGGGATTTACAGAAACTTACCTAACTTGGTTTCCGCACGTTTTTCAAATTTACCGTTTCGGTTTTTGTATTCAGCTAAAATGTCACATGCAAGGCATACTGTGTTAATGTCATAATGTCGGCATCCGATACCATTACCCTAACATTGCCGTCGTAGGCCTACGTGTTTACGGTGGGTGTTTTCCATGACTACATGTGAGTCATATCCATTCATAAATAAACAGATTCTAAGAAACTTGAAATTTTCCACTTTAAATTTCCTCCACAAATATTCGTGAACATTCTAAATCAGAACAAGCTTTCTAGATTAAACGATCTGCATATTATTATAAAGCATCAAATTTAGACCTATAAAAACAAATAATGGGGTTTTAATGGGCTAAGCGGAGCATTACGATGTTATTGAAACTGGATTTTTGTTCTTTACGCTCGATTTTTCTCCACCGAATCATGGGCGATCACCATTACATAAATACAAAATACTTGCCGTCGACAATTTTGTCGCTTTAGAGTCGTATAGGATCTTAAAATCTGTAAAAGGCGAGGCAAATCATAAATGGCGTGCTTTTACACTCGCAGCAAATTTCCAAAATATCTATTTATAGATTTGGAATTACATCAAATGATCAAATTAGTGTCGAGCAAAGATTTTAACCCAGCAGAGATAGGAAAATTTCCTTGTATTGCTCGTCCATAGACATTATATATTACTTAGACTGCCGAAGGCCATGGCGGCGTCGATTTAAAACTGACTCAATGGCAGTCACGGAATTTTGTGGGCAAAGGTCTGGTAGAAAGCCGGCGACTCGTTCGCTTCCTCATTTTAGGATGTGGTGAGCACTGGTGACGGCCCAAACGGTTAGGCGATGTGGGGTTTGAGCAGAAGGTAATCTAAAAATATGGAAATAGATCATTTAAGTTTGTATAAAACGGGCACATACATATTCTTGAGCGCTGATAAATATTATCGAAACTGCGGAATACGTAATGATAATAATATTATCTCTGCGGCAATGAAGAACGACCATAATTTACCGTACTCCAAGATGGAGTCAGCCGGAGCCAGTAGACGTGCAGCGCTCTTTCCTAATCTTTCCTAAATCTTGGCGTCCTTTCAACATGGATAGGTTTTCTTTTTCTTTGGTGGACTCGTCTTTACCAAGTGAGTCCGTTCCATTACTTTTCACTGCATTCTAACTTGCGCATTATTCACCATTCACCATGCATTCTTTGTTATCATTTCATTCCAGCCATCGCAAATAGTGAACTCGCCCATTTTCAAACGCCATAATGAGTTTGTCAATCATCCTGCTTCTTTCCATCCTTAGATTACTCACCGCATATCACCTTCAATTTAATCCCTCTGGGCCCTCCATGACCTACATTTCGTTCTCATCCAGACAAAGCCCCGCCTCCTTTGACACAGCGACAAGACAATATGGATACATGTCATACATACCTTTGGCTCATTTACTTACAAATAGGCGTAAAAGACAACTCCAGCATTCAATTTACAATAACTTTTTCATCATACTAATTCTACTTTCTGGAGACACACATGTAAACCCGGGTCCAATAAATAGCTATGAAGCTCCTCGTCCTCCCACTCCCTCTGTTCCAACCGCTTCTACTATGGAAACTGCCCTTCCTCCTTCTCCTCCATCTCCTCCAAACAAATTCGTACTTTGTACTTTAAATATACGCTCACTGTTACATCCAGAGCACTCAGCAGAAATTGACTCAATCATCCCACACTCCAGATCTGTTTGCACTAACAGAAACCTGGTTTAACTCAAACACAACTCTTGCCCAGTACCAAGACTGCATACCCCCGGCTATCATCTCCACAGCACACCTCGCCCTGCTAAGTCCGCAACCGCCATGAACACCACAGGTGGAGGCATCGCCTTTTTGACTCGGGAACCATCCACCGTCCTCAACTCCTGGCTACTGTTTTCGCTCCTTTAATCACTCTCAAACTTCCTAACAAAATTCTTACCATCTTCAACGTCTACCGCCCTTCCTCCTCCTCATACTCAAGTCCTTTATCCATCTTCCTGCAAGAATTCACAACCCTCCTTTCTACCGCTGCTACCACTCCTCATGAATTCCTGATCACAGGGGATTTCAACATACATGTCGATGATCCCTGTGATTCATTTGCAACTGAATTCCTCACGCTCTTATCGTCCACTAATCCGGTCCAACATGTCAACTTCCCCACCCACTGTCACAACCAGACACTTGATCTCATCATCACACCATCTCTCTCTCAGTTGTCACTAGATATTTATGTCTCTTTTGATACACCTTCCGATCATTATCCATATTCACATGTCTGAACATTCTACCTATTCCGCGTCCTGATCCTGTATCACGCTCTTTTCGTCGCATCAATTCCATAAACATTGAAGCCTTCACGCAAGATTTCTCCGTTTCAGACCTAATTCTAAATACTTCACTCTCCGTTGATGATCTCCTGTCTTCCACGCTCCTTGACAAATACGCTCCTATCATCAACAAAATCGAATCTCGCGCTAACAACCCGTGGTATAACTCCTATCTCCAGGCTTTCAAATCTTTCCGTCGACGCCTCGAGCGCACCTACAAACGAACCCGTGATCCTCAAGTGCTTGCTGCCCTAAAATCGGCGACAAATAAATACCACGACCTTCGGGCTAAGGCTAAAACGAGATTCTTTTCCTCGTTGGTCCAATTCCGATCCTCTGCTCCTCGCCTTCTTTGGAATACTGTAAATCAACTCCTCCATCGGAACTCCTCCAGCCCACTTCCAAACTCGCTTAAATCTTCTTCTATAGCTGAATCGTTCTGTTCTTTCTTCTCTGGAAAAATTGTTACACTCCGTCTCTCTCTTCAATCACTCGTTTCCAAAACCACAATCGATCCACTCTCAGAAATTCCCTCCTCTATTCATGACTCTCCTCCTTCCCCACCTCTATCATCATTATTCACCTTCGAACCAACATCAGAGACAGAAATATTCAATATACTACAATCTCTTCCTAACAAGCAGTGCAAACTCGACCCTATACCCACCTCCTTATTGAAAGACTGCGCATCTCTGCAGCCTTTGATACCATCGATCACAATATATTGCTCCAGAGACTGTCCACCTGGTTCGACTTTTCTGATACTGCTCTTCTCTGGATCCGGTCCTATCTCTCTTCCCGCTCTTTCTCAGTAAAAACCTCGAGCACTTCATCTAAATTGTGCCCGCTCACCTGTGGTGTTCCTCAAGGTTCGGTTCTTGGGCCTCTCTTGTTCATCCTCTATACTGCCCCTCAGTTCGCTGATTAACGCATCCTCGGTTGACCATCCTCTATACGCTGACGACACCCAGTTATTCATTTCTTTCTCTCCAACCAGCTTCTCCAACTCCATTGATAATCTTCTCCATGTCGTCACCCAAATCTCATCCTGGATGACCTCAAATCTCCTCTGTCTGAACCCCTCCAAAACTGAATTAATTCTGATTGGCCTCCGTGAGCAACTGAAGAAAATTCCTGATCCCTCTATTTCTCTCAACCTTTATTCTGCATCCATCCACACATTCACTGCAAATTCTCCTGTCCGCAACCTAGGCATAATCTTTGACCAAAACCTTAGCTTCGCTGATCACATCACCCATCTTTCTCGCTCTTGCTTCATGCACATCCGTGATCTTCGTAGAATCCGCCCTATGCTTGACTCCAAAACTGCATCCACAATCGCCACATCAATAGTTCACGCTAAATTGGATTACTGTAATTCCCTTTTCCTAAATATAGACACCACCCAATTAAATCGCATCCAAGCCATTCAGAATGCTCTCGCCCGTGCTGTAACCAAGACACCAAAGCATCACCATATTGCTCCTGCCCTCAAATCACTCCACTGGCTCACAATACCTGAACGGATCGAATATAAGGTCATTTCACTCACCTACAACACACTGCAATCCTCACAGCCCACATATCTCCGTCAGTTGTTCACGATTCAGCCATATCATTCAACCCGTTCCTCTTACACCCTCACACTACTTCGCCCTCCCGTCACGTCATCACTCAACTTTGCAAATCGCTCCATAGCCATTGCTGTCCCTCCTCTTTGGGAAAAAATTCCCTCCAGCATTAAGACAAATATCCGATCCGTCCTACGAATTTACAAACACCTCACCTCTTGCTATCTCCCCAAAGGTCTTTCACTCACAACTCAAAACACTGCTCTTTCGTCGCAAATCCTATCCTGATTCCTCCTCTTCCTCCTATCTCCCTCGCCGTTTCAACTCCAAACACCATCCACCTTAGCCGTCTACCTGTCTGCCTCCCTGACTCTCTGGATTTGAACATCTGCCTATCGATTCTGTTTTGCTTAAGCGCCTGTGAATAAGCTGGTTCCCGCGAATTCGCTTTTGTGGGCGCTGTAGAAATGTTGAGATTACGATTATGTTCGTTAATCTTGTATAGCTCATAACAACCTCTTTAATAAAATGTTAAGCGTAAATAGAGTCTACTGCTGTTCATATAGTTATTTACGAAGACCGTTAGCAGGCATTAGGCCATATTTGTTTGTTTATTAGTTCAGTGAGCTAGATATAGAAATATTATGGTTACTTCTGGTCAGGTTAGCTTGCGTTGTTGCTTGGCTATTACAAATTGAAGATACATCAAGTTCATAGCCCTGGATATTAAATTTAGTAACTTATGGCTATTGGCTAGATTAGCAGAAAAGTCAATAAGCATCAGGCTATTTTTGGATTCGTATTTCCATCATGTGTGTACTGATGATTTGTGAACATCGGCATCACTCATTAGATGCCTGGTATCTGACGTCGTTAACATTTCCTTCCATTATATATTGAAGAAGTGTAAAATTCAGACTTGCATATTCAATACGCTTAATTTTCATTAGATTAGCAGAACTATAGGCAGTGTTTTAAGAGGATTCTTTGAGCTAGTCTTGAGATTAAGCTTTTGAGCAACACTTGAGAAGCTTGAAGTTAACAACTGTGGTACGAAGCAACTTCCCTTTTTTTTACTTCGACACATGAGGATGGATGGGCAATTCACTTCCTATCTTCCAACTTGTAGTCTGTGAACCTGTGAACTTGATACAATTGGGTTAGCTGCCAAGTGGCACAGAAACTTGCATCAACTTTCTCCCTTGGTGGAGATTTGAACCTGGTACAATGACAAATATTTGACAATACTAATCGTTGGAATATTGTGCAGTCTCAATTTCGGGACCACTGGATTCAATACCAAAGTATCTTCACTCTGACCAGCAAATCATGTCAGAAACAAGAAATAATTATTTTATCAATACTTTCTTCAGAGCAAGTCTGTAATCTCAAGATGCCCTTACCAGGCTATAGGCCTACAACATATTGGTTAATGACAAACGAGTACTATAAGTGGCTGGGAAACCAATGCAGCTTTTCATTAAAATTTCAAGATGTGGCAATGCAAAAACTTCACTCCTGCCATCTTAAACAATAAGTTTTTAATCATGAACAACAAAAACGAAACTGGTAAAAAACTAAATGAAACCAATACACATATGCAACAGTAAGTTGTGGCTACAGAAATTAAATAATAAAAAGTTATGACAGACTATGATGGGCACATCACATAAATCCACATACAGAGAATAACAGATGAACATCGAGTGACCAAGTCAGCTGAAGAACTTCACATAAATGCTATTCATGTGATATCAAATCACTACATTAGCAAGCAACAAAGAATAACATAACATTTGATTGGTGAGCAAATAACACACTCCTAATGGCTGAAAACATCTAATGTAAAGTAAATCAAGGCAGTAAACTTATCTACAAAGATGCTTAACCACAAAACTGATGACAGTCTATCGTACAAAGGTCGAAATTCATATGCTGAAGTGTAAACATAATCCACAGTATGAATGTAAGCACTTCATAGAGAAAGTACAGTATTCACAATCGTCCCAAATTCCGAGGATGACTTCAGTGGACCAATGCGGGAATTCACCGTGGATCAGTTCCATGAACTGCTCTCCCATCACAACAACGCCAATGGCTCTAGCTACATTATCATTTAGCAAATTTGTAATGCGCAATAGGTAATTCAAAATGTGAATATGAAGCACGATTAGTCAGACACCAGGTTTGTGAAGATGCACTTAAATTTTTAAATCCTTGAAACTGAATACCTTATTCATACTATTGTAATTGGATTCCAAAATGATCAGCAATATGACTGATTTGGGAAGCAAATAATGGAGGGCACTTCTGCAGGATAACAGTCAATCCATATAAACAATGCATTTCCAGGAAGATCCTCATACTTCATTTTTATGCTACTGGGTCACAATTTGACCACGTAGACATGATCTGTCATAGACCCAGAGAACTAAGTATATTATCCGGTGACACAGCAGACGCTGATTCAGGGCCTCCAGTTTTGGAACAACATCCGAGGCTGTCGTCGCCGATGTTAACACAGTGTTCATTTGAAGAACACTGGCTTCGAGCTTCTTTTTTTAATGCTGTGGTTAGCCGAAAATGCTCAGAGCAGAGAAAGTCTGTTGATTTTGACTGCCATTTCAGACATTTAATTACATCCATCCACTTCTGTGTCAGTTCTACATTGTCAATGGAAATCTGCAGAAAATGAAATAAGACCATTTATTTATGCCATTACAATTAATTAAATTTGTAATGCGTGCATGGTTCACACAGAAATACCAATATGAGGCGCATATCGTAAGTTGCCAGAAGAAGATGCCCTTATATTCCAAAATCCTTCAAAGTCAAAGAAATATTTTGTGCCAGTTTCTGTTGGAAGTGAATATGTGCTATGAAGTCCATTCCATTTTTTGGAGCAGAAGCAAGTTAAGAAAGCAAGACTGTGTCTGCTTCGTTGCTCAGCTAAGACATTAACTTGATGGTTGCAATGTGAAGGGATATTTAGCACCCCCTCAAGAAAACTATGTAAGGAGTTTCCAGTAATTGGATTCATTCACTCATGCATTCTCACTGTCAATTTATACAACGTCCTATCAGGAAACCTACTCAGAGCGGACCTATTCTACCTACCCTGCACTAGCCAATATGATGCAAAAAATCATGGTGAATGAATATTTTACAGTCAGCAAAACAATTCATAATAAGCAATAAAAAATAGCAATAAATGTAGTGGAGATAGAACAAGTAGGCTAGGCCTAGAGAGATTCTATTACCTAGAAAGCATGATCACATAAGACGCAAGGTGTCATACAGAGATTAAACGAAGAATAGGAATGGGAAAACATGCATTTTACAATGAGAGGTAAACTATTAGAAAAACTACTTGAAAAAGAAAATGATTAAAAGGATGATATGGAGTGTGGTCCTTTATGTGGAAAATAAGAGAAAAAGACCAGAACAGATTAGAAGCAGTGGAAATGTGGATGTGACGCAGAATGGAATAATTTAGTTTGACAGAGCACAGGACAAACGAAAAGATAGGCGTAGTGTCGATGGTAGGAGAGAAAAGATCAACGATAAAGACAATAAGAGAACGAAAAAGGAGATGAATTGAATACACACATGTACTAAGAGGCGACTCCCTACTACGAAACATCATCAAGGGAAAAATGAAGAGAAAGAAAAGAAGAGGAAGACCGAAAAACATGATTTTGGGCTTAATGCTGGAAGGGAGCGAGGAGGGCGCCCAGAACAGAGAGAAGTGATGACATTGGACATACGAACCTGACGAAAAGGCAGAAAACTAAAGAAGCAGACCCACTTGGCACTTCCTTTTTTAGAACATTTCAAAGCACATTATTTGAAGTAAATAATCAATTACCCTGAGGCAGTTGGTTTACATGAACCACAATCCTGTGGCACGTTTCAAAACTAAGCTCGAAACTGGATTGATAAAAGGAAGGTTCCACGGTTCCGATGGTTGCACCACCACCACCACAATCACCACCACTGCCATCATCATCACCACCACTGCCATCATCATCATCATCATCATCATCATCATCATCATCATCATCATCATCATCATCATCATCATCATCATCATCAACAAGAACAAAAACAACAACAACAAATTTGGTGGCGTAATTAGCTTTAAACGCCGGAAGTAATTAAGTTTAAACGCCAGCAATCTGGCGATGATGTGTGCAACTTGATGAAAATAATTCTACTTGAACGGAAATTGTGCTGATGAAAGGAATTGGGATCGATGAAAAGCAGTCTTCATAAATTGAATAGGCCTACATTTATGCCTAAACAGAAGTTAAATTGATAAAAAGAAGTCTCCTAAAGAAATAGAAGAAATAGAAAGAAATAGAAGTTGAATTGATGAAAAGAAGTATCCTTTACTAGAAGCTGGGTTGATTAAATTAATTCTGCTTAAACGAAAACGGGATTAATGAAAGAATTCTGCTGATTGATGAAATAGTATATTTAACTTGACGAAAATCATCTATAAGCGAATAAGCGACGACATGCGCGGTTACGATCGTCACGGTAATTAGCAACACGCGCCTAGTCGCCTACGTTACGTATTCAGTCGTTGAAAGAAAGAAGGAATATACGGTATACCCTGTCACTGTCGGGCTGTTGACGCCACTCACCTCCTAATCCAGCCTTGAGACTGGTAGATCATCAAGAACAACACAATCGACCTGTTCAACACCTTCGCCGTCTTCCTCCTATCTGCCAATTAAGCTCTGTTCCCACCGTCATTTATCGATTTTTGCCTCATCATAACCGACATCGAAATTAAGTCGAAATTAATTTTAGTCGATCCCCGTCTCCCATTCATTTCAAAATTAAGGCACATAGCTGTTAGTTACGTTTCATTCGGTGGAAGCAATTTGGAATATTTGTTTGAACAAGTTATTTTGCCACTCAATTTCCATAAACAACGGATGGACCCGGTCAGTATTTCAAAGGGCATATTATACGGGACCTATACGAGCATGATATCACGTGGGTCCGGTTCAACATGGATATATGGGTACAAAATGGATTTCATGGGTGCAGGCTGGCAGGGCAGGAATGCTGGCATTTATTGATATCAACAGCGTAGAGGCGCTGGGCATCCGCTGACTTCTCTAACCAAAATTTTAACTAAACGAACGTTTGGACGTTTTCTAACCCACCAAAATCGTTGAAATAAGTCGATGCGCATAATTATAGCCATACAACAAATGAATCAGACAGTCATTCACCGTCAGTCACAACATACGATAACGAGGAGATTGCCCTCAATACGTAATCGTCGTCGTCGTCATCATCATCGTCGTCATCATCATCATCACCACCACCAACACCACCATCATCGTCGTCATCATCATCATCATCTTCAACAATAACAAAAAACAAAAACAAGAACAGATGTGGTGGCGTAATTAGCTTTAAACGCCAGCAATCTGGCGATGATTGGTGCAAATGACTAATGCTGTTTTCGGTCGTTTATCAAATCCAGTGCTAGTCTTACTCAAGTCTTAGTGCGTCTTCAGTAATAGATTCAAAGCATCATGTAACATCAGAATAGACCAATGTTAAATTTTAACCTCAGATAGTAATAGGCCTACGGGAACCACTACTCTAGTCTAGAGGGCCGTATAAGTAGTGGTGAAAAACACACTACTAAAACGCATCTAATCCTTGTTACGGATCATACCGGATGCGTCGTTAAATAAATTTATATAAGTCAGATTATATCCTAATTGAACTGATGAACCTTGTTCGAGACCCGTGTACCCAAACTTTCCTAAGGCTGACTTCCTTCCTTCACTAGGCGGAGGCGTTTGTTAAAAATGAGATGTATACCGTAATGGGCGCCCTGTGTGATTACCTGTGTGATTACCTGTGTAATTGTCGACGGTTAAATTCGACTTCTGTAATAACTTATCATCATTCGTTCATCATACTGTACTTGCAACCATACTGCGGTTTGTCAGTTTGAAATAAAACGGATATTATTATTACTATTATTATTATTATTATTATTATTATTATTATGTTATCGCCCATGATGAGCTAAGTGAGTGTTGGCAATGTCCCGAAGAAGCAGGCTGCGTTCCCACGCTGAAGGACAACTGAGATACGTTGGAACAGAAATGACGTCTCCATTGGATCGTGGGTTGCAGCACTCGTTCGACTACCCAACTCTGAGATGAACTGCAGTCCTTCACTGCTCCAAGCGCCGCCGGATTCCAAGGAGAGGGCTACGAAGTCGTGGGTGTTGGTTATGGTGGAATACTTGGCCCTCTTCGTCTTAGCTGCGCCAGCTCTGATAGATGTGTCGACAAGATGTGACTTGGCGTAGGTGTCGGGCACTGTCACATCCCATGCCAGACATCGACCACGTGTCCAAGGAATGAGCGTGACGCCGTCCGGTCGCTTTCCATCTTCTCTTAGCAAGCCGAGAGGTTCCTTTTGCGCTGGAATCTTCGCCCTGCCAAGAGCTCTCCAGATGACATCGTTCAACATGCTATGTCGTTGATGTTTTCCGCTGCCTCTTCTACAAATTAGTCCATGGAGCCCTTTTGCGTCGACTCTCTCTTGACATTGGTGACACAAATGTGGCTCGCAGAGCGTCGTTCCTAGCCTCAACCCGGCTGCCAGTCGTACATCCTCGTTTGAGAGGCGCAGGCCTAGGGCAGTCACAGGGGGCGCTAGCATCCAGTCTCCAGAATGAGGTGCTCGTGAGGCCAGCAGGCGAGCACGGTCGCATGGATTGTTATTGGAATCCAGCAGACCTTTCCATGTCTTGTCTGTGAATCGGAGGTCCCATTCTTTCTGGCGATGACTCGCTGCTCCTGTTGGTGGTTCTGCATCTGTCAGGGTCTTCCAAGCGTTGAGTGCTGAACTCGCAAGTTCATATGGTTCCTCAGCAGACTCTGTTGGTAGGATGCATGCCTGGAGTTCGCTTGTACTAGCAGCAGAAGCCAGAAAGGCAGAAAGTGCCAGCGTAGATGCACAACGAACTCCCAGACCACCATCTCTCACCGGCAAAGAAGCCTGAAGCCAGCGGTCATTGTCAAGGTCCACATTTAAAATGGTTGACAGTCCTTCTCTCAGCAGTTGATCAAACCGAGCCAAGCCCGGGCAATCAGCGCAGACGGCTGTGCGCAGACTGTACAAGAGCTTCGGTACACTTAGACTGTTTCTCAGCAGAACCAGAGCGTCATGTGTATAAAGCAAGGACAATCTTCCGATTGCCCTCTCGAGGTCATTGGCCTTTGAATTAACGACCATGTTCACAGCTGGACCTGAAATTAGAGGTGCACCCAACAAGGTCATGTCCTCGAGGGCTATGCTCGTGAACTCTTGGAACGCAGGGTCATTGTTCGGCATCTGGGTGTTGTGACACGCGATTTCGCATTTGCTGCGGTTCAATAGCAATCCCAGATTCTTTGATTCCTGCTCGATTAATTGAACGTCGTCGGCCACTGTTTCCTTGTTACCTCCCAATGTCAGGTCATCCAGATATCCGATACGCAGATCCGAACGAAGCTTCATCAGAATCGGTTGCAGCACAAGACAGAATTCCAGAGGTCCCAAAGGATCGCCTTGCTGCGTTCCTTCTTCGGATCGAATTGTGTTTGAGCCATAGCGCAACAGTGGACGGTTTGAATAGGCAGCGTGAGCAAAGTGGTAGAGCTCTGGGATCTCTCTAGCAACTGCCTCTAGAAGACAATCTCTGCGCAGAGTGTTAAAGGCATTGGCGAAGTCGAGCTTCACTAGGACGCTGTCCTCAGGCATTGTGGAAATCCAACGACGTGTCGCATGGACAGCTGCCTCAGCGCCTCCTGGAATGCCTACCCCAAGCTGAATGGGGGCGAGCAGTTGAGACAGCCTTGTTACCGCATGCGAATTAGCGCACTTTGCCGCCAGACGACGCCATGTGTAGCCCACGGCGATCGGTCTTATGCCTCCGTCCTTCTTGCTCAGGGCTAAAAGGTTTGCCCCATAGATGACCTCATTCACCTCTTCGGATAGACCTCCTTTTAGGAGCAGATTGACAAGGTCAGATAGATGTTGCCCGATGTTGTCATCTACTCCATAGGCCATCAGATCCTTTAAGTGTTGTGGAGTTATGCCATCTGGACCACCAGCCGAACCCGCAGGGAAAGAGGAGATTGCCCTAGCGACATCTTCTTTAGAAACTTGAAGCGGGATGAAGCGATCCGAACTCTCTGGATCACACGGTGTTCTCCTGTCCACTGGTGCAGGCGGGTGCTTTTTCTTAAGCGCGGCCAGAGTTTCCGGTGTGTCCAGCGCCGGTTTATCCTCGCTGCAGATGAGACGGATGGCTGCTTTGAAATTGCCTTCCTCCAGCTTGCTTGCAACTGTTGAGGCTAAATACCTGGCGTGGTCGCATTTAGCGGACTTGAGCTTACGACTTGACGTCAGTGGCAATTCATCGTTAGTCGACTGGTCTGGCCCCTGCAGTCCCCATTCAGTAATGCGGGACAAAATCATCTTGGTCATGTTGTGCTTTCGTCCACCTCTTCTTGGCTTCACTAGTACAGTTCCACCGAAGGCCAGCAAATCGAACCATTTTGCAACGCAATTTGGTTCTCTTACAATTGCTTGGATTATATCGGCCAGGAGAGCAGCACAAGATGGCCTTGCTGCTTTTGGGATTCTCTTAATCAGAAGGCCGGGCGAAGCAGGATGTGAGAGCTGAGAAGCGATCGGCCCAACATCCGTCGACAGCTCCCGTGAGTAAGAGATCTGCACGCTAGTGGTAGAAGACGACTGTCTTGTGGTATTATGCTTTAAAGGGCCGTCCGCCGGTGGCTGGTCGGAACCTGGACAAGGGGCGGTTCGAGGGCCGTGCCGGTGCATCGTGCCATCTGAGACATGGGTTTTGAAGGACAACCAACACACCCCGCAAACCCCCTGGCCCTTGCAAGGTTTTTGACTCATCTGAGTTTCAATTCGGTTTGTTTTCAAATGCGCCGCCATTTAAACAGTAATCGTTGCCATTGGCAACGTTGACGTCGCTGGCCTTAAAGCATGGCAAGCGGCCATCAATTCAAATGCACGGCTACATATAAGTTGAAACGAAAGTTTGACAAACCAATCGTGTTGTGGTCTTGGTGAATAAGATGTGGCGAATATAATCAATCGGGTCACGAGTTGTTAATCCATTAGACGATGCTAAAATCCAACTCTGACGATTACTCGTTACGCGGTATTTTTGCAAAATAGTCGGACATTAAAAATTTTCCGCCCACCACGTCCGCTGCCTCAAATAATCAAATCAAATAAATTATTATTATTATTATTATTATTATTATTATTATTATTATTATTATTATTATTATTATTATTATATAGCATGGTGTTGACGCCATCCCTCGCTGGACAGCTTCCGAGAGTCCTTGGAATAGGTAGGCCTAGCTTGTCTCAAGTGTGTCAATGTGTCATGAGTCAATTCGGCTAGCCTTCGTCTCAACTCCAATAGAAAGTTCAAACAACATCGTCATCATAATCATAATCATCATCATGTTACTATTATTGTTATTATTATTTTTAATTTTATGCCACGAGGTATGCCGAAATATGATCCCTCAGGGACTATAAACTAACCTAAAATGTTTGTTGTCTGAAATGGCCTCGCTAATCGATCGCCTGAGCGGCGAAAGTCCCATTAAGTGTTATAGCGTTGTAACGTTGTATGGTAATTACCATATCACTGGACAACAAATTTTTACAAAAGTCATGTTACTGAAATGAAATTAGTCAGTTCTTATCAATTCGTATGTGCTGAACACGAATATGACAGTGAAAATGCAGAATTGGCTCTAGTTTTTTTGTAATCTGAAATGAAGTAATTTTATATCGCACAATGCATGCCAATAGTAATACACTTACGGTTAATATTTGTAAAAACCAGGTCATAGACTAGTTCTTAGATTTTTTGCCTGTCTCTTGTACAGCTGTTCGGGAGCATCTCTGCGGAGTGTCCAGCAGTAGTCAGCCAACATTGTAGTGGACCATTTTCCCTGGTACCTTTGCTCCATTGTTGCGATATCTTGATGAAAACGTTCGCCATGTTCGTCACTAACCATACTACAGTTGTCAGGGAAGAAATCCAGATGGGAATGAAGGAAATACATCTTCAGAGACATATTGCAGCGAAATTTCTGGTACTGCTTGAGCATGTCTTCTACTAGTTCCTTGTAGTTTTCTGCCCTAACATTCCCCAGAAAGTCTGTAGACACTAGACGAAAAGCATTCCATGCTTGTTTCGCATCACCCTCCAGCAAGTTGTTGAAGCGGTCATCTTTGAAGAGTTCTCTAATCTGAGGACCCACAAAAACTCCCTCTTTAATCTTTGCTTCGCTGAGTCGAGGGAATTTTTCATGCAGGTATCGGAAAGCTGGCGAAGTGCGGTCCATGGCTTTCACGAAGTTCTTCACCAAAACCTAGTTTGGTGTGAAGGGGTGGTAGTAGGATTTTGTGAGCCTCGACCAGAGCTGGGTGCTGGATATTCTTCTGTCCAACTGCCATGTTTTGTCTGGGAGTCCATTCCTACCGCACGTAGTGCAACTCTCTTGCTCGGCTATCCCACTCACACAAGAAACACATATATTTTGTATATCCTTGCTGCAGTCCCATTAAAATGGCAACTACCTTCAAATCACCACACAGGTGCCATTTGTACCTGTTATAGTCAATGGAATGCAGTAGGTGTTTTAGGTTTTCGTATGTCTCTTTCATGCGGACAGCATGCGCTAATGGAATAGATGGAAGACGGTTTCCATTGTGCAAAAGCACAGCCTTAAGACTCAGTGTTGAAGAGTCTACAAAGAGTCTCCATTCTTGTGGGTCACGAGTGATCTATAAGGCATTCATGAGGTCGTCAATATTGGAACAGAATACCAGATTACCTTCCTTCGTGAAGAAAGGTTCCAACTGCTGATGGCGCTTTATATATGAAGTAATTGTGACATCTTCTTCTAGAAGATTCCATTGCTGGAGTCTTGATCCTAGCAATTCTGCCTTGTTTTTGGATAAGTCCAAATCACGAACAAGGTCATTTAGTTCTTCCTGTGTTATTCTGTGTGGGGTTGATGATGCACCACAGTGAAAATCGGGATCACTGCACGCTGACGGACCAGGAGAAAAACATGTCGTCTCACCCTTGTCCTCATCAGATGAATCAAGGAAAATACATTCTGCTGGAGGTTCTGGAATAGGAAGTCCATCACAATGTGGAACTGGTCTCAATGCAGACGGAATGTTTGGGTAGACTATTGTCGACTTCTTTTGCTTCGTTATTCCACCGGAAACATTGCATCAGAAAATGACGTAATCAACTGTGCATGATGTGTCCATGATGGGATTATGCAATGAGGTGGAATATTACATCATTCTAGACTTATTTAGGATATTGTCGCAGTCCTACTGCATAAATTTACATGGTGAAACATAAAAAATGAACTGTATGAAATATTTTCAAAACGAGAGCCAATAAAAAAAATTTATGGTTATATTCGTGTTCAGCACACCAAGATACTACACATTAGGGCCTTTTCCAGTCAGTAACGATTTCTATGTTGAGCCCCAGGAAACATCATACCTGTACCAGCGTCTATCGATTATAATCGATAGACGCTGGTACAGGTATGATGTTTCCTGGGGCTCCCCCGTGGCGTAACTGAGCCTTTTCCCCAGCTCCGACAGGAAATTGAGGCCTTCGTTATCGGGCCCAAAGTTTCGAATGCGATTGGGGCAAACAAGTGTGTGACTGCCAGACAGTTGTACTTTTCTGTCTTTCTGCTTGCCGCCCCCTCAGCCGCAGTGCCTGCTGTTCGGGAAGTGTCTGGTAGGTAAGAGGCGGCCAGTGTGTCTGTTACAGTCACGTCCCACAGAATACACTTTCCAACTCGCCATGGGATCAGAGTAAGACCATCCGGTCTTCTGCCATCACTTCTTGCCAGGCCAACGGGTTCCTTTGATGATGGGTATCCTGCCTTGGCCAGACTCCTGCATATCAGGTCGTTTAAGAATGCATGTCTGGGCCAGCGACCCGGTCCCAAGCCGCACGAGAGACCGTGATGCCCGTTAGCCTCCACCGGGGCACCACAGGGGCATCCATGAGGCCAGCAGATCGGGGCCCCCAGCCTCAGACCCACCGCAACCCTCACTGCCTCATCATTCAGCCTTAGACCACAGCTCGAGATAGGGAGGGCCAGTAGCCAAAATTATGTCATTATTATTATTATTATTATTATTATTATTATTATTATTATTATTATTATTAATGTTATTATTAATGTTATTATTATTATTATTATTATTATTAATTATTCTTGATATCTGATAAATCCATAGCTATAAGAGGTCTAACGATATTGGAGCATGCTTTCGCCAGATGGCAAGCTGTACCGATACTTAGTTAACATTGTTTTGCTTGACTTTTGGAACGGTTCCACAGCCCGCAGAGGCTGGCATTGCCACAGCCCAGCTTGGGCGAAGGACGAGGACCATGTCAACCAGGCAGCCATACGATCTCGTGAAGCACTGGAAACTACAAGATCACGCACTTGGATTTTCTGCTTAAATTGAGAAACCAACCAATATGGTTCAATATGATGTCCCGCTGATTTTATTTATCAAGAGACCAATTCCTACGGCATTATTATATTTTTTGGTGTTGAGGAATGCGGTTTCAACATGGTTTCTATTAGTGATGACCCTCAATTAGTGATGAGCTGTGAGTTGGTTAAGATGATGCCACGCTATAGAAGTCGGTTCAGGATTGTGTTTTCAGACAAAAAAATTTACTATGCAGCAAAAATCAAATCCCTCTTGACTGTCTAATTAATCTAGTCTGACTTATTAATTGACTTTTCAATGACTTCCAATTTTCAAATCGTCAAATCATGATGTTCAAGACAATGTTAGAATTTTAAAGCTAATTAAGCTTGCCAAATTGACTACCGAGTACCCACCATGGCAACACGCACTAACTACCAGCATAATGATATGTGGCTCCAGAGTTGTCCACGGGTCGGGGCGACCTGCTTATAAAGTCGGGTCAGGCCGCTAATATAATGTGTCTTCGACGTTTCAGGTCGGGTCGGGTCGAGATCATAGTGGGTCAGATCGGGTAGGGTCCAAAGCCCGGACCCATTTAGACCCACCAGTTTTGGCAGAGCCTAATTTTCAACCATGTCCTTTTCATAATGATTTGTTAATATCCGGAATTCATTTGAATGAATCTGTAAGGGATGGTCTAGGAAGACATAGAGAGCGACATAAACACACATACAGAGAGAGAGAGACAGAGACAGAGAGACAGAGACAGACAGAGAGACAGACAGAGAGAGAGACCATCGTGGGGTTGATTTCTGTGGCACCCGATAATGAAAGACGTGTTGGCCGTAGCCTATCTTAGTTATCTTCTGTGCTGATGCATGGTTATAATAGACATCGTTAACCACCAAGGCATCAGCTGCAAACCTATGTAAAAGAATGTCATGATCCACTATATAAAAAGACAGCGAAGCATCGAAGAAGGCTAGGAGTGTTACATGGGATTGTTCATGGTAGAGTATACGCCTAAATGCCTGACAGAAGAGAACGATTCTCTGGATGGAAGAAGACCGGACTGGTTCAGTTATGGAAACAGAGGAAAGAGATTTCCCCAAATATTTAGTTAAAGCTGGAGGAGGTGGTAAATGATTACAAATACGATGGTTTTCCCCAAAATGAGTGAGTGGATGAAAGTAATGAACATAGGTTTAAAGTTAAATTCTTTAAAAAAAAGGGCGGCCAATCTTGGGCATGGACTATATATGGGATGATCATGACGCTCTACTGAATGCTTAGGTGCCACTGTAAACTGACATAAGAGACCATATCTAAAAGAACATGTAAAGTATAGACAGATCAGCGACAGGTTGAGTTAAGAGATGTGCCATGGTAGATAACAACCAGGATGAAGCAGTGGACTATAGCCTTCATATTTCGGTTATTTATGTTTGGTTGAGATAAAAGAGGTAGCTAAAACTTCATACCCGTAGTTGCCTACCAATTCCAGGCTAGCGAACTTAACTGCGCCTCGTCAGATCTTTCACTTTCACTATCGCCGTCCTTTTTTGATTGAGCGCCAGCTGTCCTTGTTAAGAACTCCTATTCACCTGCAGCCAGAAGTTAAAAGCTCTCTCTGACATAAGCCACGATCATAGCCATTCTCGCCGAATCGTGCCAGCACTTTGATAGAATCGGAGGTCGACCAGTTCCACGTGTGACCTTACACGAGCGCAGAAAACAGCAGACGGGTTATCAAGGTCACCTGTCATATTTAATGGCCATGTATTGTTCGTTACATAAGCCGAGCGATTATCCAAAGTGCTGTCTGAGCTATCACTACGCAGATAACCTAATAATTTCGTGGTCTCAGTGGCATAGCCTAACTACAGGACTGACGCAAGGGCTCATTTAGGGTGTTTTACGGGTTCAAACCCCGCCATGCAGAGCCGCCACAAATAAACGAATTTAATATTGTACATTATTGAAGGCTAACATTTGTATAAAAATACAATCATGTCCATTGGAAAAAATTGCCGATAACTAAAAGCCCAACGAAATTGTTTCTTGTTAACGCCCTGGGCAACTGCACCATGAAAAATTTACACTCCCACACTCAAAGCCTGGATACTTAAATTGGCTTACGCAATATATAAGAAATAAGAATAGCGTCTTTTCTCTCCTAATTTGCACCCCTTAGTCAAGCGCTGGGATAACTGTCCCCACCGCATGCAGTCCGTCGATACGCCCCTGCAATACATTCGCACTGACATAAGTTCCATTGTCTCAAATTAGGCTAATTTTTCAGGACAAACCACTGTCATTCGATGGCGGGAGACTGACAGATGGCAGCCGTGCAGACAGAAATAAAGATATTCGGGTGTTCATATTAGGGTGTCTATTAAAGATTTTGTATTGGTCCTTGGGTGTCTATGAAAATGAAATATTTGCTTCGACGTTTACTATTTATATAGCGCAGACTTCTGCTCAATCCAACACGTCGTCTAAAGGCAAACGATACGTAACTAAATTTGCCTTAATCGCAACCCAAAATAAAAGCATTTTATGACGATGACTGCGCATGTCATCCGGCCATCTTGGTCGATCTTATCGACTGCTGTCATTTTGACGATTATTACGCCTAAATGCGAAACTTACTCAATTTTCTAGTGCTAAGTTTGCATACCAGAATAATTCGTTGCATTTGACAAGAATTTCGTTCGTTTAAGAGGCATTTTGTTCGCAAGTTGTCTAGGTCATGTGATTGCATCAAACCATTCCCTCACATGCACGCGGTCGAATCTCGCCGCTTGGCCGTGTACGCTTCCTGTAGCCCAGTGTTTTCATCTCGGTGAAGGACGAGCGACGCCGCCATTGGAGTGACCTTGACCGATAGTCACGAATGGCTATTCGGGGAAAGGACAATTGTCCCCGGACAATTGCTTCCTCCCCGAATAATTGCTCCCGCCCCTCACTTAAATGATAAGCTCGCCCAAAGTATATATGCATGCTTGTATGTGTATATGGGATGCATGATTGTATGCACATATGTATGTATGCCTGAATGTGTCCATACATGTGGACTATGTATGCATGTATACAGTATACTGTTTATACATAGACTACGTGACTATGTACAATCAAGAACAAGATGTTATACAATGATAGCGCATGTCACTTTAGCTCATAATAAACATTCGTCAGCCCTGCATGATCGACCAGCCCAGCGGCCAAGCGACGGATCATGGCCTTATCCTCATCAATAATTGAGTCCCAGATGCTCTGCTTTTCTGGTTCTGGCTGCAATATCTTGGCTAGGAATCGCGCCGTGTCTCCATCAGGACGCCCCTGAAGGCGTTTAGAAGCACATCCACTTCTGTCAGGATGGCGGATTGCAGGTCGAGGGCTGAGGCCAAATAGGCAGAAGAAGCCAGCGAAACGACCCTACGAACATCTAAGCCGCCGTCCCTTATTGGGAATGAGGCTTGTAGCCACTACAGATCGTTAAGGGTGCAGTTAACTATGGATTCCAGATCAGACCTCTGCATTCCGTCCAATGCGTCACCTCAAGGCGCCGAAGGACGAACGTAATAAAACTAGGGCATTCTGTGATGGCAAAGCGCGCATTCTCCCCAGAACCCGGCGGTGTCCGCTTCACTGACTCTACAATGCGGCATCCAAGGCTTCACCTCGGAACAGAGGGGCTCCCAAAAGGTCCAATGCGGCGGCTCCAACTCTTGTGTAACCGGACAGTGGCGGCGTCAGCTCGGCCAAAGCTTCTGATGCAAAGACCTCGCATTTCGTAGGGTTGCGTGTGATGTCACTTTTAAGCTTACTGTGCATAGTTTTGCCTGGGACTAAAATGGATAATATTCCATATTAGTCCCAGGTTTTGCTAATATATGTATTTTTACTTGTTCACTGTGACATTTAACATAATAAAGGCCAATGCAGAGAGCGCCTCGGAGTATAAATCTTGAAGTTGCGCTATAGTAATGTTTGATTACATTACATTTTTGATTGCACTAAAGAGCTCATAAATCACGCTATATAACGCTTGACTTACGTAACGTACCGTTCCATATCGGAGAGTAGCTCAAATCCGAGTTGTAGGCCTTACGTACAAAAAAACTAATATAAGACACAGACAATCTGTGTTATTTGCAGTCTGTGTTATTTCCAGATTTTGTCTGGCACCACTGAAACCTCAACTTGTATCTACGGTCTCAGAATTATAAAAGCGCTTGATTTATGTAGCGCACAATAATTCCAAAGCCACTTAGTATAGCCACTTAGCCACTCCGTCTTTGTTGGCCACACGGCTGCTCGAATGATCGCGTCCTATGCGTTCTGCAGCTCGACTCATTTGTGGCATAAGCCTACTGAATTTCAACCACATTTCCAGCAGCTACACGTATATATGCGCGACTTCTTCCACTGGCTCCCCCTCACGCAGCGAATCGAGTATAGAATAGATCTGCCTTAGTCTGGCGATGCCTGTTGTGGCATTTCTTTTTCAGCCTCGCTTCTGCCCACCAGTGTTGGGCACGAGACCAAAACCTCGAGACCAAAACCGAGAAGTTCAAGACCAAGACTAAGAACGAATGGTCCATAAATTACTTACAGTATACGATTTAAATTCTAAATACTTTAAGACAAGTATATTAACGTTCCGTTTGAATGATGTAGGCCTACTTGTACTGGGAATTGTAGGTTAATAGTGACTAATCGAGGCTGACCACATAATTATTAGATTGTTCCAGAACCTTAAAATTTGTGTAAGCAAATTTTGAAATGGCTGGTTCCATTGCAAAGGCATGTTTTTGCCCACAGTAACATGTATATATATATATATTATATATATATAAATGGTCTAAACACCGGTGTCTCTAATCGAAAATAACAGACAAATATCAAAGAAATTGCTCTGACACGGCAGTTGATCAATTAAAACCGCTAACCTAAGATGAACACCAACCCCAAGACCGTTCCTTTAAGACCAAGACCAAGACCAAGACAGACGCATCCGAGACCAAGGCCAAGACCGATGATCCGAGACCGAGACCAAGACCGAAGCCTTCGAGACCAAGACCAAGACCGCAGTTTTCCGGTCTCGAGACCAAGACCGCGGTCTCGAGACCTCATCCCTGCTGCCCACCTGGTCGAGCCCCCACTCTAAGTGGGGGCTACAGAGCACCCGCCCTTTCCGCTCCATTGAACAAGGCCTTTTGACTCTCCTCTGTATTCATCTTACCAGCACATCCACCAAGCAGAGCCGTGCCTTCTCAGTGGTAGACTCCTCCCTTCCTATAAGTTATGGCCCCTTATCGTAAGGGGTTCTTACCTTACCTTATAATTATAATGCATGGCAGGAAAGACGTCTAACAAGAAGTTTATCGATGAGCATGTCAAGCCTGATCTTTTGTTTAATGGTGGCCATGTGCTAGGATGCTTTATTTCGCTTGTTACTTAAAAGTAGGTCGTCCTATTTGGGGCAAGTTGGCGGGGCAAGTTGGCGGTTGCAACCAACTTGCCCCAACAGGTCCACACTACAAAATCTCGTGGTCACTGTTTGCAAAACGTGATTTGGGTAAACAAGGTATACTAGTAATAAAGCGCAATGAATGCTTAACAAAATAACCTATCTGCCATATTTTTTACATTTATGTGGATTATGATATACGATATTTTATAACAGTGAAATATTTTAAGCAGTAAATAGGACGACCTACTTTTAAGTAACAAGCGAAATAAAGCACCCTAGCACATGGCCACCATTAAACAAAAGATCAGGCTTGACATGCTCATCGATAAACTTCTTGTTAGACGTCTTTCCTGCCATGCATTATAATTATATAGCGCAAACACCAACTTGCCCCCGCAACCAACTTGCCCCAACCTCCCCTACGCAGGTCTTAATAGTAATAAAAATGTCCATGCACTATAGGGCTTATTAAATGCAAGTTCCAACTGCATGGTGTTGATTATGAAAATCACTGCTAAACATTTGCATACATCAGAAATTCAGAAACGGAAAGTGATGCTGTTTAAAAGTGTTTCTATTATATTCATGATGGCTAATTAGAAAAACTTAAAAGGCTAGGTCTTGCGCTATATAATTATAATGCATGGCAGGAAAGACGTCTAACAAGAAGTTTATCGATGAACATGTCAAGCCTGATCTTTTGTTTAATGGTGGCCATGTGCTAGGGTGCTTTATTTTCGCTTGTTACTTAAAAGTAGGTCGTATCACACAATTTAAGCTGTTATGTTAAGGGACAATTACACAATCCAACGTGTTGTTTTACCCTTGTAGCGGCAAGGCTGGTTACGGCGCTGTTGAAATCGTCCATTTAATAATAATAATATCATACTGAATTCAAGCAACATGCAAAACATAGGTGCATTACTCCTCGACAACAGTCGCATCCTTATTGTTGCTGCTTTCTTTCTTGCTGCTCTTGTTGTTGTTGTTGCTGCTGCTGCTGCTGCTGTTGTTGTTAACTCGCATATTTATACTTCACCGCAATTCCTGTCTTTGTTAAAATTCGCTTGTAGGTCTTACTGACATTTTAAAATACAATTATGCATAAAATCAATGGTAAATACAGAAGACATTTTATAAGTACTTTTAAAACAATAGTTAAATGAAGAGCGTACTAAATTACAACTGTTAATACAAGAGAAGATGCTGTCGAATGGCTGAAACAAAAGTTTTAAAAACAATTAATTTCAATGTCAGTTATCACAGATAATGTACCAGGCTCTGCTGGGGACATCTCAAAATTATCTTATTCATAAACACAACAACATAGGCCTAGGTTATCAGCATATCTATGATAATAAAATACAGTGGTCATGATGTAGCACATGTAGGATAACACAGCAAATAGCTTTGGTCGTAAGTTGCAAATGTTACCATAATTATATAAATGCAGTTATAATAACGACAGTGTAGTATTATTATTTACATGAACTAGAATATTGTACCTGCGTGTAAAAACTTAGCTGCTGTATTGTGAATCTCTCGAAGTTATCGTTATGATTGTCATTCTCAATTATCGCGAAGTGGTTGCGTCATTTAAGCCTACGAGAAAATAAAGTTAATTAGCTCCAATTGTCCCTTCATGTTAATAATCGAACGCCCTAATGCTAATAGTTTACATGGAACTCCGCATCCAAATGCGTGTTTTCACGATAAAAGTTTGCGGTTTATCAAATTATTGTTGAAATGCTAACAATAGCGCATCTCTCGCTTAACTGACAACGTCATGCATAATTACGGAGGCGGCGATCTCGCTTGACAGGTGGGGGGAACTCAACGAGAGCAGTACGAAATGTGGAAGGGACACATGTATAAATTGCCCCTCTCTGTAAAAGGTGGGGATTTGTCCCCTCGAAGCCCCCAGGGATCGTCGCCCCTGCATAATTATCCTTTGACCTTCATTTAAAAAAATGACGCAACGTGAATTTTGCCCACAATGTACAAAAAACCTTTGCTGTGTACATTGTCGTGGACGCATTGTGTAATCTTAAATGACAGTTACAAACAACAGACACATGGCGGTGAATGTCGTTTTGCAATATAGGTCGGGTTCAAATTGACCTAAATTGTTATCAAAACGATAAACGGCTTTAAACTCCGGAAAGGCACCGCAGAAAAGCGACGTTATATTGCATCAGAATTGCCAGTGGCACCAACGAATAGCCCAAGGTCAAATAGACCTATCCTATTATAGCGTCTTTTAGCATCACAGAGTGCTGCAGCCTGATAGAAAAATTATCAGTTTTCTGCAAAAAAACATATAAAAAACGGGTGTTGGCACCTGACCGGACCAGGTAAAAATGTTGGGCCACGCCTTTGACCCGTTAGGGAATTTTAAAGATTAGCCCCCACCCCACGAAGTCTACTCTAGATATTAAATTATAATAATTATCGTTTCATTCCACACTGACAAACCTCAGTTTGCCTGCTAGTACAGTATGAATGGATGATAACTAATTAGGCTATAGGAGTCGAATTGGACTGTCGGCAGCCATGCAAGGCGCCTACGACATTATATATATCTACCAAGTTATATATGTCTATTTTAACCAACGCCTAATAGTCAACATTACGGGGGGGATGCGGGAGTCAAACACCGAAAACCACAAAGATAGAATATGCGTGAGAACGATTATTCAAGAAACTTCAGACAAATCAGAGCCAATAACAGATAACGGTCGTATGATGTTTTTATATTTCTATACCATTAACCTATGAATCTGTTCGTGTGTGTCATCCTCATTTTTAAAACCTTTCCGACGCCTTTGCAGATAAGTAAAAATAGTAATCAGACTTGCAAGATAGAGACGGTTCGCTGCAGACGGTTTGAGACGATATATGCAAAAAAAGCAAATAGGCCTAAATAGACCTATGTGCAAGCATTTACCAGATCCTGATAACATCTCATTAACCTGAATGCATCTCATTCTCCTTTCCTCTTTGTATTAATGCAATAGCATTTTAACCAATAATTAATTCATCAGCGCTTTTGTGAAGTGTGCCTAAATAAATGCACTCGTTGTCCCCGATACTCAATGTCTCCACTTGCGTGATCGGTTTTGTCTCGGATCTAATATAATAAGTTGCCAAGTCTAACAACTTGGTGTGTGACCCTAAGCCACTTTCATCTAGTCCGTTACTCTCGTCCTCTTCGCTCTGCGGACCAACTTAATCTTCTTGTATCTTAGTCGTGAACTTTTTAACCCCAGCACTGACCGGTGGATACCTCAGTATGGAAATCCGGAGAATAATTCATGTGTGGATCTCACCTGCATCTATTCTTCGCTCAAAGACTTTCCTTTTCACCGGGATGTGACAGTGCCTTTCAATTGCCCATTGTGAGAGGCGCTGTTCATATAATAATAATAATAATAATAATAATAATATTATTATTATTATTATGATAATGTGTGTGTGTGTGTGTGTGTGTGTGTGTGTGTGTGTGTGTGTGTGTGTGTGTGTAATGTGTATAATCCTGTGGTGGAGACTGACTTCTTTCTGCTGTTTGGGTCTCAATGAATACAATATACAACTGTATTTGTTATTGCCCTCCTTCCAAAGTTCAGGACTGCACAGGATACAACAGAACATCGATGGAGCTGTAGAAGAAGCTGTTGAGGAGACTTTCTTGATGTCCATACACTGTGATCGAGTGCTGGGTCGAATCCAAACGCCTTACACAACAGACCGAGCGCTCCTACTTCTGCTCAGCTATATCATGTTCAATCGGTAAAGAATTTGAAACCATGGAATGGTTAACAGGTGGTTCTAGACTAAAACAATACCTCGGCATAGCAATACAACCTAGAACCACTTGCCTTGAACTTCGAACTTGGGACTTAGTCCCTATTTTGTTTCGATGCTGTTTTGCTGTCTGTTTGATGCTTTGTCCAACAATCTGTCTAATTATGAACGTGTAATTTTCAATAGCACCGGTGTCCAAAGTGCAAAGGGAATCTACTGATACCGCACTAAGTTTATCAGGCAGACAGACAGCTTATGATGGATAAGAATTTAAACAGAAAATGTTTAAATTGAGACCGAAATGATTCATACATCCTGCGCTGAACGGACAGACACACATAAATGACATCATTATGGCAGGTAAATTCCTACGGTTATTTTCGAAATTCCGAAATAGGTCAAAGCGCTGGTTGTCTGTGGGGAGCTATGTACAATACCAGCTGAAATGAAGCTGCACGAACAGACGTCAGACTAAACTATAAGAAGTAGGTCACGAATACCATGTTGTATTGGAGTGTCTTGGTCTTATGAACTGTGGTCGTAGATCCAGATGAAAATTGGGAGGAAGAACAGGAAAAGGGAAAAGGGAGAAGCACAATCGGGTGGAAAATCAAAAGAAAGAAGGGTAACCAGGAGGATTTGCGAACGGGAAACAGATGTGGAGACTTTGGAGGAAGAAGAGAGATACCTTGGAAGAGGACAAGACAGCAGTAGGAGAAGAAGGAGGAGGAGAAGGAAGAGGATATGATAGAAAGCGGAGCAGGAGGAGGGAGAGTAGGTGACCTGATGAATGCCGACTGACTGGCAACGTGCAGAACATTGTGATAGAGTTAAACTATACAAATTCCATATATCAGAGGTGTAACAAGCGGGGGGCAGAGGACACCGGCCCCCCAGTTTTGAAACTTGGGGGGCAAACCCCCCATCCAGTTTTAGTGCTCAGTGCTCGCCCTATGTGCCCCCCTCAAATCGGTTCTTTTTTATGTTTATTCAATGGATTTCTAAGAATACTTTTGTTAAGATAATTTGTGCCCCCCGCCATTTTTCAAATTTCGGGGAGGACAAAATTAAGAAAATGGGAGGGCAAAAAAAATCGCGCAATTTTTTATAAATTATGCTTCCCCACTTTTCAAAACCTTGTTACACCTCTGCCATATATATAGGACTAAATACTCTGCGATCACATTATAATGATCTATCTGATCGCTTTTAGTGCTGTATACGGGTGGATTCGTCACTGGGATCTATCCTCTGTGTATCAGACCCCATAAATTTTATCCGAACAAACAAACAATAGCACTTCAACAAGACAGGAGGCGCATGCACTAGACTCGACAAATGACAGAAAAATTTAGATAATTTATTCGCATCCATCACTGCCAAAATGGATGGCTGGCAATTGGAACGGATAATAGCAATGGATCCCATCAATTGCAGAACACGATTACAAAAACATACGACAAATGGGAACTAAAAACAAATATGGCAACAATCTATTAACACAAATCGAGTTAAACAATCTCAGGTTGATCAGAAAAGCATTCAGGATTTTTGAGGGTCACGTTATTGTACTACATTAATTTTATGTAGTCAGGCGATAGGAATAGAAATGTGCGGCGTTTCGGTTTCTTGTGTAGGCCTACTTACTGTTAAAATTTTAGTTCGTAAGAAATAGTTCGTTAGAAATGCCGTGATGTAATACGCGCAAATTGTTTCACTACTTTAAGTGGTAATTTTGTAGACTCTGGTAGACCAAGCAGACCTAATTAATTGATCTTCATCTAGCAAAGCACTTCCCGAGCTGTATTTCAACAAGATTGCAAAAATAACGCTACAAAGAGGATACTCGTTAAAATATTCTTATTCTTTGAAGTGTGAATTATGGTTCACGTCAAATCAAAGATTAATTTAAATTGAACTCTACATTGCAACCCTTAGGTAGCAAGTAGCAAGGATCTTTGATTAATCCCCATGGCACGTCATTCAACTTGTGGTCACTATACCTATGCTATGTCATAATAATTAGCGTATTAAATTAATTACTAATTAATTAATAATTACATCTTACTACGATTGCCTATGATAAAAAATAATTTTCAAATCTCAAACAGAAGAATAATGAATCGTAATGGTAAATTTGCAGAGCCTCACGAAAAGAAAATGATTGTATATCATGTGCCTTAGGCCTATTTATATTCCGGCACGCAGTCTTCATCACTACTCAGTCAAAATATTGGACATTTTTACGTTAAGCTTAGGATACCAGATAACACAAAAGCGCTACGTCAAGTCAGAGCCGTGTAAAGTTACCACGTGACGCACAAAATCCGGTAACCAGAGAGAGAACAGAGAACCGAGTTGTCACGTGAGTTGTGCATAGCTTGAAAGAAATTAGAAGATGGTGAATCAAATGGATGGAGTAAGAGTCCAATCCTCTTGCGATCTTCTAATTTTCACATTATTTTGAGATACTGGAGCTTAAGATGTCGACACTTACCTAAGTTGCATGGAAATTCGATCAACTTCCGGCGTTGGCTGCATTTACAACTGGCCTATAGGCTTTATATAGTTGAACCTCTGTTAAGGATATAGCTAAGCCAGAGATCACCCAACATTTTAAAATGCAATCAACTGTACTTATCAACTGAAGAGAACATATCTACAAAAGATTGAATAAGTTTCTACCCTTAATCCGGCAGAAGCAATCAAACCCTGATGACTTCCTGTTCTACAATGACAACGACACATTCACCAGGACCGTCGTTTGGGGGGTTACCATGGCGCTACCGTTACCTATCAACGATTGCTGGGTTGTCATCTGAACAGGCGTTTCTTCTGGAATGAGGACGAGCAGAGCCATCATGACGAATCCGGCGAAGATGAAAGAGATCTTTCCGAGACTGGTATCGTTGGGATCGACCTCTTCTTGAAGGATCTCGAAGAAGGTGACGTAGATGAAGGTCCCCATTGCGATGGCCTGCAGGATCCCGTTGGCCATGGCTAGCTTGTCGTCCTCGCCGCCCAACTCAGTTAGACCGATCCCGATGGCCACTCCCAACGGCATGATGACAGAACAGACGAACGATGTGATCGCCATGCGACGCAGGGACAGACGAGACTTGACCAACTGGAGCCCGAGACTGAATCCTATGACCAGCTCGTGGCACATGACGGCCACGAAGAAACTCCAAATGTTGTGTACGCTGCCCTGAAGTCCAATGGTCATGCCTTCGAAGATGCGGTGCATGGAAAGGGCGATGATTAGGATGATGGAGCGTGTGCTGTGGTGGTGCTCATGCTGATGCTTTGAGTCGTCGTCGTCGATCGGAGGCTCTGAAAGTACCATCGATTCCACAGTGGTGCGTCCAGCCTCCTCTTCTTTCATCAGACGACAACCAACTCCGTTCCCATGGGTACCGTCGCCGCTACCGTCTCCGTTTCCATGAAAACCGCTGCCACAACTGCTATCCATTTCCATAACGAGTTCGACGAATCCGACTGAAGCCGTGTTGGGTCCGGATAGATTGGTGCAAGGCATTCCAAGGGCACACGCAGCACAACAGTAGGTTCCATTCGTGGCACCGTTCTTCGCCGCACTAGTCTTGACTGCCACTGCCTCTGTCACTGCCTCTGCCTCTGCAGTCGCCATCGACACCTCCTTCCTGATGAATCGATTGCGCGTTCGTCTCTTATTCCATTTGAGGACAAACCTCTCGGAGAAGAGAACCAAAAAGAACCCTACTCCGACGAAGAGGTCTGCCAGTGGGTAGTCGATTCCGTATGGATCGATGAGCGCCGTGTTGAGCAGGAGATGAACCTCTGGTCCCATGTGAAGCAGGTAGGTCCCAAAGAATATCCCACCGCCGAAGCACATCAGGTAACTGAGCACGAGCTTTCCTTTCTTGCCCTTCTTCGAAACGTACCCAGACACCTTGTATGGCAGCATCGTGACAATGAGCGGAAGTAGGAAGGACCCAATCAGCGCCAGAAGCTTTGCCTGCCATCGTTCCATTTCCAGTTCAGAATGAGTTCCTTATCTTCTATAGCAAGCAGATGCGACGTCTTCAGAATCGCCAAGCGTCTTTCTTTTCACTTCAGACGATAGACGTCGTCTGTCCTCAGCGATCAGCCGCGATTCTCTTACTTACTATTTCTTGCACCTCGTGGCTATAGGCCAATCCGTCTATCAAACGAAGTTACTCCGGCAATTGCATATACCTGTCAGCGACGTTCCTCTGAGTTGAAATATGACCTAAACCTGCCAAATATTCATTTACAAAATTCTATTATTGTTCAAGTTGGCTGACAGGTTCCACTGTCAGCTCTCGTCTTATCCAGCTATTTAGATAACTGGCTGCAAATTCCCCTCTGAAAAGAAGTCGTCAGTTGAACTGAGTCCAGTGCGCAGTGGTGTCCTTACTTTTCCAGATCTTCCGAAGGCTTACTCACAGCTAAACTTGTATTTTTAATATCGCCCAAGTCAACCAGTCAACCTAAAGTTCTCCGCCTTCTCGTACTTACCACCATCTGCTTCGACAAACATCGACTGTGCCACAAACCACTTACAACTTATACAGATGCTGTATATGGTTCCCTGATCGCTTAAAGTCGAGATGAACGCGATTGAACGGAGCCCAAGGTCCACACAACGGCTGACACCAACAGACAGACATCATGAACATTTATATAACGATCGACCTTTATCCGGAGAAGCAGCAACGGTAGAGGTGTCTCTATAGAGGTGTCACCTACCGAGCAACTGACACAACAGCAAGTTCAGCAACGCACTACCTTGATATGAACATCGACCGAGTGACGGCTAGTTTGGCCAGATCAACTACTGCTGCCGTTTTCATGTTGTGTCCATTCAGTCCACTGCCCGTCCTGAGCTTGAACAGAAGGAGGGCAACGGTAACGGCCCAGGCAATCAAGTCGTTTATCGAATACTTTTGCAATAGACATAAGTAGAATATATTAATAATTGAAATTTGTGAAAACAACTAGTGTAAACTGCAGGCCTAAATATGCACAGAATAAAATCTGTAGGCTAATAATTTTTGTGAGTGTCGGATAGGGTCAGATTAAGTAAGATCGTGAGGGTCGATTAGGGTCAGGTTAACCATCGTGAGGGTCGTTTAAGGTCAGAGTAAGGGTTAATGTCGTTTTTAAACATTATCATTCTAATTATTATCTTGATTTCTTTAATATGTATCATTAGACTGGGTTTCTGGGCCACCAAGGCCAAGAAATACATAGATCACGAAGGAATGCGAAATCACAGAATTAAGCACTATCAATCAATATCCATAAAGAACCAGCGCTGACACCCTAAATATATAAACTGCAATAACCCTAATGCTGAACACCAAATAACTAATTAATAGTCGATGTCAACTTTTCGGGCCTTTATATCGGTGAAATCTTTAATTATAACAGCTAGGAAATAAAACAAATCACAAAGATATTTCGGCGTCCTAAATTAAAAGACAGCGAAAAATGATGGTGTTTTGGCTTTAATACTGTAGATGGTGTTGTCTGAAGCTGTTTATCAGTAAACAAAACTGACAGAGGTTGATGATCATCATCATCAGAAGAATCAATTTAAAACAGCA
Source organism: Bimastos eiseni (assembly GCA_959347315.1). NCBI lineage: Eukaryota > Metazoa > Annelida > Clitellata > Crassiclitellata > Lumbricidae > Bimastos > Bimastos eiseni. The sequence continues at coordinate 16,863,049 of OY365821.1, read as the reverse complement.
ATTAAATAACATTTAAAGCAGGATACAAGTCATACAAAAGTATATAAGCCATTGAGAATGGCGGAGGGGAAACTGTTACAATCAGCCTCTGGGAAAATGTTACAACAGCCCCGGCCATATACCTAACATGATTAAATAAAATACTAACACACTGTTATAGCTAACGAGATTTTGCGTTCGGTCCCGTAATCTTAAAGAAACAAGCTTCGAAATGACCTACTCTAAGTAAGAATATCGTGAGCCTTAAGCGTACAATGAGAAAAAGAAAACCATCAAGAATTGCGCTGGGGCTGGTTGTAACAGTGAGCTGGATATGCAGATATTGGCTGAGACCTATCCTCACATTACTTTTTCATCTGTGGTGCGTGAGCTGGGTGTATTGCTTGATCAGGAGCTTAGTCTCTCGCAACATGTAAACCAGGTTACTTGTAACTGCTACTATCAGCTGCGTCAGCTTCGTGCAGTTATTCGCTCTCTTACCTTTGAGGCTTCAGTAGTCCTCGTTCATGCCTTTGTAACCAGAATATATATGGATTGGCAGTCGCAGGCACCTGGCTGAGCTGGATATGCAGCATCATTAGCGACGAGCGGGCCCTGGACACCAGAAGCTCGCCTTTAGCAGAAGAGCGCAGAGCTCTATGCGAAAGGAGTTCAGACACCGGACGACACAGTTCAGTCAAGTAGGATGGCGCACAACCAGAGAGACACCGCCAAACTAGTGTCGCAATGCGGAAAGCGATGCGCTGTTGAACCGGTAGCCAGTGAAGGACATCGCGCATATAAGCTGAAACCGGTGAAAATTTAGGTATATGTCCAATAAGCATGGCCGCAGAGCGAAGAACGCGATCTAAACGCACCACTACGGCACAGAGAAGACCAGTCAGAACAGCGCACAACAGATGAAAAAGTAATGTGAGGATAGGTCTCAGCCAATATCTTATATGAGCTGCCCCGTTACAACCAGCCCCAGTCTCCCCTAAGTCACAGACATACAGAGAGAGTGACAGCGAGAGTGAGAGACAGACAGACAGAGATACAGAGACAGATGAAGAGAGAGAAAGAGAGAGAAAGAGAGAGAAAGAGAGAGAGAGACAGACAGACAGACAGACAGATAGAGTATACTTCTTACATTGCCTATCACGAGGCATCGGATATAAGGACGGATTGACTTCTCATATAACTGCTGGTAACTTTGAGTCCAAAATCCTCATACGAACTTGACGTCGAATCTGCCTTAAACATTTTGCGCCATAATGAACCGTGTTCGTTTTGTATAGACAGGAATAGCAGAAGAAGTTGGCAGAGAAGTACAAGGTTAAGGAGAAGAGTTAGAGGAGAATGAGTGTAGAGAAGGGGTGGGAAATAGGGGAAGTGCACGGTGGCTTATCTAAGATAGCTTTTTTGCATCGTAGCACATATGCAAATTCCTATTTCGTAAACATCAGACATTTCATGCAGCAGTTGTTAATTATAGCAAAGATCAAAATATAAGCGGCATTTATTGCTAAATTTGCTTGTTTTATCAATCAGTTATTCTGGTCCCTTCTTAATGAAATTCAGCTGCAGTTTGTCTCTCTATTAGTGTGGCGTTGTGAGACAAGCTAACCCCTATGTCCATCCCACAACACATTAGTCTCCCACAGCCCCCCCCCCATTATTTATACCCAACCTCACCCTACTCCCGCAGATTTTCCCCTCATCTCCACCCTATCAACGCAGGGCCACATCACATCCCCTACAAAAGACCTTTACCGATTAATAGCCTATGTTAAATACCCGGTAACAGTTTTAGCTTAATTAGGCCTATCAAATGCAAAGCGTCACCTTCCAAAACATACATGTACGCTCCAATTAGTGGTTAGAAGCTTCGTCACTCGTCAGCCGTCATCACCGCCACCATGACCAACAACATCATCTCTGGACTCTTTGGCCTTAGTAAATTAGTAAAAGTAAGTATATTCTTTATTAAACTAGCTGCAAAATAGCAATCTGTTGGACTATGGTTATAAATGAAACATCTAAGGTAGATAATTAAACAAATCCTGTCAGCATGTGTAGCGTGTACCGCATTCTGACTGTTAAACTATTTATTACGATGCTGTATGCTTGCGTTAAACCGCTCCGATTATAGGATCTGCGCCCTTAATTTAAAGAAATCCGTCTGAGCAGATTGATGCAGCCTGTGAAGGTAGTGACCCTGCTTCGTGAGAACAATTATGACGCTATGATATCTGTCGACCTCTCGAAAGCCTTCGATTTCGTTTGACACTTCGCCCTGACGCCAGGATGGCCACCCTTGACGCCCGAGACATCTTTTGCAACTAGGTGGTCAACTTCTTGCACGACCGGGAACTCTGCTGTTTCATTCCCACGCACTGTTATCTTGCAGCAGCGTGCCTTCTCTGCTGTGGGCCCTACCACTTCGAACGGGCTTCCTTTGGAGATTCGGCTCTTAACTAGGATCTCCCCATCTTCTTTCTACTCTTCTCTTACATCTGTCCTTTTTGACCGTGGTTGGACTGGGAGCGACTCTGAGTAGATTTCGTGAACAGGCGCTATATCAAACTTCATTGGTTGATTGCCTGTTTGATTGATTGAAAGATTTAACCATTACTCGAGGGCACAGTTAATCCGAGCATGTGTTGTCTAGGGCAAGGATTTCGTCGTCTAGCTGTGCCTTGGATTTGCAACTATTAAATAAATCATGAAAGTAAACCGAGAGAATCATGAATATAAAGCGGGGAATCATAAAAATAAGACGAGAAAGCACGCAGACGATGAGCTGTTAAACTATGTCTCCGCATGGGTTGGTCGTCAGCAAAGTGGGGAAGTAATCGAAATAAATATATAATATATGTACAAACAGTGCTCAAAGTGTAAAAAAGGAAGTGCCTGGACGCTAGAGTAGCCGTCCAAAAATGACGTCAAGCAAATTTTGACGATTTTTGACCCCTTTCCCCTTTGTCACACGTCGCCACAAATGCCATGACCCCTAAAATATGACGTCACGTCACAAGGCCCTCACCCCTCAAATCAAACCAGATGTCCATAATGTAATGCACATTTTCTTATAATTACCAAAAATTTCTATTATAGCAATAAAATATTTGAAATTATAATAGTAGAACGAAGAAAAATGGAGAGGAGAGGAGAAATAATAAGTAGCCTATAATGATCGCAATCTTATGCATTCCTCAGGATGAAAGACTATCAGAATCATAATTAGTGTTGTTTAACTGTGGTAACAACAACTGCTAATTAAATGGAACTTGTTTACATGAGTGTAAGTTTCTAATAAAATTACGTATTTTGATGTGATGATGTGACGTCACATTTCGTCGACTCCTCTTCCCCTTGTCACACATCTTCACAAATCTGTGACCTCTGCCACAGGCGCGTGACGTCATTCATGGACGGACCCTAGTGTCAAAAAGTTAAGAACTAAAGATTGCAAAGGTAGAGCACCAACGTATTAAGTCGACGACAAAGGGTTCGTACACTGTGGTCCACTGTGTTAGTCAAAATAGAAGTTGGATTGGTGATATTAATGATGATGGAATAGAAGTTGGATGCATGGGTGAACGAAATTCTTCAAAAACAGATGCTATTTAGATTAACATAATGCATACAGAAATAAAAGTTGAATCATTGAAAAGAATATTTGCCTAAATATAAGTTGAATTGACAAAAATGGTTCTTGCTGAGCCACAAGCTGGATTTACAGACATTATTATTATCAATCCAACTTCTATTTAACCAAATAGAAGAAGGCGAAAAATAAAATTTATTATTCCTCGTTAGGCTTTTTGTCCATCAACCATTATTTAGTCGTCAATTATTTGTTGGTGAAATATTTGTTGTACTTTAAAGCGTAGGCCTACATAGGATTGCTTTTCTTTGTGAAATTGTCGACAAGGGGCCAGTGTCGTCGGCATCGTTTTGAAAGTTGTAAAACAAAGTTGGCAAACGCGCGAGCGCGAACAATTTTTCCATCCTCTTTTTCCTACTGATAATAACGTACGCATATAAAAGAATTGCACGGTTGCATGGATGCTCATGGACGGCGTCCAGGCTCTACTGACCAAATAAGTGGCAGGACGGCGTCCAGCCTCGAAAATAAGTGCCTGGACGCCGTCTATGACCGTCCAGGCACATCTTAAGCCCTGTGAGTAAATAAGTAAGTAGATAGTATTTTCCATCTAGCATCTGAAAGTGCTATTTTCTTGGAGAATGTTCATTTGCTCAATTGTTCGTCATCCAAATGGCAATGTCTTTTACCCTGACAACGATTATAATTTTTGACAATGCAGCCTTTGCATGTGATAATCCATCAATTTATTTTATATCTTTCAGAAGAAATTATTTTCCTCCATTTGATTTATTCTCGAGTTCGTAAAGCAATTAGTGGGTACGAGTCTTTCAACAACGTTTCCTGAACAGTATTTCTGAATTTTCAAAGCAATTCTCGGAACTAATGTTTGGTCTGTATCTTCGAGGTTCTTCTGTATTCATCTTCTCGACTCCACAATAAGCCCTATCTGAATATCCACATCTGAAACAGATTACCTAGCTGCACCGATCTTGTACTTCAACTCATGCTGCTGATGCTGTTATTTGTGATGATGTTTATTGACGTGGATCGTGTGAAGTTAAAGGGACTGCAAATTCGCAGCGAGCACTGTGTATGTACGTCATTTAATGTTTTCCCGAATCTGGTTTTTTGGCTGCGGAAATAGTCATCGGAAATAATTGACTAAAACATATACCAAGATGCCAGTGCTATGTATATACATGTATGTGCTCGTAGTCAACAGACGATAGAACGGGACATTTGTACTAAGTTACTAAATTGTATTGGGCGTAGTAAGATTCCTCATCGCGAGAATTTAGAGTCGTTGGTTGGGCACCCATGCAGCTTCCTTTAATAGATCGCACTGCTTTTGGCGAGAAATTTGGCCTATCACCGGGGTTCAGCTTGACCCCTTAAATTCATTACCCACCAAGCTACTCCATAATAATATTATTGCTCCGATTATAACCAATACAGGAACTTGGTCTTTTTCTTGCACCATAGGCTATTTACTGGTGGGCCAATAGGCATGCAACTAGTTTGAATTGATATAACTTGAACAATTGTTATCTGAACATCGTGCCCAATATACTAAATTGAAGGTAATGGTCCACTCTACTACTGTGTCAAATCTTGCGCTTGTTTACGGCACCGTTGTTACGAAATTTCGATGCGGCCCATACCTCTCAATTTCAAATGTAAACCTTGAACATCATGGCGCCGCTCACGGAAGAGGGTAGAATTTTTATCCGAATTTTAAGAACAGAAAGAGGATACAACGCACATCAGATGATGATAGATTTCCTTTCCAGAAAATGGAATAAATATGTTCTACATCGATTGATTCAACAAATTGATTCTACGGGAACGTGTAAGAGCCGCAACTGTGGTCGCAAACGTTCTGCGCGCACAGCATCAGACATTGCACAAGTCCAAGAGTCAATTTGCAGCCAAGAAAACAATATATATATATATATATATACATGTGTGTGTGTGTGTGTGTGTGTGTGTGTGTGTGTGTGTGTGTGTGTGTGTGTGTGTGTGTGTGTGTGTGTGTGTGTGTGTGTGTGTGTGTGTGTGTAGGTTTCTAAGACACTGAATTCAGCATCGTTGGGAAAATGTGTTGCAATGTTGATGTTGCCTCCATAAGCACGGTCGTATATAGGTCATAGCTTCATAGGTCATACATGTCTTGACTTGACCTCTTGGTTCCTTGAACTAGAACAGCCATGGCTATGGCTCAATCTCGATCCTTTTCTCAGTTGGTCTCTCTCTGTAGAATGCGCTTTCTCCATTTGTTTCCTCTAAATTCTATCAGGCAGTTTCTCATCCTCTTTTGCTTTTCTCAAACCATATAGGGTCACTTCTGCTCTCGGGGATTTGCTCACTGGCAGCGCATGTGCATCTGCAGAATGACTGATCCAACTAGAGGCGCTCTTTAAATGCTTATATTATACAAAACAATACAATATCGATCGATGTATCTTTTGGTGCCCGTGTAAATTTTAAAGCGCGATTGTTTATTTTTAATGATACCGTTCCATATCGAAGATGATTTGGGTTCGCCCTCCTCCTTTCTCCAGATTTGGGACTGTCGCTGTCAAAGTCCAAACAGTGACAGAGTTAATAGGGGACTCTGTGGGCAGTTCCTTAAGTAGAAACTGATGGCGCCAGTATGCACATAGGTCTAAGATTTTTTTATTGGACATGCGTTGTTTATTTATGTTGTTCCGATCGATGGCTGGCGTTAATTACATTAAAATGTAATTCCATTATGGATAAATACCAAAATTTGAACACTAGAAATGGAGAGAGGAGAGGGCAACCTATGTCTCATTTTTACGTCCAATCACAGTGGACTTTTCATTTAACGCTGCGCGAACAAGAAACTTCTCAATATTGCATGCAGGTTAAAACCTTCAGATCTAATTGGTTGCCGCCTTCTTTTCCTTTGAATTTCGCCAAGCAGCAATACGTAAGCATTATATAAGTTGGCTAGCTTTTAGATTACTTTCGCGTGAAGAAACATACATCACACACAATTTTACCTCGGGTAGCTTACCCACATTTGACACTGGCGCCATCTATTTCACAGAGTCCCCTATCGTTTCAACGCAAATGCGCATGTCTTTATACAACGGCAGCCTGATGTCGACCCGCCTCCTGTGTCAATGAATCGATTGGGTGAGATATTCCCCCCCCGTTGCTGCCCCTCGTTTGAAAACTTTGTAAGGTCTCAGTGTGCGGAATGTGTTGGCCGAAATTTACATCTCTGAAATGTAAGTGTTTACATCATCAACGTAGACCTAGGATAGCTGTTTCCCACAGAATCTAGGTCACAGGATATTAACAAATCCAATCCGTGAGTAATAGACAAGCTGCTCTGTTCGCTTCTGCTGTGGTCTGTGGAGGTGCTTATCGTTACAATCCACGTCATCTTCATAAGAATATGTAGACTTAGGCTTAATAGGCCTGTATATGATGTCTGCAGTATATGTTACAAAATAACGTTAATTTACTTACTACGCAATTCTGTCGCTGTAGAAATCACGAAATCACTAAAGAAAAGGGTGATATTAATATTTATACAAACATTTCTAATTTGGCAGATTCATTGGGCGAATGGTTACACACCAGCACGAAGAGCAGAAGATCTGCATGGACGAGGGACAACAAGACCCCTCCTTACCTCCACAATAAGACCAACTCAGTTTTCATTCGCTTGATGGCGTTGTTAAAATGGGCCGATCACTGAACTGTATTTGATCACTGGTGCTGAGACGACTGCTCGAAATTCGACTTCCGTAAGAAATAAGTAGGGCCTAAGTGAGTAGTAGGCTAGGCCTATATTCTTTATTTCCGACTGCAGACGCACAACGGGTACTTGTAATCATTTGTTCATACTGTGATTTGTAATCATACTTTGGTGTGTCAATTTGAATTATTAATAAAAACAAATATAATATACTATATATATGTATCGTGACATATTAAATGAAACAATAGATTTAAACTTACTGCAATCAATGCGAATAACTGAATTGTAACGGAGGCCATCAATCTTACCATTCAACCTTGGATGGCTCATCCACAGACAGCCATTACATTAGAAGTAAAATCCGCGCTAAACATATAACGTTGAAGTTAAGGAGCGAAAACCCAGTGAACAATGTGGGTAAAAGTAAATGTAAAACACGGTTGATAATTGTTCGATTCGCGTAAGCAAAAGTTTATCTTGCTGCGATTATGCACCTCTAATTGTATGTGATTATCTTAAATGTGTTGACCGGAAGCAGTTGATTCGAGCGCTCTACTGCATGAAGGGTCAGTGTGTCTGGTTAAAAGTTTCTGAGGCAGAATTCTTGGAGTGGGGGCGGAGGGGTGGAAGGAATTTGGCGAGGCACACCTAAGATGGCAACGATGGCTAAGTTTCCACTAGTGTTGTTCGTTTTCTGTTGTTTAGTTGTCGGTAAGTTGTCAATCTGAATTTAAAAAGCAACTTAAGGTCGAAATCGATTCCAATTCTGTTACTTTACTGACTAAGAGTCTTTAAATATATTTAGATATAGGCCGTACCTCCCTCTCCCTTTCTTTGATCCGTCTCGCCCTCTTCCTCAGTTTATCAGTTCCTCCTCACATGCTTCTTTTTCATTGGCTTGGTGCACGAAACGGTGATGATGACGCTGATAACGATGATTATCGTAGCCACAACACTGATTACCATGATGGTGAGAGACAGACTGACAGTTGCCGTTTAAAATGATGACAATGGGTGATGATTATATGAAAGGAGTAAACAGCAAATAAAGGCTACTTACATACTTACTTGCTTTTAACTTGCCTATCTACTTACTTACCTATGCTGGTTTTTGTTCAGATTGTGTTGTGGGGAAGTTGGAAAAGACGTGTGACACTGTCTTTAAAGGATGCAGTATCGAAAAAGGGGAGTGCGTCTGCGGTCAAGCTGTTGACTGTAACAATCCTTTCCCATACAAAGATGAGAATCAGTGCATAAAGGACATTAAAGGTAAATGTTAGAAATAGTATTGCTAATTTATGTAGCACCATTTTAAAACAAACTACTCAGCCAGTGGCATTGCCAGGATTAGAGGCCATGGGAGGCAAATTGGAAAGGATGGGGGTAGGATGGGGGCAACTGCATCTCCTCTGTAGCCCCAATTGTTTTTAAAATGACAATGTAGCAATAATCATTTGTTGGTGTCGATGCCATCCTAATCATGCAGAAATGGTACTATTCAAAACAGAAGTCATCGGCTAGATCATACATACAATACTTAGTAGGCTAATGCAAATATATGCAATGATCGAATATCCTGCCACCGCAGAATGATTATGGCAATTCTGGGCGGCTCAGGTTATTTTTCAATGGAAAAAAATATTAAAAATGATATAAAAAGCCGAGGGCAGGCACAGGCCTCTGCGTCTCAATGGTAGTTGCGCCACTGTACTCAGTTGTGCCCACTGCCAAAGTTATGATTATGTAATATTCATGAGGTGATTTCTGGTTATTCCCTATAGCTTTAAGTAACTTCTTTCAGTCTCTTTGGTGGTTATTATTGTTTCCTGTTGCCAAACTTCAACTTGCTTGTTTCTTCTCTTGAGTAGTATTATGAAATTTCAATTGTATCATATGGTATTGTAATTTACTGTGCCATGTATTGTGTAATGTTTGCCAGGCTGCACATTGATTGTCATGGTGTCTGTTTCCCATCTGATTGTTGTGATTATCATTTTTAATGTAGTTTTAAAATGTACACATTTCCTAGATAGATCATAGTATTGCCTCAACCATGTTTATCATTATTTCAATGATTGACCTGTGGTGATTTAATTATACATGATGCCACACTAGTTAATATCCCTGGTTAAAGGGGACTGAACTAGCCAATGATTATATCTCTGAAATAAGCCAGCATGGAATCCCCTTATACACTATAATTGTAACAAAATATCAAAAACCATCGGTATTCTTACCAAGTTTGCCTACAAGCTCCCAATAATATAAGAAAGCAACTGTATTTTACCATGGTATGTCCATACATAACATTTTGTAATTTAATTTGGGCTTCCAATTACGAATCCAGACTTGACAGAATAATTGTATTATAAAAGAAGGCGGTTAGATTTATCAGTGGACTTCCCAGAAATTCTCACACCGCCCCTATCTTTCGTGACCTTAATCTGCTTAATATTTTCCAGATTAGGAATTTACAGATAGGCCTTTTTGTTTATCGATTTACCAATCATCTCTTACCTAGAACATTCCAATATTATTTCTCACTAGGTTCTGAGATCCATTTCCACATTACTAGAGGTTCCTCCGGCTATCGAGTTTTGGCTTCTAGAACTAATGCACAAAAATTCTCTATTAAGTCCACTGGCCTGCTGGTTTGGAATGCTCTTCCTGCTTAGAAACTCTCCTAGTTATAATCCGATTAAGAGCGCTCTTAAACTCTTTCTCTTAAACTAATTTAGATCATCTTTTCAGAGCAGGGCACTGAGTCTATGATTCCAAACCCACCGATTATAGCATTTCCAGTAAAATAACGTTTATCAATTAAATATGAGATTATCTACACTTATTATTGGGTTTTATTTTCTCGCATTTGTAACAGTTTGTCACCTTGTTTCTGGCATATTATTAAAAATGTGGTGATGAGGATTGAGAGAGGGACAGGAACTTTTTAGTTTAAGATTAGTTAAGGTTTCATTTATCCTCTTATTCAATCCTGCTTATCGTGTTTTAATAGTTTTTTTCTTCTGTAACCATTGTCAAATTCAAGGTTTTTTGCATTCAATGTAGCACCTGACGAACAGAATGAGTAATTCGGTTATTTTTCAATATTTTGCTATGTGTTTATTCTAGTACCTTTCATCTCAACTCATCATCTTCCAAGTTTTTGTTGTACAGGCAATTAGGAAGTTCCTATTAGCGGGGTTCAATCCCATTTGGAACTCCTGTTGACCATCTTTTTTCGATTGTATAATTTCATTGTTTGCTTCAATTGAACTAATTTCTATTTATTTGACAATTTGCTAATTTTGTCAATGTGGTACGATGGTCTCAATAAATTAGATTTATTTTTTATTCGAGTATCACGGGGTTGATACAAAAATGAAAATGGGTTATTTATCATATCATTTCTGGTTATTTATATAGCGCTTCTTACAGTATTAGCTATTCAGAAGCGCTCTCAGCGTGACATGAAATCAAGTCGACCTGCAGACCGGAGAGGAAGGGTGGAGACAGCAGACAGAGGTTTCCGCATTAAGTCGCAGAGATATTTAGGAGTGTTACTCTGTTGAGTTTTAAGGACAAAGAGGGGCACCTTGTATTGGATTCGAGAGGGAATTGGAAGCCAGTGTAGGACGTCGGTCATGTTGTAGGTAGAAATGTGGGAGTAGCGAGGGAGACGAGCGATGAGCCTGGCTGCCGAGTTCATAACAGACTGCAAGGAGGATAAGCGTGCCTTGGGGAGCCCAGCAAATAGTGAATAGCAGTAGTCAATGCGACAACAGATGAAGGCATGGACTATTGTTGTGAATACAGGAGAGGATACAGATATATGTAGCACCTCTAAGCCAGAGGCCAAGCTGACCTGACTACACAAGACCATGATGGAGCAGAATGGTCTTCAGCTGCTTATGAAATAGAAGCACAGAAATGAGAAGAGGCTCATCTTGCAGACTTCTTCGCTTCTAGTCGATGGTTTCATGGTGTAGTTGATAGATGTATGTTATGTTCATGCTTCCTCACTTTTGTGAGATACAAGTCGATATATTCAGTTTCTTGATACATAGATACTTGCTATGCATGACCAGAAGATAGTGTTGGTCCATATAATTTCTCAAATCTTTGAATCAGTATGCGCTTTTGATTGTTTAGGACAGCTGGACAAATGCAAGAAGGACCCTTGTGTCCATGGTCAGTGTGTCCAGTCTAAACATGACCAGTCCAGACGATGGGAGTGCTCTTGTGCTGGATCAGGATACCACGGAAAGAGATGTGAACTGAGTAAGCAATATTTTATACTTGTAAGATAATTAGTGTGACTAACAAGACTGTTGGCCGAGAGATTCAAATCCCCACCAGGTCAGATATTTGTCTCCACTTGCATCCCTACCCAACTCAGCCATAAAAAGTATGCCAACTGAACACTGTGAGTAGGAGGCTAGATTAAAGGACTCTACCTCCTCCTTCTCCTCCTCCTTCTCCTCCTCCTTCTCCTCCTCCTTCTTCTTTGGGATGTAGTAGAGTCAAGAGAGACTGTTTTAGTTTATGATTTTTCAAGTATGTGTCACAATACTTGATCCTTTTTACATTGTTAAGATTAGTTATAGTCATCGTGTTGGTAGCTAATTAAGTGTTAATTTTTCAATATCCTAATTCGGATGATTATTCTATAGTCTTGTTGAAACTGCTGTGAATACATAATAAATTGATTGCTTACATAATCAAATTTTCATTCATGGCACTGTTTAATTCGTTCAATGTTTATCTTTTTTATATTTCTATTTACATTTCATTGTTGGCTATTATGGGAAATCAAGGTTTCTGAGTGGAAAAGCAATTGAAAGAAACTCATAACAGCTTTCATTCAGAATTAATAATAATTAAAATTTTTACTCAACTTTGGAAAGCACCTCATTATGTTTCACTCATTAAATAATGATTTGTGTTCAAAATGTCTTCCTTTGGCCTTTACACGGTCAGTAAGGGCGCACTCGCCACTCACTGTTTTGTCCTCGCTACGCATCATTTTGCCATGCATAATTTTTTCACAAATGGAGACACAGTGACATCATATTTAAGGGAGCATTGTCCTAGATTAAAAAAATTATTAGCCATCATGGTCAAGATTATAATCTATATAAATTTCGTTACTTTGTGAATGTGTTGTAGTCCTTCAAATGACGGTTGAAGGGAGTCGTGGTTTCCACTCACTCTTTATGTAATATATATTTGGCAAACCATCCGTCTGTATTTGTGTGTTTTTTATTTCTCTCAGAGTGCCCTCCTTTTGATCAGGCTCCACTGCCAGATGGCTATCCAAATGACTGCGTTTACTGATGAGAGACAGGAACACAGATTATGGAAGAGCAGCAGCATAGCACCAGATTATGCAGTGTTGAAGGCAGGACAACAGGCCATGTGTATCTCAACCATAGGCTATGTATTAGGAGTTGTTTACATATAGGGAGTTGTTAACATTTTGTACTAAGTCATTGTAAGTGCATTTAACATGTACTGTTGTTGAGTTTTTATATGATCAGCGTAATGATGAGCTTAATCATTCTTGTAGTTGTTATGTAATGCCGACATTAGTTATAGAGTCACTGAGTACAGTAGTTGAATCAAACTTGAATTTAATTATTACTTGAATTTAATTGTTAGTAGATTTGTTAAGATTTGTTAGTAAATTTGTTAACTTTCTGCAAATTAACTTTCTCTTTTGTGTAAATCAGCGACAATCAGTAGCAGATTGTCTACCAGATTAAGTGCACTGACCGTATGTATGCTATGAGTCAGACTAGTCACCATTTAGTCACCATCTAGTCAACATTTGCTGACATTAAGGAAATTAAGTTACCAACACTTCCACATATTATGTGATTCTTGGGGTTAAGATCGTGGATCAGGGTAGAATTCATCTTGTGATGCACAGACCATCGGTTCAAGCCTCCTCCTACTCCTCCTCTGATACAATTAATTAATTAATTAATTCTGAGCATTTGTATAGATCAACCTACTCAGGAACCATGAGCAAGTCCTTCACACATCAGTTGGTGCTTACTTAGTCAATAGAAAGTGGCACTTAATAACTGCATACAAATAATGGACTGCTGTCCTTCACACTGAAACCAAAATGTAGGTCAATGAATCTGCTATAGTTGCTTGCCTACAGGTGGCAGAGAAGGGGTTACTAATTGATTTTATTTCATTCGATTACCCAATGGTTTAAATAAATGACTAATTCTAATCGATCAACAATTTTTAGGTTAAAGTCTAACCTAATAAATTTTTCAAATTTTTTTTGAGAATCAGAGTTAAAACAGAGGTGTTGCTAGGGTATTTTGTGCCCGGGGATAAACTGCAGAAGTGGTGCTCATTTTCTAATTTATTTCACATTTTTCAAATATATCTAAAGGCCATTTGTCATAGACAGTATAAAAATTAATTTTTCTTCATTTAACTGTCACAAATCGGTCAATGACGTTGTCAAAATGTTTTCTCTCCAATGTTTCTCATTTGATACAAAGAAAACCAAGATCGCTGACAACCTGTTTGTAATGAGGATATTTGGGGGAGGGGTGCCAAAATTAAACCTTACTGACTTAGTTGGGATAAATTAGGTTGCATCAAAATAAACTAAATTAATAGTTTTAATCCTCGATTTGGCGCCCCCTTCTAAATTGGTGCCCGGGGACACGCGTCCCATCCGGCTCCATCTAGCTATGCCTATGTGTGTGAAACTGCTTGTAGACTGTTATTGTGTTATTGTATCGGTTTATGAAAATTATTAGTTGAATTACTTGACCAGTTGCTAGTTTTTAATGTTGCATGTCCAATGTGTTTAATCTTGATTTTAGAGCACTTATGTGTCATAAATTTTAGTATCAAGCCAACTGTTCCAATGTTTTTTCATTTTGTCTGTTTCTGAAACTCTTGCTAATCAAATCAGAGTTTGTAAATCCCTGCCTATAACTTGCTTCATTCATTAGTTGAAAACTCAACTAGCCAACCTTTAAAAAAAGTAATGTACTATCGAGGAGCGATTTTCAACCAGTTTAATCTTGCGGTCCTGTGATTAAATTTCATTAAGCCGTAAATAACATTCAAATTGTTATTCTCAAATTGTGTATTTTTTAGCCACGGGCTCTACGGGCCACAGGCTCTACGGTCCATAAAAGAATAAAAGCACCATTGGTGGGCAGAAATGGTCCGTGGGCCGGCTCTTTGACACTACTGTTCTAGAGACAGGCCAACGTTCTGGGGAAGTCCGTCTGTTCCAGGTGGTTAGACCTACTACTAATGATAAAGCCCGGTGTTGCATCATGGAATTGCGAGTAAATTGGACAACCAACTCACCATGGGTGGTAAAATGAAGTAGTCGCTGGCCAGTATTGAGACCCTCTATGCAATGCGTTGGAGAGGAGAATCCAACACACAAGTGACCTCATTCAGTTTCCTCGTACTGTCCAATAGACTTGACCTCTTGGTTACAAATGCTCAAACAACTATGCCTTGTGCCGTAGAGGTATGGTCTTTTTAGTCTTCTCAGAGACTGGTGACTGTGTGCATGGGGAGATCGAGCAACTAATTAATTGCTCACAATTGCTCTGCTCATCAATCGACTGATGCACTTTGTCATTAGATAGTGGTGCTTAATAAATACTTAACAATAAATACCTAACCTGTTGCACGGTAGTAGAAATACCATACTCTACTCACCCTACCTGATCTTTCTTTCATAGGCGTAGACTTGGTCCTGAGTTTGGGGACAGGTCGAAAAAATTTGGGTTGAGGGTGGGGAGCAGGTTGGAAAATAACGACTTCCCAAACAGATGGATGTAGCAAAAAAGGATGATCAGTGGAAACACTAGAACTTTTTAATATTTATGAAATATTCATGAAGAATTAGGGGACATAACTTATAAGCAGCTCCATCCCCTCCACCTGAAATTTTAGGATCGTCCCCTTCTGCCCCCCCCCCTAAGTCTCCGCCTCTGAATGTATGTATAAAGTGTCACAACCTCAATTCAATCAGTTTGACTTATCATGACATCGCTTGCAGCTTGAATACGATTGTACTACCAGTTGCTTTTGGGGTTAGATACTCCACTACCACCACCCCCACTTAAAATTTTGGATGGGACTGTCCCTCGTTAACCCCTCCCCCTAAGTCTCTGTCCATGCTTTCTTTACCCTATTGTCCATGCCGTTTTGTACTCAATCCCGCCCTGTTTATACCTCGCCCTAGTCGACTTCCCTATCCATCAGACGTTCTGCTTCCGGCAATACAAGAGCTACGCTAGTCCCGCTAGACGTCCTATTTATGCTCATCCATTGATGTCCTCGCATGCCGTGATGCCACCGGCTGCACAGTCGGGGGAAGGGGACTGAGGCGACGGCAAAGGTCATCTGGCATTCACTCCCAGCGCTGTTGTTGCTGGCAGAGGAAGACGATGCTGCTGCTGCTGCTGCTGCTGACCACTGTTATTGATCCGTCTGTTGACGAGCAGAAGGAGGAAAAGGAATTGAGGGCTAGGAGGCGGAGGAAGTGAAGAGGAATAGGAGGAGGAAGAAGACGAAGAGATGGAAGACGATGAATAGGAGGAAGAAGAAGAAAGGACTGAAAAACAAGAAGAGGACAAAGAACGAGGACGAATGAGGACGAGGAACAGGCAGAAGAGGAGAATGATGAGGAAGGATGGGGGGGAAGAAGACAAATAAAGGACGAAGAAAAGGGAGAGAGAGAGAGAGATGACGAAGAAAATAGTGTAGGAAGATGACAACAATAAGCAGCTCCATCCTCTCCACCGTCGTTGCAACAACCCTTGGTTGTTGCAACGACCTCACATGGGTTGTTGGTCTGTGGCTCCTGGTGGCAGCACAAGAGAGACAGTCCCTGACAATAAGTGGAAGAGACAAACAGATGCAGAAAGACAAGCACCATGATCTCATCAGTCCTAAGCTTAGGAACCGATTTGCTGCCGTTTAGTAAACATTTATACTATATGTATGTATATTGTATATGCATACACACACACACATATATATATATATATGTGTGTGTGTGTGTGTGTGTGTGTGTGTGTGTGTGTGTGTGTGTATGCATATACATTTATTTATGTATTGCCTTACACACCAGCTTTGCCTGGGATTTCATTTTATGAACTCATCGGGTGTTTCAGCCTTTTGCGAGTATTTGGCAAGCGCTCTGAGTGGCGCCGTGGTTTTATAGCTAACGTGCCCAATTTGCTTATTAAATTAGCACCGACTTCCAGATAAAGTTAATAGAAATGGATGCCATTACGTATATCGAATGTTGGAAAAGTGTGCAATTTGAAACAAGTCCAAATATTGGAATTCAAAGTAAATTGTGTGCCAAAAATAGTAGGCTGACGTTGACCTAGAAACACGTATAAAAACGCTTTATAAAAACATTCAAACATTTACAGGCTCCTTTGACAAGCCTTTGTTGTAACTCCAAACAGACGTTTTTTGTGATACATATATAAATATATAATATGCTACAGGATAAGCCTATAATATGCGTGTTACTGTGCAGTGTGCTTTTCATTTGCCCGGTTCTTCTTCAGTTTGGCCACTTTTCCTAATGTTTCACTGAATCGATTTTTCACAGCAGATAAACAGATGAAAAACTTCTGTTTCACGTACAGCCAATGAAAATGTCTATAATTACTTCTATATGATTGGGCTATACTACACGGAAATTCAATCAATCAGCCCATCAATCAATCCAAATTTCTGACATGGCCTTATTGATTATTGACAGACAATAAGGCCACTAACAAGGGCCATTCAAATGAGCAACCAAATTCAAATTTCAATTCAAACAATGTGTAAGGCAAGAATTTCCTTCTATTGTTTTCTAAATTTCAAGGCAAAATACAAGCAAATAAAAAAAATTGAAAGTACAATTCCACTTTGCTTACAAGGTTAAAAAACGATAGTGGACTGTTTTAAAATTAAACAAACTTACAAACCATATTACGGTGAACTTGTTACTGGTTAGAGTCGACTGTTTGATGTAATCTGTACCAAGCAAGTTAAAAGATGTACTGTGAAAACGCTGAAGAGTTAGACAATAAGAAAATTCTTGGAAATACTAAAATGGCAACTGGCACAATACTCCTAGGCAAACATTAATGTAGCACCCCTATACGAAAATTTGTTGGAGTTGCTCCAATGTTACAAGACAAGACCATCCTATTCAAAAGAAGGCATAATCATAATTATAATTGCAATTTATTTAGCAACACTTCAGGAGACGTCCACCTGAGGTGCTCATCACAAAAACCTTGCAACCACGTTTGAACAGAATGGTCTTCAAACGTTTGCGGAATAGAGGTAAAGAGAGGCTGATGAGTAACTCTATTTGCCTTCCGATGGCTTTGAAGATGTTCAGCCATCTCATGTCATGGTGTTAATGGTCAGCACTGGCTGCAGAATATTCTTATAAAAATGACACCGTGTAAAAATTAATGCCCGTTTACATTACACCACATACCACTACATGTATACAAGCATATATTGTTATTGATAGCCTCATAATGAATAATCTGAGACTTGTTGTCAATTCTGATCTAAACAGAAAGCCAAGTCAAAGCAGGACACATAGCCTGCCACGAAAGCATGACTAGAACCGATGATGATTCAGCAGATGAGGCTGAGTTCAGTGTGCAGAACATTATGAATATAAAACCAGAAAAACACATCCAAGAATAGGTTAACAGGCCAACCCAGATAAGAATTCAGTAGTATTCGACATGACAAGGCCAGGACCGACCTATTCAACAAGGCCAAGAATTACACTTACAAGGTCAAGTCTGACATTCATGACAAGGCCAATTACAATTAATTACAATTTGAGCACCTCTGAGTAGGTTTTCCTGAAGGGGCGCTATATAAATTTTTTAAATGAATGAATGAACGAATTATGGTTAAGACAGGCATTTCTGATAGGGTCAATTATACTTACAATAAGGCTAAGACATGAAATTTCCCACAAGACCGATTTTTTTACAGTAAGGCCAAGCAGGGCTAATTACATTTACTGCAATTACATTTACTGCATTTACTGACATTTCCGACAGGGCCAATTACACTTGTAGTAAGGTTAAGCTGACATTTCCGACAGGGCCAATTACCATACTCAGAGTAAGGTCAAGACTGACATTTCTGAAAACATCATATGCACTTCCAGTAAGGCCAATATTGAAATTTTTCCAATAAGGCCAATTAAATTTATAATAAAGTCAGGACAAACATATCCAACAACATAACTGGCCTTCCAACAAGGCCGACACTAACACTGGTGGCGGCTTACACCAAGACCACCATTTTGAACATGAAATTTTGAATGTATGTACTTGCTAACATTGTTGAAGGCAGAAAATACCGGTAGTCTACGAATTCCTGTTTGGAAACTTGATCAAGAATTAGATAGGACTCGACAACCAGGATCAAGAACAGAGAGAGAACAGATGCGCAAGTCATTCCATCTGAATAATCATTGACCAATTGAAGGATTTCTCTGTCTACAGAAGTTAAAGTTACGTGAAATGCTAAACCTAGACAACAAAATACTAAATCAAATGCCACAGACAAAATGAGTTTCTCAGAAAGATACAAAAGCAGAATCTAGGGATTGACTTGATAGTCTGTCAATATCAGGAAACAAAAACTTTAGCAGAGTCAGAGCACGCATTCAAGAAATCTAATGCATATTTACACCAAGAACTATGTAAATAAGAAAATGTTAAAAATCAAACAATGCATAGTAGTACTAAGTACAGAAAATCTCATTCATTCTTGTAAACAGTTTTAGTCTTTGCTCATCTTTTAAAATCTAGACTAAGGTCTTTGTTAATTGTAAACTAAGGCCTTCACAATTGATTGGAAATATCTTTTCTGAATTTAAAATAGGTTTGATTGGCTAGAACTATGGTTGTTAACTTGTTAATATCGATTTTTGGTGCAAACCGATTATCGGATTTAAAAAACCGATTTGAAACCGATTATCAACTTTTATTGGTATTCTTAGAAAATATTTTAAAATTAAAGTTAATTGTAATACAACACAACTATTCATGTGATTAATTATCATGTGCTACCTATTGCAATGCAGCGTCAACAACTCGATGTATACTGAAGTGTTTAAATCACATTGTGATGTAATAGGGAACAGTAGCCTACAGCTCTGGCTCTCAAACTCTCCCCACCACTATGGTTCTGGCCGCTAGTGGATTATTCGTTCTCCATTGAAAGCCCCCCCCCCGGCAATCTCTCCCTTTGTCCTGGTCAAACTCATCAAATTCGGGTGCTTCCAAGTCAGCTCTTCTGTCTGCGTGTTGCTCACTTCGTGGAGTCGGATTCCCTTCCCATAGCTCAATTCCCACGGTAGACCTGTTTGGACAAGAGGGCTTCTTGTCCAAACAGGTCTACCGTGGGAAGGTGAGCTATGGGAAGGAAACCCGACTCCACGAGCAACACTCAGACAGAAGAGCTGACTTGGAAGCACCCGAATTAGCAATCGGTAGCTATTAATTACCCTGTTGGAAGACCGCGGGATATATTTCGCTTAGCGGCGTCTATACCTTTAAGTTAATCGACTTGAGCCCTTCCTATGGGAACTAGGCGGAAGAAATTTGATTATCGATTTGCAAATGACAGAAACCGATTGTCGTTTTAAAACCGAAAACCGGTTTTCCGGCTATCATTTAACATCCCTATTTAGAACTCAGCTGGTCAGTTCTTTTTTATAATTATGATTTCAGAAGAAGCCCCAAAATGTAACATTCCCAATAGCAATGTCAAATGTATGACATATGAATCTCGTGCACACAATATTAATATTTAAACCATTCAACACCTATTTCAGGCAAGACCCAGGAAAGTCTTCATACGTCTTATTACATGCTTGACATATAAAATCCATATGAGAATATGGTTTAATGGATGTTGCATGTGTTAAATAAGATGTTCCTGTGGAGTTAGTGAATGGTTTGGAATCTCCAATAAGCTTATATCACCCTGGAAGAATAAGGAGTTCAGCACTTTTCATTCCATTGCCCAAATAGTCAGACAGTTTGAAACATCTTATCCATCGAATTCATTGGCAAAACTTCTGTCACGGAAGGGGCAAATGTTGATTTCTCATCCTGTGCAGTGCATCTTCTTTCATGCTATGGGTAAACAAACCCCTAGGTCAGAGGGTCTGTAGAGTGATGGATAAGACAGTAGAGGGCAGGCAGAGAACGCAAGTTTGAGTCCCTCTTTTGCTAGGCAGCAGCGTTGGTTAAATTCTCATCCTGAGCAAGCATAACGTGATGGGCGCCGTGCAAGGCTACCAACATCTAAATTTGACTCCCGTAAATAATTTGTCAAGACAATAAGTAGTAGATACCATACCAACCAGACTGAGGATACTAAAAACATGCATATGAGACCTGGGTTATAAAGAAAGAGGATATAAGAATAATACTAGCATTTGAAATGTACTGTTAAAGAAGGATATTGCAATTGAACTGGACACAAAGAGTAACAAACATTAAAGTAAGAAGAAGACTAAACATCAAAGAGAATATCATGAAAGCCATAACCAAACAAAAACTGGGACTATTTGAACACATTTGTAGAATGGGTAATGAGAGAAAAAATAGAGTGTAATGACAGGAATTATGAGGGAACGGAAAAAAGAGGAAGACCTTGCAGAGAATGGCTAGATGACATTGAAGACTTATTACACCTGTTCTTCATGCTCGTCAAAGATCTTATTCGAACCATTACTTTATTACTCTGCAACTCTGCTGGGTAATAAAGGGCTATATTCTGCATGAAATAAAGCAAACGGCATCAAAATCTGTTTGCTACTTTGCAAATTATGGCAGGTCATTATGGTCAGCATATGAAAATGAGGTAGATCCCCTCTGAAAACATGGCTATTTTAGCAATGCAAATCATGATACCAAATGCACTAAAAATCATTTTTTCCAACTAAATATTTGAATTAAACATTTTTTATTTAAGATATTGAAAGAAGACATATTCGCTTATAACAATAAACCATAAAATGATTTTCTGTGTTTTTGACCCCTCACCTATTTCAGCCTCTATCTCAATAACTAGAAGCCGAGAAACGGCGGGTTTTGACCCCTGGCCTTACAATTTATTCCAATAAATAAACTGACTTATTGTTTTATGTTGCATCAATTTGTGATACCAGTCATCTTGTTGTGTTTTCGACACCATATTGGTCATCACCACTTTGTGAGGGAAAATTATGCCCCTTGCTCTTTAGTAGTCATGGTGTTATCTGCAGAGCATTGGAAGTGAGTAACATCCATAGATTCTCCACAGTTGAGTCACTCAGCAATACCAACTCAACATCACTGTCATGAAATGGAGAAAATGAAATCGTCATTTAAACATATTAATTAACACTTGCTAAATGAAGCGTAGTTTGTCCCAAAATACCAAATTAATTGCCAGTAATTGTGAATATTTTGCCATATCAATAAGTGCCATCTTCCAAACTTATTAAATAGGAATAACCATGTAAATTTACATATTAAATAGGAATAACCATGTAAATTTACATATTAAATAGGAATAAACAGGTAAATTTACATATTAAATAGAAATAAACAGGTAAATTTACATATTAAATAGGAATAACAAGGTAAATCTACATATTAAATAGGAATAACCAGGTAAATTTACATATTAAATAGGAATAACCACGTAAATTTACATATTAAATAGGAATAACCATGTAAATTTACATATTAAATAGGAATAACCATGTAAATTTACATATTAAATAGGAATAACCATGTAAATTTACATATTGCTGCACATGAAGTATTGACACACGTTCAAACTTGCAGATTAACATGCAGCAACCTCATTAAACAAACCATTATAATTGGTATAATTCATTCAGAATCAGCACCTCATAAAGTTACATGCTGAAAATTCATCAAGTACCACTGCACACTTATGTTAAACGACAGGTTCTTGTAAACTAGCAAAATTAAAACTCGATAATTGTCATATTCTCATAAAGTATCTTTATTTTGAATATGCATATGTTGCAAATACATTTAGTACCATTGTCTCTTAAAGCATAAGCACCAGGATATCTTCATTCACACTTTGCAACTCCTCAGCATGGACTATCCTACACGATTCAAAACCTAACTATGTACAAGTATCTCTCCACACAGAAGTTGCCATCAATTCACCAATTCACTGTAGCATGGGACAACTACGAGTTTCGTGAAGGCAAACCTACGTTGTCTGGCAAGCAAATATGCCAAGTGAATCAGAAAATTACATAAATTGCTAATAAAACATGTGATACATGAGCATCAATTGTAATCTGTTGTCCAAAAGTTAAAGTCTGGTCAACAATAGAAATTGTTAAGGAAGGAATTTGTAAGAAAATTCTACAAGACCCAAAGATAACTCACAGATATGTACACAGTAGCCGAATGGATGGAATGCTGAGCCTGAAGCGTACAGGTGGGTAGTCTCCACTCAGGCGATCACTTTGTAGAGCGAGACATTGAGCACGTTCTTCACTCACAATTACTCAGCACTATTGATTTTCGGTCATATTGTCATTTCATATATGCACTTCAGAATTTGGAAGGAGGGCAATCCATGAAATGCAAGTGTTTTGTCTTGTATCATATATGCATACATCATTGTCAATACTGTTGTTGTGAAGAAGAATTTTAACATGTGCAAAGTCACACAAAAATGCAAACGCATACACAGTTACTCATAAACATACATTATACATGCATGCATACATAAATACATACAAAATCACATATAAAGATTGATACATACATAGACCAAGTTTAATCTAATTTACAGATAACTTAATTCTGTTATTTCTAATGAAGCATCGACAGCTGTTAGGGCCCATCCATATAATTACGTATGCCAAAAAATCGGATTTTCTGAACCCCCTGTTGCACCACATACATTTCGCGGACCCTCCCCCATGCGTACATACATTTGAGCTCTACCCCATTGCAAAGGTATAATAGCTAAAACCATCTATAAGACATTGATTTTACCACAGGCTATTTATTTTTGTTAAGCATCATATTTAACAGCTTAAATTTGTTAACTGTTATGAAGAAATAAAACACTAACAACACTTGCTTTTGAAACAGTTTTAATGCTACATAAAATTGATCAAGCAGGAATATAGTCTGTGATTAGGTTTACAGATCTGATTTTCATATTCTGTATTGACGACGTCATAATTATTTGCGTAATAATTATTTGTGTACGTACATATGCTTTTCTGGACCCCTCTCCCCACCATACGCACCCATACGCAAAATGGCCGGAATTTGAAAACCCCCTCCCCTCGCCGCGTACGTAATATGTGGACAGTCTGTTACATTACTGACATAGTATTAGATTCAACTACTCTATCTATATGACAGTAATTTCTTCAGGGATGCTTATAATTATTACCATTATTATTATTATTATGATTAATTACTATGATTCATTACTACAACTGCCACTTGAGATGTTTTATGATGGTGAATTCAGTGATAATTGAATAAATTTCAGAGATGTACATGCATCAAAGTTATATGTGATGTAGAACTGTCTGAATTCACATAAGCTGTTTCTATAAACAATAGAATCTAATTGAAAAGAATTGTAGAGAAATACTGTATTACAGTTTGAAATAAAACACTTCTTGAGCTGGAAATATAAATCCTGTACTCTGTCTATCATTTTGCAGATCGTGCAAAACAATTAAAACAACACAACGTTTTGAAGCAGTCAGCTTTCAAATATGGTAGACTTTATACTCAGGCAAAACCTCAAATCACGTTAATACTGAAATTACTGAAATTTTAAAAAGCAGGTAACACTGCTCAAACTGTTGAATAAAATGTTGGCACAAATTGTCTCCATAAATGCTAGAGACATACAATCGTATCCTAAAGCAAAGAAACTGGAGACTAATTATCTGACACCAACAACAAACCAGTCAAATGTTCTGTGATGGTAATCTCTACTGACATTAGTAGTTTAACAACTCAATAGATTGGCCAATACTATTTTTAATTAAATAATTATAATTTATGGGTGCAAACAACAAATACACTAAACATTTTCAATAAATGTGCTCAACTCATCTGACAAACCTCCGAACATGTAAAGGAAAGGCTTCATTCTCAAAGACTACAGCAAACTTGAAAGTTCTGGTATGAAATACCATAAGTTAATCAAAGCCACATTCTTTATATATGAAGTAACACAAAACAAAATGTTGGGAATGCTGTTCTCATTAAAATGCCAAAAAATGAACAAAGTGCTTACTTAGAAAGCTCTGTTCACCCAAAAGGCTTTGCCACATGGTAAAGCTTTGACAAGAACTCGTGGAAGGCAAACCGCTCAAAGAACTTGTTGCCACAAACATCATCACCAAAGCCTATTGGCACAACAGAAATGCTTTCCTTGCAACCTGTGATAGGATGGCGACAACACCTCTCACTTCTCATTTGTACATTCTGATTATTGCTTCTTACCAGTTGGAGTAAAACGCCTATCATACGTTCTGCTGGAGCATCCAGAAGTTGCGGAGGCTACGCTGCTTGCGTTTCTTCTGTGCAAGAAGTGCTCGTGCAGCGGCGACATAGTTATTTGTATCCTGGTTGGTGCCACTGGCATTCTGGTTCAGTGATTTCTCCTCAGCTTCGACGCCGGTAATTGCCTTCTGGCGACACCAGTGGCAGAAGACCCCGCAGACTCCAAGACCCAGTGCCAGGGAGACTGCAGGCCAGAAGATGGAGTGGAAGACTTCCCATCCGGGAATTGTTGCCTTCAGCACGGCACCAGACCGTATGTCAAAAGGATCAAAATAACAAGGCACCATCTTTTTACGAACTCCATATTGTCGGTAGAAATCTTCAACGATTTCACGATTGTGCAGTTTGTCTGCCACACATGCACGCAGCGTACACTGAAGTCAACAAGAACAATGAATACAGTTCTGCTGTATACAGTAATTATTACTAAAACAATGTTATATGTAAGATATATATTTCCACAGAAATGCAAATTTGAGGCATGGCAGTAAATACAGTTACAGCTATCAAAATTTTGAAGGCCAGTGAGAATCAGTGAGTTTTTAAGGTGCTTCGAGCTGACAGTTGTCAGTTACATTTCTTGGAGCAGCAACAGGTAATGCACAAATGACAGTGACTAATGTTTGAATAAGAGTGCTCTGAATAGTAGAAGTGCTTGTAAGAATTTTATAGCTCATACAAAGTGTTTTAAACCTTATTCTGAAATCTAAACCGACTCAATGGAACTGATTGTACATGGTTAGGGTATCTGCCATGGCACATTTGCAGACTCCATTGAAGATGCTCATCACTTGGTTATTCATCTGATTTCTTACTTTTGGATGAATTTATAGGTCCAACAACAGGGACTAGTTATAAAATTTACTGTAAAAAATTGACTACCTAAATCCTTAAAAGACTGCCCTTATTTAAAAACAAGTAATATTTAATTTCTTCATCATCTTTATTTTGATTTTCAAAAACAATAGAACAATATCAAGATGAATAATAATTATAATAAACAAGTAGTCCAGAAACTTTTTTCAACATTCTGAAGAATCCTTTCTGCCTTACAAATGATCAATATTATCATCATCATATATGCTACTTCAGATGTAGCCAGCTATGTACTTAGATATTTATATTTATTTATTTGGAGGATTTATATAGCTCCCATCAAGACATCTACTCAGAAGTGCTCTTGACCCAACCTCGGCTAAATAGGACAGTCTTGAGGTTGGCATAAAACATGGTGGAGAGTCCCCTGGGCACAAGGCAGAGAGGGACAGGAAGGCTTGGCGTTGCCTCATGGGAGTCCGAGAGCGAGGGACAAGAAGCTCTACCTGTGAGGAAGAACGTCAGCATCCCTATGTACACAGCATCCATTCATTACCTCTCTGCAGCAGAATTTACTAAATCTATGAATCTAATTTATTTAAATCATGAGGAAATATTCTTATCAAGAAAACATATTTGCTAAATAATTGTGTTATTACATAATCATACAAATATTTTTTTGGTTATTTAATCACGTATACACAATAACATAGTCAACTAACTTAACACTTTTAATATAAACGGAATCTGGAAGTATAATCGTCATCGTCCTCCTCCACATCATCATCACCATCGTCAACCATTGTAAACTTACCTTTTCTTGCCGGTCATCAGATGCGTCCAGCACGGCGGCCTGCTGGTCATCGTCGACGTAGAGTGTGACAACCCACAGCTGACCATCGGTGAAATTGAGGCTGACCTGTACGAGGAAACACGGATACGAAGGACATTCGTGTCCGTGACCGTCGCATGGACACACGTATTGGGTGGTGAAGAACGTGTTCTCCACCTCGCAGGTCGTTTCCCGGAATCGAATTACCTTAAAAAACGGCTTGAGGTACATGACCGAGGAAACGATGATGGCACAAACGCTGACGAATATCCAGACAGTGAGTGCCGAACAGATGCACGCTTTCGACGGACATTTAGACATGGCGGACTTTTAGTCAGCACGCCAGCAGACGAACGACCATTGGTAGAAATCGGTCTCCTTCCGAAGGGTAGCCATATAACAGGATCTTTTTCTGGATAAAAGCCTACACGTAGGAACCAACGGGTATGTGTCGCGGTTTCGCTTTAACTGAATTTACTCGCAACCCGACGCCATTTTGAACACATGATAGCAGACATCTTCCGGGCGCGTTCTTACAACATCATAAGGATGCACACATTTTTATAGCGCATGACATTATCTATCTGAAGCGCACGCTGCTGCTGTTGGCGTTCCATTAATCTGGATGACAGTAGGGCCTTACGCCTAACGATGTTAATTCTACGTAGGCCTAAATTATAGCGGCTCGTTATACGTACCGCCGTTCGTGCATCTCCAGATACATCGCATGCAGATATATCGCGTGCTGTGTACGGATTTCAGAATTGTGTCGACAGCTATGTCCGCTTGCTTACATCTTAGTCTTCATATCGCTAAGATTCGCAGTGTCGTCGATTTCGTCCCATCATATGAATTTAATAATACCTGGCAGAGCTCTGGGTAAAGACAACACGTAAGACAAACCTTGGTCGAGTATGAACGAATGTATACATCAGCCGAGAAGTCGGAAAGCGCGAGCCGTGGTCAGCCGCAGAAGCTGGGTGCCTGTGTTGACCCGTCTGACCACGCTGGCAGCTGACGTTGCATCGATAGGCTGAATAACCGGCCGTAACAAGCGGCTGTAAGCTGTCGATAGGGCGGGTGATGCGGACTGTTATGAGGCGAAGCGGTCGAAATCAATGCCTGGCCGAGCGCAGAGCGGTAAATAAAAACCGGCGAAAGCACGAAGACACTTGCTGTTAATTTTATTCGGCAGCTAGAAGGCAAAGAAGGAGATTGCAGTCTCCGCACACAGCACGCGACATATCTGGAGATGCACGAACGGTGGTACGTATAACGAGTCGCTATAGTTAGGCCTACATAGAATTAACATCGTTAGGCGTAGGGCCCTGTCATCCAAATGGAACGCCAACAGCAGCTGACGCTCATTTGGATTTTCAGTCTATTTCTGTCTTTCGATTCTGGAACGTCGAGAAACACAAATCGGTCCCACGAAGGCCACCGGAGTAATAACGTCATCATTAGCCTATGAGCTCATACGTTGCATGCTAAGATTCCAGTTTCAGTTTGCAGATGATGAAGAACACGGAGTTTACAATAATTACTATTGTGGTAATTTAGAATAAACAGTAAGCCTATACAAAACAAGGAACGCTTTTGGAAGTGAGACTTTCGTTGGTACCATTCCTCGCTTCATGCAAATGAATGCTAACGGCTACAACGCTCGTAAATAAGCTGGTGTCCTGCGCTTGGTTTTCAAGTGGCGCTTTAGAAGTTTGGAGATTACGCCTACGATTACAACGCTCACTAAGGAACTTACAAAAACAAGGCTTGAACTTGAACCTTCACTTGATGGATCCTAACTCTGGAAATTTACCTCTGACAAGAAGCAGCGCTAGTGAATTAACTGGTGCCCTACGCCTAGCGCTTTATAGATCCCACTCTGGTCTGCTCCATCTGATCTCTCGCATGTCAATCTGTCCCGACCTACACATGAAACCTGCCTTATTATCTCCCTTGCCTCCTTTCTCGGATCCCTCTGGAACCCTATTGCGGATTTTTCATGTTATTATACATAGCACAGCAGAGGCGGCGATCCCAGGGGTCAAGGGGAACAAGTCCCCC
The DNA here is from genome assembly GCA_959347315.1 of Bimastos eiseni. Classification (NCBI taxonomy): domain Eukaryota; kingdom Metazoa; phylum Annelida; class Clitellata; order Crassiclitellata; family Lumbricidae; genus Bimastos; species Bimastos eiseni. Next base: position 16,834,364 of record OY365821.1, on the reverse strand, counting down.
ACCTTTTACAGAGAGGGGACACATTATATAATGTGTCCCCTCAACATTTCCTACCCCTCTCATTGGGTGTCCCCCACACCTGTCAAACGAGATTGCCTCCTCTGAGCATAGACCTATATACATATATCTGTTATCTAGATTCTGATGGGTCAGTGACATGATTGCACCTTCTCGCTGACCTTTTTGGAGCCCTGTACTTGGAATCCGGAACGGAGCATTCTCACACATTTAAGCGCCCGGTCGATGTCATTGGCGCCAGATGTGCGAGCGCAATCTTATTAACTCAGAGGTGTCAAACCAGGGGTGGCAAACCTTTCGCGATGGCAGGCCAGTTGCAATATTTTCCAGCAAGTGGCGGGCCAGAATGTCGAAGGCGCATGAGGAAAATGGGGTAGGAATCTAAGAGAGACCATACAAAAAGTTGAATTTGGCTTTGAAAACGTGATTCTGAGATGCATTATCAATTACAAACATCACAGAGTACTCATAAAACCTTAAAAATGACAAAATTAGACCTTTTCCTCTCAATTGTGTTGTCTTTAGACAAGGCTCCACGGGCCAGAAATATATTGTCTGTGGGCCAGAAATGGCCCGTAGGCCGGTTCTTTGACACCCCTGTGTCAAACCTTTTGTGTTGGCCCCTTGGCGGGCCAATAGCGATATTTTCCAGCAAGTGACGGCCAGAGTGCTGAAGGCGCGTGAGGAATTAGGGGTAGGGATCTCAGAAGGAGCCGTACACGCAGTTGAATTAGGCTTTGAAAACTTGATTCTGATATGCATTATCATTACAAAATCACAGAAAACTCATAAAACCGTTAAATGACAAATGTCTAACTTGTCATTTCACGGTTTTGTGTTTCTATTCTCAATTGTATTTAGACAAGGCTCCGCGGGGCAGAATTATATCGTCGGCGGGTCAGAAATGGCCCGCGGCCAGAAATGGCCCGCGGGCCAGCTCTTTGACACCCCTGGACTGTAGGCTGTAGCATCAAGAATTTAGAGGTGTTGAATATTCGTCTTTAACAATATACAAGGGGTTTGACTCCGGAAGTGTACAGCGGCGTACGTTAGTCTCTGGAAACAGAGAGCTATTTTTAAAATTTATTCTGAAATCTGATATCGCCCTTCCTCCAACATTTTTTGCTCAGCAGTGAACACGCCTCGACGTCGCAACTGCAGTTGTAATGCAGAGCAATTACGTGCGAAGGACTTGCTAAAGATCCCTTAAGGGTCAAACCAGCTCACACTGAGCGTTACGGGCAGATCGCTCTAACCAATCGGCCACAGTGCCACACAAAAAGCCTTTAAAAAACTTTGAATACTTGATTTAAAAACGGCCCTATTTTTTAAAATATTGAAATTACTTTAAAATTAAAATACTATTTTTGTATTTCCAAAATTGAAATAGGCTTCCTGGGATCAAATGTAGCAATTTATGCTTCACTGACAGGATTCATATTTACGAGTTTCCCAATCAATTGAGTCGGGGATCCGATTAATTCAGCTCATCTAGAATGATAACCGACCGAAGGATGGCAGCACGTGATCTAGCTTTGACCGAGGAGAAATCGAACGACCAAACCGGAAGCGATCATATGGAAAGCTACCTAGGTTCTGGAACACTCTCTCGAATCCTTCCATTCCATCTGATTGTCGACAGATGTATGAACGTCGTGCAGTGTGGCAATTCCATTGCTAGGTGCATCCTGTCAAATCGTGGTCAGCGCTCAAAGCTGACCGATATGTTTCGCATCCTGGATCCGGTGAGTCCAACGGTCACATACGACCAGTTCCTGGCGCCAAATGCAAGCAACGCTGTGCTGGAGATTTTACCAGAGTTTACGGAAGCGTCTTCGAAGAACACAAAACATTCGGATTCTGGAGAGAATTCCACTTCTGGTGGAGAAGACGGGAGTTATCTCATTCTCGACGGTCAAGTGATCCACCTCGAAGAGCCAGACGTTCTTCTTTTCCTTTGCAACCCCCGAATTTCCACCATCGACGAATTAGAACGTATAGGCCTGACCTTGACCGAAATTCCAGGTCATGTTCCGACTCGTGACATCATCATCTGGAACGAACTCCTTCGCAGCGAAAGGCAAGCAACGGACGAGCTAACGAAACAGGAGGAAGAGCTGCAACGACAGCTGGAAGAGCTGGAACTGGAGAAAGGACTTTCCGATCGTCTGCTCTATTCCATACTTCCGGCGCCTGTTGCGGACCAATTGCGGAGCGGGGCGTCGGTGGAGGGCGCCAAGTTTGACTGTGTATCGATCCTATTCAGTGGGATCTGTGAGTTCGGAGGATTCTGCCTCAACTGCCAACCAATCGACGTCGTTCACCTCCTCAATGACCTCTACAGTCAGTTCGATTTCCTCGCTGAACAGCCGGATAGAAAAGTCTACAAGGTACGCTTCGGCTTATTTGTTGGCCCAGTAGTTGTAGCAGATTGGTAGTAGTAGGAATAACAATGGTAATGGTAGACTGGTAGCCTATTAGCAGTGCAAGACTGCAAGTAGCAGCCAAAGCAACACCAATGGAATTACAGCGTTAGTAAGAGTAGACTGCTAATAGCAATAACATCAACAACAACAACAGAAACAACAGCAACAGCAACAACAACAACAACAACAGATGATGATGATGATGACGACGGCGACGATGACGACGATGACGACGATGACGACGATGACGACGATGACGACGATGACGATGATGATGATGATGATGATGATGATGATGATGATGATGATGATAACGACGACGACGATGATCATCAAAATCTGACGGTTCCGATGATTCTTTCTTTGCATATTAAGTTTCTTTCTTTGGTTGTCGGTTGTCTGGCGCAGGTGGAGACGGTCGGTGACAAGTACATGCTGGTCAGTGGACTTCCGGAGAGGAATGCAGATCACGCCGTCAGTATAACACTGACCGCACTGGACATGCTGGATATCGGACGCCGGACAAAGGTCAACGGGTACACAATTCACGTAGGTTTTGACCAATCAACGAATCTATTGTTATTAGCTGTTAGGCTGCAATAGGTGGTGATGTACGTAGGAAACTCTATTTCGTTGGACCAATCTCAACTTCAATCATTCGGGACTCGGGAGCTACTCTAATGAGTTACTCTTTAGAACTTTGCTTTTTATGGAATGTGCAAATTATCATTACGATTCAGTTCCTGCGTTGACGTCATTACTTGTACTCGTTGGCTGTTTGCGATCCTATAGTGCATGCGTTTGTCACCAGTCGACTTGACTATTGCTGCTCTCTATCGGGTCCCTCACTCTGCTGCCCGCCTCATAACTAGGGCGCTTTTCTATATCACACTTCTGTCTCCGACTACGTGCATGATTCTTTCCAATGGCTTTCCATCTCGCCATGCATCAGTTATTTAATAGCTGCGCTGATCTGGCCGCTCTGGCGATGCTTTCTTGGTTATTGCTGCGCTGTTTTAGCTTTGGCTGACCGTCGAGCTCTTCGTTCTGCCTCTGGTGGCGAGATTCTGGTGCTCCGTGCAAGCAGCTCTACTAAGACCACGAACAGAAATATCAGAAACAATAGGCCTATATTAATCCTTTAGAGGGATGTTTAGTTAGTCTATACATAGCTGCGTTTTGACAGCCATGACTCTATTATCGTAATAAACGGAATACAATACAATTATACAAAACGCGTGTACAAGAAACATCCCATCGCCTTCTGGCCCTACTCAGTTGTTGGCCCCTCCTCAAGGAACAGAACACACTCAGATTAGAGATGCGACTGTTTAAGACCATTTCCCGTATGCGCATCTGACTACTTGGGGTGGTCCTTACGCTGTTGAACAGGGATCGAGCCATGAAGTGTGTCCCGAATGAAGCATAAAATATTGGCAAACTTTGGTATGCCACCTATCAGACGAGCAGCGGCATTAAGAATAAGAATATATAATTAGTTGCAGGCTGCAGCTGCAATTGCTATCTCTCCAAAATTGTCATTTTTTTAAAGTTTGTTTCGTTGTTGACCCTTAACTGTAGTATAGCGGTCTTTAGATAATGGCCTACGTGTTTCAACTATCTTAACTGGCTGTAGAGTGTAGACTAGTTTGCGTAGGCCCTTTTGTTAGGTGTATGATGCAGCAATGTGAATATTATTTATGCAGTAGCAAAATTTTGACAGCTATAGTCAACGAATTGGTAGAATTATAGTTGCTAACTTGCCACTTTTAAAATATTAAATATGACAGCTACCAACTTCTAATTTTGATTATCATTATTATGATTAATTTTGAGCTGAGGAAGGGGCAGCTGCCCTGGTTTCATTTTGACTCTGGTTACGCCACTGCTCAAGACAGTGTCTCGGTCTCGATACAGTTTTTAGTGTCTCGGTCTTGGTCTCAGAAGCCTATTGTCTCGGTCTAGAATTAATAGAAACTATCTTGAAGTGAAAGTCTTGTTCTGTCTCAAACAATTTAAGCGGTCTCGATAAGTTTTGCGTTAACTGTCTTAGAATCTTGCGCTAGAAACTGAAACCGGGATCTACGAGAAACGGTAATTTTGGTTAACGCTCGATTCACATGATACTGAAATCAATTCAATTATCTTAAAGTGGAAAAATGTCTGAGAGAGAACTTGAAATTGTGAAGTTCGCGTTTACGCAATTTGAAGTTATTGACAGACAATAGCTAGGCCTATGTAAACCAGGGTCCGATTTGTCAAAAAAGAAGCAGCTGGGGGGGGGTCGAAAATATAATTATACAAAAGGATCTAATAATCAGGGTTGTTAATATCGCGATAAAGTATCGCAATACTTTGGTATCGCGATAGTTTTGTCAGTATCGCAGCGAGTATCGCGATAGTTTTATTTTGCTGGTGTCGCAGAATAAAATGTCAGATACCACTAAGATACCACCAGGCCAGTCGCTAAGGTAGCGACTGGCCTAGTGTTTTAATGATTTGACAACCACACAATGTGACACAAACCAAATCATATCTTATTCTACGATCCTCTTTGCTAATAGGAACTAACAATAATTGACAAATTGTACACATGAGCATCAAACATCACTAAAAGACGTAGGCCTAATGCAAGTATAAAACGTAAGCTAACAAATAATTGCAAAAGGTACATGTAGGCCTATAGGCCTAATGTTAGTTGTTAATCGCAATACCAGCAAACCCAATGAACAAGTGTATCTGTAAATTATCAGTAACTCATAACTTATACCTAGATAATATTATATAGATTAAGATCATGTCCAGCAACCACGTGGAGTCTACAAAACCATTGTATAAAAATAATTTTTTAAGTTTTCTATTCCTTAATTTAAAAAAAGCGTTTTCTATGTTCACGAAATTTAAAACTTTCATATAATAAAATAAAAGGCCTTGACATACAATTAAAATACAGTTAACTTAGCATGACAGCAGTGGTTAAATTCAGCCGGATCTCGCCGGATCTGAGATCCGGCACTTCGGTTTTGAGATCCACCACCTCACATACAAGATCCACCACCTAAAAATGAGATCTACCACCTAAAATATGAGATCTACCACCTAAAAATGAGATCTACCACCCAAAAATCTGATTAGCGCTTTGGGTGTTCACTTAATCCTAAGAAACTACTTACGTACTTACTAAAGTTGTGCGGCTGTTTTATTAATTTGACACTACTTGCGGATAATAGCCAACGCATTCATAGTCTCATAAAGCGCACAGCCGTGACTCGAAACAGATATATATATATACGTTCATATATATATACCTATATATATATACACACATATTTGAAATGATTTCAGCCATGATGAGCCTGCGGCTGGTTGTTGTTTTTAGTAGATCTCTGCCGATAACAGCCAATCAGCTTAAGCTCGTGGTCAAGACGTTACATATATATATATATATATTTATATTTATATATATACAAATGTATAAACTACAAATGTATATAATTGATACTGAGTGCATTCTATGACTAATCATGGTATACAGAGAGCCCATTCCCAGTCGCATGACCAGCAAGTCAGCCAGCCACTGGCAGGCAGTCCAAAAACAGGTACAATAAGTTCAGTAACTGTTTTACACTCACGTTCTCTTGAAAGTGAGCACTGACTATCCACCGCAAAGTCACGTGGTTTAACTATTATCTTATTATTAGTTTGCGCGTCGTAGAAAAATTCCTGAATTGAATCGAATTAGCAACCAGCAATCGACATCCTCTTTCTTCAAGTGTCCTAATGCTAGAAGGTAACTTACTCAGTTTATATACTGTAACATAATCTACGAGTATTAACACGTTTTGTTGACTGTAATTTAAAATAGAGATCATTTGCCTGACATGCTAAGTTAACTATATCATAGGGTATACTTGTGTGTCAAGGTTTTTTTAATTTTATTATCGGACTAGGCCTATATGTTTAAAATTTTGTGAACATAGAAAACGCTTTTGTATAAAAGCAATAGGAACGTAAAAGATTATTTTTACATCTATGTATTGTAGACTGCACGTGGTTGCTTTACATGATTTTACTCTAAAGGAAAGCCTAGAGGTAAAATGAGTTTGTATCCAGATTACTGATATCTTGCTGAGATGACTTGCTGGTTCATGACGACATGAACGTGGAAACCGTGAACACAATGGTTGATGGAAAGCCCTTAACCGTTGACCCATGCACCACAAGCATTGGACCTCCAATCTGCGCAACATGTGTAACATGAGCAAGTTTTATATTTATTTTTATTTGCGACGAATAATCGGAAATATTGTGCGTACGGTCGAAGTTAAGACAATGTCTTTTGTGGAGTCCATCACGGCGTTGACTCAATCCCGCTTTTATCTCTTGCTCCAGTTTGGCTCATGCGGAGTCAGGCCCTTTTCATTAATTAATTGGATTACTGTCGCTCTTGGTACTGTGGACTCCAACAGGTCTGATGTCCTCAGCAGCGCATTCATTGCCAGGCAATCGCCCCTATTGCCTGGCACACTCTCCTCGAGAATGTGCGTGTTTATCTCTTCACCTTAACTTCGGCCTCCAGAGGTGATTTTCTGATTCCACATGCTCGCACAGAGTCGCTCAGCCACCAAACGCAATTAATAGAGCCTTCTCAATTTTGGCCTAGGGTTTTTGGAAGTCTTCTTTTTTTACCTGCGTTCTCTCCGGTGGGACCTGTCTTGCTCTTTCTGTAAATTTCTCTTTGAATGGGGCTGGGTGGGAGCACTTCTGAACAGTTCCATAGAAAAGGCGCTATATAAATTACATAGATAGACTTTTGCCAAAGTCTGAGAAACCCATCATTGAATGTGTCAGCATTTTAGTACCCTCTTATTGGCCTTCAACTGCTTCGTCAGCATATGGGAAAATGAACTTAAGCTGGTATGTAATAAGTTATTGGTGCCATGCACATACTAATTACGAATTGAAGCAGGACTATAGAGACTTCAAAGATGTAAAGGGAGCTGAGTTGTCTGGAAGGACACTTTAGAGACTTTTCAATGCTATCCACACAATGCCTGCATGTTAGCAATGCTGACTGAAGTTAGTTTGCACGCCTCTAAGGCAGAGGCGGCGATCTCGTCTGACAGGTGGGGGACACCCAATGAGAGGGGTAGGGGATGTGAGATAGACACGTATATCGTGTCCCATCTCTGCAAAAGGTGGGGGGACCCCTCGATCCTCTGGATCGCCGCCCCTGCTCTATGGTCATGTATAAGCGTTGCACATATTTCCTCTCTCCTTTTCATATCTGTCGTTGGACCGCATTTGAGTGAGTGGAATCCATCACCTTATAAATGCAGTCATGAATTGATAAAGGTCGTCATGCCGCAACAGATTTAGGCAAGTGCAAAGCACCAAAAACATGCACAGCAACGGAAGCACATATGGCAGTATGGAAATGCCTTTAAATCTGCTTGTTGTAGAACGGATGGTAATTTGTGCTGGTAGAATTGACTGTAGTGACAGCGCTGAAAAGCTTGCTTGTGAAATTGTTGTTCAAATTTTTTAAGTTGTTGTATTTGTTGTTTTTGTATGTAATAAATAATTGTAGTAATATTCTGAGCATTTTTAACCCACCCCTACCCTTAATAACGTTATATATATATATATATATATGTTAAATTACTGTCAACAAAACGTGTTAATAAGCCAATTTGTCCTAATCATAATCTCCACACTTTTAGGAACCCTTGAGCGGGGTACCAGCTTAGGGGCCGTTCACATATTATATAACGCACAACATCTAAATTTTTAACCCACCCCTACCCTTAATAACGTTATATAACAGCAGCTGTGACCCCCACCCCTATATTATATAACAGACATGCTACCTACCCCCTTACCCCACCCCAGAAGCAACAACAAAGCGTACTAATAGCCTACAGCATGATTATACATTGTAGTGACATAAATTCTATCTAAAAACACCATTTTTTCGCTCCTGTTTTGCACTAGAAATGAGGATTACAGTATCACACAGAATTCATTGGTTTAATATTGCACTACCAGGTATTTATCCATAGGTTCGCGGTACGACTCTGCCAAGTTAATTGCGTATGATACAGAGTGTGTGCTACAACTACAATTGGGAATTTAAGCAAACATATAAACTATTTACACGTACTATAGAAAATGAAATCAAACATCTTGATAATATGAACCATAATAATTATTTCAAGTAAATTAATTTTAATTTAAACCACAGTCATAACAAAGAATTGTTACACAGAATTGAATGTAAGAGTGTATGCACAGGAAATTGTTAAAATTGTAATCAGGAAATTCTTAAAAGTGTATTTATAAATAATAAATAAATCAATTTGCTAGGTGACAGCTGATGGTGCTAGTTTTGGCTCACAACGTATTGTGAAGTTCGATTAAACAAAAAAGGTCAGTGGTACATGGAATTCCCAATTGGCAGGCAAACAGATAAAAAAGCATAAGCTGAAAAAGTGTGTTATATAACAAAACCTTCAACCTACCCTCCACCCTGCAGAGTATAACGCTAACAAAATAGGAACACACCCACCTACCCCTTGAGCGTTATATAATATGTGAACGGCCCCTTATTAACGAGCACTGAAATTTGGGAACTCGCCTTCATCTACATGTGCAAGCCGTCAGAGTCTTCGTAGAACGACTTTGCGTAGTCCTAGTGTTGTAGCAACAGCACACCATGTCGCATTTTAAATTTATTCAATCAATCAATCAAAAATACTTGATCTAGCGCCCCTTCAAGATATCTACTCAGAGGTGCTCCCGGCCTAATCCTCGGCTGAAGATCGAGGACAGTTTTAAGACAGGCGTAAAATGAGGATGATGAGTTCTTAGGTAGGAGACGGAGCACTATGTGAAGTCCATTCCAAATGATAACATGCAGTGTTGTTATATATATACATATATACATATATATATATATCCTTCAGGCTTGAAATAATCCCTCACACAGGAGGGGTTAACCACGAGGGAGGCGTGATTAAATTTACTCAAACGTTTCAACGGCTTCTACAAATAAATTATGTTACAGTAGGTCTATATGGACTGAATAACTTAGGCCTACCTAACCTTCTAGCATTAGGACGTTTGAAGAAAGAAGATAGGCCTATCGTTTGTTGACTGCTAACTCGCTTCATTCCTGTGAAATCCAACGCTGCGGCAAGGCAGATTTACTCAAAAGCCCGTTTTGTTTTATATATTTTATACACGAGCGTCAGCAGGAATATTCAAGTGATTGCCTTTAATTACTGTCTCGTAATGTCTTGAGCCTAGTGTCTCGGTATCGGTCTTGGTACCTCACTATATCGGTCTCGGAACGTCACTGTCTCGGTCTTGAAGTTTCAAGTCTTGCTTACAACACTTGAACAATGAACGATTAAAATATTCTCCTCGCTCCCTGCTCTGCATACAGATGGCTGTATCTCGTCCGCCTTCAGCGGACTCACTTCCGTTGGGCGAAATTTGATTGTCGCCCCGTTTCTTAGGAGTTCGGACTGAACCATCCAATGTCTGACTTAATTTCTGTTTCAACCATGTATTTGGCAACCCAATTTTATTTGCGCTTCAGTTGACGGTTGGTGTTCACTCAGGCGAGGCGGTGGGTGGAGTCGTGGGTCAAAGGATGCCACACTATGCCGTCTTTGGTAGCGCCGTTTGCCAGGCCAGTCGCATGGAAAGTACTGGACTGGCGGACCACGTCAACATATCAGAGGCCACTTACAGGTCAGTTACAGTCAGCCAGTGCGGCTTCGCTTACCTTGGAGAGCAATGCGATAAATGAGGCTTCGTATTGATAAATGGATCTAAGTCTTTGTAAGGTAATAAGGGCACATTATATAAACTACTAGCTGGGGTGCCCGGGTAAAGACAGGATTTTGGCCCAGGCGTGGGGGAAGACGGCAGCCGCCCCTCTACTGGGTGTCCGAGGTGTTCAAAATCCAGATGTACATGCAAATAAATAGTTTTTATAGTACATACCCACGTGACCGATTGTGCAAAACGATACTGTATACCTGGTATACTTTATGTCGCAGTTGACACGATCCTGGCGAATAAGAAGGAAACTTTGCTTCTATGGGTGTGTGAGAGGTGCACCGTAGGTTTTTGGTCCTGGAGACCAGGAAGAGGCGGCTGTGGGGTTCGGAAATTCCTCTACTGCGTGTCACAGGTGTTCCCGAGCCAACAACTGTTTCGAGTCAATAGCTGTAAAACTGTGGAAATTTATCGCCGGACAGAGGGACTCACAGAAAGTCTTCTTTATGTGTAAGATTAACGCAACTTGGTCAAAAGTGTAGAAACTTGGGGGGGGGACTTGCGGCTAAATAGGTAGACCCAGGGTTATTTTTTCGAGTTTTCTGATTAACTAAGGTAGTCTGAGTGTGCATACATGTATATATATATATATATATATATATATATATATATATATATATATATATATATATATAACAGCAATATATCTGGAAGATACGCAGACCTGCTGAGTCGGTTGAAAGCAGTTGCCCACTACATGCAGTGCCATGTCCGAAATTTGGTTGTTGTCAATGCTGCTGTTTCGAAGCAGTTTAAAAAATCAACACGTTCCTGTCTGCATGCTTCAACTCATCGTTGGAACATTTGCCCCACAAACCTGAAAGCCAGGCACAAGAGACTGACCAGTATACCTGGCTGGTTGGCCTGGGTGGTAGCTGTCAAAGTGTTGTTCAAAGGCTACACAAACATCAAATTGCCATTACATTACATTACATTGTCAATGATGATGATCTTCAAACCGGCAATGCTGGAAATTAGCAGTCACTAGTAAAGAAGTTAGATACTGGCATTTCATCACCACCATCTAAGAATTCTACCCTTAAATGTGATGCACGTAGCATAATTTATCTAGCGCTTTAGGTCAGTTTAATTCCGATTATGATTAGTTGGTTGATGTAAGTTGTTATTCTATTTGTAAGGCTTCTTCAGAAGCACAGGTTGACTGAAAATCTGGTCTTCAAGGAAAGAGGATTGCTAACGATGAAAGGAATCAATGAGCCAGTCATGTGCTATCTTCTACACCATCATCGTCATCACTCTTCAAAGCCCAGTCGATGACCTTAGTGATGACCTCAGCCACTCCCTCCACTAATTACTGCAATGATGTCATCATGAGAGATATAATTGAAAGGAGACATATTACTAAGTGTCTCAGTGGCTATATCCCCATATTAAGAACAAGTATGGAGAAGACATGCATGTATGTTGCTTATGGCAGGTTCTATATAAATCAACCTTTACATTACATTAACAGCACAACGGTGCTCTATCTAGCAGGCACAGTAAATGGTTGACTGCATTACATAAATGAAAATCTGTAATTGCCTATTCAAGAAAAAACCCATCAGAACCCCATCCATGCAGGGAGTCCCACGACCTGCCAGAGGGCCCACAACCATGCAGGGAGGCCCCACGACAGACTTTAAGCACTTGCAGAACAAGGAGGGTGACAGACTTCTTATTTGAAAAAGAAGTCTACTGCAGATGACACAGAGGTCTCCAAAGTTTTCCAGCGGGGGCCATATTGCTGACTTTTTAAAGCTCTGCAGGCCAAAACTACCAAAAACTGAAATTTACCAAAATGGATGAATAACTGTAAACAGACTATTTATTCCTGAGGGGTGATGCAGTGCAGAATTTCAATGTAGAATATCAATAACAATTAACATGGTTTTTTGTTAGTTTTGATTAGTGTGAGAAACATGAAATTGGTTCAAAGTGAGTGGTTCCAATCATAAGTAAGGCATTCAAATGTTCATCAGACAATTGCGATCTGTAGCAGGATTTCATGTACTTCATCTCTTTTAAAAAGTCTTCTCACACATTTAAATACGTAGTGCCAAAAAATTAAAGGAATTCACGAGCAAACTTTTTTAAGTAAACATATTGGTCAGATGGAAGGCATTTGTAGAATTCAATCAAATTTCCTTTCTTAAATTATTTGTCCTTCAGGATGTCATTGGATTGCAAATCCATAATTTCCATTTGTAAGAGTCAGCTGTACTTTGGAGACCCCTGGAGTAAACAATAACGAAATTTCTGAGCTAGGTAGCAGACGATCTAGCCCCTCGGGACGAGAGATATGTCGGCTGCTTCAAACGCATTCATAAAGTTGTAAATGCTATTTTTAATTTTTATTATTAAACTGTCATTTGTAATGTGCCTAAAAAATGGACATTTTGTACAAAAGCACATAACAGAAAAATCTAAATTAAGTTGACATACCGCAACTTAGAACACGGAAGAAAAGGAAAATAATATGTCTGGTAAAACTTGTTTACATTGTTTTCTCTTATAATCCAGCAATTGTCTCAAAGAAATTAAAAAATTTCCAGTAGCTAAATATTTCCCTCAAATGATAAAAATGCTAACGCTTTCATGAACAACATTTCAAATAGTATTCCTTTTGGTCATGTAAATTCTTAAATAAAATGTTGTAACAGGTTCACAGGAGGTTCATGCAATATCCTTAATAGTAACCCACCAAAGTGTGCATTAGGATTGCTGTCACGCTAAAGCAAAACTGTCACATGAAAGTAGAACTGTCACATGCAAGCAGAACAACTGTCACATGAAAGTACACCCGTTACATGAAAGCAAAACTCACATGAACAACTGTCACATGCAAGCAGAACAACGTTCACATGTATCGGTAAGTAACATAAATGTCACATGAATGTAGTAGACCTGTTACAAGAAAGCAAAACTGTCACACAAACAACTGTCACACAAAAGTAGAACAACTATTACATGAAATTGCCTATGGACAATGGTGCCACATAGATGTCACACACATATGCACTTTCTCTGGTGACCAACTGTCTAAACGAATTCTGCTCTAAAGTTCCATTGTAAACAAGAAATGCAGCAAGTTGCAACAGTTTGGTACATTATGAGGCACATTCTTAAAACTAATACCTAGAATTAACAACAGATTCAAGGAAGAAAAGGAAAATAATATGTCTGATAATATATAGTGATTATAATGATCCACAGAACCAGTATCGAATGTACAAGGCATCAACCAATCGTAAGTCGGAACCAAGCCATTATCAGGCTTGTACTCTAAGAGTCAATTCACTGGTATCCACCAACAATGTTCATAATAAATTTCTGGTAACAGAAAGCAGTGGCTGCAGCAGACAACTAAACCACAATGTAAAATGTGGCAATACCGAACCGCGTTTCAACGTAAGACAGTTTACAACTGCTTTAGCTACACAAGTGTCTGCTGACATTAGTATTTACTCTTATTATAACAACATGCAACGAGTAACTTTGATCACGTTGGTGTCTAATGCACAAGGCATCAACCTATGGCACAAAACAAAAAATCGTAATTAGGTCTCAACACATAAAATCCAATATAAATTTTAAAACAATTGAAAGTTAAGATGGTCGACTCTAAGTCCTGTCTTTAATTTCTTTCATGGATTAACAATCATCCAACATTTCATGAAATCCTTACCCCCAACAAAAGGCATGGATCAATCGGTCTCTGGAAGCTGCTGCTATTCGAAAAAGTCTTCCAACATCACAAACTGTCAAGGACTAGAGATGTACAGTAAACAATTACAGCACAAAGTCAATGGAGGGGGCCAACCTTGTGACAGCATGCAAACCAGGCTGAACTAAAAACTGGATAATGCTGTAAAAGTCAAGATAAGTGCTACACTGCATTTGTTCTATGGTGCCTTAACCAAAATATATCGAGTTAGTAACTTTGTGGTTCACAACATCACTTTGTGTTAAGTAAAATGGCATGTAAATATTTCCAAACTGTATTCACCTGACCAAACAAGAAAAACAATGATTAATTGAGGCTACCAATTAATCATTACTTGCTTAGTCTGGCAGAGTAGCCTAGAGTATGCATTGTGCCCAGCTACAAGGCACCTTCACTAATATCGGACCAAAACTTGTACAGAAAATTTGAACTGTCACGTGTTTAACTGTGAACTGGAAAAGCGAAAGCTGAAGTCTTAAATGAAATGTATGTCCATATGGTTCCTTCATTTTAAAGCAAAAAGACAACATGCAATATTATTCCTGAATAAGCGCTGTCCAAGAAACACGCTACCACCCACAATACTTTGGCATTCACACATGTCAAAATAAACATTAAAATAGAAACTTAATATCAGCTGCTACAGTTTCTGGTTCTAAAAAATCCTGCAAGATACGAAAACAACTTGTAAGGACCTCATATGCATAACTATTTCCAATTAATAGTGACAAGAATGGAAAACAGAACAAATTGTAAGCAGACACAGAAATGAAAATGATTGCAAAAGAAAAGTCATTGCAGCACAAGACATATAAACAGACAGACAGACAGACAGACAGAGAGGCACAGCCAACAGCTGTTTGCATTGATGTGAAATGTACCCAGAAATGTTTGCATGGCATCCAATCGTGTTGACATCTTCGGTTGGGGTCGGTCTGTCGTTGTCTGCTGTCGTAGCTCAGGTCATGACTCATGAGATGGGGAAACTGTTCACGTCTAAATATCAATCGCTTCAGACAGACAGACAGACAGAGAGATAGACATCAGGAGAGAGACAGATAGGAAGGCAGGGGAAAGAAAAAAGAGACAGCAGGAATAGATGGACACCAAGGTAATGATGGGAAGAGAGACATAAAAAGAGAGACATCAAAGCAAAGATAAGAGTCAGAAAGAGAGACAAAAAGATAAGAATATCAAAGAGAAAAAGCCAGAAAATATGTGTCAGCAAGTTTGTGCAAAATAAAGAGCACGAAAGGCTATGAGTAGGAAGCAGACAGTTAGGCAGATAGACACACATACATAGAGACACAGGAGCAACGTAGAGAGCCACCAACCAGGAAAGACAAGATGCAAATCAGGCAGACAGAGGTCAACAGAAGCAGAGAGCAACGAGGAGGCAATAAATCAGATAAATATATGACGACAAGTCATGACATGGGTCAAAAAGGTCGTCACAAGGACAGGACATGAGAGTGAGAGAGAGGGACCCTGAAATAATCATACCAACGTCGACATGTAGCGACAGCAAACAACGACGAGAAAGACAGGCCAAAGGAAGCGGTTTATCATTTCTGTCTACATGAAAAACGCCGAGAGCCAGACGTTGTCAGAGGTCCTTCGCGGTGGCTCAGTCTGGCCGATGTATTGGTATTTTCGGTATAAATTCTAACAGCAGAACCTGAAACAAACCACAACAATCACCATAAGACAGTTTACAAGTCAACAATAATTGTTCATTATACAACCAAACCTACTCTTGCTCTGCACAGTTAAAGCCTGAATTCTTATACAACGTCGTTAGGTGCATGATATGCCTCTACAAAAACTGTTCAGAAATTTCATCTCAGGCCTGAATATTGAATTCTGTCAACACAGAGGTTGAATGGTCTAACATCTCCCCATCTGCATTGTAATACAAAGCACGCAGGTTACACAGAGATGGTAAGACTGCAGGGACCATAAGCCAATCGTCCATTATCATCGACTGAGGTGTTGTCATCATATAGTTACAGCTTAATAATAATAAGCAATACGGTATATTTTTTCTTTTTACCAAAATTATCAATAATTTGATACCGTGTACTAGAGCTGTACCAATTACTCGGCCAGTCGATTATAGAGATATCGGCAAGATTATCGGCGCCGATATTAAAAATTGTTTTTTATTTTATAATATTATTTTCAGTCTATAAAAGCAAAATGACGACAGCAACAGCATCGGATCTGTTAACGACGGCATTTCGTTCCGTTCCCATAACGTGTTGTCGAGCCAATGGCTTCTTCAGACCAGTGGTGAGACCACCCACTGTGCTAGTATAGACCGTGGGAATGAGTCAACATAGGTCTTGTGCAGAGTGAGTCATAGTGCCTGCTGTTAAGGACGGCATTTCGTTCCGTTCCCATATCGTGTCGTCGAGCCAATGCTTCTTCAGACCAGTGGTAAGACCACCCACTGTGCTAGTATAGACCGTGGGAATGTGTCAACATAGGTCTTGTGCAGAGTGAGTCATAGTGCCTGCTTCTGGGCCAAGAAGCCGCAGGCCAATTCAACAGAGAAACCGATGAATGTACATCGTGGAGACATGCCTAATGAATACATGCTAGCTGCCAATCTCCTGAGAGGCTGAGACTAGGTGGGTGGCTGCGAATAGGCCAGCCATTCCTTGGCCTTTAAATACCCTGGGCACAGTTCAACGGCGGGAGGTGTGTCTAATCTGTATTACCTGCCTAGGATTAGTCCCCAACTACATGCATACGTCTCTTACGGAGCAAGTGTTTGCTTGTATCACAACAATAGGCAGTAGCAGTAGCACTATCTTTTGGAACCGGAGCTCTTGGGAAACACAACGAAATAATCGGCAAAATAATCGGGTATTGGCAAATAAATAATCGGCAATAATCGATATCGGTACAGCTCTACCGTGTACAATGTTGACCATGACCATCAAGAACAATGGCTCCAATGTGCATTTCTGTGTAACTTGCACATGTTACCAATGTTTGAAATAATAATACTAATTGTCATTTCAAGACAGTTGTTTGACATTTCACAGGAAGACATTGCTACCTTGGGTAAAAATAATAATAAAAAATAATGTTCTCATTATTGAGTGTAATAGTAGAAAGTGGAAAATTGACACATGGGAACCTATTTGTCATCTGAGCACGGTTTGCTAATTGATTAACTGTTTGTTCTGAGTAACTATAATTAACATCAGTTAGGTTGGTATAGGCAGCGCTTAGTCAGGTACTTCAAAGACATTATAAATACACACTGTCAAAAATGCACTGGAAACTTTGCTTGCACATATATTGCCAACTTTCCCCTAAACCAAATGAGCTGCTAGACAAAACATGAAAACCGGAAATGTCCTTTTTACAGTGAATACAGTAAAATGGTAACTTGCATATTCTGTCATGGAGTTTGAGTCAGAACGTTGCTTTGCGAGTCTCCAGTGAAGTCCGAGCTGTAAACAGAGCAACATCACAGATGACAGCAATTAATCTATCATTATTACTCACATTCATTCATTTATTACAAAGATTTATACAGCGCCCCTTCAAGGCTACTACTCAGGAGCGCTCTCTACCCCAGCATCGCTAAAAAGAAAAGTTTTAAAGCTAATATAAAAGGAGTCTGAGTGGACCCTTGGTGACAACCACAATTTAGTATTTATTCATGCCTAAACGACCCTATGAACTATAAATATTAACATAGAAATAATGATTTGCTGCACAGCTCAATAATAAGCTAATTAGCACCACAGAAATATGGCGTTAATGCCCATGATTCATTATAATTATGATCATTATTGCTACTAGTAGTATTTGATCAAATAATTTGGGAACATCTATAGCACAACTTTAGTGATGCTCGAGGCATCAGTCACTGGTTGCTGCTATGAAATAATAATGATTAAAATAATAAGACTCCAAACAGCAAAGCCCTGCTAAAACGCAAGTGGAAAGTTTGCAAAGGAAACAAGTCCAGGAAAGTTGGTTGTTAGTTGAACTCCATTGAAAGCCTCCACAGAAAGATTGAGCAGAGTGTGTGGAGGCCAGTCATAGACAAAGTACACCACTCTTACGATAAGGATTGGTCAGACTGAGTCAGAGGACTTCGTAGAGCAGATCTGTAGGTCAAGGCAAACAGCAAAGGATAAGGATAGAACCCAGCACAAGATAAGGATAGCATCCAGCACAAGATAAGGATAGCATCCAGCACAAGATAAGGATAGCATCCAGCATACGATACAAGATAAGGATAGCATCCAGCACAAGATACAAGATAAGGATAGCATCCAGCACAAGATAAGGATAGCATCCAGCATAAGATACAAGATAAGGATAGCATCCAGCACAAGATAAGGATAGCATCCAGCACAAGATAAGGATAGCATCCAGCACAACATAAAGATAGCATCCAGCACAAGATAGGGATAGCATCCAGCATAAGATACAAGATAAGGATAGCATCCAGCACAAGATAAGGATAGCATCCAGCACAAGATAAGGATAGCATCCAGCATAAAATACAAGATAAGGATAGCATCCAGCACAAGATAAGGATAGGATCCAGCACAAGATGAGGATAGCTTCCAGCACAAGATAAGGATAGCATCCAGCATAAGATACAAGATAAGGATAGCATCCAGCACAAGATAAGGATAGCATCCAGCACAAGATAAGGATAGCATCCAGCATAAGATACAAGATAAGGATAGCATCCAGCACAAGATAAGGATAGCATCCAGCACAAGATAAGGATAGCATCCAGCACAAGATACAAGATAAGGATAGCATCCAGTACAAGATAAGGATAGCACCCAGCACAAGATAAGGATAGCAGCCAGCACAAGATACAAGACAAGGATAGCATCCAGCACAAGATAAGGATAGCATCCAGCATAAGATACAAGATAAGGATAGCATCCAGTACAAGATAAGGATAGCATCCAGCACAAGATAAGGATAGCATCCAGCACAAGATACAAGATAAGGATAGCATCCAGCACAAGATAAGGATAGCATCCAGCACAAGATAAGGATAGCATCCAGCACAAGATACAAGATAAGGATAGCATCCAGTACAAGATAAGGATAGCATCCAGCACAAGATACAAGACAAGGATAGCATCCAGCACAAGATAAGGATAGCATCCAGCATAAGATACAAGATAAGGATAGCATCCAGTACAAGATAAGGATAGCATCCAGCACAAGATAAGGATAGCATCCAGCACAAGATACAAGATAAGGATAGCATCCAGCATAAGATACAAGATAAGGATAGCACCCAGCACAAGATAAGGATAGCACCCAGCACAAGATAAGGATGGCAACCAGCACAAGATAAGGATAGCAACCAGCACAAGATAAGGATGGCACCCAGCACAAGATAAGGATAGCACCTAGCACAAGATAAGGATAGCAACCAGCACAAGAAAAGGATCGAACCCAGCACAAGATAAGGATATAACCCAGCACAAGATAAGGATAAAATCCAGGACAAGATAAGGATAGAACCCGGTACAAGATAAGGATAAAACCCAGCACAAGATGAGGATAGCATCCAGCACAAGATAAGGATAGCATCCAGCATAACATACAAGATAAGGATAGCATCCAGCACAAGATAAGGATAGCATCCAGCACAAGATAAGGATAGCATCCAGCATAAGATACAAGATAAGGATAGCATCCAGCACAAGATAAGGATAGCATCCAGCACAAGATAAGGATAGCATCCAGCACAAGATACAAGATAAGGATAGCATCCAGTACAAGATAAGGATAGCACCCAGCACAAGATAAGGATAGCAGCCAGCACAAGATACAAGACAAGGATAGCATCCAGCACAAGATAAGGATAGCATCCAGCATAAGATACAAGATAAGGATAGCATCCAGTACAAGATAAGGATAGCATCCAGCACAAGATAAGGATAGCATCCAGCACAAGATACAAGATAAGGATAGCATCCAGCATAAGATACAAGATAAGGATAGCATCCAGCACAAGATAAGGATAGCACCCAGCACAAGATAAGGATAGCACCCAGCACAAGATAAGGATGGCAACCAGCACAAGATAAGGATAGCAACCAGCACAAGATACAAGATAAGGATAGCATCCAGCACAAGATAAGGATAGCATCCAGCATAAGATACAAGATAAGGATAGCATCCAGCACAAGATAAGGATAGCATCCAGCACAAGATAAGGATAGCATCCAGCACAACATAAAGATAGCATCCAGCACAAGATAGGGATAGCATCCAGCATAAGATACAAGATAAGGATAGCATCCAGCACAAGATAAGGATAGCATCCAGCACAAGATAAGGATAGCATCCAGCATAAAATACAAGATAAGGATAGCATCCAGCACAAGATAAGGATAGGATCCAGCACAAGATGAGGATAGCTTCCAGCACAAGATAAGGATAGCATCCAGCATAAGATACAAGATAAGGATAGCATCCAGCACAAGATAAGGATAGCATCCAGCACAAGATAAGGATAGCATCCAGCACAAGATACAAGATAAGGATAGCATCCAGTACAAGATAAGGATAGCATCCAGCACAAGATAAGGATAGCAGCCAGCACAAGATACAAGACAAGGATAGCATCCAGCACAAGATAAGGATAGCATCCAGCATAAGATACAAGATAAGGATAGCATCCAGTACAAGATAAGGATAGCATCCAGCACAAGATAAGGATAGCATCCAGCACAAGATACAAGATAAGGATAGCATCCAGCATAAGATACAAGATAAGGATAGCATCCAGCACAAGATAAGGATAGCACCCAGCACAAGATAAGGATAGCACCCAGCACAAGATAAGGATGGCAACCAGCACAAGATAAGGATAGCAACCAGCACAAGATAAGGATGGCACCCAGCACAAGATAAGGATAGCACCTAGCACAAGATAAGGATAGCAACCAGCACAAGAAAAGGATCGAACCCAGCACAAGATAAGGATATAACCCAGCACAAGATAAGGATAAAATCCAGGACAAGATAAGGATAGAACCCGGTACAAGATAAGGATAAAACCCAGCACAAGATGAGGATAGCATCCAGCACAAGATAAGGATAGCATCCAGCATAAGATACAAGATAAGGATAGCATCCAGCACAAGATAAGGATAGCATCCAGCACAAGATAAGGATAGCATCCAGCACAAGATACAAGATAAGGAGAGCATCCAGCACAAGATAAGGATAGCATCCAGCATAAGATACAAGATAAGGATAGCATCCAGCACAAGATAAGGATAGCATCCAGCAAAAGATACAAGATAAGGATAGCATCCAGTACAAGATAAGGATAGCATCCAGCACAAGATAAGGATAGCATCCAGCACAAGATACAAGACAAGGATAGCATCCAGCACAAGATAAGGATAGCATCCAGCATAAGATACAAGACAAGGATAGCATCCAGTACAAGATAAGGATAGCATCCAGCACAAGATAAGGATAGCATCCAGCACAAGATACAAGATAAGGATAGCATCCAGCACAAGATAAGGATAGCTCCTAGTACAAGATAAGGATAGCTACCAGCACAACATAGGGATGGCAAACAGCACAAGATAAGGATATAACCCAGCACAAGGTAAGTATAGAACCCAGCCCAAGATAAGGATAGCAACCAGTACAAGATAAGAATCGCAACCAGCACAAGATAAGAATTGAATCCAGCACAAGATAAGGATAGAACCCAGCACAAGATAAGCATAGAACCCCGGGCAAGATAAGGATAGAAGCCAGCACAAGATAAGGATGGCACCAAGCACAAGATAAGGATAGCAACCAGCACCAGATAAGGATGGCACCCAGCGCATGATAAGGATAGCACCCAGCACAAGACCAGGATAGCAACTAGCACAAGATAAGAATTGCAACCAGCACAAGATAAGGATAGAACCCAGCACAAGCCAAGGATAACAACCAGCACAAGATAAGGATAAAACCCAGCACAATATAAGGATAGCACCCAGCACAAGATAAGGATGGCAACCAGCACAAGATAAGGATAGCAACCAGCACAAGATAAGGATGGCACCCAGCACAAGATAAGGATGGCACCTAGCACAAAATAAGGATAGCAACCAGCACAAGATAAGGATAGCACCCAGCACAAGATAAGGATGGCAACCAGCACAAGATGAGGATAGCAACCAGCACAAGATAAGGATAGAACCCAGCACAAGATAAGGATAGCAACCAGCACAACATAGGGACGGCAACAAGCACAAGATAAGGATAGCACCCAGCACAAGATAAGGATAGAACCCAGCATTAGATAAGGATAGCACCCAGCCCAAGATAAGCATGGAACCCAGCCCAAGATAACGATATAACCCAGCACAAGATAAGGATAGCACCCAGCACAAGATAAGGACAGCACCCAGCACAAGATAACGATAGAACCCAGCACAAGACAAGGATAGCACCCATCCCAAGACAAGGATAGCAACAAGCACAAGATAAGGATATAACCCAGCATAAGGTAAGGATTGCACCCATCCCAAGACAAGGATAGAACCCAGCACAAGATAAGCATAGAACCCAGGGCAAGATAAGGATGGCACCCAGCACAAGATATGGATAGCACCCAGCACAAGATAAGGATAGAACCCAGCATTAGATAAGGATAGCACCCAGCACAAGATAAGCATGGAACCCAGCACAAGATAACGGTAGAACCCAGCACATGATAAGGATAGCTCCCAGTACAAGATAAGGATAGCAACCAGCACAAGATAAGGATATAACCCAGCATAAGATAAGGATAGCACCCAGCACAAGACAAGGATAGCAACCAGCACAACATAGGGAAGGCAACCAGCACAAGATAAGGATAGCACCCAGCACAAGATAAGGATAGAACCCAGCATTAGATAAGGATAGCACCCAGCCCAAGATAAGCATGGAACCCAGCCCAAGATAACGATATAACCCAGCACAAGATAAGGATAGCACCCAGCACAAGATAAGGATAGCACCCAGGACAAGATAACGATAGAACCCAGCACAAGACAAGGATAGCAACCAGCACAAGATAAGGATGGCACCCAGCACAAGATATGGATACCACCCAGCACAAGATAAGGATAGAACCCAGCATTAGATAAGGATAGCACCCAGCACAAGATAAGCATGGAACCCAGTACAAGATAACGATAGAACCCAGCACAAGATAAGGATAGCACCCATCCCAACAAAAAGGATAGCTCCCAGTACAACATAAGGATAGCACCCATCCCAAGACAAGGATAGCAACCAGCACAAGATAAGGATATAACCCAGCACAAGATAAGGATAGCACCCATCCCAAGACAAGGATAGCACCAGCACAAGATGACGATAGCATCCAGCACAACATAACGATAGCAAGCAGCACAAGATAAGGATAGCAGCCAGCACAAGATAAGGATAGAACCCAGCACAAGACAAGGATAGCAACCAGCACAAGATAAGAATCGCAACCAGCACAAGATAAGGATAGAACCCATTCCAGGTTGAGAAAAGCAACCCGCCCAAGACAAAGATAGCAACCAGCACAAGATAAGGATAGAACCCAGCACAAGATAAGGATAGAACCCAGCACAAGATAAGGATAGAACCCAGCACAAGATAAGGATAGAACCCAGCACAAGATAAGGATAGAACCCAGCACAATATAAGGATAGCACCCAGCACAAGATAAGGATAGCACCCAGCACAAGACAATCATGGAACCAAGCAGAATATAAGGACAGCACCAACCACAAAGAATAGAACCCAGAACAAGATAAGGATAGAACCCAGCACAAGATAATGATAGAACCCAGCACAAGATAAGGATAGCACCCATCCCAAGACAAGGATAGCAGCCAGCACAAGATAAGGATATAACCCAGCACAAGATAAGGATAGCACCCAGCACAAGATAAGGATAGCATCCAGCACAACATAACGATAGCAAGCAGCACAAGATAAGGATAGCAGCCAGCACAAGATAAGGATGGCCCCCAGCACAAGATAAGGATAGCAACCAGCACAAGATAAGGATAGCATCCAGCACAAGATAAGGATAGCATCCAGCACAAGATACAAGATAAGGATAGCATCCAGCATAAGATACAAGATAAGGATAGCATCCAGCACAAGATAAGGATAGCACCCAGCACAAGATAAGGATAGCACCCAGCACAAGATAAGGATGGCAACCAGCACAAGATAAGGATAGCAACCAGCACAAGATAAGGATGGCACCCAGCACAAGATAAGGATAGCACCTAGCACAAGATAAGGATAGCAACCAGCACAAGAAAAGGATCGAACCCAGCACAAGATAAGGATATAACCCAGCACAAGATAAGGATAAAATCCAGGACAAGATAAGGATAGAACCCGGTACAAGATAAGGATAAAACCCAGCACAAGATGAGGATAGCATCCAGCACAAGATAAGGATAGCATCCAGCATAAGATACAAGATAAGGATAGCATCCAGCACAAGATAAGGATAGCATCCAGCACAAGATAAGGATAGCATCTAGCATACGATACAAGATAAGGATAGCATCCAGCACAAGATACAAGATAAGGATAGCATCCAGCACAAGATAAGGATAGCATCCAGCATAAGATACAAGATAAGGATAGCATCCAGCACAAGATAAGGATAGCATCCAGCACAAGATAAGGATAGCATCCAGCACAACATAAAGATAGCATCCAGCACAAGATAGGGATAGCATCCAGCATAAGATACAAGATAAGGATAGCATCCAGCACAAGATAAGGATAGCATCCAGCACAAGATAAGGATAGCATCCAGCATAAAATACAAGATAAGGATAGCATCCAGCACAAGATAAGGATAGGATCCAGCACAAGATGAGGATAGCTTCCAGCACAAGATAAGGATAGCATCCAGCATAAGATACAAGATAAGGATAGCATCCAGCACAAGATAAGGATAGCATCCAGCACAAGATAAGGA
This sequence comes from Bimastos eiseni, assembly GCA_959347315.1. Classification (NCBI taxonomy): domain Eukaryota; kingdom Metazoa; phylum Annelida; class Clitellata; order Crassiclitellata; family Lumbricidae; genus Bimastos; species Bimastos eiseni. The sequence continues at coordinate 16,809,331 of OY365821.1, read as the reverse complement.
TAGCATCCAGCACAAGATACAAGATAAGGATAGCATCCAGTACAAGATAAGGATAGCATCCAGCACAAGATACAAGACAAGGATAGCATCCAGCACAAGATAAGGATAGCATCCAGCATAAGATACAAGATAAGGATAGCATCCAGTACAAGATAAGGATAGCATCCAGCACAAGATAAGGATAGCATCCAGCACAAGATACAAGATAAGGATAGCATCCAGCATAAGATACAAGATAAGGATAGCATCCAGCACAAGATAAGGATAGCACCCAGCACAAGATAAGGATAGCACCCAGCACAAGATAAGGATGGCAACCAGCACAAGATAAGGATAGCAACCAGCACAAGATAAGGATGGCACCCAGCACAAGATAAGGATAGCACCTAGCACAAGATAAGGATAGCAACCAGCACAAGAAAAGGATCGAACCCAGCACAAGATAAGGATATAACCCAGCACAAGATAAGGATAAAATCCAGGACAAGATAAGGATAGAACCCGGTACAAGATAAGGATAAAACCCAGCACAAGATGAGGATAGCATCCAGCACAAGATAAGGATAGCATCCAGCATAAGATACAAGATAAGGATAGCATCCAGCACAAGATAAGGATAGCATCCAGCACAAGATAAGGATAGCATCCAGCATACGATACAAGATAAGGATAGCATCCAGCACAAGATACAAGATAAGGATAGCATCCAGCACAAGATAAGGATAGCATCCAGCATAAGATACAAGATAAGGATAGCATCCAGCACAAGATAAGGATAGCATCCAGCACAAGATAAGGATAGCATCCAGCACAACATAAAGATAGCATCCAGCACAAGATAGGGATAGCATCCAGCATAAGATACAAGATAAGGATAGCATCCAGCACAAGATAAGGATAGCATCCAGCACAAGATAAGGATAGCATCCAGCACAAGATAAGGATAGCATCCAGCATAAAATACAAGATAAGGATAGCATCCAGCACAAGATAAGGATAGGATCCAGCACAAGATGAGGATAGCTTCCAGCACAAGATAAGGATAGCATCCAGCATAAGATACAAGATAAGGATAGCATCCAGCACAAGATAAGGATAGCATCCAGCACAAGATAAGGATAGCATCCAGCACAAGATACAAGATAAGGATAGCATCCAGTACAAGATAAGGATAGCATCCAGCACAAGATAAGGATAGCAGCCAGCACAAGATACAAGACAAGGATAGCATCCAGCACAAGATAAGGATAGCATCCAGCATAAGATACAAGATAAGGATAGCATCCAGTACAAGATAAGGATAGCATCCAGCACAAGATAAGGATAGCATCCAGCACAAGATACAAGATAAGGATAGCATCCAGCATAAGATACAAGATAAGGATAGCATCCAGCACAAGATAAGGATAGCACCCAGCACAAGATAAGGATAGCACCCAGCACAAGATAAGGATGGCAACCAGCACAAGATAAGGATAGCAACCAGCACAAGATAAGGATGGCACCCAGCACAAGATAAGGATAGCACCTAGCACAAGATAAGGATAGCAACCAGCACAAGAAAAGGATCGAACCCAGCACAAGATAAGGATATAACCCAGCACAAGATAAGGATAAAATCCAGGACAAGATAAGGATAGAACCCGGTACAAGATAAGGATAAAACCCAGCACAAGATGAGGATAGCATCCAGCACAAGATAAGGATAGCATCCAGCATAAGATACAAGATAAGGATAGCATCCAGCACAAGATAAGGATAGCATCCAGCACAAGATAAGGATAGCATCCAGCACAAGATACAAGATAAGGAGAGCATCCAGCACAAGATAAGGATAGCATCCAGCATAAGATACAAGATAAGGATAGCATCCAGCACAAGATAAGGATAGCATCCAGCAAAAGATACAAGATAAGGATAGCATCCAGTACAAGATAAGGATAGCATCCAGCACAAGATAAGGATAGCATCCAGCACAAGATACAAGATAAGGATAGCATCCAGTACAAGATAAGGATAGCATCCAGCACAAGATACAAGACAAGGATAGCATCCAGCACAAGATAAGGATAGCATCCAGCATAAGATACAAGATAAGGATAGCATCCAGTACAAGATAAGGATAGCATCCAGCACAAGATAAGGATAGCATCCAGCACAAGATACAAGATAAGGATAGCATCCAGCATAAGATACAAGATAAGGATAGCATCCAGCACAAGATAAGGATAGCACCCAGCACAAGATAAGGATAGCACCCAGCACAAGATAAGGATGGCAACCAGCACAAGATAAGGATAGCAACCAGCACAAGATAAGGATGGCACCCAGCACAAGATAAGGATAGCACCTAGCACAAGATAAGGATAGCAACCAGCACAAGAAAAGGATCGAACCCAGCACAAGATAAGGATATAACCCAGCACAAGATAAGGATAAAATCCAGGACAAGATAAGGATAGAACCCGGTACAAGATAAGGATAAAACCCAGCACAAGATGAGGATAGCATCCAGCACAAGATAAGGATAGCATCCAGCATAAGATACAAGATAAGGATAGCATCCAGCACAAGATAAGGATAGCATCCAGCACAAGATAAGGATAGCATCCAGCATACGATACAAGATAAGGATAGCATCCAGCACAAGATACAAGATAAGGATAGCATCCAGCACAAGATAAGGATAGCATCCAGCATAAGATACAAGATAAGGATAGCATCCAGCACAAGATAAGGATAGCATCCAGCACAAGATAAGGATAGCATCCAGCACAACATAAAGATAGCATCCAGCACAAGATAGGGATAGCATCCAGCATAAGATACAAGATAAGGATAGCATCCAGCACAAGATAAGGATAGCATCCAGCACAAGATAAGGATAGCATCCAGCACAAGATAAGGATAGCATCCAGCATAAAATACAAGATAAGGATAGCATCCAGCACAAGATAAGGATAGGATCCAGCACAAGATGAGGATAGCTTCCAGCACAAGATAAGGATAGCATCCAGCATAAGATACAAGATAAGGATAGCATCCAGCACAAGATAAGGATAGCATCCAGCACAAGATAAGGATAGCATCCAGCACAAGATACAAGATAAGGATAGCATCCAGTACAAGATAAGGATAGCATCCAGCACAAGATAAGGATAGCAGCCAGCACAAGATACAAGACAAGGATAGCATCCAGCACAAGATAAGGATAGCATCCAGCATAAGATACAAGATAAGGATAGCATCCAGTACAAGATAAGGATAGCATCCAGCACAAGATAAGGATAGCATCCAGCACAAGATACAAGATAAGGATAGCATCCAGCATAAGATACAAGATAAGGATAGCATCCAGCACAAGATAAGGATAGCACCCAGCACAAGATAAGGATAGAACCCAGCATTAGATAAGGATAGCACCCAGCCCAAGATAAGCATGGAACCCAGCCCAAGATAACGATATAACCCAGCACAAGATAAGGATAGCACCCAGCACAAGATAAGGATAGCACCCAGGACAAGATAACGATATAACCCAGCACAAGATAAGGATAGCACCCAGCACAAGATAAGGATAGCACCCAGGACAAGATAACGATAGAACCCAGCACAAGACAAGGATAGCAACCAGCACAAGATAAGGATGGCACCCAGCACAAGATATGGATACCACCCAGCACAAGATAAGGATAGAACCCAGCATTAGATAAGGATAGCACCCAGCACAAGATAAGCATGGAACCCAGTACAAGATAACGATAGAACCCAGCACAAGATAAGGATAGCACCCATCCCAACAAAAAGGATAGCTCCCAGTACAACATAAGGATAGCACCCATCCCAAGACAAGGATAGCAACCAGCACAAGATAAGGATATAACCCAGCACAAGATAAGGATAGCACCCATCCCAAGACAAGGATAGCACCAGCACAAGATGACGATAGCATCCAGCACAACATAACGATAGCAAGCAGCACAAGATAAGGATAGCAGCCAGCACAAGATAAGGATAGAACCCAGCACAAGACAAGGATAGCAACCAGCACAAGATAAGAATCGCAACCAGCACAAGATAAGGATAGAACCCATTCCAGGTTGAGAAAAGCAACCCGCCCAAGACAAAGATAGCAACCAGCACAAGATAAGGATAGAACCCAGCACAAGATAAGGATAGAACCCAGCACAAGATAAGGATAGAACCCAGCACAAGATAAGGATAGAACCCAGCACAATATAAGGATAGCACCCAGCACAAGATAAGGATAGCACCCAGCACAAGACAATCATGGAACCAAGCAGAATATAAGGACAGCACCAACCACAAAGAATAGAACCCAGAACAAGATAAGGATAGAACCCAGCACAAGATAATGATAGAACCCAGCACAAGATAAGGATAGCACCCATCCCAAGACAAGGATAGCAGCCAGCACAAGATAAGGATATAACCCAGCACAAGATAAGGATAGCACCCAGCACAAGATAAGGATAGCATCCAGCACAACATAACGATAGCAAGCAGCACAAGATAAGGATAGCAGCCAGCACAAGATAAGGATGGCCCCCAGCACAAGATAAGGATAGCAACCAGCACAAGATAAGGATGGCAACCAGCACAAGATAAGGATAATAACCAGCACAAGATAAGAATATAACCCAGCACAAGAAAAGGATAACAGCCAGCACAAGATTAGGATAGCACCCAGCACAAGATAAGAAAAGCACCCAGCACAAGATAAGGATAGCAGGCTCAGCTGAAATTCAGAACCCTGCACACAATTTAAACCTCTCTTGAAAACTTTAACGTTTTACTATCAGCACCCAATGCAACAGTTTTAGCACTTGCAACATTGCTGAATTCTGGCTAAATGTGTTGAAGCAGTCCAAGTAATGGCAGTAGAAAGTAGCATTAGTTGTAAAGGATCTACTGTGCTATCATATGATCCTTATTGAACTACAAGAACGCTTTCTGGTTTAAAAGTTCCACAATTAGATTTTTGCAAATGAGTAGCAGCCAACAATAAGACATGTACAATGGACAACACAGTGCCCAGCATTCCCGAAGTATTGTATTGTATCTAACCAGGTGACATCAAATACTTAGTCATCAGTGCAAAAGACCGAAAAATGACCAAGATCATATCCTCTATAGACCTAAACATAACAAAACAAATAGTCTAATAAGTAGAAGCCTTTCTAGAATACGGGGTAGAAATCCAGGGCTCAAATATTGTTGTTTAGTTACCTTGTGATAGAGATGACTGTTCTCCCAATCAAGGACTTTTTCTATGAGATGTTGCGTCTGAAACGTCATAACATCTCAATGTTTATCTATAGTCATCTCACAGCCATGACCAACTGTTCATTTTTCAATCACTTTATCTGCCATGATCAATTTCCATGACTACCTGGTTAACAAGCACCAAGCCATTTAAGGTATCATTGCACGAACCATGCTGGCTCGATATATAATCTCCCAAACCATTGCAATTGGTATACTTCCTCCTGCAGAGCCACATTAACATAACGTTCTCACCCAGTCAATACATGGTGACCCTATAACAATTTACAGCCCTAAGAAATACAATAGAAGGATGTACATGTACATTCCTTCTATCCACTGCCTGAATCCTAAACCAGATTCTGAGCCACGCAACTCCACACGCACTGCTGGCTTCTGCAGGTTAGCATGCTTAATAACAAAAAAGAGAATTCACCAAATGATGTATTATTTTGCTATATCATTACAATTCTGTTAAGTCCAGTTACAGTCAACAAATGAAGAGATTGGCATTAATAAAAATACTAGATTAGATACACCTTGTCTTTTGTAGGAATTTTATTTCTTTATAGTGTTATTTGTTTTCAAGTATGAACGTCGTTTGATGATGTTTATTAGTGACGTAAATTAGCTGAATGTTTGACAGTAGGGAGACAATGTTAGGGACAAAAATAAAATTAAAGGAAATAAGAGATAGAAAAAATGGTTTTAGCAACTATGATATAAAAATATCACTAAAATCTAAAAATCTAAATTTCGCCACCCTAAATTGTCGGCGCCCCAATTTGTCAACGCCCTTGGGCGGTGCCCGACCTTGCCACCTCAAAGACCGTCTCTGAGCACACTTATTTAGTTTATCACTGCCTGGACAACCGTATTGCAGTGTCAGTCGTATCATTTCTAAGTGTAGTTAAATTAGTCCAATTTCTAGTTTACACAGACTGGCAGAAGACTGCAAAAATTACATGTAGTTAACAGTTAACCTTTAGTTTTATCATGAAATTTACTTAACTTAAACTATTGCTTACATTTTAAATTTTGTTAGTAAACCTATTTTGTACCGTGTGTACATTCATCGCATTGGTATTTGGCCAACTAGTTGGTCCAATTATTCATAATCGGCTGAATATTGAAAAATTACTTAATCGGTACAACCCTATTTACATTAGGTGAGGTTAAGAGTCTACATGCTAATCCACTTCGACTGATGTCCTTCTTCTACATAAGCCAAGTTGAAATTGAAACATTATAATGCACTTTGTAAAGTATGCTACTCTCATTCTGTCGAATGCATCTAGGATGTACGGATCCAGGGTTTAACGACAGCTTATGACAACATAGGCCGTCGCCGTCAACAGAAATTTGCTTGGTATAGATTAGATAGGTTTAGATGGAGGTTTACCCGTTTCGTTAGGCAGATGACTGGCCACATTGAACAACCGAGAGTACAACAGCAACATAAGCAACCACACATTAACCATTTCATATTCATCGGAAGCGTCTTCTTTAAAACACCGTTTATCCGTTTCATTGAGGCAGCAAACTCCTCTGGAGCAACCTTAGCATTAAAATTAATCAAGAAAAGTCGATTAACTACAATCAAGTAAATGGCATCAAATAAAATCAAGTAAAATGCAGAAGTACAGAAATGCATTAATTACAACCATTATTATACATACGTTTAATGACTTATTAATTGATGCTATTATTTCATTCACTACGAGTTTATGTATAGCGACTCTTCAAGGTGACTACTAAGATGCGCTCCTAACCTCAGCACGGCCAAATGAAATCATCCTAAGACGAGAGAGGAATGCCTGAGAGGGGGTCTAGGATGGGAGCTATTTTGCGTGAGAGGGGTTCTAGGAAGGAAGCTATTGTGCGTGAGAGGGGTTCTAGGAAGGGAGCTATTGTGCGTGAGAGGGGTTCTAAGAAGGGAGCTATTGTGCATGAGAGAGGTTCTAGGAGGGAGCTATTGTGCGTCTGCTGGTAGTCTAATAATTAATATTGTTACTTTACTTACTCACCATGGGTAAATGGGCATCAAATTCAACCCTGCAAAAGTGGTAATCACAAAGCATTTTTTGAAAGTGCATTGAAATGACAATTATCATCCTGTCATTTATTACACTACCAGCCGACACACAATAGCTCCCTTGTTGGCCAGCGCAGAGAGCGCCTCTGAGCAGATTTCATGAAGTTTCTATATATCAAGTTTCATTGATTCATTCATTCACTGATTCACTCAGTGATTCATTGATTGATTCGTTCAACGATTCATTCAATGATTCGTTTATTGATTCGTTCATTGATTCATTGATTGATTCATTCAATGATTCATTCAATGATTCATTCATTGATTCATTCACTGATTCATTCAATGATTCATTCATTGATTCATTCATTGATTCATTCAACGATTCATTGATTGGTTCATTCAATGATTCATTCATTGATTCATTCACTGATTCATTCATTGATTCATTCAATGATTCATTCATTGATTCATTCATTGATTCATTGATTGATTCATTCAATGATTCATTCATTCAATGATTCATTCAATGATTCATTGATTGATTCATTCAATGATTCATTCAATGATTCATTCATTGATTCATTCACTGATTCATTCAATGATTCATTCAATGATTCATTCATTGATTCATTCATTGATTCATTCAATGATTCATTGATTGGTTCATTCATTGATTCATTCAATGATTCATTCAATGATTCATTCATTGATTCATTCACTGATTCATTCAATGATTCATTCATTGATTCATTCATTGATTCATTCATTGATTCATTCATTGATTCATTCAATGATTCATTGATTGGTTCATTCATTGATTCATTCAATGATTCATTCAATGATTCATTCATTGATTCATTCACTGATTCATTCAATGATTCATTCATTGATTCATTCATTGATTCATTCAATGAATCATTGATTTGTTCATTCATTGATTCATTCGATGATTCATTGATTGATTCATTGATTGATTCATTGATTCATTCAATGATTCATTCATTCAATGATTCATTGATTGATTCATTTAATGATTCATTCAATGATTCATTCAATGATTCATTCATTGATTCATTCATTGATTCATTCAATGATTCATTGATTGGTTCATTCATTGATTCATTCATTCATTCAATGATTCATTCATTCAATGATTCATTCATTCATTCAATGATTCATTCATTCGTTCATTGATTCATTCATTTATTCATTCATTGATTCATTCATTGATTCATTCCTCAACTGCAAACAATATGGCAAACAGTTGGCCACTCACGAATGCACTTAAATAAGAGCGCTAACATCTACCCAGCGACATTCCATAATGCAACCTACTAAACCAATTTAAGTCAATATATTTAAATAGACACAATTTGTAGCTAGTGCAACATGATAAAAATAAACACCACAAGCGCCAAATCATCAAACTCCCTATAACAGATGCGAGAAACCATTTCAGAACATGATCGTCATAACTTCACGAACTTATGCTTTTAATTAGACTTTACAACATTCAAATACACATTTGGAGAGTTCTGTCATGATTTCTTTTGTAAAATTAAGTCTTTTCTTTACTTACTTACCTACAGCATAACGTAATGGGATGTGGCAGGAAAAGTAGGTATCAGTGCTCTCAATTTGAACGCATTCGGGGACGGTCACGGTTTACTAGAGGAGAACGTATTCTTCGCGATTACCAAAAGGTGTGTTAATCACAGTGTACAGCAGTGCATTTCACACAGTCAAGTACAAGTGCAAAAATTACAATAATGTATAAGTGCATTACAGAGATCTAGTAGTTTCTTCTGCAATTTTGATATGCTTCTGCAATTTTTATATGTTAACAAGAACTGCTATTTTGTCGCTATATGTATGTCAACAATACAGACTCAATTTACTGTAATACTGAGGAAAAATAGAATGTTCTTCATAGCAGGATACCTTGGCGGATAAGGCTTGCGGAAATTCTGTATCGAATTTGTTGCTAAGCCCAAACCTAAAATCACAAAATAACATGTTCCAATGCAATGCTAGCAAAATCTGTATAAAACATCACACAACCTGCATATAGACGATGCAAGAGTCAAATACCTCTGACAATCAAGGGTATTTTTCGGCTCTCCCTTATTTGGTATTACCTTCTTAAATAAATGCCTTGGAAATGACGAGATCGTTGAAACCCTGATAATTGCTCACCTACAAGGTTTTCCCTTATTCTTTTACACGTCAATTTATGCACGATGTAATCCAGTTTCATATTATTCTTCCATATTCGCTTAATCAAAAAAAGAAAAGATCTGTAAGACCTGCTCCCTTCCCGCGTTCGATGTCACGAACAGATGACTGGCTAACATAATGACGACAACAGGTTGCCAGTTCATCGCCCACGTACGACTTAGAAACGTGTTAGTATAAACATAGAATTTCACCCACACTGTGAAATTGCCGGCGCCTCGTATAAGGACGGGGTCCGGGACGGTGATAGTGAACGAGGAGTCGGTGTATGTAGCAGTTTCTTCGGGTTCGCTTACTTCGTAAATCACATCGAAATCTGCCATTTTTGTTTTTATGAAGAAACACGGATTACAGATTGGCCAACTACAGAGGTCCCACTTGTAATGTCAGTTGCTTCACAGAGAACTGTCATCTATAAGTAAATGCGATGTTTAACTAAAACAATAATCCTAAAATTATGAACTCGTAATGGCTGAAGCGCTAATCAAAAGCGTCGCTAAACGCAGTCTATACAAGGACAGCGACAAATCGCTAGGAGCGTCCCACGGTCCAATGACATCCCAGACAGCCACGACTCGCAGGGCCCAGTGTCTGCCGGTTATTATTTCCCACAGCTGCCCTTCGCGGGTTGTCAACACGATTTTTACATCGATTTGCTCATTTAGGCGGTACAGGGCCGACTTAGTGGGCCCGCGTCTGAATGACGGCGTCTGCCGGCATTATTTCCTCCGACTTATTATGCCCCAAGTGGTGCCAAAGGCGCACCCCTAGAGGAAAACTGGATGACCCATTGTCAATCAGCGCAGGCAAGAACAATGCAACCAGCGCGTCGGTATGATAGCGGCCCGCTAGCGGGAATTCATCCCCCGCTGTGGGCGCGATGTAGGCTCGCTGTCTTTAACCATTGCTGTGCCTACAGTTTGCCCACACATGCCACTGCATGCCCTATGAATGTGGAGCGTTGGCCCGATAGTGGGAAATCATCGCCCGCTGAGGACTCGATGGAGACATATATGTCTTTACAACGGCTATGCCTACAATATTCCCCTATAGGCCCAACGAGTCAGGAGCGTCGTCGTAATTGGAGCCGCTCTAATGTCAAATCATCGTCCGCTATGAGCGCTATGCAGGACTATCGGTATCAAACCTTCACTTTGCCTACAGTATGCCCACACAATTCCACTGTGGGCTCTACGAATGCAGAGCGTCGGCGTTGATACTAGTGGAAAATTACCATCAACTGTAAATCTGGTTGTACATGACTGTCAGGTCAATTCCTGTATAGTTGGCATTTCTGATCTCAAAAGTATATAATATCACCCATACTGCAAGCTTATGAGATTGGAATGAATAACATAACTAATGCACGAAAGAGAAAAAACTAATCAAGTTTGTTTGATAATAATTTTTAATGAAGATCGCACCATTCATTGTATCACAAATAGAAAAAAATGGCAACATCCAGCTATACCAGTAAAATACAAAGTCCAAGTATGTCAACATTAGAACTTCTGAAATATCCAAACAATTACAGCAGTCAGAAATACTTTTCACACAATTATATATATTATATATGTATATACAGATTGTATATATATATATATATATACAATCAAAACAGTTTCAAAATGAGATGAAACATGAATGAGGCTGTATAATAGACTATACGATAGCACATATGATTATTGGAATGCAGTATGATTTGCATGTTCATCTACCTATCCTGTGCTTTACTTTCTGTCTGCATACATCCTTTCCTTTATTTGCCTATCCTTTTACACCTTCTTTTTATCATAGTTAAAAACTGTAATTGGCTAAGCGACAGGCACAGTTTTTCCTAACAAGGTTAAGTACACACTTCTACAGACTTCTGTTATTCTTAAATTTTTACAACATCCAGAAATATCAGCTTAAGAATCAAATTGTCTGTGCTCTATGGTAAGCAGTAGCTACGAAATGCTCATATCAAAGTGCTACAGAAGTTTCTTGATACAAAGCTATACAAACTACAAGATCATGATCACAAAATATGAATTATGATGATGAAGTAAAATCATTGTCCAAAAATCACGACGACAACATTTATTGTCACAATAAAAGTAATGAAACAGCAGCGCTATACAAATGGCATTTATGATACATAACATCTGAACAAGCAACATATTACAATACACTCTAGCATGTAGAAGATCCAACAATTGCAAGTGGCCCTGTTGTAAGCAGTGATTTTTGTCCAGAGGACTCTGATAAGCAGAAAAAGGTATTCCAGGTATAAAATCATAACTTTTTCTACATAAATATTTAAGGAACTTTGCATTAGCCGTGTTTTGAGTCATATACATTTCAGCAACGATAAATCACCAGCTCGAACCGTTGAGCCAGAAACTTAACATATAACTGTAAATCGCCTAATAAGTTAGTTGCCGCCGAACGCATTGCGTCATGGCCTTGTTACCCTCCATTCTTCAGGCTTGGGAGTGGTCCTGTCAGAATACAAACCATTTGCATATGAAAATGAATTGATATGCACCATATACAGAACACACGCATTTGTCTTAGACATGTGTATTTCATTAATTCACACTTGGGTTGAATGTGGACTCCCTCGCCCTCGCACAAGAAGCTTCAGTCAAAAAGTCGACCTTTGAAGATTCCACCTAAACAAAAATTAAGTCAACCTTCTCTATAAGCAGAGGCAAATGATAGAGCAGATCAAGCTGCTGATAATTGTCTCAAGCTAAGTACACAGAAGCCACAGTACTGTGTCGATACTACATCGCCACGATTTCAGTGACAAGTTGCTGCTTGTTGATGATATTCTGAATAGGACAACTAAATGGGAGGGTAAAACAGATGGAAAATATTCGTTGTAAAGGCCGACAAATCACATCGTTCGTTGTGACAGTCAAAACGTATAACTAATACGCACGTGGAGCTTTGCAAATGATACAAAATGACATTCAGTGTTATGTCTACATGTTCTATATAATTCATTCAGCAAATAAATTACAAGCTTATGTACTTGAATTACACCTATGCATTGGTGTAGATCAGTGATTCTCAACCTTTTTGGACTTAGGACCACTTTTATTTAGGGCCACAAGGACAAAAATGATTATTTTCAATTATTACAGAATTTGTTTAGAATGGAATCAAACGACACATGGATAAATTCATTTTTTATTAGTATTAATCAGTACTTTTTTAGGAAAAAATCTGATATGCAGCCAGAATGCACTTAAATTGTTGAAAAAAAATTGACATCAAAATTAGCTACCAAATCAAATTAATTTTATAGAACAAAATGATTATTACAATACCAATAAATATTATAATGTGAAAAATTGAAATGGTAACGTGTCATATCAAATTACAAAGTTTTTGCAAAACTACTGGTATTATCAGTAATTGAAAAAAGGTGCCAGAACGCCATATCGGCACGTTTCACAAAAAAGCACTGGTAATATTTATTTAAAGCTTAATCACTTGATACTTTAATAATCATTAATATGCAATTTATGTTGCTGAATATTGTTAGCAAGTTTTTCAATGTTCAGTTGAAGATTAGTTGTAGCCAGAATCATTAGTCCATTCAAATTGGAATCATTGAGCCGTGAACTGTTTCTCAACGATAGAGCCTCGTTCCTCATCGTTGGAGTCACTACCATGCTGATTGGATGTGTGAAAAGAATCAACAACTTCTGAGCATCGTCGTAATGTCGACATTTTGTAATGTTGCTTTTCTTTCGACCTCTCTCGTCATTGCGTGTAGATTTTTATTTTTCTTCGACTCCTTGTTGTTCACCGAGGCAGTTGGCTCATTGATGTGAGAACGGAATCTGCAGCAGTAATAACAAAAGCACATAAATAAAAAATTGGTCACACAAAATGCACAATTAACATCCCATAGGAAAAAAGACATTTACGACTCACGAGCGGGTAATGGTTGTACTCGAAAACACAGCTTGGAGCAAAACTGGCCAGGCAGCTACATATATGTATCTTAATGCAGCATTGCATAGGCAACCAAAGCCGCCAGTCCCACAAGTATTAAGATACATGACCATTCTTCAGTATCCCATCAATCAACCAAATTTAAAAGAGAATGAAGTTGATTAACCTGAGAGCCTACATAAATGGCACTGCCATATTCTAGATGAAAACATGCATCAACATAGAAGCAGCTTTAGCAGACAGCAACTGGCATATATTATCGATCTGGCGCAGATGATAAATGCAGATTCAACATGCTGTCCACGCTGGCTCAGAGAAGATTAATACTTGGTAGTGTGTAATACTGAAACCAAGCACCAAAGAGGCGAGGCATTTGGAAAATGAAATGGCAAGATTATCATCTGGAGATGAAAATTATTAGCAACCCAGACCAGTTGAGCCAGAGGCATTAAAATGACATCCATGCACAAAGGACCTTTGACGCCTCAATCAATTTCTCACCAAAGGAGATGGCCACTAACGCCTTGAAATTAAACATATGCACGTGCATTTTGTCAACATACTGGAAGCAACACAAAGAAAAGAAAATAGAACATTATAATATGAATATAGAAGATCGGACTTTGACAACCAGTAACGAAGTCATGGAATTCGACTTTTAACCCCAAAGTGCAGGAGAGTGAATGATCAGTCCTCACCAACTTATCTTGCTCCCAGCATTGCTCAGAATTTAAATTGCAAGGTATGTCATTGTACTTAGATTGCAGATTGCTTGTGGTACCGAGATATGCATACCTCAGCGAGCATTTAAATAGCCAACATCAAGGTCAACAGCTCAGCATGTCAACCATCAAGCATTCCAGTCTCTATTCAGTCACTATGTAACAACCTTCAGCAAGTTCTTTATTCACAATTGCACAGTGCCACCTATGTTCTGTCGTATGGCCGTGTGTGCAGTTGCTAACTTTGGAATGAAGGCGTTTGGAACCCATTTAGATATCATACAAACCATTAACATCTAAAAAGTAACACGGCTGCATGCATCCTGAACGTAGCCTTAGTGACTCATTTATTATTATTATCTAGTAAAGTGCTGGTGTCAAATCAACAACAAGAAACAACTGATGGTACACAAAAACTAAGCTGCAATAAGGTTAATATTCAGAATGTGACTGGCACTTAGACAGTCTCAGGTAGAAAAACAATTTGAAAATAACAAAATGACAGGTGAATGAGAGCAATGAACAGACAAAGGTAAGTAGATGACCTTGTTAAAAGGTGGTAAAACTGAGGTAAAAGGACTGATTTTGAATGCTGTGAATTCAATTTTCTACACCTTGAGCCCCAAATTGAGACATACTTTGTTGAGCAAGAAGCCAAGGCAACAATTTTGTACTCATAAATAACTAAAAACATATTGACATATAAATGCTTACCAAAAACAAAAGCAAACCGTTTCAAGTTCAAGAAACTCTGCTTGTCACTGCTTCCAATCCAGGTTAACTGCAAGGCCAGACGATTCGTTAACAGCTCTTTCATGACACCCGAAGTGGTCTAGGTCAAATGCATGCCTGATGTCACCAAAAAGCTTGTGTAGAGCATAAAACAGAAAAAAGTTCATGCTTGTACATAAGCATGTAAATATGAATGAATGATAGTACCTAGATTTAAAAAGCATTAACGTATGCAAACCAAAGAGTTCGTTTCTGCATACAAGTCTAAGCAAGTTCATCTTTATAAAACAATGCTTAGATAACTGGCAAGCTCTAGCATGTATATTCATTCCAACCAACAAGAAACATACAGGATAGACAGACAACACAACACCACACTATGCTCAGTTGCAATGAGATAAAGCAAGGCAACAGCTAAATGAAGCTCAACTGTTGGCATCCCCTTGTGGATCGTTACAGCCATAGCACGGACATCTCTCAAGCCATTACGAGCGTATCAGGGATGAACTGAAACTCTACTCGGAACTCTGCTGTAGTTTTAGAGCAGTCAGCATAAACTTGGACAAATATTGGGTCTGGGTTTTAATCACTCCAATTTTTATTTTGAAAATATTTCATTTATAATTTACAAAATGACGATCGACCTAACTAAAGACACAAAACTGTAATTTCTATTTACAAACTGACAAATCAAAATAACAAAAAACACAAATTCTGCTACTATTAGTACTTAATAGTTAATACTTCCTATAGTGTAAACTAAGACAAAATTTAAAAATTCATAAAAGTCGTGTAAACTGCAAAATTAAAAATCAAAGGAATTTTTAGAAATATTCTAAACTCGGACTCGGCAAAATTTGACTCATAAAACTCAGTGCTTGGCAAGAAATTCACACTCTGTTGAATCACTAGCCATCACTAGCCATTATGTCTGCTCAGGTCCATCAAAGTAGCCAAGGACTCTAAAGAGGGCTCATCATTTTAATTTCATAATTGCCTGTAGAAGGTGACTCATACAAGTTTAGTGCTCGACATTGTCCAGTTGGAAACCATTGTGTCTGTCATTATCCACCATTTAGAAATAGCAGTCTGTGCCCACATAATGTGCAAAAGCAAAAAAAAATTTTTTTAAATGCACAAGAATCAAAATTGTAAAGGAAACTTTCAACTTTAGCACAAGAATTAATAGAATCACCAGCAGGCTCACTAAGAGGGGGGAAAGGGGACAAATGACCCGGGCCCCCACCCCGAACCAAATAAATAAGGGGCCCCTACTCCGAACTATATAGATAAGGGGCCCCACCCTTTGATTATATGCAAACTTTTTCTGTAATTATTAACAAATTTATTAACAAATCACATTTGGTTTTATTAACCATATTACTACTTGAATATTCTCAATTAATTCATAAGCAGGCCTTTCTGGCCTTTTTGTTTGCAAGAGAATCAATAACTAAATCAAAATTTAAAGTATTTGCCAACTCCGCTTCAATGGCCAATGTTGCCAATCCATTGACTCTGTTTTGACACATTGTGACCCTCTGATCTCTCTGCACTTGCACCGGAAGCTGGCAACAATTAAATTGGGAAGAGATTCTGTAGAAAAATTTCATGCAGTATATTCAACAACTGAAAAGGTTAAATAATTTTTTTGCCAATATTTTCTTGATAAATTCGTTTTAATGAGTCAACCTCGTCTATTAAATCTTTGCAGGAGTCAGCAGAGTAACTTTCATAAAAGTTTTCACAAATTATCCTTTAGTCATAATCTTCTTGGAGAAACTTCCACAAAAATTCGAATTTGTTGCAAAGACTTGACACTGGAACAAAACTTTTTAAGTCCAGTTACTATGGAATCAATAATCGGATAAAATATCTCATCTCTCAACTCATCCCTTGCAGACTTCACAAGTAAAACTATCTCAACAACTGCAGTTCTTGGTAGTTCTTTGTAGGCTTTCATTTTTTCAGTTAGCTTTTTTCCTTAAAATAATGAATTACAAAAAAATAGAAAAATATTTATTTTCTTATTTTTATTTACTGGTGACAAAGGCATGAACAAGGATTACAGCAGCATCATGGGAGAGGGAAAGCAGAACAACATGCAACTGACGAAGCTGATAGTAACAGCTTCTCCTAACAGAGTTAACATGCCGCGAAAGACTGAGCTCTTGATCAATCATCACAACAAGGTCACAAACAGTAAGTGAAAGAGTAAACTGAGAGAAGGCTTCAGCCAACCGGCAAAGGATATTTGTGAATGAACTTTATGACTTATTCTGATCTGTGATTTGCACAGAGTATTCTTCTCAATCTGACAACCAATAACAGCACTTGGCAAATGTGGAGGACATTCCCAGCACATCTTTAAGGGCAGTAAAGTGTTACATTACATTTTATTACAATACATTGGAGCTAAAAAAATATTTAATCATCCCAACTATGCTCAGCAGCAGGTTATCGAACAAAATTTACACCTTAATGGTGATAAAAAGGAACCCTGGCAGGGATATAAAAGCTAAAATAAGTACCATTTCTGATAACAGCGAATATTCATCTATTCATCTCTTCTGCTGCAACCAGAGTTATCCTTTTGAAATAAAAACACAACATATTGCAAAGCACAGGCAATCGTAGCAATTAAGGAATTAGGCACTTATCAAAATTCTGAAACTTAACTTAAAATCTAAATTGGCTGAAAGCACAACTGTGACGAGCCAATTTAATGATAAGCGGAAAGTAAGCTAGACGAAAAAGTTTTCCTCTCAAGTGATCTTGAGATACAATGTATTGGTGCGCACTAGGTACTTCATTTACTTAAAGTTGTTTTTGTTGTCAATAAAAAAAGTCTGGTTAAATACTTGACGTTCAGTCGTTTGCATTTCTTGCAGTTAATGGTATTACTGTTGACCTCAAGTAAGGCTTGAAGTAAGCCTCACTAGAGTGCATCTGCGTCCACACTGGTTGGATTATCGTTTTCAACAGCAACGTTTTATTTTTCGACGTTCTAGTTGTGGAGCATTCGGGGGCAGCCATATATTGTTTACCGCAGATGAATGTATTGTTCGCGTTTACCGCTAAACCATATACTGAGTAGACTGCAATAAACTCACTGCAACAAAGTTTTGCGACGAATGCCAAACATGGATGATAGAAGATAAATAAAATATAAAAAGAAACTTACCGTTGTTCAAATGAATATGAATAATTATACTGCCATTGAAATTTCGATGCTTCGCGCGCAGCAACCAACTGATTGGTTCTGATCTAATTTTACCTTCCAGCAGACAGCCAAGGACCATGCACCTCCTAAAGTGGAAGCAAGTAAGCGCGTACGTGAACGTGTTTTATACATTATCGCAAGCCAACGTTATATCCTTTTTTCATACACACATGAATGATTGAACGAAGAATGTCAATAGAAAAATAATTTGTGGCTCACCAGTCAGACACCCTTATCATCTCTTTGAATGACATTCTCAGGATAGCCTTTGTTGGGTCTCCATATAGAGTTCGCTAGTCCTTTAATCCGAAGTAGTTTATTATACCCGAATGCTATACAAATGACTATTCCCATTGCGTACTTGCTTATTGCGTTCTCACAGCTCCGAAAACGTCCGTTTTTCATTACTTATTGTGATTGCTTTTGTGATTGTACAATCTTTGATTGTAATGTATGATAGCCCCGTAGTGCGCCTGCAAGCGGTTGAATAAAGTGAATGTCTACTTACTTACTTTTTACCAGGTAATATGATAATTACATTTCAAGCGTTGGCCCATTACACTTTCGAGATATATGTAATTGTGCTTAGTTTGTCCATAGTATAATCAACCTTCCCATACATTAGACGACATGAGCATATTAGGTAGAGTAGCGAAATAGTAAGTAAGCAATTAAATAAGTAAGCAAGTAAGCGTGTAAGCATGTAAGCATGTAAGTATGTAAATGAAGTAAGTAAATAAGTAAGTAAATAAGTAAGTAAATAAGTAAGTAAATAAGTAAGTAAATAAGTAAGTAAATAAGTAAGTAAATAAGTAAGTAAATAAGTAAGTAAATAAGTAAGTAAATAAGTAAGTAAGTTACTTGCGTACTTACTTACGTACGAAAGTAAATAAGTAAATAATAAGTAAATAAGTAAGCAAGTAAGTAAATAACTAAATAAATAAATAAGTGAGTGAGTGAGTAACTTACCTATTTACTTACTTACTTACCTACATACTTACGTACGTAAGTACATACGTAAGTACGTAAATAATTACGTAAGTAAGTACGTAAGTAAGTACGCAAATAAGTACGCAAGTAAGTAAGTTACTTACGTACTTACTTACGCACTTACTTAAGTACGTAAGTAAATAAGTAAGTAAGTAAGTACATAAGTAAATAAATAAGTACGTAAATATGTAAATAAGTAAGTAAGTAAGTAAGTACGTACGTCGAGCAAGCAGGCAAGCAAGTAAGTAAGTAAGTATTTTCTTAACTTGAATACGCGCGCAGGATCAATTTATGACACCATCGCAAAAGAATGCCCTTTACATATGAAAACTGCAAAATCACGTGTCAATAATTTTTTCAGATTTTGTGTGTTTTTTCTAAAAGACCGTAAGTGATTTAGTATTTCTCATTAGTAATTTTTTGTATGTTACCAATGTTTGGTGAATTATTAATATGGGACCTACATCTCTACTTTCTTCCTTGCGCGAAGACCATCGTATAGTCGCATTTGGCGCCAAGCAGTAACGCATGTCTAACAACAGCAGAGTATTGGGACTCCATTGTTGAAGTCCGGCCAAACAGCGCTGCGGGCAGCCATCACCTCACCCCTCCTGCAGCCGTCATCACTTGCTTCCCGTTCGAATCTACGGCTGCACCTAATTACTCGTCCAAAGCTCCCACCCGAGCTATGGTTGACACGAACGCGCCCCGGTTTAGTTCATCAGTGTGCCAAACGAGGGCCTCTGTGGGACCTCCATCTCGATAGGGGCAGTGTTGGCCCGCTGGGGGCAAGACCAAGGAGCGGATTTGCGCGACTGTCACTGAGATTGTGGCAAAGTAGAGGAAGGACCACACTTCGCCGACCCCCACAGTATGCCACAATTCTCCCATAGTAATCCGCTTCAGGGCCAACGGGGATTGCTGTCTGGGATCGCATAAAATACAGGGATGTGGTCTCGATACCGCGGTCTTAGTCTCGACTCTCGAGACGGTCTCGAGACCAGAAAACTGCGGTCTTGGTCTTGGTCTAGGACCATCGGTCTTGGTCTCGGATGCGTCTGTCTTGGTCTTAGACCGTAAGTACATATGTAACCGTCTTGGGATTGGACTCCGTTTTAGGTTAGCGTTATTTTTGGTCATTTGCCGTATCAGAGTAGTTTCTTTTATATTTGTCTGTTAGGGGCCGTTCACATAATTATATAACGCATAAAATCTCAATTTTTGACCCACCCTAATAACGTTATACAACAGCAGCTGTGACCCCCTCACCCCTATATTATATAACAGATATGCTACCTACCCCCTACCCCACCCCAGTTTATAAGCACATTAAAAGACATACAATCGGCATGTGTTGCACAATTTGAAACTTTTATAACAATACAATGTTAGTTAGCACTTTAATAGTGACTAGATTATGTTAGTTAGTACTGTAATTTAGTTACTAGACTATGCAAATTAGCACATTAATCGTTTTAATACTAGAAATGCAAGATGCATTAATAAAGTTAACTAATACAGCATGAAGGCAGCATACCTTTAAAAGAATTCAAACCATATTAAAATACTTTAGAATTTATAGAACGTAATTAGCTTAATAATCGGACTTTAAATGGCGCTAAATTCACTTGCATTAATTACGGTAACTAATTTGGTAGTCGACGATTGTCACCATGTATCTACATGTAGGCCTACTAATATTGCATGATAATACATAGTAGTGACGTACATCCTATCTAAAAACTCAATTTTTGTTTCCCTCCTGTTTTGCGCTAGAAATGAGGATTACAATATCACACAGAATCGATTGGTTAATTATTGCACTATCAGGTATTTATCGATAGGTTCGCGGTACAACTCTACCTATTTAATAGCTAGCGTATGATACAGAGTATATACTACAACTACAATTTGGTATTTAAGCAAACATATTAACTATTTACACATAGGATAGAAAATTAAATCAAACATCTTGATAATACCTATCGAAATAATTACCCAGTAAACCAGTACTCGGCAGACCGACGTCAATTGACGTCTTAATTCTTCATCGGCAACTCATCGTTGCGCGGCATCTCGTAGGGTGCTCGTAGGTTCAACCATTGCCTCCTATATACTGACAGGCCGCAATGCTGATTGTGTGACGTCACAGGCTTGGTCCTAAGTTTTGTCTGAATAGTACGTGTGTTAATGGACACAGATATCAGATGTGTAATTGTGATCATAAGGTCCAACTTTGTAGTGCGCCATTCGCACTGGGCATCAGCTTATTCACGAGCGCTGCGTCAAGTCAGAGGCAGTGTTGGAAAGGGCGGATATGGGGCAATAATTAATAATTATTACAGAAGAGCTTAACAAAACCATTTACTACATGCAATTTGCTACTTCATTAAAAACAAATTTCAATCATGCAAATGTAGTTACAGCGACTTAAACACTTTGATTGTGAACAACGCTTTTGCAAGCCATAGCCAAAATAATTTAATGCACAACAATACAAAGTAAGTTGACAAAGATTTAACTCTATTAAGGTGTAGTTTTTATTTGTATTTATCTGGTACCATGTAAAACAGCTCTTAAGAACCTTCAAATAAATCCAGAAATTGTACCGTAAGATACCTTGAAAATGTTTCTGGGCAGTCTTCGATTAAACAGTTAATTATAGTACACAGTTATATAAGGAGGGTATAATGCACGAGAAAGAATGATGTGCTGGCATCTTTGAGCATGACGCAAACAATCTTGACTTACTTCAAAACTACTTTTCTTCTATAATCATAAGTTTAAGGACCACAGTAACGTTTCACAACTGTAGAACTTTTACAATAATTACAATTAAGTCTTTAGCGTTGACAATTTTCGCTTGCTTTTACTCTTTGCTCCTTTACAGACATTATTTGCATCATTAAATTTTTTGCAGTAATTGTTAAGCAAGATATTGGCCATTTTACTAGCAATGACACAAATAAAGTCTGAAAAATGATGACCACAATCATAAACACCAGGCTTAAGTGAATGCTGTGAGAAACCTTTCATACATACAGAAATAAGTATTTTTTTCTGATTTGTTGCACTAACAAATTTGTGCTTGTAAGCTGTTGATACCAAACACTGGAATATACAGAAAACTTTCACTACAACATCAACCATTTCTTGCGTTGGCCAGGTCAGACCTCCTCTGTCTAGTGCTTCCAAGTAAGAAAAAACCGTACTTGCAGTGTCACACGTCATCACATCTGTTGTCACAAAGGCAGCAACACAAGTTCTACATGCAACAGACTTCTTTATTTTTTTACCAATGTATCCACCAAGAAAAACAACAACATGCATTTTGGGATCTCAGACACTTATTAAACTGCAGTCATTCAGCACTCCTTCAAAACCACTTATGTCACAATCTA
Source organism: Bimastos eiseni (assembly GCA_959347315.1). Lineage (NCBI taxonomy): Eukaryota > Metazoa > Annelida > Clitellata > Crassiclitellata > Lumbricidae > Bimastos > Bimastos eiseni. The sequence continues at coordinate 16,786,750 of OY365821.1, read as the reverse complement.
TTACATTATCTGACTTTTCCTCCATAAAACAGCCATTTGTAAATTTTTTTATTGAGATTTTGCCCTACGATGCAGAATTTATGTGCAGTATACCGCTAAGCTTCAATGACTCAAAAGACTAGTGAATTTGGAATAAGAATCAAGTTTTCCTTTATTACCTATCACCCACTCCAAGTTATCGTCATTAACCCTGACGCCCTCACAGCAAATGATAAGAGACATAGCATCAGTTACTCGAATGCTGATTCTAATGCGAGGCACATCAGATATATCTAGAATATAAGAATGTAGCATAACAAGCAATTGTCTGTCACCTTAAAGTTCCATAGTGAAGTTTGCGGGATATGTTTCATAAAGTTCGAGCAAAACTCCTGAAATGATGTAATCTTGTCCAGATTCATCCATTGTTGTACAGCCTGATTATCTCTGGTCTGCATCTCAGAAAGTCTATCCTCTGGTTTCTTTCTCTTCTTGGAAGGTTCTGATGACAAATATGATGGACAGTTGAGAAAAATAGATAGAAACGCATCCCTTGCTAGATTGGGAATTCTTTGAGGAACACTAAGTATAAATCCATCAGGACTCACAGCAATGTCCATTCTAATGACAAATTCTTCAGTGAAGTGATTAATGCAGATAACCGTATTGACGTTTAGAGGGAAATTGTCTCTTGGTCGAGGAATCCGTTGCAACCAGTTTTGCAACTTCTCTTCATTTCCTTTAAATTCACCGAGCATGCTAAAAGTTGAGGTACAATCTGATCTCTCATTCTTCCGTTTGTAGTTAGAACTACATCCTGTTACACAACAATGACGAGGCATTCTCCAACTTCAAGAAAAATAAATCCTCTGAAAGTGAGAATATGTATTTTAGTATTACGAGGGTTGCCGGATACAGCTTGACGGACTGTGTAATCAGAAGTTCTCCAAGTAACCGAAAACGAAGTCACATTGGAAAGTTGCACATGAAATCAACTGAGGCTCTTTGTCATTTATAAGTATGTAAGCAATCAATTGCTCCATTCTGATAACATGCGGTCCCAAATTATTAAATAATTATTTTAACAATATCGCGTACCTCGACCATAAAATATATTTTATGCTGACAAATATGTTTTAGCTTAAGTAGAAGCAGGATTTATGAAAAGAATCATGTCAAAGAAGAAGCTGGATGGGTGAAATTATTACACGGTGTGTCTTGCTTTAAAATATAATGTAGATTAGACTCCTTTGAAATTACAATTTGGGACCAGGTCCGTTGACAGGGTAACCGTAGGCCTATTTTTTTACAAGCCAACTCTCAACACGCAAATTCTCGTTGCCAATAATAGGCACATTCAAGAAACATACAACATACATTTTCACATTTGTAACTTTGCCTGCCGGACAGAGGATATGCAGGACGTCTGGTAATTCGAAGTGTAGCCCAAAGACATCGATCCACAACGACGATAGAACCAAACTTCTGTTATTTATATTTATATGTTCTAACAAATAATAATGATGTATAACTTCATTACAAACCTCACAACTTAACATTAAATTTACAATGATATTATAGTTTACTCGCGAGAAAATTCAAAAATAAACAATAATCCCCTCAAATGTTCACGATAAACTATACGGGTACGTCCTTTTTGGTATCTTTTCGGTGTTTAGTGCTACCGATTATGGGTGATCAATAATGCATATTATTCGTTCAAATATCTTTAAGTAAGATCTGTTTTATTAAGGCATGCTATAAATGATAATTGTATTGTATAATGAGGATTTACAAGATTTTGACATATTGGACATTGATGCTGATTTAACAATTTTTTGACTTTTTGTGATGAATTGTGCAGAAATTCTTAGCCAAAATACTTCACAGGCAGGGCCGTATCGAGCTATAATTGTGCCCTGTGCCCAGCATCAATCTGGCACCCCACGCTTTGAAAATAGTATTTGCATCCTGTGCCTAGCATCAATGCCCCACATTTTTAAAATAGTGTATTTTATGGAATAATAAGTTATTCCATCCTGAAATTTGTGCCCTGTGCCACTGCCCCGCTGGCCCCTCCCTCGGCACGGCCCTGTTCACAGATTCAATATTGAATGCACAACGCTTGTAAGAGATGTGATATTCCAGTTTGTTCACTCCATACACATTGTTTTTCAACAAGATGCCAAATCTGAACTGATTAGGTAGCCTTCTTTTTGGCATTAATATTCGGGTTACCCAATTGATATCTCAGCATTCAATTAATTTAATTTAACTTTAATTATTATATATATATTTATATATATAATAAAGATAGAAATTTTCAGAACCACCTGGGGCAATCTCCCCAAAATGAGGAACATGATGATCTGATATAGTTTTATAATATGATGTGTGTGATATTGTTTATTTAGTTACTTTGCCTATTCGCTAACTTATGCATTTATTATGTTGTACACAGATATGGTAAACTGACTGACTCGTAGTGAAGCGAATACGGATATCGTCACTATGGAATGGCTGCGTGGGGCCTAAGGGCAGGAATTGTTGAATTTCAGCAGCATAGAAGAGGGTAATAATTCTGATATATAAAGCTCACACATTACTATTAATGACAATGTGCTCACTTTTGCTCCATTAAAACTAAGATCTAAATCAATCAATCAATGTGAAACTTAATAAGCGTCCCTTCAAGATATTTACTCGCAGGCGCTCCTGGACTGACAACGGCTGAAAATATGGATTTAAATGTAGAGCAAAATGCAAGCTAGGCATTTCTAGGCAGGAGGCATAGCTCTTGGTGAAGCCCATTCCAGATGGTCTGGCCCAACGCTGGAAAAGCCCGATATTGCATCGTAGTGGAATTATCATGCCTTTTGATGTTACTGGCTAGCATTTTTATTTGAATCCCTGTTCTCTTAGTAGGCACTAAGACCAGCAGATCATTAAGGTAAAAATCATCCAAGCACCACCTAGCTATTGTATGGTATATTTTTTCATTGATTAGCGCTAGTTGACATGATGTCACTAATTCACGAGTCTTAATAGTTATCCATATCTATGAATTAGTTACAAATTTTCCGAGGAGCCCAAGCATAGGAATAGGCTAAGGAAAGGCATACTACCAATGGGATTCTCTTGGTGAAAAAACACAGAACCATGTGCTGCCACATGACTACATAACAGGTCACATGCTCCTACGCACGATTCAGGACCTCACAAATATGTCCTGTGCCGTGGTCTCCACAACGAGGTTGGCTATGGATTAGCATTTATGATTCGTGAATTTGTGCTGCCTTCTACATGCTGTTTTCTTTTTTTATTTTGTCTCTAGGCCTATAGCTAAGTATTTGCAGAGTATGGCTTGCAAAGAGTCTCTGAGAAGCAAGAAGCTGCCTGTTCCGAATGCCCACAGACCTGTTCCCTCCGACAAACAGGGAGAGCACGGGGCTGCAAACGCACACACATCCCTGGTGCATCCAAGGGAAAGGATAGGAACCAGAACGAAAATGGCATCTTCGACCTCCAAGCATCCGTAATCAACGCTGTGTGACGGGCCTGCCTTTCCATCAGCAGTGTTCAGCACTGTGGTCAAAAGCTCCAGCAACTCCTCGATGCCTGTGAATTAAGAGCTTGCGAGGAGTCAAATTGAGACGCTTCTCACAAAAGTGCCCCTCCTCAGAATTTCTACAGGGAGGAGTTCATGCTCATCAAACAAGTCAAGATTGAGAACACTTTGAACTCACAATATCTACATAAAGATAAAGAACATTATGAACTGCCACATTGCCCTAGGTAGCCGTACTTGAGTGCCCTTGGTGAGTTAATTGGTGTGATATATGCATACTTTGTAAGTTAAGGCACAGCCTTTATTTCAATGCCTGCACTAGGCTTATCATCCTGCAGAACAAATATCTATAAATTGAATTTGTGCAAGCGCGTGTATTTATGTACCAATACGATAAGAATCTCCTCCGATGTCATGCTAAATTGGGACTGTCCCAACTGGGTTCCTATTGCTTCCAATGTGTTATTTTATTGATGCCTGTTTATTATGATTATTACCTGTTATATCTGAAGATTGGACTACTATTGAAACGATAAAATAGAATTGAAACTGAGTCGTATATAAAGTTAAAATATAAAAAAATAAAAGTATATATATAGTTAAAATGACTGTATTATAGATTTCTATGTTCTACTTAACATTACAAACTATCATTGTGTGCATAAAGATTATGATTGTGACTAGGCCTACTATAAATAACACATACCTGCCCCAACAGCTGTGGCCAAGATATGGTTAGAGTAGACCCAAATCTGCTTAGAGAGCAATGCAGTGGAGAAGTCCTTTACCTCTAGTTTCTAGTTTCCTGTTTGGGGTTTTCTGGTTAGGTAGTGGGCTAGGTTTCGCCCACCTTGAACCCCATACATTGCATATTATGTACTCATACATTTATTAAACTGATGTTGAATAAAGACTGAGTGAGAGCTAAATCTACCTTTTCCAAGTCTTCATCTGAGCTTAAACACTATAACGATATTGTCTATAATTGTCTAAAACAAGTAGGCCACTTCATTTGTAACAGTGGAAAATTTGACTGATAAAGCAATCGGGTACCATGCACTGGGCACGGTAACTGACTGTGAAGCACTGTCTAGACATTTGAATTGATGTCGAACCGACGTGAAATAGCGACGTCTATCCGACGTGAATTAAAGACGTCAGATTGACGTCGAAAAACGCCGTCGGGACGACTTGTATTAGAGACGTCTGATTGACGTGTATTACAGACGTCTGATTGACGTCGGAAATCTACGTCAGGCCGACGTCTGAAAAACTCGCCGGATATCTGAGCACACGCTGAGCGGCAAGACGTCGGTCAGACATCGGATACTAATGAGCTTCTTACCAACGTCGGCCCGCGGGGGGTGGTTATCTGGGTATTTCAAGTGAACTAATTTTAATTTAAACCAGAATCAAAACAAATCACACAGAATTGAATTTAAGCCCGTTTAAAGCTATGTACAGAAAATTGTTAAAATTGTAAACAGGAAGTTGTTAAAAGTGGATTTATAAATAATAAGTCAGAACTTCAAATCAATTCGCCAGGTGGCAGCTGATGCTTTGGTTTGGTTTGGCTTTTTAGCTTTGGTTCACAACGTAGGTTCGTGGTACATGGAATTTCCAATTGGCAGGCAAACAACAGGCAAAATAGCATAAGCTGAAAAAAGTTTTTATATAACAAAACCTTCAACCTACCCCCACACCCTACACAATATAACGCTAGCAAAACATAAACCCACCCACGTATACCCCTTGAGCTTTATATAATATAAGAACGGCCCCTTATTTTCGATTAGAGACATCGGTGTTTAGACCATAAATATATATATATATATATATATATATATATATATATACACATGTTACTGTATGCACAAAATGCATTTGCAACGGGACCAGCCATTTCGAAATTTGCTTTCACAAATTTCAAGGTTCTGGAACAATCTAATAATTATTTGATCGGCCACGTCAGCCCACGTGTAGTCACTACAATTCCTAGTAGGCCTACAAGTAGACCAACATCATTCAAATGGAACGTTAATCTACTTGTCTTAAAGTATTTAGTATTTACTTATCGTATACTGTAAGTAATACAATAATTAAAGTGTGATATTCTCAGGCCGAAGTCAAGAGCTGAGCCCGAAAAAGTTCAGACTGGCCGGTAAAACTATTTCTGGACCATTATTAAGATTAGTATTCTTCAGCAATAAATTAATGTTCTAAGCGTGCTATTCCGTTTTAGCGTCTTAATAAATTGAATTGTTTATAAAAAGGCATTGCCGTCTAGGTCTTGGTCTCGGACCACCCGGTCTTGGTCTTGGACCTCTCGGTCTTGGTCTTGAGGTTTTGGTCTCGTGCCCAACACTGATAAAAGACAACATCCGGCTGCCAATAGATTTTTTCCATTGTTCTCTGCTGTATAAATATTGTAAGTTTGATTTGCCGATAACTTATTAACTTAACTGTGTCTAAGCAAATTTTAACCACAACACAGAAATTTAAGAAAAATCAACAAGTATGTTCAAGCGTCGATGGAGATAGGCAAGTATAGGAAAAAATTGAACTTGGTTTGATGGTTTCTGAAGTCTGATAAGTGCTTGAAACATAAGCTAATGGAGACAGAATAATTGTTAGCCAGTACCTTTCACAACAGATGATTTCAACAGTCCCACAGACATCACACAAGTGTACACCAAAACTCATCCCTGTGTTCTAACCCCTTTACTCCCTTTAGTGTGGACAATATCTATGCCCGGGTACTGTAATTAACTCTGCACAACAGTTATGGCCTTCTGTCATCATCCCATGGTTTATACGAGCTTAACGCAGTAGCCATGCATTCTGTGCCGACCGCGTCGCGTCTCATTTCCACCTTGGCGCCAAACTCCGTTTCTGTGCTTTGGCGTCCGCGATTCTGCGCGCGCCCTCTTCATCTTAGATTCCATGACGCCATCTCCCGCGTATCTCCTCCTGATTCGCGCCAACCTTTCGCGGGTCTTGCCGCCAAGATACTACCCTATCTATCATTGCGCTGCGCCATTAGCGGCTGCATACCAAATAACTACAATTTTATGAAAGCCTATTAAGATACAAGGCCGAAGTGCCGTGGTTCGGCACAATTCGAGCTACACTTGTATAAGGTTGGTTGCTCTTGGTTGCCAAGTCTCACCAGGATTAACATCTGAATAATTATATGTGACTCGATGTGAAATCATCTGCTCGTTCCTCACTCTACTTGATCTTCTCACACCTCAGTTGCGAACCGGAGCCTCCTTATTCCTGCACCGGGCTTTTACTGAAATGATCCCTCTCTATCACATGACCTTTCCTCAGCTGTCCGGAGTAGGATTCTTTGGGATCTCATATGCATCTCTTCATTGCTTAAAGACCTTTCCTTCCACGGACCTTTCATGCTGAGAGCGCCTCAGAATAGTCTGCTGGAAGAGGCACCTTATAATGTTCATAAAACAATAATCATTTTCCAGGTTTCATATTTCATGTACTACTGCAGGCAGGCAAGCCCACCCAGAGAAAAAAATGCCCCGAGGTCCGGCGATTTTTAGGGGCCTGGGTCGAGCCCACAATTAACGTACGAGGGTAAATAAATTATTTTGTTGTAGATAAGTTGCTTTCTTGAAGCCCAAAACTGCTCCTGCCTAGTGCTCTGAATTGCTGTCGCCGGCCCTGTACGGAAGGAACCGGGCTCGCTTGTATTCCTCCAAGCTTCACCATGCTCGTGGGACGTATGTTAATTTAGTCACAGTAGTGTTCCTAGCCACTATGTGGAACCAGAGCATCGTTGTACCCTGTGCCCAGAGACTAATAAGGGCATAGAACACAGGCTGAGATTTGGTCCTGGGTTTCGTGGGTACAGGTCCAAAAATGGGATTTTTGGGAGGAGAATATGATTTTCAATAGAATTTCAATTCCCAAACACTGGCTTTAACTGTCTACGTTTGATCATTGAACGATGTTGCAAGAAGACCTTTATTGAAACTCACTGAATAACAAGTAGCTCACTATATACGACATGACAATCATACTGAAAATACACCTCATCTGTCCTCTTGGTTTGTAGGGAATGATGTAACCAAACCTTTACATAAAGAGAAAACATCAAGTACATAATATTTAGTTTTGAGAATGTCTGGACGATTAACCCCTCTAGCGGCAAACCCGATTATATTCGTCCGTAACAACTAGCCATTAAACGGCAAACCCGATTATAATCGTCGAATTGATTATACATACATACAGACATACATACATACGTACCCACATACATACATATACATAATTATACATACATATACATACATATGCATACACACCCATACATACTTACATACATATACACACATACATTCACACACATATATGCATATACATATATACATGTGCATGCATTATAATACATACATGTCAATACATATACATACATATATATACATAGGCTTACATAAATTATATACATATATATGTACATAAACTACATATATATACATATATATACTTATATATATGTATACACATGTATACATATATATATACATATGTGCATACATATATACATATCTACATACATATATATATACATACATATACATACATACATATATATGAATGTATATACATATATATACATATATATGCATATATAACCAAACTATATCTATACACACATATATATATACATATATATATGCATTATATACATATCTATACACATATATATATACATACATATATATGCATATATATGCATACATACTTACATATAGCATGGTTCCTAAATCATCAGCATTGGACTTCATACCTACATCACTCATCGTCTCTTGTTCTGATGTATTCTTTCACCTCATTGCACACTTGGCCAACCTATCTTTGGGGTGCTTTCCTTCATGCCTCAAATCTGCTTTAGTCATGCCTTTACTTAAAAAGCCTGACCTTGACACTAGCAATTTGTCTAACTTCAGACCTATCTCCAACCTCAATAACATTTCCAAGATCCTTGAACGTCTTTTTCTTATGCGTATCAAGAGACACATTACTTCCTCTCCCAACTTCAGTCCCTACCAGTATATCGCGAAGGCTACTCCACGGAAACTGCTCTTGTCTCTACACTGGATTACATCTTCTCATCTATTGACAATGGTAAAACCTGCCTCTCTGTATGTCTTGACCTTAGTGCAGCCTTTGACACTGTAGACCACCAGTTACTCCTTGCAAAAAGCTTTGGTGTCTCTGGAACTGCCTTACACTGGTTAGCTTCATACCTGGTTGACCGCAATCAGCAGGTGGGCATTGGATCTGCTCGGTCGGAGCCCACACTTTGCACTGCTGGAGTGCCACAAGGATCTGTCATCGGCCCTTTATTATTTACAGTCTTTACTTCCCCAATCAGTCGTATAGCTAAACACTTTGGAATTCAATAACAACAGTATGCAGATGATACTCAGCTCCATACTGCTCTGTCACACACTGATCAGTCTGGTAAACTAAAACTGGAAGAATGCCTCTCATCCATATATGCATGGTTCTGTTTCAATGGTTTGGCCATAAACCCAGACAAGTCTGAAGCAATTGTATTTGGCTCATGTCAACGCCTGCGTTCTTTCCTTATGCTCTCTAGCATTGAACTGGCAGGTACTGCTGTGCTGCTTTCTGACTCTGTAAAAACACTTGGGGTTAGGAGCCGTCCATAAAGTACGTATGCCGAAAACTTGACTTTTTGGACCCCCCTCCCCCTTTAAACCCCCCCCCCTGACTTCTTGTGACTGACTTAAAAGTTTTACAACAGTTTTAATTAATTAAATATTCTGTTTTTAAAGCCAAAAAATGAAATGTTTATTTGAGTAGTTAATGTGCTTAATTTTTAATACGTGTGCTAATGGCTAATGTGTATTATGCACATTATCATTAAATTTATTAATTTACTGTATAAAACTTTGTTCATTTTATGCTACTAGATCATATATTAGTTCAAAATAAAATTTAAGAAATTTTGTTAACATTATAAAAGAGAATGTTGGTAATAATTAGACAGGACAACAGATACGACATATTTCACATCATAATTTTTTATCTCTGCGTACGTACTTCTTTTGAGCGACCCCCCCCATACGCAAACTTACGCTTTTCCTGGACCCCCCCTCACCCCTCTGAGCGTACGTACTTTATGGACGGCCCCTTACCCTCGACAGCAAGCTCACATTTCGACCTCACATAACAAGCCTTTGTAAATCTTGTTTCTACCACATCAGGGCAATACGTCACATAAGGTCAGCTCTAACCCAAAATATGTCTCTGAGACTATAGCCTGCGCACTTGTCTCCTCTCGCCTCGATTATGCTAATTTACTTTTTGTCAGTCTCTCAGACCTTGAACTCAAAAGGCTTCAACGTATCCAAAATACGTTAGCTCGAGTAGTGCTATGTGTCCCACTACAAACATGCTCCTCTGCCCTACTCCACCAGCTGCATCGCCTCCCTGTTGAATTCAGAATCAAATTTGTTAGCTTGTTTGACCTACAAAGCCATCATCACTAGTACACCTACCTATATTCATGCTCTACTAACTCCTTACATTCCTCCTCGTTGCTTACGATCATCAAGTACAGGTCTTTTAGTTGAACCACGATGCAGAACAGTTATGGGCTCTCGTGCATTTCATGTCTCTGCTCCTAGGAAATGGAATCGACTGCCACTCTTTCTTCGTAGCTCAAATTCACTTCCTTCCTTTAAAAAGAGACTCAAAACTCACTATTTCTCTTTGGCTTTCAAGGATTTGGAAATCTGATTGCATCCTCTCCTGGTGATTGACTATCCGCGCCTCAGATTCACATTTAGGTGTGACCTTGTGCACGTTACAAACTTATTAATAATAATAATAATATATACATATATTCATGCATACATACATATATACATACATACATACATACACACATAGATATGCAGACATAAAATTTGCTTGCCATATAAGGGTAGGTTTTAAAAATTTTGCAGGATGCTAAAGGGGTTAAACAAAGAAGGCCTTACTACTTTCAAGTGCCTTGACAACGAAAATGCCCACACTTTTCTATTTAATTTTATTAAATAATATGACTGCACGAATGTTGAGAAGGCATATGCCTTCTCAACATACGAATGTTGAGAAGGCATGCGCCTTCTCAACATCCGTGCAGTCATATTATTTAATAAAATAAAAATTTTAATGTACGCAAGGTCACACCGAAATGTGAATCTGAGACAAAAAGAGTCAGTCACCAGAAGAAGATGCACTTAGATTATCAAATCCTAGAAGGCCGTTTGTTGAAGGAAGTGAACTTGAGCTTCGAAGAGAGAGTGGCAGTCGATTCCATTCCTTAAAAGCAGATGCATAAAATGCAAGACAGCTAATAACTGCTCTGCATCGTGGCTTAGCTGAAAGACCTGTAGGCCACTTGATTGCTGGTAACGAAGAGGGATGCCTTAAATTGCTTTTCATATCTTCATACAAGAGAATGTTGGCAATGACCAACCTTTCTCACACAATACACTGTCTCATTTCTTGAACTTGATGGATCATATATGAGATCATTTTTCACAAAACTAGTCAGAAGTCACATTTTATGAAATGCCTCATTTTGGCCTTTTAGTGGGAAAATCCATTTTTCATAACTTTTGACATTTTTACACTAATGATTAAACAGATTATTAATAAACATTATTGCCAATTGCTTTTGCTAGAAAATAATGCTAAACATGTCTAATGAATATTTATTGGAACCTATGCTAATTTCAAATTAGAATTTCTGCATTTTTATGAAATTTATGATGATTTCCTAGGTCTGTTGCATCATTTTCCCATGCTTGCACCCCTACAGTAATGATATCGCCTGCAAGCTTAATGTCTCCTCTAGTCATCTTGTGTATTGGAAATGGACCTGCGTTTAATTTAAGCCAATCATAGCTTGAGTAAGAGGTCATATGCAAAGAAATACCATGCCACAGAACAATATTCAAATAATCCCACCAACTTTGGGAGCGATTTTCTCAGAAGAAATGGCGATCATAGTTTGATTTTAAATTGACATAACTTTTCTCAGGTATAAGGGATATAAGAGAAACAGAAGCAGTTCTGAAAAACTAATAAGACGCTCTAAAGTGTTGCATCAAAAACCCATTTTTCAAATACGGAAATATGCGACTGCTTTCGTACTGAGCCATCACATATTTCATGTTAAAAATAAAATAATAAATCAATAATGACAATAGTAAAAATAATAGTAATAATAATAATAGCAAATGATAGCAAGTGATAAAGATAGCAATGATAATGTTTGCAATAATGATAAATAATAATAAAGACTAGTCACTGCAGTAAATGCTTCCTCACTTTTGTACTCCTGATGGTTCACGTATAATATTATAATATACCTCGAATAAAAAATAGAAAACAACACTCTCAATAGCAATTCTTTAGCAAGGGTGCCTAATTATCAAACACACTCGGCCATCACAATGCACGAAACCGCAATATAATCCCCAGTGTGCATAGTGCATCTGCTAACTGTATATACATTATGCCTGTACAGTTTGTGTACAAATTAAAATTAGAAGTCACAAAAACAAATCTGCATCCTCTGACACCTGATGTCAACATATTCACTGCAGGAAGCACAAGTTAAGTAAAGAATTAATCTCAAACTGCTGCCAAAATAGAAACTATTCCGGAAGGACTGTACACATGCTCAACGGCTCACCACAACAAAAACATATCACACAACCAGACATTATATAGCTCCAGCATTTCTAGTTTAGTTTGTTTTCATGGTAGTTCGGATGTCCAACAGACAGGCGTAAAGGCGACTGAATATTGGTCTAACATTTCAGATATCACATGATGAATAGATTGAAGTTCTGCAATGGTTGTACTAGCCATAACTTTCCATAATGCCTTGGGCATTATAATGGTCAATTAACTCTTTTAATGAGTAGTAAAACGCAAGGCATAATCAATAATGTTGGTCAGTAAAGGGTTAAGATTAGATTAGATATTTCATCAGGAACGTGTCGCTTTAAACATGGAAAACCGTAGTGTATTTATGTTCATATATGTATATATAAAATATATAACCTCATCAAGTACCTCACAGAAGCACTGCATGCACCGGTCTATGCAAAGACAAAGTCATTAAGAAAGAAAATGTAATCAACAAAGACACCTTGCAGAGGCAACTAGAATTGCCATTTTAGAACTGGTAGTAGATATGTTTGGTACAGACTCATATTTCGCCATTTACTAACACTACCCCATCTTTTATTTAAGGCAGCACTCAGAATCAGGTACTTTAGACTTTGGTGTCTATATCTGGAGTTGCTTCTGGTTGTGTGGTGTGTGCAGCCTACCAGGACAGCACAACCAGAATGTGCAGAGCAACAATTGTTAATCCTGACAACTTAAAGGCCACAGGGCAAATTTTATAACTCAACTATTTGCTTTTGAAAACATCTCTGTCACATCAAGTAGTTTCACCAAATATCAAAAAGAAAGAAAAGTGGAAGAATTTTATTTACACAACTTTTTGTCACTTTTGAGGATCTAAGTCGTTCACATACAATTAGTGACACAATTTAGTTCCAACAACAGTTTTTCCTTCAAGTGGAGCTACAGAAATGTCTGCTCATGTCACAAATGTGATGCCAAAAAGTTAACTAATGCAGAACAATGAATGCAACGACCACCACCACCTCAACTATCAACAGATTCGGAGAACAACTGCAATCCTATTATTTACACGTTTTAATATTTATGGTAATAAACCAAGGCAAAACTCATCGGCAAAAGCATAATTTCTACAGCTTCAGTATATACAGTACATCATTGTTGACTTTAGAAAGACCTTTGTTGATTTTGCTGTCCATGTTCTACAAGTCCAGTAATCAGAGGTCGTCCAATGTCTTAGGTCACGGTTGAAAAGTAGAAATTTATTCTGGCTCAATGCCTTGAATGAACTTAGCAACTATAACACATCAAAAAAGAACTGGAGAAATGTATGCCTGGATAAGAGTAAAGTATTAAGACATTTAAGTGGTGCTGGTAGAAGGTAGTGTCAAAACGCAACAAGCAGAGGATTTCATGCAACTGCCTAGTAGTGCAGGCAAGCACAATACCTGGAAAGGTACTTGATTGTCCAGATTAATCAACCAATCAAATGACTTAATTAAGACCAGGTGATCTAGTCAACCAGATACCCAACAGGCATAAATAGATGAACACAAGGAATGGAAATGGACAGGCAACAGGTGATGGTCACAAGACAGAGGTCAATGCTGCACAGTTTTCAACAGGTCAAGGTCATTCACACTTCAGTTATGGCAGACAAAGACAAGGAAATTCCATCTGCTCTTCTCACTGGAAAGTCGTATCACACGTGAATGCCCCAGCCAGGCGGAAATCGTCCTTCATCAGCACACAGTACATCCTCTGCGGAGACGGACGAGACCACGGCGCCGGGCGCCGGACGACGTTCCGCAGGATGAACTCCTTGCCGACTGGTTGTGGAAATTCCGACTTCCTCTGCGTTCTTTCCTTCATATCGCCCGATGAGGAGTCATCTTCAACACCTGTGCTGGCCAGGTCAGCCTGAAGAGAAAACAATTGGTATTTATTGAAAAATAACAAATGATCAGGGGCCATCCACATATTACATTATGCAGCAAGGAGTATCAAATTTCGATTAATTTGCATACGGGTGCGTATGGTGGGGGAGGGATCCCGAAAATATGTACATACACAAATATAATTGTCTAATTATGACGTCGTCAATACATAATATGAAAATCAGAACTGTAAACCTAATCACCGACTATATTCCTGCTTAATCAATTTTATGTAGCCTTAAAACTGCTTCAAAAGCAAGTGTTGTTAGTGTTTTATTTCTTCATAACAGTTAACAAATTTAAGCTGTTAAATATGATGCTTCACAAAAATAAATAGCCTGTGGCAAAATTGCTATTTAACCTATGCAATGGGGGGGGGGGGGGTAGAGCTGAAACGTACGCACGCATGGGAAAGGGTCCACAAAATGTAGGCGGTGCAACAGAGGTTGGGGGGACTGAAAAATCCTACTTTTTTGCTTATGCAATATATGGATTGGCCCTCAACAGAACTACATTGCAGTCTCATTATAACATGGGATTTAGGATCTACATAACAAAAACTGCATTACAGTTAGGATAGCATCCCACTGGAATGATCAGTGCAGATATTTAAATGTTCACAAAATAGAAGTAAACCAGTTGCAGCATGGAATGAGCTGAAAGGAACCTTGTATGAAGTAACAAACAGTCGGTGGATGATTGTTCCAAGTGGAGATCGTGCGGCACCAACGACGTTTACTTCGGGGTGTTCCAGGAGGTCGGAGACGAACTGCTCCAGGTCGGACGTCTTGAGGTCGAGGTCCTGCTTCTCCTGCTGGAGCTTTGCCAGCAGCGACTGCGCTCTCGTGACAATCACTTCCGCCAGACTAATGTGTCGCACAAGGTCCTACCAACAACGTAACATAAAGTACGATAATAAACCTCATTTTCTCAATTATTCATTCAATGCAGAAAAGATTCCTTAGGAATTAAAAAGTTCTTCTGATTCTTACCACACCCTTTGACTGGCAATAATGTGCACTCTGAATTTTTGAAGATGCCTATTATCAATTTACACAAGTATTGTATTATATATAAAGACAACATAACCAACTATCCTTATGATTCAGTTTTGCCTTGGGATATAGATTCAGGTCATTATTTCAACACTTTCTTTGAGTTTAACCCTTTTAAAGACCAGCGTTATTGATTATGACTTATGTTTTACGTAACTACACGACTGCACCGATTGACCCCATGTTCACATGGGCGAGGATGAAGTTGATGAAGAGGAATAAGTGGAAGGATAGGAGGAGGAGGTTGTATGGGGGCATTCCCTTTACTAAACAGCTCCACCACTTTGACCTCAGTGGCTATGCCGCTCCACCCCTTAAATTGTTTCCATGTAGTTCAACCCGATCGCAAGAGTGCCTTTAGCAAGCATCGACCAGGTATTTGAACTGAACAACTTCTTTATGAAGTGGCTCTGCTGCTTAACTTTGAACCCACGAAATTTTTTACGTGTTGCCCTAACTGATAGCGAGTGTACATTGACAAGCATAATTTCTCTGAGTGACTCCTAATGCGCCAGATTTACATGAAAAATTATCCACGCCTTCATATTTATTTATTTATTTATTTTATTTATTACCGAAATTTGATACCGCCCTTCTTCCAACATTATTGCTCAGAAGTGCACACACACGCCTCGATGGCAAAATTGCAGTTGTTTTGCAGAGCAATTGTGCTCGAAGGACTTGCTCAAGGTCCCTATACAGTGACACCCGGCCGAGGGTCGAACCCGTTCGCTCAGCGCACACTGAGGGCTGACCGCTCTAACAAATCAGCCGCTGTGCCACACATTTAACATAAATGCAAGGTAAACATCAACAATCGATTTCTTAATGACAGGTAATTATGAAGTCAACTGATAGTTTGAGGAGGAGGAGGAGACAGAGAAAAAAAGAATCAAAAGCAAGATCTCTTTCAAGGTTAGTGGGAGAGTTTTGGAAGCAACATAAACAACATCACTTTCTCTAGATCTCAAGAATTCCAGGATGGTTCTATGTCAACACTATTCCCTACATTTACGTAGCCCCACTATCACCTGACAGATGACAAGGTTATGCCAGCAGCTGTTTCAGCATATTCACCAGGGAAGGACAACACCTGCTCACAACATTTTACAAGTCAAGTCCTTGATTAGCAATCATCTTGTATTAAATATGTGTGGGTTCAATATCATCTCACAAGTCATTTGGGAACATGGGACATGCCCTATGATAAATCACCTAAACCACACCAAGTATAGTCTGTAATTAGATAAAGAGATAATCGATATATAGCACAACACTGTAGTTCTTATACAATGTGTCAATCAATACGGCAGTCAACGACCCAGATAGATGATGATGATGTTACAATGCACAAACCTCATATTTCTTAGCTTCATTTGAAATCGACCGAGTCGCTTTCGTTCCCTTGTTTATTATCTGTGCCAGCAATTTCTTCAGCAGAGGAAGTCGACATTTATCTGGAGTAAGAGAAAACAACATCAGGTGGATTTGAATACACTCGAATCCCAGGTAGCAAACACCCGAACTGCAAAACTTTACTCAGAATGAATCACGGCAGAGTTCAACGGACGCAGTTATAATGTGTAACACGTTTACCTATGAGCCAACAGAATAAGTTTGAAATTGCACAATAAAACAGGAGAATTTTAGAATATAGAAACTATCTGTATACACATAATACTGCTTTTTACTAAACTGTTTCTGTATAGCTCACAGACACAAAAGTCAAAATCAGGAAATTTTTCAGCCAGTCGGTCGTTCGGCCAATCGACCATTCAGCCGGTCATTCATCCACCCAAATCTTTTCATCCAACAGCATAACTAGGTCTCATTTTGAGTCACAGTTGTAAGAAAACATATTCATATCAACCATCTAACCTTTTTCCATGAGTTTAGTGATGGCCGCATGAACCAACATTGGCATCAATCGAACCGCAACATCGGCTGGCTTCATAGAAGTCAACCAGTGCAACACCTGAAAACATCAACATAAAAACATAACAGAATAATCAGTGCTTTGGAAAGTCATTGAATACATTGCAATGCAGTGCAGTTGCAGCTGACATTGCCATCTTTCCAAAGATCCCAAAACAGAATGGGGAGGGGCAGGTAGTGCAGAGTAACAGATCAAACACTGGCGTAAAGAGCACTACGAAGTAAGATAGATTCCCACTACCCAATAAGATTGCCTAGTCCTTCCATTTGCTAGGTGGTGACAGCGGTCTGCTTAGGCGTCTTGTACGGCTGCCGCACAGTCAAATTCGGCTGCGGTTTCGCTTAAAGCAGCCATCAAACGATGCTTTGTGAACAACAATGATACTTTAAATGTGATCGCAAGATTACGTAAGAAACATGGTCTCCCGAATATCTATCTAACAAAACAGATCCAGATACATACCTACAATGCAGCCTAAGACATTCCTCCTTAATAGTAGAATAGAGAAGTAAGAAGCAGAATGTGAAGCAGACAGATCTGCTCCTTTACCTTCTCGGCCTCTTTCGTGTCGTCAAAGAGACGTCTTTGTCTTCGTGCAGGCGTCGGTCTTGCGTTCTGCCACACCTCCAACCACATGTTGCCCGGAATCTGCATACGCTGGCTGAGCTCGCCTGAAGTCAAGACAGTCCGATAACCGTTGACATTACGGTTTTATAATTACTATGCATCTGTTAAGTGCCACAATCTAATGACCAACGTGTGTCGCGATATAATGTGGTAACATGTGCGATCTGTCACAGCCAAACGCGTGGAGCACCGATGGCACATGAAAAAAGTCTAGAGACAATGCATGTTGAAAGGAGGAGAGAAGGACTTGCTCCTCACCCTCACATGATGAGACCAACACAAAGAAGTCATTCAAACTTCATCGTACCCATGGCTGATTCATGTAGTTGGCTCATCAAAACCAAAAAATTAACACATAACACACCCAACGCTCGATACAACAGTGTGTCTGAGACCCATAATAAGAACAAACTTCAGGCTAGACTTACAGCAAGACCATGTAATAAATGAGTTTAATTCTATGGCCAAACTAATTTTAAGATCTACATCCTCAAGTGATAAAAATATTAATATTTATTTTCATCTCTAGCAGAGCAGAAACATGTAACAAAAAAACACACATATATATATATATATATATATATATATATATATATATATAATTCATCTAATTAACAAAGAACATTCAGCTGACACAGCCACAACTTTACATAGATTTACATAGGCAGCAATAGGCTATAATGTTGGAATTGGCAGAGTGCTCTGAGGTAAACTGGGGTCAGCATACATTTATATATAATAGGAGATGCAAAAGTAATTATCCTCTTGTGGCAAGGTATATTTGTGGGCTCTCTGTTTGAGAGAGTGCATTGATTCCTCCTTTCCAAGTAGTCGACTGTGCAACACATGGTCAGTGATGGCATTAAACAACAGTCAGGTATCTACAGCATCTGCCATCCGCTCAGCCCCCTTGGCAGACATTAGAAGGAAACCACAGTGCTTCTCATTTACAGAAAGAGTCAAAAGTCTATATCAGTCTCTTTCAGGGCAAAACTGCACCAGGCAGGGGTGGCCCACATGAAGGTGACCACTGGTGTCATTTTTGAGAAAACCTGAATATTAAGATTGAGTTGAGAGGCCGTGGGACCAAGAGGCTTGGTCATGCCCAGGTCGGATGCGATCTAGACACTCAATACGCAAATAGAACTCACTCGGATGGCATTAGATCAGTGAGGAAGTTCCTTCTGCCCTCTCTCCCTCCCTCCCAGAGACTAAAAATCACCTTTGCCCATGTACTGATAATTATAATAACAATAATGAAAAGTGTTTACCAACCGATATATTTCACATCACCATCATCGTCTGTGACCTTCTCCTCGACCCAATCACGTGGTGAATACCAGCGTACAAAGTCACCCAGGACGCAGCCAGGATTGGCTGCCTTAAACGCTTCCATGTCGGACAGAAGACAAGCGCTCTGCATACGAGCACGAAGGTGCGCTCCCTCGGCTGATGTTCCGAGTCTAAGCAAAACAACAGACAGTACTGAATGTTCAATGTTTCAGCGTGTCTGAAGAATTGTTACAAGAGTCATAACAAATGTGCAGATGCATACATGTCAAAAGAAATATAGAGGCTGCTAAAATGAGTAGAGTCGAAACGCTATGGAAACTGGTTGGACAGATGGAGGAACCATTTCGTACATTTTCAAACACGTTGAATCAGAATGCTAGAGAAGCCTTTGGAACATTCATGGAGGATAAAAGCATTAAAAATATTAAAGAACATTCATTGAGGATAAAAATGCCATTAAAACCCTTTGCACCAACTGAAGTAATCTAATTGAAACAGCAAGAGAAACATTTGGAACACCCTACAGCAAGCTGAGGTAGAGAACGATCAAAACCTCAGAACCATCAGAAACAATTGGGACAGCTACAATGTTAAACCCTTCACAGAATGTAGTCCCAGACGAATGCTTACTTCGCCAGAACTTCTGCATGCTCCTCCAGCAGATCTTCAGTCATTGGGGAAGGTTCCTGTGTGACAGGCACATAGAGCGGCTCATCGACGTCGAGAAGCATCAGGTCCTGGTGTTGTCCGAGCCGTCCCTCCGCCCGATATGACAGCGACCCAGCAAAGAGAAACGGCGAGTCTGTGGGGTTGTTCGACCGACCGCCAGATGAAGAAGCAATAGAACTGGACAGCAGCAACACGTCTTCATTCTCAGCCGAACCTAGAGCAAGAGCGTCATCCGCCCTCGTACCCGAGATGTCAACCTCGGCTGTTTCTTTTGCTCCTTTCACAGAAGATGCTGCACCATTTTCGACGCCATCCTCCTCCCCACACTCAAAGAACTCATCATCACTCGAGAGGGAAGTCTCTTTGTTTGGGTCAGACAAGGGTGACAAGGAGCCGGCCTCAATGCCGCCTGCGTCTGTTCCCGTAAGCGATTCTCGGGACTTCTTTCTTTCGATGCTGCAGTTTAGCATCTAAGTAAAATGTAACACACATTTCTACGCAACATAATTCAATAGTGGAATATAGAAGTAGCACTCGTCTTCTGCTCAATCCAATCTCGAAATGATAGTGAATGAAGACTCAATGCTAAATACCCAATCTGTTAAACACACAGTCATAATTTAAATTCAAAGTTGTTTTTGTTGTCTAGAGCATCATGACAGTAAAACAATTGAGTGTTAAGACAGCTAACTATGGATTGTTATTCAACAGTTATAAAATGTGCGATGGAAATGATTATAACTATCTACTCGATAAAAGCTCAAGCTTTGTACTTCGTTTGTCTGAACAGAACACTCTAGTGATGCGTGACAATTTTACAAAATGCTCTCATCTGAACTTCTAGGTCAAAGCAACCATTCTCAGCTCACAATAAACTTTAATTTCTGATATATTAACATTTCAAGTTTCAATATGGTGACATTAAAACCTATATGCAAATCAAATGGGAATGATATATTGAGTAGAGTTAGAGTTACATGGAAGCACATTCGCTAGAGGGTCTAAAAAATAAAATGAAGCGGCAAAACCACTAAATAAGAGGACATAAAATTCAACGTCAGAGTAGTCAAGCAAGAGGTGATTAAATTCAAATACCCAGACAAGGTCAGGTTCAAATGATTGTACAATCATAATCAGAAGCCACAAATGTTTAAAACGTCACTTGAAAGCCAAGCTCAGGGAGCCAGCTTATTCACGAGCACTGCATCGTGTCGTAGGGTTATAGTGAAGATCTGCTTGGTCGTCAGAGGAAATGAGTGAGGAAACAGAGCTACATACATAAACAAAGCCAGTCAAGTGACCATCACATGGGAAGACGAGCATAATTACAGCTATTCAGGAGGCCCATCACCTTGACAAATGTTTGATTACATTCACAGCACTACAAGTATAAAGAGCTGAGTAAAGCAATTCCTTTACCTGCAGTTTCTGGTGCAGAAGGCAACAGCCCATATTTGGATTTCCAGGTTCAAGACTGAAAAAAGCCATTTCAAATGGTCAATGAATAAGCACAGAACGCCTATCCTTTGCAGCAGAATGTGACACATTTACTGGAAAAACCCTGTTATGCTATGGAAAGTATTGGTTCATTTTACTTTGATCGATACATATTACTGGTCCTAGATTTCTGAATTCTTTTCTCATGTGCGTTCATTCTGCTCAGACATTTGTGTTATTTTGTTATCTAGCTAAGATTCTTTCCAATTGTTAATTGAACGAAGGTAGTCAATGTCTCAGTGGACTTCTAGAATGTGCTATGGTTGCAAACAAGCTCTGGAGCATATACAAGATCTTACCTCTGGCCATCAAACACAACGTATGTTCTCAAATATGTTCTCATTCGTGGGGTGGGGGCTGGCAAGTCTCTGGATAGTCATCTTAAATAGGAGATAAAAATACTCAGAATGAATGAATGGCTTAAACAAATTAATTCATTACTCTGGCACGACGTAGTTGTTTTCCCAGCGATATCGCATTTCAAGTACAAATTCCTGCCAGAGATGAGCGACGGCGCGTAACCCTCCATGACTGTGGTTAATGATGCACATACAAATGGCAAGGCGTGACGTCAAGCTGCCCAGAGGCGCAGACTTCAGCTGACGGAACATCTCCTGTTGGCATCCAACAAAATATTCTTTACCAAACGCAATTGTCTTGTACACAGCCGACCTCAAACTATTCACAAACGCTTCTAAATGTCTTCACATTAACTGTTCAAAGCAATTACTCTAATCTGAACCAGTACTCCCACCCTAACTCTAATCACTGCATATCAAGTATGTCAATCAATCAATTAATCAATCAAAAATACTCGATATAGCGCCCCTTCAAGATATATACTCAGAGGCACTCTCGGCCTAGCCCTCGGCTGCAAAGGACAGTTTTAAAGTATGTATGTATGAATGCCAGTACATATGTATGTATATATGCATGTATGTAGGTATGTATGTATGAATGCCAGTACGTACGTACGTACGTACGTACGTATTAGAGAATGGCCTTCTGTCTGGTGAACTGGCCAATCACACCATGTATAAAGAGACCAAGGGTGTCATCAAGTACACTTGCTCCAAATAAAAATCACTCAGCTGGCATCAGTCAGGCAACCACCTGCCAAGAAATCGATTCTAGTATTGACTTCCAACGTGTAAACCTCATAGCACTAAATTGTATCTTGAAACTTACTTTTTCTTGTTTGGCTAGTTAAAGCCATTTCCAAAGAGCTCAAAGTAATAAAAAGCACCTTTTAATATCTCCCACAGGTGATATGATCATTTGCCCAAGTAGTGCTAAAATTCATTGAGAACAATAAGGTCAGTCTTACTTCATCTTGTGGAGTCTTGTGCACTAGCAGGGCTTCTGAACGGTTCACCCTACTAGAAGCGCCTTATAAATACTTAAATGCAATACCATACATTGACAAGAACATAATTCACCAAACAGTTACGAATAACTATAGAGATCTGTCGACAACACTGCAATTTTGCACACTGTTTTTGACATTCTTTTTTGCAACTATTTGCGATAACCATCCAAGAGAGCAAGACACAGAGAGAGAAAGAGAGAGAAAGAGAGAGACAGAGGGAGAGAGAGAGAAGAAGCAGGTGGCATTGCAATCTAACATACACACCTTGAACTGGCATCCAGGTATATCACTGGCCTGGATATCCTGCTCAGAGGGAGATGATGCCATAGTTCCATCGGCCATGTCCAACGCACCAACATTGGCGGAACTGGAGGAAGCAGTCACGGAACTCCCCTTCGCCTTTGACGAAGCATCCTTGGCATCCGGAAATAGGAACTGGAAAAGGAAGGCAAAAGTCAAATCATAGCTCAGGCAGGACAATGCAAGATAAGGCAATTCATGACAATTAGACAATGCAAGGCAAAATACAATGCAAGACAATTAAATAGCCTTGCAATAACAATCAATCAAGTAATTAGAATGAATGGTATAATTAACTGCCATTAATAACCAAACAAATGATAAGAAATATTAAAAATTAATCAAATAATCAGAACCAAGCACACAAATGAGGAACAAATGAAAATAAGAAAAATGTCATAACTCTATAAATTAGGATATTAGTAAACTACATGACTCTTACAAGAAGTATCTCGTTAAGAAGATCGGCCGGTATTGGAGCTTCTTCTGGTTTTAAGACCAGCTTTGACGTCGCCCTTTTAACTGCCTTGCCAATAGAAGGAAGCATGTACGGACCAGGATCAGTCAACCTTTGCAGTGCCTGGCTCACATCAAGTTCTGCCAAAACCAAACAGTTGTTATTTCTAATTATAACAGCACTTTTAAAACTTCAAGAGTCAAAGGCGCTCCTTCAAACCCAATGACAACACAATCGAACCGAATGGTCTTCAAGCGTCTTAGGAAGGAGGCAAAGTAAGGCTGGATTGGGTAGAACAACCAAGGTGCCTTGCATGGCAGAATGGAGAAAGTGAAATTCAAAAGATGGAGCACAAATTGCCAGACCATTATGCACATCAAGCTCTTAACTCAATTTGCTTTTGCAATGTAAGGAGTGCAGTGACTCCCACATGAATTTTATATATGTCTGAAAATAGACAACCATCAGCATTTAAAACAGGTTACAGCTGAAAAATGTGAGGAGAAGCAAGGTCTGCATACATGACATCATGCTAATGCCCCCTGAAGCATACGAAGGCAAGCATCAGAGACATGGCAACCGCAGTTGTTAGCGAGAGATATATTATGTGAATATGACACAAACAAAAGAAGCATGTCGTGTAGAGCTGGCCACAAGTACCAACTATCAGCCAAAGGCGACTTGACGACATTGACTCAAATGTCTGAAACATTACCTCTCCACCCAGGTAATAGCCTCGACAGCTGGACAATGGACACATTATGCCAGAGCATCAACATATTGGTGAGCTACAACTCGCATACAAGAGAGAACTAGGTTTAAATTAACAGTGTAGAGGACATAAGGTATGGAACCCTGTGGAAGACCATTTCTGACCACAGATCTTGCATTGTGAACTAACACTGTAACGTCTACCTTTGCTTCTTAACTTTTCGTGTCCTGTGTTCCTTTTTACTCAAAGTGCTTGAAAACCATTAAATTCGTCAGTCTGATGCTGGGAAATCTAATTGCACTATATAAATTGCAGTTCTACAATTTTTTTTAAAAGAAAAAGATTACCATTAGCTCTTGAGGACAGACTAAGATACCTGAGTCACTAACAACAATCGATTTTCCAAGTAGTTGCTGTGTTGATTCCTTTCTGGAGCAGAACTTAACAAAGCCATTGAGATAATCACCTGCAAGAAACCCAGAACTGGGTCACAATTCAATTCACAACAAATGTTGATGTCAAAACCACGTTACGGATTCTTTTGCTTAAATTCATTCAAGCGAATTACACTGCATTTTGTATAACGCCTCAGGCTAGCTGTCAATAACATTGAGAACTCAGGTCGCAAACCCCAAAAAATCTCAATAACTAATATAAAATTTACATCAACAGTCAACTCATAATAAATCAATGGAGACTAATTTACACAAATCTGGAAACTTCTATAGTGTCATAATCATAATACACAATGCACCAATTACTGGTCACTTATTGGTGCACTTATTAGTAATTGGTGCATTGTGTATTATGATTATGACACTATAGAAGTTTCCAGATTTGTGTAAATTAGTCTCCATTGATTTATTATGAGTTGACTGTTGATGTAAATTTTATATTCAAAGCAAAAACTGCATCCTAAAAGCACTGTCCATGGGAGAGAAAAAGTCGAGATCTGCAAGGCCATACACCCCAAAGGATAGATGAGATCTGCAAGGTCATACACCCAATTATAGAGATATCGGTGATATCAGATAGATAATCGGCGCTGACATCAAAAAAAAAAATTTTCCATTTTATAATATTATTTTCAGTCTTTAAGAGGAAAATGACGACAGCAACATCATTGGGTCTGTGAATGACAGCATTTCGTTCGCTTCCCATAGCATGGGAACTCGGGCTCCTACTTCAGACCACCAAGTAACCATTGTGCTAGACTGCTAGGGAAAGGTCTCTGCAAGGGAAAGTGTCTACAGCTTTTGTGCAGAGTGAGTCATAGTACCTGCTAAATAACCCTGGGCACAATCATGTCGTTTTAGGCCAAATTTGCAAGTTGTAAAAGTGGCCTGTCTGGGGTGGGAATGGCATAATTGGCAAGGCCATACACCCCAAAGGATAGATGAGATCTGCAAGGCCATACACCCCAAAGGATAGATGAGATCTGCAAGGCCATACACCCCAAAGGATAGATGAGATCTGCAAGGCCATACACCCCAAAGGATAGATGAGATCTGCAAGGCCATACACCCCAAAGGATAGATGAGATCTGCAAGGCCATACACCCCAAAAGAATGCCTGCTAGCAAGGCAAACCATATTCTCAGAACACAGTTACTAATGTTAGATGGATGACGTCATTTCATTGAATCACCAAAATGAACTAAATCTCAAAAAATCTTTTCTTTCTTACCTCTACAAAGGTCATATGCGTTACTACTACTCTGTGCCAAGCAGATGCATTAATGAGAACAATGAATAGAATATTCAAACAGAATAGAAGAGATTTCCGGTGTTACCTAGCAAACACTGGGGTTTGTCAGCCACTCGAACACGAACCGACCAGTGAGGGGCGTAAATTGGATCCAAGTCACTACAGACACAATGAAAACAGTTGCAGGACAATGTAACTATCATGGTAATTTACATTACATAAAAGTAAGCTAAAGTAACTTGTAATGTAGCTTGTCTCCTCAGTGTAGTCACCAGGTACATTACTTCTGTTCTGTCCCTCGCCTTCATCGTCTTGCTCGGAACTACGACTAAGTACCAGCTGTGTCAGCTTCGTACTGTTACCAAAACGCTTAAATCTGCTACCACCCTTACTTTAGTCCATTCTCTCATCACAGCCTGCCTTGATAATTACTCATCAATCTACACAGGTCTTCTGTCTAACCGAATAGCGTGCTTGGACAAGTTGTGCACTCTGCGGTGCTCCTCAATGGGCAAATTCCCACGTAAGGTACTGTCTCCAGCTACATATGCTGAAGGTCCTTCACTGGTTCTCTATCTGCCATGAGTACTGGGTAGTTGCCCTGTTGGCAGTCAGCAGGCCTTGAAGGATTCCTGTGCTACATAAATTCTCATATGAATGAATGAATACAATAACAGTTATATTCAAGAACTAAAATTACCATTGCTATCCATTTCAGAACAATATTTCAATATATAATTTACAAGTTCAATATTTAACTTACGAATATGAAGTTGTTTCACAGAATGAGTTTTCTCCAATTGCTGGCCATGTTGTTGACAGATGCAGCTCACTGCAGAAATATTCAGAGACAAAATGAAATGGATGAGTGATTTCTAATGGAAACAGACGTTTTACACACTGTGATCAAAACACAAAAACAGCCAGTGCAATACTAAGAACAGTTAACATGATACAAAGAACAGTTAACATGATGAAAAAGAAAGCTTAACATTAATGAAAACAACAGTTACTATGACACAAATACATAGAAGTCAAAATATGAAGTACCAATGGCTAACATGAAGGAAAGTTAACACAACACGAGGAACAATTTACACACGTATAGAACCATCAACCTGATCTAAAGAACATTTAACGTGAAGACAAATGTCGGCAAGACATTAAGACCATTTCACAGAACCATTCAAACATGGGGCTTAGCCCCTTAGCTATATGATGAGTTCATCGAAATGCTAGAAAGATAGAAATACAAAAGAATTGTAAGAGAATTACATTCCATCTCTCATCATGTCAATGCTCACACTGGCCATTCCAACATCAACACGTCATCCATTTCTTGTATAGCATGTCGATATAACATTACATCTATCACAAAATAAACTAGTCTAAATAATGAGATGCAGACGATCAACCTACCAGACAGGGTCTTCATAAGCACCGAAGGGCAATACGCCAAACTCCGTAACTCCAATTTCACCAGTCAGACTATCAAAATCTGAAGAGTCAAAGATTTAAGAACAGTGAGATGAACAGTAATAATTATGACATTCTGAGCTCAAAATTAATCATCTTGATTTTTAAATCAGGTTTTCGTGTACAGTGTACATGCATTGAATTTCTTAGATGAAGCTAAAAAAGCTAGAGGAACTAAAATAATCAAATGCAAACATATGTACATTGTAAATTGTAATTGCTTATTCGTGAAAACAGGACATTTCCTCCTAGGACAATCCACCCCTTATAATCACTTACCCAGCAAGTATGCAGTCTCCCCATGTCTATGAAAACTGTCATCAATCCAACTTCAATTTTAAGCAAAGAATTTCTGTCATCAATTCATTTAAGCAAATAATGTCTTTCTTCAACTCAACAATTTCTATTTAAGCAGAGAATTTCTTTCATCAATCCAATGTTTATTTAAGCAAATTTCATCAATCCAACTTCTATTTAAACAAAGAATTTCTTTAATCAATCCAACTTCTATTCAAGTAAGAGTAATTTTCATACACCCAGCTTCCATTTCAAATTGAGATTGCATGATATGTGCAATAAAATGGCTGTAAGTATATAATTTTCCATCCTACTGCGGCTCAACCAAGATTAATATACATGCAAAAAAACATAGCTTGGCAATAAAATAATAAATAATTAAATTAAATAGACAACACAATGCACTCTCGCATCAATATTAATGATGAGGAGAAATGTTCAGGAAAAATTGTCCTTGGAAATTTTTTTAAAGGAAATGTCCGTGACCCTCATTTACATAGCACCTCTTGAGGTAACTCATCAGAGGCACTTCTGACCAGACAATATATCATGACCAAAATTGAATATGATGCATATACACACTGTGTCCGGTAAAAAAAGGACCATCAATTTTTTACATTCCAAAATCATTTTAATTTAAGGATGTCACCCCTATGGATGGGTCGTTCACACACAAGAATTTTTTATAAGCATGTTAGGATTAAAATGGTCGTAGAATTTAAAATATCGATGAATATTTACTAGTTATTTTCATATTACAAGAAGGGTGCCCAGTACACAGTGTAGCATATATGAATGTAACAACAGTCATTATTCTAGCATCTTAATAAACCTAGTTTAAAAACAAAATTAGTGATGCCCTTGGCATTGAAAACAGAAGCTCAACTGAAGTTATTAGATTCAGTACCTA
This sequence comes from Bimastos eiseni, assembly GCA_959347315.1. Lineage (NCBI taxonomy): Eukaryota > Metazoa > Annelida > Clitellata > Crassiclitellata > Lumbricidae > Bimastos > Bimastos eiseni. The sequence continues at coordinate 16,758,252 of OY365821.1, read as the reverse complement.
CAGGTGAGTATAGAGAAAGAAAGCAAATCACCTGGAGGCGACTGAGGCCACGAGTATTGTGTCCAGTCCTGGAGAACGTAGGTAAGTCTAACAGCAATTGCAGTCTCAGGTAAGGGCAATGGAGAAGCAGTCTAGAATCAAAACAACACAACATCTACAATCAGTACCATACACAACTGGCATCAATCTTATGTACAATTTATGGATTACAAGATGAAGCAGGAGACTGTGTAGTGTGCCATCAAATTCTGCTTATAATAGTTTGTTGAGCATCTTTCCCAGAGTGCTACCAAGTTCTACTGCTAAAAGTTTGTTCAGCATCATTTGCAAAGCCTATTTGCCGCAAAAAAGAAATGGCAGGCATTTTTTGGGTACTTGCTCACCACCCTCGTACTCAATCAGTCAACATCAATCAATTCGCTTTGGTAGCAATAACTAGAATAGACAGAAAAAAATTAAGCTAAAAGCAGCCCCATGAATGAAACACTTCTTACAATCTTTGACTTGAAGACATCCAACAGTCCATACAGATTGTTGCATTGGTGTGGCGTGTTCTTCAATTGGACCATGTCAAATGAAGTTCGAAAGCCGGAATGTTCAGAAATTCCGGCAAACAGCCGACGCCACTTGGAATGGAATTGGACGAAAATGGGAACCTGACTGAAACAGCAACATCAGGTTCTGATCAACAAACGCAGTTTATGAGGGCAACAGAGTAAACTCCAATCACACACAAGACAACACCCAACATTGAAAATCTATAATCCCTTTACGCTCCAATGCCCATGGGATTTTCACCCCAAACCACACATTCTGCTGACCAACTATTCCTGTGAAACATTTGAATGCAGTCGAAACAGCTGCCATATCTCCATTATTGTAATACACCCAACAATGGTGACGTTAAATTAAATTGCATTTAAAACTTTCAATCCACTGCATAAGTCATATATAAATCAAGAATTTAATGTGCAAAAATTCGTAGGCCTAATTTTATTAAACACATTCACTCAGCTATACAAGTTCCACTTAATTAACCGTTATTGTTGCCACAATTTAAAAACTCTAATTATGACTATTAGCATTTCTTAATTTTTGGATTGTGTACTTTTTTGCTCGGTGTCAATTTTCTGATTCTGGAAATGAGGGTGACATTCTGTGACACACAAGCAGGAATAAATTAATTCGGCTAAAACACGTCGAGCCTAATCGCAAAAAACAAAAATGGAGAGAGTGTAGATTGGATAGACGAAGATCGAAGAACTAGACCAGGATGATGAAAAAATAATATAAAAAAAAAATAATGAGTCACGATTTGTTTTTATGAAACTATTTCTCCTTGCTGGCTGTGACCTATCTTGCTTCATAAACTGGAGTAATAAGATCAAAAACCAGGTGACAGTATTGTAATGTATAAATTTATGAAGCACTCTCATATTACCATCCGGTGTTGTTAGCTGCAATTGATATTGAGCTAATAAGCATGTTGACACGGCTCTCGCTCATGATGTCGTCCATGCCAGGAGCCGTCGCGATGACCACAAAATCTCGAAGCCCGTACCAACGGCAAAGACAATGCGCACGACTTGGGAAGGAATTCTCAGCACACATCATGTCTTGCCATATGAAAGGAAGGTCATCTAGAAACAATAGCAAACCAGAGGACCACAATTATAACAATCGTTTTTATTAATTAGAAACTTATATAGCACCATGTTAAAGGCATCAACTGCTGGTGCATTTAAACCAGACCATAATCACATCAACATTTCATAATCAAAACTTACACAATATATTTTTCTTTTAATTGCGAACTGACAAACCTCAGCATTACAAGAAGAGTATGAACAATGATGACAAGTTATTACAGAAGTGAAATGTAACAGTCAGCAGCCATGTAAGGTGCTAACGTGTTATATATATAATTTTACCAATGCAACCATATGCGAAAGTAGACCAATTCAACCATAGGGATAGTTGGAATTAAACCGACTTCCTGTGCTCTGCTGCACACAAGTGTCATATCCATTACACTACGAACCTTTCCCCCCAAAAAGAGAGTTGAAAGGGGCAATATAAATCTTTGTCCACCACTAATAATAATCCTGCCACTTAAGACAGTGTAATATGTTGGAATCACTTTATGTAACATGTATGACAGATTGTCAATATATACATATAATTCATAGTTCTGTAAGTAGCCTAAGTACCACAACACAGGCACCAAATTGCAGGTTTTGCTGCACCTTGGCACAATTCCCAATTGGGTTTGATTCTGCTTTCACAGTCAATACAGAAATAACTAAAAAATAAAGTGAGATAGGGGATGGGCTCACCCATCGACAAGCGTCAACTTACAGAAATAGCAATATGCACATTTGTGATCAATAATTGAATTGACTTGAAATTTTGAGCACTGGAAACAGCATATCAAAGGTCTGTGACAAATATGAGCAGATCCTCCCTGGTAGTACACATGAGATAAATAGTTATCCCAGTTCCATACACGATACTTAGAAATATACTATATCACGAATCCTCTTATATAAAAATGCTGCTTGGGACATAAAAACTAAATTCAACCAAATTTAGAGAAATAACCTTATTGGATCAACCCTTCTTAACGATGAACCTGTACTAAAAGACTTAATTAAGACTTTTCTAATCTTGAGGATTTCTTCGCACTGGAAAAGCCTCTGATTAGGTTGTACTGTGAGAGACGCTTTATAGGTCCATAAAGTTCCATGAATCGTCAGATTATTCCAATGAAACTAAAGAGAAGAAGAGAATAGATATAATCAGTTAAATTAGGTTTGGCTGACTTCGGTCATCTTCATCCACAGCGACCGAAGGCTTTGTTGGATCTGGAGCGATGCTTGCCGAGCTCTGGCTTGTCTCGAGGCCGCTCTGGCGTAGGGAATGTCTCGTGATGGTAAAGTTGAAGTCTGCAAACTGGACATTTGCCACTTTCTCTTCCCATGTCCCAATTGTCAGCTCTCCCTGGAAGCAGATTATGAACAGACACTAAGCAAGTCAACTCATAGCAAGGCACACAACATAGAGCTCTACCGACATCACTTTTTGCTGATTATGCCGATACCGATTATTCCCTTGCCAATTATTTAGCCGATTATTTCATTGTGTTTCCCATGATGTCCGGTTCCAAAAGATAGACCTACTGCTACTGCCTATTGTTGTGATACAAGCAAACACTTGCTACGTAGGGGACGTATGCATGTAGTTGGTGACAAATCCTAGGCAGGCAATACAGATTAGACACACCGCCCGCCGTCGAACTGTGCCCAGGGTAATTAAAGGCCAAGGCACGTCTGTCCTATTCACAGCCACCCATCTAGTCTCAGCCTCTCAGGTGACTGACATGTGTCGGGGAGATCTGATTGGCAGCTAGCATGTATTCATTAGGCATGCCTCTATTGATGTACACTCATCGGTTTCTCTGTTGAATTGGTCAGTCGAACGACATGAATTGGCCAGCCATTCCTTTGCCCATAAGCAGGCACTATGACTCACTCTGCACAAGACCTATGTTGACACATTCCCAGGGTCTATACTAGCACAGTGGGTGGTCTCACCACTGGTCTGAAGAAGCCATTGGCTCGACGACACGATATGGGAACGGAACGAAATGCCATCCTTCACAGACCCAGCGATGTTGCTGTCGTCATTTTGCTACTTTAGACTGAAAATAATATTATTAAATAAAAAATAATTTTTAATATCGGCGCCGATTATCTTGCCAATATCTCTATAATCGGCCGGCCGATTAATCGGTACAGCTCTAACACAACAATGCAATGACTTTCTCTAATTATGCAATGTAATCTGGAAACTGCTAGAGCAATGTTATTTTAAGGCATCAGCCTGTTCAATGTTCTGATAACTACTGGCCTATTATCATAATGCACACGTGTGCTTTAGTCGAATTATTATATGATCCCCTCTAGGCGTGTCTTGCAGTCTTCACTTGTCCACTGCACATAACAATACTAACTTTCAGTGTTGACGTTCAATGTCACCCACATATCCTCAACTTATACTTGGGTAAACAGTATACACAATACCATGGGAAGATAGAGATGTGCTCTATGGTAGAGGTATGGAGCGCCGCTGAGTAGATGGTCTTGAAGGGACGCCATAAAAAATTGCTGCAATGATAATAGAATGATCTACTAAAATGCAAACTGCAGTCAGAAACCAGATCTTTACTAAAGATTTTTGTTTATAATAAAAATGATTCTTCAGAAAGATAGAAATGAAGAACGATATGAGAATTTCGCACATATCAAACATAACTTTAGCCTCAGGAATCTTGAAAATACTACGCATATCTTACCTTAGTTAGGCGAGCGCCAGCAGTCAAATGTGGAAGCTTCCACTCATGAATGATTTCCTCAAGCTTTGCTACAAACCTACAAGCAGCCATTAAAAACTTGAAGCTCGTCACTAGTGTTTATTTAATCCCATCTTATTTAAAGCCTTAAAACACTTTTAAACTGGCATTATGATAACGAAATTATCAATGACTATTATCAACTAGCTATAAACAATTCACAATGCATGTTTATTAATATTTTGCTAACATCCACACAAAGTTTGTTAAATGCGAAGAACAGTAGAGCACATTACACTTTAGTCAATGATATGTCCTTCCCCAAACAGAGCATTGAGCAATGTATTAAGTAGGTAAGCAAACACCCAACATAGAACTCATTTTAGCTAACAAACTTAAAGAGTTAAATTTATAGCCAGCATAACTTTGTCAAAATAAATACCACAACAACCATATCAACACACTTCCTCTTCATTTGAGCAGAGCTGTACCGAGGGAGGGGCCAGCGGGACCGTGGCCCAGGGCGCAAATGTGGAAAGGGCGCAAATTTCAGGATGGAATAACTTATTCCATAAAATGCACTATTTTCAAAATGTCGGGTGTCAGATTGATGCTAGACACAGGGCGCAATTATAGCACGGTACTGCCCTGCATTTGAGTCATTTGATTTATGTTTTAAGTTATTATTATTACAGCAGTTTTATATAGCGCCCTTTAAGATCTTCTACTCAGAAGCGCTCCCAGCCCAACCACAGTCAAACAGGACAGTCTTAAGGCCAGAGAGAAACAGAGCAGATTGACCTATAGGTGTGAGACACAATGCTACTAGAAGGCCATTCCAGGTCACCGGACCAGCCAGTGAAAAAGCACGGCGCTGTCGGATAGCAGTCCTCGCACGGGGGACAAGCAACTCCGCTTGCGCAGCGGAACGCAACAAACCACGGCGTTCAACAGAGACAGTGGGGCAGCAAAGTTCAATCAGGTAGAGGGGCGCCAGGCCCTCAATGCAGCGCCGTACCAGTGCAGAGACACGGTAGGCAATGCGCTGTGAGTAAGGGAGCTAATGCAGGACATCACGTATGTACCCAGAGACTTGGTCAAAACTAGGTTTGCGGCCCACCAGTCGGGCGGCCACGCGCAAGATCCTGTCAAGGCATTTAAGCCGACAAGCCGGGAGCCCATCATATATGGGGCTGTTTGTACATAGTCAGAGTTATGTAAATAGTCAGTAGTTATATTTTGTGAGTTTACCTAGTTCATTTGGACAGGATATACCAGTTCAAAACATGTTAGTCACAATTTCAAAAACTTACTCTTTTAATTAGACAAACCTTTGCATAATTCTTATTTACATAATTCTTATAAACTTTTGAAGAGTTCTGCTTCGATTTGCTTTGTAAAATAAAGCAATTTTCTTTCCTTACTTGCTTAGTGCATTGCATTATGGGAAGTGGCTTGGTTAGATATCAGTGCTCCATTTGAGCACATTTGGGGCAGCCATATTGTTTATAATAGCAGAAAGTATTCTTCGTGATTACACAAGGATTTATGGTGATCAGTCGACATTTTATTGATGAAAAAAAACAAAATTTAACTAATCCTTATGAACAGTTACCTTTCCCATTCTGAAGCTGTTGTAAAATCTGTGATTTCAAACACTTCAGATTCCTGAAATAGATAAATATTTGGGAAGCATTTAAAAAACTTAGTCCATTAAAATAATTATATTTTTACGGTAATTCTCAGCAGAATTCAAAGCAGACCACCCTCTTATAAGCATACTGCTCTTAATCACTATATGTCTACTACACCCAATAAAACAAAGTCAATATATCTACATATTATTTCAAAGAAAACTGCAGTTAGGAGCACTCTGTTTTGTTGTGCATTCAGAGGTGGCCATATAATATTGTTCCCATATAGGGGCTTCCAGTCTTTGGGATTACTGATAGGATAAATCTTCTGTGACCGAAAGACAGAAGCGAAAATTTTACTTCTCAGGCCAAATACGTAAACAGTTCAGAGAGTGAAGACCTCTGCACATGCGCAACCTTCTGTGCACTGTCAAAAAAGTGAGGGTCGGTTAGGCGTCGTGCGAAGGATCTTCTACCACAGAAATAATTTATCCGTGCATTCAGAAGTCAAAGTACCTCCACGCTTACCGATGTGGTACAGAGGACCTCGACTAAGATTCTTATTAGTGCTACTTTTCAGTGCCATTTTCAGTTTGCATTATTGAAGTTTAGCTAGCATTCATGCACATTAAACCACAAAATTAAAAAATTATGTGGTAATCCAGAAGACTATAAGCCCTATATTTAAACAAACGCCCATGAATGCACCCAAATAGAACAACACAAACACATGCATCCGATAGTACAACACAGTCAACAAGTAAGTAATGAAGACAAACAGTTTTATAATGAAGAGAATATATTTTATCAAAATAAGCAAAGTGAACATTTATATGTCAGATAAACTGTATAAGAATGTTCGTTACAAACTTCTGCCAGTCTCAGTATCTCATTGATGTTGACAATTGTATTTCGTGACATTGCACTAATTAATTCAACTAGAATAAAGTCCTTCAAGATATCTACTAAAAATTAAATCTAGTCACATGCTGAACTCACAAACATTGAACTATTACGATGGGAACATTTCTGGTAGCACATTTAGACATACAATCACTTTCTTCTTCTATCAAACAAGCCATTCCCTCCCCAGACAAGCTGCCATTACAAAATGCCACTTTTTCCTGAAATAGGGTGTCAGTGGTGGTGGCCGGCGGGCAGCCAGCAGAGATGAAATAGTTGCCCTGGGTAAATAAGCAGGCACTGTGACTCACTCTGCACAACAGCTATAGCCTTCAAACATTTTTCCGCGGTTTAAATATGAGCTCAATGCTACTGAGTGGTCTGAAGCAGCCATACAATCTCTGCCTTGCAGCTGGTTGCACGCTATGGGACTGGATTACGCAACTCGGGCTACGCACTAAATGCGTTAAAGACTGTAAATAATGCCATAAAATAAAAAATTTAATTCTTAATATCGGCGCCATTTATCAATGCCGATAACTGATACTGCCTATAATCAGCTCTATATATTGTGCTAAGATTATGGTTTCGGAAAAATTGCACTTTTGGGGGCATTTTTTCCACGGTACATATTTCCGGCATGAAACGACAGCATAGGCTATATATGCGCGGAGGGCGTCATACGAACCAAAGAATAGGCAGTAGAATCCCGCAGAAGCTGTCTTTATTTCATCCATCCAGCTCCCATCTAAGTATCATTGTTTTCAGCAATCCAGCTTTCATTTAAGCATTCTCTTTTTGTCTATTCAACTTCCATTTAAGCCTTATTTATTTGATGAGGCAACAGGAAAGAATGCCAGCAGGAAAGAGCGTTTGAGAGACAACTCCGCTATTTATAATCCTTGCGCCTTGAGAAAAGGGGTGCATAGGGAATCGCCGAAACTGATTTCCGCTGTATCCCCGAAAACGAAGCTTGATTGATGAAAAGCATTCTGCTTAACTGGAAGATGAATCGATGAAAAGGATTCACGCAGAAGCTAGATTGATGAATGAATTGAGACAGTTCTGCGATTTTCAATAGTACATTGCTTCTTGGCCTTTTCGGGGATTCAGGCTTCGATGATTCGCGTTGATCCCGAGAAAAGACACTAAAAACGTGTCGTGGAAGAAATACCCTCGAAAGCGCAATTTACCATTAATTTTCCATTTGGTTTCTTTAAATTATCATTTTTTCGTGTCAGTCGTCTTGATTTCTTACTTGCTGACTGTGTTGCGTCATGGGATGCGAGCGGTTGTGTTGTTACGCGCTCTATTTGAGCGCATTCGTGGGAAGCCATATTGTGCTACATTATAAGGGCTTTTAGTCTTCCGGATTACCAGTTACGTAGTCAAAGTTACAATAAAATTATCCAAACAAAATTTTTTACAGTCGAACACGAACTAAAAACGCAGTGTGTTAGATTGTCCACGTCAATAATGGTTGACCGAAATATCAAAAAGTGCTCTGTGGTCTAAGCTGTTAGGCATCCAGAGAAACACAGTGTACGACAGTTAAACTGCGCTGTTCCACTTGTAACATTTTACATTTATCATAATCTTTCAACTAGTTACGAAAGATGCAACGAAGCCCATCCTACAAAAACTTACGTCTTCCACCATTTTCGCTCGCCATAAAGACTTAAAATATTAAAGTCGCAAGTAAGTAAGTAAATGAAACTCTTTGAATTTTGTGTTAGTTTGCGCAACATAAAAAGACCACGCGCCTTTATTCCAAATGATGCTTCCGTAGAATAAATAAAATAAAATAAAGCTCTTCAAAATTAATGTCAGAACATAGCCATGTTTCTATAGTCTACCGAAACATTCAAATTTAATTCCGACATCCATGCGAATTGGCATAGCTACTGAGGATTTTGCTCCAATTGGACTTTTTGCAATCTAAATAAGCATATTAAAATGTGTTAACATTTCTGTAAAGCAGAGGCGGCGATCCCGGGGGTTCGAGGGTACAAGTCCCCCACCTTTTACAGAAAGAGGACAATCCATACATGTGTCCCCCCACATTTCCTATCCCACTCGTTGGGTATCCCACCCTCATGCACCTGTCAAACGAGATCACCGCCTCTGCTGTAAAGGCTGCTTGTTGCTTAAGAAATCGAGCTTTAATCTGTATATGGTGCGATTAACAATTAGCCTAATCGTTAATTCAGATATATCAGACAAACTGGGCATAAATGGGTTAAAAGTAGAAGCTTAGTCTGACACAATAACAGCTGGTGTGTCACACTTTGGGAACCGCGTCGATTAGACATTCGATGATGGCGAGTCAAAGGAACCGATTTTATCAGACAGGAACCTATAATAATTATTGGAAAGACATTTAATATTGTGAACTTTGACACATGATGAGATAACAATTGAAACAAAAATTATGAAAAAGGTTATTGACTTGTGTGAATACGGAATAAATTTAGGTCGCATGAGAATTAAAAGATAGTACTAGGCCTAGACATAAGCATGCGTAAGACCGTGATGTCTACTAGGCCTTCGTGGAAGATGGTAAGTAGAGTTGAGACATAGGCTGATTATGTGGAAGAAATCGGGAAGGTGTAAATCTTTTGCATACCTGTATCTTTAATGAAATCTGCGAATATTTCTTATCTTATCTGTACCTGGGGTCCATAGGCCTAAGGCAGATGTAATCTGATGGCTCAGGAGCAGACGTCGCCTGATAGCTCTCTGCCGCATGTAAGGTCTTCGCGTGGTCTTTATGTCAAGTACGTGTTCGCCTCTGCCGCTTTTGCTGGCTCTGTCGTGATTATTACGATCTATGACATCACTGATGATCTGTGACTGATAAACAGAGAAAGAGGGGGAGAGAGATAAGGTGTTTGGCGAATGACTCAAGTGAGAAAGGTTAATCGATTTTCAGCAAGTTTCAGTAGCAGTTATAACATAAGCATTCGGGACTAGGACGTAGAGGTTTTATTAAAAACAAGGCTTAATCATGCATTAACGTTAAAAACACGTGACAACAATATTACGATTTCCATTGGAACTCAATCGAATAAATAACTTCAAAGGTAGACCGGCCTGTAGGTATAACTGGGATCGATCGACCCAGCGTTAAGATTTTAATATTATTCTATGGTTAAGCAATTCGCACCTGCGATCAGAGGATGTTACAAGATTAGTGATAGACGATTGCGGAGAATGGAAGCTGGTTTTTGTCGTCTGCCGTGTCGCCGTCTGCAGACGCTGAGACTATTCGTTGGAGTTGTCGCCATTCTGTTTCTAATGGTATGCATCGAAACCAGTCATGGACAAGACCGAGATTCTGGTTACAGATTGCAAAGAGACGCGTAAGTATAAGATTTTCCACTTTAATTTATTGCACGTGCCTCAAATGCTTGTGAAGTAGAAATAGAGCCACTCTATCTGCGGCGCTCAAATGCACTTCCTGCCCTCAAAAAGTAGCACAAAACTCACTATTTCTTCTTGGTTTTCAAGGATTTGGAAATCTCCCAGCGACTGACTATCCGCACATCAGATTCACGTTTCAGTGTGACGTTGTGCGCGTTACAAATTTAATAAATAAATAAATAATAAATATTAAATAAATGATAAATAAATGAATAATACATATGACGTTTTTTCCATTGTTGTACAAATTACTGTTTTGGACATTTAATGATGAACTGCGTTGCTTCAGTACACACTCATTTTTGAAGTCTTATGAAATTTAATAGTATTTATTTGTTATTTTAATAAACTTTTCTGAAGTATTTTATTTTGTGATATGAAAAATATTTTGAAATATTAAAGGTTATTTTCACTAAGTGCTGGGCGGTTGGAGACATTGATTGAAACTGACATTAAGAAAGTTTGCTTTGCTTACTTATAAATACTGTTGGCCTTTATCTTTAGCGAAGATGCATGTAGCTGAGCAGACCTGGCTGGCATCATGCAAGGCACTGTGAAATAATGTTTAGTGAAGATCATCATAAATTGGTTGTTATTTTGTTTGTTGACGGATCACAGGTCGTATTTCGTTGTGGCTCCACGAAAGATCCGTCCAAATCAGGTGATGCAGATGTCTGTGTCTCTGTTGAGGCTCTACTATGACAACATCAACTTCCGAGCAGTCATTCGAAGAGATCAGGAGGAGATATGCAGCACTTCTTACCTGTTTGCAACCACTGGAACTCAGCTGCTTCAGATGTGGGTCAGTGAATTTATAATTTAAGCACAGAGTCGAGTCTCATTGTAGTAAATGAATAAAACAGAGTATGTACCGCACCTCTTAAAATGAAACTCTACAGAGACTCTCTGTGCTGAAAACACAAAAACTACTGCTGGCTTTAAAGAGATTGATTGAATGATGATGATGATGATGCTGACGATGACGGTGGTGGTGGCGATGATGATGATGATATTCATTTATTTAATTCAAAACGACAAATCACAGTATGATTATATGAGAAGAGGAAAATTAAGACCATCATCTAGTGCAGTAGAGCAGTGTAATGTGGTCAGTGTTCCCTCTAATTTCCTGGAGGTCAGAAATTTTGTGCGTGCAACATTTTAGAAATGATTCACACTTTTGTGGCAGGTCCGAGCTGAATATGATGGATAGGGTAGTTAAATTAAGATCAGAAGTATATGGTGATAAATAACGTAATTTTATGAAAAATAAACTGTGGCTTGGTATTATTTCAAAAGCAAATTTTAAAACAATTTATTATTTGTATATTTATTATGTAATATATTCCTAAATTCTTCTCGTCGTTATTTACACATGATCACTTTTCATAAACCTATAAGAGTTGTGTATGCTTTATTAATGATGATGTGAAGTGTTCTAATACAGCTGCAGATGAGAGGCCCTTGTAAATTACAAGTTCATGCTATCAAGTATTATAATTAGGCCTATATATACAACAAGTGATTCATTGACAATCTGACAATGACAATCTTACAGACCAACTGTACATTCATTATTTTTCTCTACGATCTTTGGAATTTGGGGTACCCACTCAGAATACACCCGGTCTAGACTTGCTGCTCTGCCATCTACATGTAGACTGAGCATTTCTAGGTGAAAATCTTCTAAATGGTAACGTAGTTTGGTTTGGAGATTATTCATTAAACTGAAATCCAGTTCACAGTCAATACTTGAAGCTAAAAAAAATTTCCTCCAATATCCATCAACTTTGAAAGATCTTGAAACTGTTCACTCTGAAGTGAAAATGTAACCATATCAGGACTGTTATAAGAGATCAATGTTCTTTTAGTCCTCTCAGCTACAGCAAACTTATATTGGCCTTATAACAGTTCTACTGTTGAGTAATAACACCAATGTCATCGTTTCCCAGAAGATCCTTGTATTTTGAGGAGACTCTTAATTTGTTCATTTAAAATTAGCCTGCATTGTGCAACGGCTTTACAATCAAAATTTGACTAATCTTGAACTTCATTTTCGGGTAATCTCTCTTCCTTGCGCTTGGTGTATCAGTTTCTGCTAATTCATTAAGCCATTCGTCATTCAATGATGCCAAACATTTTTCGGTTACAGATCTTTAGATAGAGACATTTTTAGATGGTCGATTTAAAATCTTTAATTATGACTGTTAAATACCTTACATTTTTCAATTATTAAAAAATAATGAGCGCAAATTGACTTTAACTAAAAGAGCAGCATATGACGCCATTAGTTTAGCATGGTTGCATTAGCTGAGCTAATGTAACGTAACAGGGACATCTTGTCCGTGCAAGAGCCACAACTAGAACATGAGCCCATGAACCAATAGCATCCCGGGTATACGCGATACCCGGGATGCTTTTGGTTTTAGCTTAGGCGAGTAGGTCTAGGCTAAAACGTGTTCTAAAGCAGATAATTGTACGTTGTTGTAATTAGCTTTCAATTTATTTGTAATTTTCTGTCCAGGTAACTGTTGGTTTAGAGTTCATCTTAATATTTTTCGTTTTTCCGGGGGGGAATTTGTGTGCACACACTAAATTCTTGTGTGCGCTAGCTCCACGGCTCGTGTGCATGCACACATGCACACAGCTTAGAGGGAACACTGGTTATGGTCAGAGGTTAACATTGTTAACAATACAGGAATAAGTATTGGCAATGGCAATACTAAAACTTCATAATTATTGGCAATACCAATACTATTTCTTCAAAGTATTGCAATATCAATACCAATATCTTTACCAATAATCTTCGATAGGCTTGCTGAATTTGGTGTTTGAACACTCCATGCACCGATAATTACATGGATTTTCCTTTGGAATCGCTTGGGCCAATGGCAATGTATTGAAGTAGGGTTGTATGGAATAGGTGACTATCACTACTCTGCTGAAAATGAAAAGTTGGACCGAATGTGCGGCAGAATACAGATTCGGATGGTGTCCAAAATAGGTCAACCAAAAAATTTCAAAATTTAAATGTAAGCAACATTTTCAGTTCAATAAATTTAGTACATAAACTAAAAGTAAACAGTTGACTACATGTAATTTGCTAGTTTTGTATCCTTCTGACAGTCTGTGTAAACTAGAAATGGAACTAATTTCACTAAACTTAGAAGTGAGACGGCTGTCACTGCGATACTGTGGTCCAGGCAGTAATAAACTAAATAAGTATGCTTGATATTTGTATTTGGAACTCTCTAATCCACAGTCAGAGTCGGACATTGTTGATAGATATGTCAAATGAGAAAATGGAGCAAGATGAAGTTGTTGGGTCATCTGTGGGTGATCTTGTGATTTAATATTGATTAATTTTTAATTGCTTGCCTTGAATGCTTAGATTCCTCTTAGTGCTGAGCCAGGAAATTACACACTTCGTGTTGAAGGCAGCATGAACGAAGGAATAGGAGGACTCATCTTTGAGAATGAAACACAGTTGGTCTTCGATGCAAAGCAGTCTTCTCTCTTCATTCAGACAAATAAAGCCATGTATAGACAAGGACAGACAGGTAACATTGTTACTTAAGAACATAATAGGTAACATTGTTACTTAAGGACATAATAGGTAACATTCTTACTTAAGGACATAATAGGTAACATTCTTACTTAAGATCATAATCGGTAACATTGTTACTTAAGGACATAATTGGTAACATTCTTACTTGAGGACATAATGGGTAACATTCTTACTTAAGGACATAATAGGTAACATTGTTACTTAAGATCATAATAGGTAACATTGTTACTTAAGGACATAATTGGTAACATTTTTACTTAAGATCATAATAGGTAACATTGTTACTTAAGGACATAATAGGTAACATTCTTACTTAAGGACATAATAGGTAACATTCTTACTTATAGACATAATCTCTATGTACACTGTCTTGCGGCAAATGAGGTCGCTGCTGCCCGCTCAATGCAGTTTGCTATAGACTCCCTTGGTGGCTGGATGTCGTCAAATCTGCTTCGTCTGAACCCATCCAAAACGCAATTTATCTGGCTTGGCACCAGACAACAGTGGGCGAAAATTGATCTCTGTCCCTCTCTGCCCAGTTTCCCCTCTTCACTTTCTTCACTCTTGACCGAGAACTCATCTTTGCTCAACATGTCAATAATGTCTCTCGAAATCAGCCGAGGATTAGGCCGGGAGCGCCTCTAAGTAGATATAATGAAGGGGAGCTATATCAAGTATTTTTCATTGATTGATTGATTAATTGATAATAGGTAACATTCTTACTTAAGGACATAATAGGTAACAACATTCTTACTCATGGACATAATAGGTAATATTCTTACTTATGGACATAATAGGTAACATTCTTACTTAAGGACAGATTGGTTGCATTCTTACTTAAGGACATATGTGATCATTTTTCACAAATCCAGTCGGAAGTCGCATTTTATAAAATGTCTCATTTTGGCCATTTAGTAGGAAATTCCATTTTTCATCACTTTTGACATTTTTGCACTAATGATTAAACAAATTATTAATAAACATATATTGTTAATTGCTTTTGCTATAAAATAATACAAAATATTTTTTCATCAATATTTATTGGAACCTACACTAATTTCAAATTAGAATTTCTGCATTTTTATGAAATTTATGATGATTTCCTAGGTCTGTTGCAGCATTTTCCCATGCTTGCACCCCTACAGTAATGATATCGCCTGCAAGCTTAATGTCTCCTCTAGTCGTCTTGTGTATTGGAAATGGACCTGCGTTTAATTTAAGCCAATCATAGCTTGAGTAAGAGGTCATATGCAAAGAAATACCATGCCACGGAACAATATTCAAATAATCCCACGAACTTTGGGAGCGATTTTCTCGCGATCATAGTTCGATTTTAAATTGTCATAACTTTTCTCAGGTATAAGATATAAGAGAAACAGAAGCAGTTCTGAAAAGCTAATAAGATGCTCTAAAGTGTTGCATCAAAAACCCATTTCTCAAATATGGAAATATGCGACTGATTTCGTACTGAGCCGTCACATTTAGGGATACATTTTTACTTAAGGACAGATAGGTTACAGCGTCACCTAAGGACCGATAGGTAACATTCTTACTTTGCTGCTTCACTTACTTCAGTTATTTAAAGGGTAAAATGCGACACATGTTTGCATTGTACCCGTTTTCAGAAGAATGGTCCTGATTTTTTAAATTCATTTAAGTGAAGCAGAAACCTGGCTACAGAATTCCAACAATAAGACACCTTGGTTTAACCTTCAATCTTGTGTCCTACTTACTTATGGTTTATCATTCCATGTATGGTCATCCAAGCAGTATCAAGGCTTATAGTGCTTAATTTCACTGTTCCAGCCTCCATGCTTTAATCTGCAGTCCTGTTAAAATCTGATGTCTACTCAGTCGTCTTTCTGCAATGGTACACTTCCAAACATAAGACAAATAATCCAACAAACAGAAGATGAGACAAAACCTACATGAGGAGGGGGGCTGCTGACATGTCAATGATTGCCATTTATAATTGGACATTTATGTGACAATGCTTCTAATAATCGAAGGCATTCTCTATAACTGTCAAACTAAGTAGAGAATTTTTATCAGTTAGCAAGCATTGGTTAGAGTAGTGTCGTCAGCAGCAGACTCACGCACACACACGATGAGTCAGACGAACAGGTTCCCTTCTGCAGTTGGTGAATGAGGATATGGTATTCTTCAGATCTCCTAGACTGAACAGCATTGAGATATGCGATGAAGATGGATGATAGATAGATAGCACCCAGTAATATAATAATGGTAACAATTTAGTTTAATATCAAAGTGAAAAATCGAAGTATTATATTACAGATTCATTATTAAAAAATAATGACAGTGTGTTACAAAAGTGGAATTTAAATGTCAGCAGCCATGCAAGGCGCCTATTACGTTATACTTCTGATTTTAGCCAATGCCGTTGCCTAGCACAAGGACTAGTTAACCTCATGGAGGATGCAGGAAGTTTGGCCAATGATTAAAGTCTTTGGAATTTGCTGCCTTTTTCTTTCTGTTCATTTAACTGGTACTGTTGCGGTGCTCTGTCAGGAGTCCTGAGATTTCCCATTGTTTGATTTGTGTATTCTCCATATTCCATTTTCAGTAGAGCTGTATCGATACATCGGCAGCACTCATAATCGGGGCCGATTATAGAGATATCGGCGGTATTGGATATCGGTAAGATAATCAGTGCCGATATCAAAAATTACTATTTTATTATATAATATTATTTTCAGTCTTTAAGAGCAAAATGACGACAGCAACATCATTGGGTCTGTGAAGCACAGCATTCCGTAGCGTGTGGCCCTAGCATGGCTACTTTAGACCACTCAGTAGGCATTGTGCTAGTATAAATCATGGACAAGTGTGCAGAGTGAGTTGTAGTGCCTGCGTAATTACCCTGGGCACAATTATTTCATCTCTGCTGGCCAGTATTTTGGCCAAAGTGGCAGGTCATAAAAGTGGCTCATCTAGGGAGATAATGACATCATTGACATGCTTGATAGAAGAAGGCATCCAGTTACTTAGATAGCTCTTTTCTTTCCTCCATCATGCAAGGCGGTCTGCCTAATCTGTATTGCCTGCCTAGGATTAGTCCCCAACTACATGCATACGTCTCCTATGGAGCTAGTGTTTTTCTTTTATCACAACAATAGAAAGTAGCAGTAGGTCTTTTTTTTAAACCGGACATCTTGGGAAACACAATGAAATAATTGGTGAAATAATCGACTATATAATTATCAGTATCAGCAAATGAAATTATCGGCAATTATCGGTATCGGCATAATCGGCAAAAGTGATATAGGTACAGCTCTAATTTACAGGTCTCTAGGTCCTCAAGGATCTGTGATTTTGGAATGCTTAGAGGTGAAGCCTTGGTTGGTTGATGCCTTATGCATTGAGGAAATATGATGTCATAGAAGTTTTCAGTTTAGAAGGATTATATCAGTATAAAGTAAATATATTTGGAAGAGAAAGCCTTTTAGATTCTGTTTTGTTGTTGTTTTAGTCCATTTTCGAGTTATGCCAGTTGAACCAAATCTGATGTCTCGCAGTGGAAGTATGGATGTCTACATTGTTGTAAGTATTTAACTACAACTACTATACAGGAGTTTGCAAACCTCCTCATTCGTCTCCTTCTCCTATTCCTCACACTAAAAAACTGATCATATAGTATATCATTATCCGGTATTCCTATTTGTTGAAGCTCAATTCTCTTTATTTCCATCTTCTCAATCCTGTTCCAACTTTCTTCAGTCATATCTAACATATTCTTTCTTTCTATATTACGTCACTGTTTACATATATGAGTTACTTTTACATCTACCTCTATTATAACAATTTACAATTGTTTCTTTGTGGTCTTTATGTCCTGCATTTATGTAGTGATCACACTGGTTGAAAATTGGAGGCACATAGTGTGCATATTATGCATCATATGTCCAATGTGCAGAAGCTGCTTGTTTCTTGCATGATTTGCATGACTGGAATTCTGATGTGCTATGATTGAGACCATGAATGCTAAAGGTAACTAAACTTTGGCACCTGAAGGTCTTGTATTGTCCTAAATGTGGTTTAGTGATTTTGCACTAAAAGGAAACATTAGAATGCCTTTTCTGTGTAATATTAAAAATAATCATGTTAAAGGTGGCCACCACAAACCTGGAAAGGATGATTTTTTAGTTTTGATCTGTAGTGAGCTGCATTTGTTTCCAGTAGAGTTTATAATAAGATTCAACATTGTCTGCTTCTCGAATAAGGTATCTGTTTCCTTCAGCCACTAACATTTTCATACATCTGTCACCGACAACATAAGTGTCTTTAGACAGGCCACAATGCAACACTGTCATGGTTTTTACAACATTTTATGTAGCTGCCACAAGAAATGGAACTGAATACCAATGTTGTTTCAATACTTAAAATTCTATTCTTCCTTCAAATGATGTCTCAAAACTCGCTACTTCTCTTTTGCCTTCAAGCAGAGGGCGACGATCTCGTTTGACAGTTTTTAAAGGGTCCCCTCTCTGTGAAGGGTGAGGGGAGGGCAACTTGTCTCCCTCGACCTCCCCTGGGATTGCCTCCCCTGCCTTCTAGCTTCACATTTCTGTGCGACTGTAAATACAAATTATTAATTTCTCACAATGAATTACAACAGAACACAGCAAGCAGAATAAGTGATCTACTAATGACAACAGCCAAGTTCAGTCAGAGAGAGATAATGCTTCTTCAGAAATAAGGCAGGTTATCTCAACTTGAACCAAGTGTACTTCAAGTCCTGTACTCAACTGTTTTCCAGTAGTTCACATGTTACAAAGCATGTTATGCAAGTCACAAAGATGTATTGTTGAAGGTATTAAATCCTCTGAAATGAATAAATAATGCTTTAAAGTAAATGTTTTAGACCCATTTGATTAATTCTTGACATTGTCATTGTATCTGCTTGACCAGATAAGTCTCCTGAATCTTTAAAAAAGCTGAATCTTTAAAAAATTAGTAATTAGTGAAAGGTTCTACAGAATTTCATGGCTTATTGTCTCCTATGTATTATGTTGGAATCTGTTTCCTTGTAGGATGATTCTGGAACTGTTGTCAGACGCTGGTTATCTATGCAGACTAATGCTGGAGGTGAGGTTGTATGCAAACAACATATCAGGACTCAGTGTGTTCTTCAGAAGACTGAACGAAGCCTGTGTTTTGTGAAACGCTGCTAATTTAGTCTCTTGATATCCCATCTGTCCGAGATTGATCTTGAAATTGTTGAGTGACTCTGCTGAAACTGTTTCTTTACTCATTTTAGTTGAGTCACAAAGGTCACCACTTTCATCTGATCCCATACATGTTTCTATAACTTTTTACTTTATAATTAGGCTGTTTAAAAATATCAAATAATTCCGTTACCAGTAACAGATTATATGCATAACCAGAGACAGTTATTTGTGTCATCTGGCTTAGTTAAGGACACCTGTGAGGTTGGAGTTCTGATGAAATTGTGCCTACTATTTCCAATTGTCCAGAGCACTGCTTGACATAGAATTACATTCCTGACTAAATTGTGGAAAGGCTCCAGATATCTAATGAATGCTGCATTGTGGAATCATATTTTGCATCCTTCTAAAACAAATTCTTTAATTTCATTCTCGAACACAGAGCTTGTCTGAAGTATTTATCTGTCAAGTTATTTTTATTAAAAATGGAGAGACGTATAAAACTTAGAGAATGATAGAAAGAAGAATCAGGGTCAGTCATTCTCACTCATTGCCACCAAGCAGCTGAGTGCCTAAAAATTTCATGAAGATGACGATGATGATTTTGATGATGATTTTGATGATGATGATGATTTTGATGACGATGATGTCTGTCCATTTCCAGGTGTACTTGATATGAGCTTTCCATTGTCTGATCAGCCACGGTATGGAGTTTGGAAAGTCCGTGTCAAGGCTTTTGTAAGTCATTCATCTGGAACATTGTTTAGTTTTAGATGCAATTAGAGAAAGACAGTCTGATGATCCTGTCTGGGTAATGAGGACTGAAGTATAAAAAAATGAGAATTGAAGTCTGAGGAATGAGAATTCGAGTCTGATGTATATAGGTGTAAGTCTGAGGATTGAGGATTGGAGCCTTAAGAATGAGAACTTAAGCCTCCGGAATAAAGATTGAAGTCTTAGAAATTAAGATCAAAGTCTTAGGAATGAGGATTGAAGTCTTGGAAATGAGGATTGAAGCCTTAGGAAAGAGGATTGAAGTCTTAGAAATGAGGATTGAAGCCTTAGGAAAGAGGATTGAAGTCTTAGGAATGAGGATTGAAGTCTTAGGAATGAGGATGGAAGTCTGAGAACTGAGGATTGAAGTCTTAGAAATGAGGATTGAAGCCTTAGGAAAGAGGATTGAAGTCTTAGGAATGAGGATTGAAGTCTTAGGAATAAGAATTGAAGTCTGAGGAATGAGCACTGGATATTACAATTGTGTTACAGAATTTATTTGATTAAAGTATCTCTATGGTGATATGAGCAGATTCGTTGTAATAATAAAATAGAGTCTTGATGTCTTAATGATGGCAGAGACAAGTGAACCTATTCTTGCAGGTTGTTGTTCTGGAAATAAAAGTTTTCTCTTGCATATGTAGGCATTCTGGAAATTTTCTATAAAAGATTTATGGTTTGTAATTTTATGCGTTTTAGGGCTATGAATATGAGAAGACTTTTGAAGTTCACGAATTCTGTACGTACAAATTGATTTCGTTTTAAATCAAATAATAAATTGCTGTTTTGTGAATGTATTTAGACTGTTTTCATATTTGTGGTTCTGACTGATACAACATTTGCTCTGATAATTGTGTATTTATTGCATCGGAGAACATCAGATAATTTGTTTATATAAATCTAATATTTTTAGGGATTACCATGTTGGATGTCAATGTGACTTCACCGCATCAGATCATGGACAATGAGTGGGCCTTAGGAGGAATTGTTGTTACCAAGTAAGCTCAACTTCATAAGACTTATTCCTCTTCTCTAGAGTTGCTTCTCTTCGACACGTATGGACCGATAATTGGCTGAATCTTCTTTAATTGGTTTTCATTGTATTTCTACTTGCATAGAGTTTGAGTTTTCATGTTTAGAAACTCTCAGTTGTTTGCTGTCCTAATTGTCCTCTCATTCGCTTTCACTCTCCTCTGCTACTTTGCACTCATGACTGAACGTTGAACTCTTCAAGCAACCCTGTCCAAAAAGTACTCTTGCGCCACCACTCGACCACCAGCAATCCATCATCTCCAACTGCCATCATTTCACCGTGCTGTGTCCTTGGCGTGACCTCCCTCATTGTTTGCAAAATGATCAGTTTAATGAAAAGGCTGTAGAAATTATTGTGTTGACTTTTTGCAGTCTTACTCTTGGTCACCCAGCTAAAGGAACGATGAAGTATAAAGTGGAAGTGCGACTTCCTGAGAAGCTGAGAGATCCAAATGTTGACTACACTTGGCCAACCTATGAAGCAGAAACCAGAAATGTAATTCACATTCCTTCTCTCCATAGTCATTATTCACATTTATGATTTACTCAATTTGTCGTTGGTGTCTGATTGAATCCTGTGACTCCTAATGGGTGGTGCAGGAGAAGGCGTTTGAGGAGGAGGAGGTTGAGGAGGTGGGAAAAAGGTGGAGGAGGAGGTGGTGGCGATATGAAGATGGAGGAGGCAAAAGAAGATCAAGACCGCAACAAAGAAGACATGAATGAACAGAGAAGAGGGCACTGATAGGAGGAAGTGAGAAAGGAGATGAAAGAAAGAATGAGATGAGGCTGGGTATAGGATGCTAAGAGAGACAGACAGACAGAGACAGACAGAGAGAGAGAGAGAGAGAGAGAGAGAGAGAGAACCTTATGAATAATTGAGATGTGGTCACAATGTGAAGTTAATTCCCTCTGAAGATAATCTGACATTTTTTGGAATTTAAGTGTTCCATTCTCAACTCTTTCATTTATTTAGTTCTGTCAACTTATTTCTTTGTATATTTCTACTCAGTTATTTCGAAATAGTATTCTGCATTTTCTTCCATTTGCCAACAGTATTTTGGGTTTTCGGAATATCTTGTACCACTGGATGAACTGCGAGCGATTACGGCAGATGGGAAGTTGGCTGGAAAGGAACTCTATGTTGAGGCTGAAGTGAATGACTGGTTCTACAGCATGACTGCCACCGGTTGGGCAATCACAGCCGTCTACTCAAGTGAACTCGAACTCAAGTTGCTCGGAGACTCATCTCGAACTTTCAAACCCAACCAGACATTTGATGTCTATGTAAGCACTGTGTATCATTATTAATTTGCTATCTTTTACTAAGATGCTTGGTCGATGCGATTGTGTCGATACGATTTTGTGTGATGAACCCAGGCAAGTTGTCTGCTCAGAAGTGTGTATGTCACCAAGCAGTGTGATTTGGTAGCTACATAATCTTCAAAGTATGTGATGAGCCCTGCAATGTTTCATGTCCAGAACTCCTCTGGGATTTGCCAAAGGATCCATGAAGAGGAAACGAGGGTCTCCTCTTCTTAGGGACAAAGGCAACATGGAACCATGCATCGATGACTGTGTGGGTCGGGACACTAGATTACGTGCATGCGTTGGTTTGTATGTAGGCATATTGGGTATACATGACCATTTGTGTTGCATGCTTATTGCATGACCATTTGTGTTGCATGCTTATTGCATGACTATTTGTGTTGCATGCTTATTGCATGACCATTTGTGTTGCATGCTTATTGCATGACCATTTGTGTTGCATGCTTATTGCATGACCATTTGTGTTGCATGCTTATTGCATGATCATTTGTGTTGCATGCTTATTGCAGGTAGGTGCAATACCTAAATTCGGTGATGTATCCGTTTTCATACAGGAGGAACTACGTTGGTTGCCTAAGCAAATATATATATTTGCTCTGTATATTTAGATCTGTACCGATATCACTTTTTGCCGATTATGCCGATACTGATTAATGCCAATTATTCATTTGCCGATACCCGATTATTTAGCCGATTATTTTGTCGATTATTTTGCCGATTATTTTATTGTGTTTCCCATGATGTCCGGTTCCAAAAGATAGACCTACTGCTACTGCCTATTGTTGTGATACAAGCAAACACTTGCTCCGTAGGAGACGTATGCATGTAGTTGGGGACTAATACTAGGCAGGCAATACAGATTAGACACACCACCCGCCATCGAACTGTACCCAGGGTAATTAAAGGCCAATTTACATCCACCCATCTAGTCTCAGGCGACTGAAATGTTTCAGGAAGATCTGATTGGCAGCTAGCATGTATTCATTAGGCATGCCTCCACGATGTATATTCATCGGTTTCTCTGTTGACTCACTCTGCACTTGTTGTGTGTTCCCACGGTCTATACTAGCACACTGGGTGGTCTCACCACTGGTCTGAAGAAGCCATTGGCTCGACGACACGATATGGGAACGGAACGAAATGCTGTCCTTCACAGACCCAGTGATGTTGCTGTTGTCATTTTGCTTTTATAGACTGAAAAAAATATAATAAAATAAATAAAAAAATTTAATATTGGCGTCGATTATTTTGCCGATATCCGATATTGCCGATATCTCTATAATCGGCCCGATTAATCAGCCGGTCAATTAATCAATACAGCACTAATGTGTTTAGATGTTTGGTCGTATTGGGTTGTTCTTCTTGTTACCACTCTCTCTCTCTCTCTCTATCTCTCTCTCTCTCTGTGTCTCTTTGTTGACATATGTTGAAGCTTTGTCTCCTCTGCCTGAGGATGACTTGTGTTAGTTTTTGAGCCAGTCTTATTGTTGTCTCTTTGAGAATTGCTCTTTTTTCCCCATGTTGTTGACTGATGTTTCGTGTCTATATTTGTGAGGTATGTTTTTTATGTTTATGTTGGATTGATCTAACCACATTTACTAATTAGTTACTAATTAATTAATTAATTTAATTAGTTAACTAATTAAATTAGTTACTAATTAATGATAATAAGAATAATAGATATAATAATCATAATATTACCATCTATTATTAAAATAATAGTATTGATTACTATATATATATAAATATTACTATGCACGCTGAACAAAATGCTTTTTATAATATATAGTTTGTAATTATATATATATATATATATAATATTTTTGTGCACCAGTATGCTGTCATCCAGAAAGATGGCTCCAAACTGAACAGTGACCGTCGTCAGATAACAGCCAGTGGGTCAGAACAGTCCATGTCGGGCAAAACGACAACATTTGAAACCAAATTCATAATTGGTGATGATGGCATTGGACATCTGCCGTATACTCCGAAGCCAGATGGGCAATTCATCACGATAGAAGTAAGCTCTAGTTCATTTCCACATTATATAGGAATCCTATATATTGGAATCCAATTCTTCCTTATTCTTGTCGAATAAGCAGTGCAGATCACCCAATAAAAGTAAGCTCTAGTTAATTCCCACAGTTTCCACATTATATGGGAAATTGGAATCCAATTCTTCCCTATTCTTGTCGAATAAGCAGTGCAGATCACCCAATATAAGTAAGCTCTAGTTCATTTCCACTGTTTCCACATTTTATGGGAAATTGGAATCCAACTCTTCCTTATTCTTGTTGAATAAGCAGTGCAGACCACCCAATGCAACAGTCCTGGATATGATAGATGGCGCATGGTTTCGTCAGCCTCCCTTTGATACCTATTGGTGCGGTGTGCTCGGTGTATGGTGACGGCAATTGAAGGATTCTTGTAAGAGTTTGAAGTGCATACAGGCCCGGATCTAAGGGTAGGCGAAGTAGGCGACGGTCTACGGCGGAAAATTTCACCATTTTTCAGGGGCGTCACTTTTATAGTTTATCGAATTCAATTAAATAAATATGCATAGCTGATCAACTTGATCTCCCGGTTCCCTTGCAAAGACTGCTATGAGTCAACACCTTGCCTTTACCATTGTGGATCTTTGCATCAATCAATTATGCCTATTAATAATTTTCATATTTGCTTTGAAGTGATGCAAGTAGGCCTAACTATATAAATTGCATTGATTGATTGAACTCTGGTTTTGTTCTACCCACAGGCGTATTATGACACATATTCAAGCCAGTCTGTAAAGTTGACATCAATAAGGCATTACACACCTACCAACAGCTTCATTTTCCTCACTTCAGCCACCAAGAATCCAATGGTAAGCCCCACCAACCATTTGCTGTCAGTGTCACTTGGAAATCTTGGGAGAACTGGAGCTGTGAACTCTCTCTCTCTCTCTCTCTCTCTCTCTCTCTCTCTCTCTCTCTCTCTCTCTCTCTCTCTCTCTCTCTCTCTCTCTCTCTCTCTCTCTCTCTCTCTCTCTCTCTCTCTCTCTCTCTCTCTCTCCATGTTGTCATGTGCTGCTGGTATTTGGAACTGCAACAGTTCTCAATTGAGTGATTTTGGTGAGTTTCAGAGCAGAAGTGATAAGATGGTGCTTGGATGTCCTCATAACTTCTAGATTTTCTATAAGTTGTAGACGCTTAATTGGGGCAAATTTGAGGAAAAGGGATTTGCCGTAATCAAGCTTTGAGTGGACAATGTAGGTAGTGATATTTGATGCAGTTTTAAAGTCAAGTATGGGTCGAATGCAGTGGAGGTCGCGAATCTGAATGAAGAAGGCGCGTGAAAGGTTGGAAATGTGATTAAAAAAGGAGCGATGTGGATCAATGGTAATGAATCAAAGGAAAAATTGATAAACCACAATTTGGACATAGAAAAGGGTTTTTGAAATGATTTCAGATAGTATTATGGCCTGCAATACTAAATCAGCCAGAGTAGGAGGTTTGTTTTCTCGTTCCAGGTGGGATTAGATGCCACTGCCCTCTTGATCCCATTTGTTTCAGTTGAATAATATAAATGTGATGCCAATGACCTTGGTATATTTTACTCGCTGAGATACTGCTATTAGCACTCTGCCAGAATATGATGCCTATTATCTGCACTATGTTTCAATGAGAAATAATTGTTTGTGACTTATATTCAGTGTGATACTAAATTGTTTGCCTATGAAATAGGGCTTTACAAAATAGGTGATTTTCACTATTTGGCTGAATACAAATAATTGGACCAACTATTCGGCCGAATACGAATTGTGTACAAAATAGGTCTACCGACATATTAAAAAATTAAAAATGTAATCAAAAGTTTCAGTTCAGTAAATTTAATACATAAATTAAAAGTAAACAGTTAAATACATGTATTTTTGGCATCTTTCTGTCTGTGTAAACAAAGACTGGAACTATAGCTGAACTTAGAGATGAAATGGCTGACACTGTGATAGAGTCTAGGGACTCTAGGCAATAGAGAGTTACATCAGTCCAGTCGACACAGAAGCCGCCGCTTGTGCAAAAATTCGTATTCAGTCCGACCGATACTATTCGGCCAAATACCAAATACTAATTTTGCCGACTATTCGTCTCCAAAGCGAATACCAAGCGAATATTCGATACAGCCCTACTATGAAATTATAAGCTGGAAAAAGCTTGTCAAGTAAGTTGAGGTAAAAGTTCTCTATCCCATTCACTGTTCAATTGGTTATAAAAACTCATAATAATAATAGTAATAATAGTAATACGATACCGTGAGGGTGGCGGTTGGCCTACGATTAGGGGTGGCCATCTGCGAGCTGCACACCTGCACATGCGACGCCTTCGTCTCTGCCAGAGGCGCATGTGGCCTGTCCTGTTCTTTGGGTTTTGGCCATCAAGCAAGACACTAATATCAACAACCTTATCCATCATAGCCTCAACAGAGCCTGTATTCCAGTGGTCAAGGAACCGTTGATACCGTGGAGTCGGGGCGGGCCTTACTTTGGGACGCGACGGTGGCAGACACAGTGGCCGCTTCTTATATCCCCGAGACAGCTGCCACAGCCGGAGGAGCGGCGGAGATAGCAGCCACAAGGAAACACACAAAATATTCTGAGCTGGAGAAGAAATACATTTTTGATCCAATCGCTATAGAAACCTTCGGTCCCCTCAATAGTGAGGGCCTCGCCTTTCTGTCTGAGACTGGATGCCAACTTTTGACAACTACCGGTGACACTCGAGAGACTAACTTCCTTTTCCAGAACTTGTCGGCATTGATCCAACGTTTCAATGTGGTGGCTATTCAGTGCACTATGTCAAGATTACAATCCACTGACAAGCGGCGACCCAGATGGCCTGATAACAGATCTGTTGGCAATGCCAATGATGAATAACACTATATGTGACATAATAATAATATATTACACACATGCATTATATTATATATAATAATAATAATAATTATGATGATAATAATAATAATAATAATAGTAAGAATAATAATGATAATATAAATAAAAACATGTTTCTCGCTGGAATATGTCTGCAGCAGAGTAGACCAATCTTGTTCGGAGGTAGTCTCCTTGCACTGTGAAAGAAAATGGGAGTGCTGCTTCCAATAGTAATAAGATACTGTTAGAGGAGACTAATACCTAAACTCCTATGTACTCCTTAAGGCAACTGCTTAGCTTGCATAGCTGCAGATGGGTATAGGCATACACCTGGAGGGGCAGAAACCACGGCCCATGTTGCCAGAAGATTCGTGGAAGAAAAACCCGCAGACTTTGTCCTGGTCAAACTTTACTTCAAAAACACATTTAATGGCTTTCACAGAAATCACATGCTCTTGGCGCTAGACAGAATAGCGCCTGAATTGACCCCTTACAGCCACAGCACCTATGCAGAAGCTGCAGCACTACAATTTGGACAATACACTCTACTCTTGCAAGTTGGCCCATAACCAGGTGATCCCTATGACCACTGCTGTTTTTGTCTACCATTACAACCAATATTTCGGAAGCTATCCTCACCTCTGGCAATCGATCACCTAAATGTCCTATCCTTAGGTTGGAGACCAGACACTGTCGCTGAAGATGTGTGGCATAGTGGCCGATTGGTTAGAGCAGTCGGCCCGCAACGCTCGGTGTGCGCTGAGTGAACGGGTTCGATCCTCAACCGAGACGTCACTGTGTAGGGACCTTGAGCAAGTCCTTCATGCACAATTGCTCTGCAGTACAATTGCAATTGCACCGTCGAGGCATGCGCACTTCTGAGCAAAAATGTTGGAAGAATTTCAGAATAAAAATGTAAGGATGCTAGGACACGAGAGCGTATTGATGGGCTTACAACTGAACCATGCAAAATGTTAGATTATCGCATACACAGGACAGCGAAATGAACACCTAGCACTCCAACAATTTATCCCAATTACCCCTAGGAGTCTGCTGGGTGCACCGCTTTCGACAGAGGAAGCCCTGACAACAAGTCTGGAATTTAGATGCTCGGAGCTGAAACTGGCAATCTCCAGACTGGGAAAGATCGACAAACACAATGCCTTTGTCCTCTTAAGGTGCTCACTGAGCTCTCAGAAACTACTGCATACATTAAGATGCTGCCCTTGTATTTGCTGAAAAGATATGACTAGCTGCAGAGAGAAGATCTAAGCTCAATACTCAACATTAAATTGACTGACAACCAATGGTTTCAATTAGGAATACGTCAGGTGGTCTCACTTGCGCTTCCTGCCTTCTGGCCTCTGCTGCAGGCACCCATGTCTTCTAGTCTTCAATGCTGAGCTATGACGTCATCTGTAACAGAATCTATATCTGTAATTGAATTGCCGTTGCTTTGATTTTCTTATGCTCTAATACATGTGACTCTGTATGCAGTTGATATTTGCACTTTTAAAATGCTTGTTTAGATAAGTTGGATTGCCTTTCCAAAATATTCTGCACATGAAACGTTTGATTTGCACAGATTGTATAGATAATTGGTCTGATTTAGAGGACAAAATTGGGCATATTGTGTATGCAGCGAGGGAGTGGGGGTTTCGAATTTCGGTGATTTTGCATATGGGTGCGTACGGTGGAGAGGAGGGGTCCCGAAAAATATGTATGTACGCAAATATAACTGTCTAATTATTATGACGTCCAAATTACGGAATATTAAAATCAGAACTGCAAACCAAATCACGGCCTATTATTATTATTATTAAAAGGACGATTTCTAGAGTGCCGTAACGCAGCCATGCCGCTACAAGAGCACTTTCCAATATTCCTGCATAATCAATTTTAGGTAACATTAGAACTTTTTTAATGCAAGTGTTGTTGGTATTTTATTTCTTCATAACAGTTAACAAATTTAAGCTGTTAAATATGATGCTTAAAAATTAAATAGTCTACAGTAAAATCAATGTCTTATAATTCTCTTCAGCTATTTAACCTTTGCAATGGGGGGTTTGAGCTCAGATGTACGTATGCTTGGGGAGGGGTCCAAAAAATGTATGCGGTGCAACAGATGGGAGGTGGGGTCCGAAAATCCAATTTTTTGCGTACGTAATATATGGCTAGGCCCTACTTACCAACAAGGTAAAGAAGAGGCATGAGAACAGACCATTCAGGAATTCTGTAGGTGAGATTCAAGAGAGTGATCTGAGGCTTTATTTGAGATAATAGCGAGAGGAGAAATAGTATTCAGGTCAGATAATAGTGTCATGATAGCCAAAAACCACCTTTGAAATCATGTGGTTAGTGATATGAA
Source organism: Bimastos eiseni (assembly GCA_959347315.1). Lineage (NCBI taxonomy): Eukaryota > Metazoa > Annelida > Clitellata > Crassiclitellata > Lumbricidae > Bimastos > Bimastos eiseni. Next base: position 16,728,781 of record OY365821.1, on the reverse strand, counting down.
ATGCAATTAAAATGCTTGGTTGTTATATTCAACTGTAACACAGTACACGAATGTTTTTATAGGTCGATACCTACATGGTCTTCACTGTCAACACAAATACTCTTGTTGATCAAGTCTACTATGTGGTAAACTATATTTACAAAGCTTCATCATCGTCATCATCATCACTATGTTGTTTGTATATGGAGTTTATTCTATTCTAATAAGAGAGAATGATTAATAAGAAGCTGCTCAATTGTGTTGCTCCAAGTCTTTTATCTCAATTTTGAAAACCAATATTTAAATGTAGGCCTAAGCTAATGGAAAAATGTAATCAGTTTGTTAAACATCATTGCAATATTGACTGTCAAATTGTCCAATTGATTTTTCTTTCCTGTTACTAACATGCCAAATATCTTTGCCAACCCTTCACCATCCGCAAACCCCTCTACCCAACTCTCCTCCTGTCTCAGTCTTTCTCAACCCCCCTCGCAGTCACTTCTCATCTTAAGTTCTCTAACTGAGCCATATCCAACACTGCACCACATCTCAGTAATGAATTCCGTACTTTTTCAATTTCTCCACTATTATTGCTCATCACCCACCATCATCATCTGTCCATCAATGACCTCTCGGGCTTTCCACTGGGAACTTTAGTCTCACCTTTCAGGAGCTCTTAATCAAATTCACCAGATCTAGAGTCCAATTCTCGACCAAAACGATACCCTCCTTAACAGCTGCTCTGCCTGCTCCACTGACCTACTGGAAACCAGACTCTGTCCTCTCTTGGTCTTCCATTCGATTCATTGCAACGATTTCCATTATGACATCTGGTTGTGGCCTCTTATAACACTTATGTCTGCTCCTTGCATTTTAAACAAAACCAATTTAGCATCAAATCACACTTTTAAAAACATTTATGCTGTATTCAAAAGTTTTTTAATTATACCAATTAAAAATCTTTTAATCGGTTTACATTTTACATTTCGGTGTTCATTTTAAAGTTACTAATCCCTGATTCGATTAAGCTTAGGTAATTGATAACTAACTGAGGCATTTACTGAATTTATTTCAAATATTAGATTTTAATCTGGTGCTTTTGTTGACTTTAAGATAACTGCTGGTGGTAACATCATAACCAGTGGTAGTTTGACTATGACGTTATCAAAGCAGAAGACTTTCTCAATCGCGCTGTCACGTGACATGATACCTGAGGCGCACATTGTCGTCTGGCACATCTTCCAAGATGAAGTCATCTCAGACAGCATGAACTTCTTTGTCAATGGTACAAGAATTAATAAGGTCAGCTACTTAGCAAAGTTCAAGTTCTTCATTATATTCTAGACACAGGAATATATCTGGCATGGAAATGATTGAATATTGGTGTTTTCCAATGACATATTTATATTCGGTTGTTGTATACTTATTTACTGAACCAATTGTACTGTACACCCATGAATACTATTGTAATTGTGATTCAAATTTATATAGTACCACTTCAATAAAAACATTTTCCAATATATTAAGTTGCAGCTCTGTCTATTAGTTTGCCAATGACCATTGACATGTTAAGAAGAGGGAAGGCCATCAGGTCTAGAGCCCCATCTGATGTGGAACATATGGAATGTTATGCTGAAATAATGCTGGAAAGCTTTTGAAGGATGTTGAGGACTCATGTGTTAATGTGATCTCATTAGCTGATGCTTAGCTATAGTTGCTTTTAGTTACAGTATGTTGTGCTGTAGGAAAAGACCTAATAATAGTACTAATAATGTTAAGGGGCAAAAATTCCAATTGTAGAGACTGAAGTAGTGTAGCAGACTAACCACTTTCCTTTATTCAGATGATGAAACAAAAGCAGTGGGATTTTTATGCTACTTTCATTTAATATTCTATAGGGCATAACCGGAAATCGCCTTGGACATTTGCCTCGGCCGAATATTGGACTAATCGGAAGTATTCGCTTCGGCAAATGTTACGCCCGCAAATAGCTAAAGATAACTTTTTTGATAAAATAATATTTTTTTTTAAATATTATTTTTTCATCAAATAAATTTAGGACAAACGGACTTACTTATATGTTATTGATTAATTAAACAAGAACTTAACATTCCATTGAATTTTCTTAAAATAATTATAATAATTTATATATTTTAATTTCTTTTGGTTGCAATCCCCAGGTTGCAACCAAATCAGTAATTTTTCCACTTGAATTGGGTCCGTCCACTTTCTGGTAAGCATTAGAGAGTAAAGACGTTGTTCATAACTTCATATTTCAAATTTTAAAACAAAGTTTTAAATTTTTTTCACAAATAAAGTTATTAAATAATAAATATGTTGTTATAGCCTAAAGTGCGACGATACGCTACATGAAGGATATTGCTGTAAACTACACATTGCCTACGGATGGTACTCGCTGCCAGATTTGCCGCTACTATTCGGTTTGTTCCCGGATCTGGCAAATAGTGCATCCAAATACTTGGATTCGGTACTCAGTGGAAATTGTCTACTCGGTTATGCCCTAATATTCTATGCGTGATTTGCTGTGGCACTTTAAATATTCTGGTATATTATTTCTTGTTGTAGATCCAAATGGGAATTAATTCTGGCAAAGACTTTTCCCGGGATACGGTTGAGTTGAACTGTGTGGCCGATCCTTCTTCCTATGTCGGATATTCTGCCATAGAACACGAACTGTGGACTTATGGATGGCATTCATTTGTCACAGAACCAGATGTGAGTCCAGCATCGATGCTTCGTCAATTCGGATACTTTTAAAATCATCAGTTTGCAAACTGAATCCTGGGATTCAATGAACTTTGTTCTCCAGCAATGAGACACAGCACAAAGTGTTTCTTTTTCAGTGGTTATGTAACAGTTATTGCACACGACCATCCTTCAACATGCATCGTTATAAGACAAGTTCTCATATGATGCAGTTAGTCTATGTATATATATATATGTATATATGCATAGGTTAAACACTTTGTATACATTTAGTTATCAACATATACTATGGTGTGTATGTGTGTAGCTGTGTATGTGTGTGCTTGTTTTCATCTTTGAACATCATTAGAACATGAATTCAGTATATTAAGAAAATATGACATTGAGAGTCGGGCATAAATGGTGACATTGTTAGGAGACCCATCTGTCTGCTGGAACAACCAGCCACCTGTTATCCACAAAACCATCAGCAGCAGTTGATCCATTTCAACTAGGACATAAGCAATCAATCTGTTCCTTGAAGTGCATATTCACCACACCCACTGAGAGCATCCGTCCGTCCGTGACGGTCGTGACCATGAGGGCTGAAAATTCTGAAAACAATCAATTAACCTAATGATAATAATAACAATAATAAGATAAAAATTAAAAGAACCTAATGTTGCACTTTAGAAATGGAAAAGCCAGTAAATGAACAAGATGGCACAATCTCTCATCCGTTTATTATTCGTTATCACTATTCTTCCAATCCTCTTATGTCGTATGGCAAGCGAGCAGTTGCTTCTTTAACTTCTGTACGACCACCGTGTCTTTGTCTCTGCTCTTCTTCTGAGCATTGCAGTCTTGTCTGTCTGTTCTGTGTCCAGATGGTGAAGGAATTGAAGACCTACGACATACTATCCAATCACAGCTTCAGCTTTGAATGGCGTCAGATGGAGGAACAGTCGGAGCTCATTCACTTTCCGTCACCATCCTATGGTGTCGATGCTAACACCACGTTTGAGGTCAGTAGAATACATACACCCTACCAATAAATGCTCATCGATGCCACAGTCTTAAGCACTTGGAAGAGATTTACATAAATAAAAGCTTTAATTTGGAAACTAGTATAGTACTGCTGTGCTTCTTATGAGAAACCGTTCCTAGTATTAAACACAGTTTCATTTTTCCTATAAAAGATTTTGCAACAATGTTTTGTATTTTAGTAGATGTTGCATTTGAGCTGATTACAGGTCTTTGGCTGGTCCACTTCCTTTGGCTTGGTGGACTCTTGAATGGCTAAGGTCTATCCTATCAGACTGATCAAACTACTCTGCCTCGTTTGGTTCTGTACTAGGGCCGTTGCTAAATATGTATATACTAGCTGTTAACGCAAGAAGAATCACGGGTCGGATAATATTTTAGCTCACGATTCAACTGCAACGGGCACTGTTCGTTTTAGTTGTTGACCCGTGAATAATCACGGGTCATGCTTGATTTTGACGTTGCTATAGTAGTGGTGAAGACACTTTGGCGCAGAGCGAAAATAGACCTACACATTAATTAAACGAAACGGTCGATGAACTGTGCGTCACCTACACTGCAAGTTTGCAGCAGTCGATACTAAAATATGCAAAAAATACACATTACCCATTAAGCTTCCGTTTAGTTTTAATAACTGCAAATATACTTACATTACACAATGTATTTAACTTCAATAACTGCATATATATATAATACTTATATAGACGCAGATAAAAAAATTTGAAATGTGAATCGAACGTTTATTTCAGTGATTTTTGCTAATATTTAGGCCAACTTCTGTCCAGTCACACGCTGTAGTCTTTTAAAGTAACTGCCCATAAACAGACAAGGATGTAGTCTTTTAAAGTAATTGCCCATAAACAGACAAGGATGTAGTCTTTTAAAGTAACTGCCCATAAACAGACAAGGATGTAGTCTTTTAAAGTAACTGGAAAATTGTTGAACTGTAGGCTACAGTAAAAGTGCCTTCAGACAGTTAGCCACAAGGCTAAGTAAACTGTTTCAGCATAATAAATGATGGTCTTGTTAATAAGTGATCTGTTGACATGTATTGGTGGATGGTTCTGGCTCCCATTGACTGCGCTTTAACAGATCTGCAATGTATTATTTTCTATTTTTTGCCAGAGTTAAAAGAAGAACCTCTCAGGCCTTTGGACACTAATCTTGACTGGGTTAAAGGTTCTTGTCCCCAAAGTGCTGCTCAATAGACCCCTAAATGCCATGGCGTTAAGACGTTGTGTGCCAACTGACAAACACTGGAAAAATGATGAACTCATGTGGTCAACCATTGCCCCATCATGAGGTAGCCCAACTTCTGTAAGAACTCTAATCCTCTGTTGTTTATGGGGCCAAGTGATTCAATTGCCACAGTGATGAATTCCTGCTTAGCGGAAAGGGATGAATACTTGGTGTGCTAGTGTTCAGCGGCTAGCTCCACCACGATTTTTTTATCATCATCATCATTAGCATCATCATTATTATTAAATGCTGCTGTTTTTAAATTTTGTTATATTAAAGTAATAATCGGTGCACTGTTGTGCTTTTATTTATCACTGACAGTACGCTGGTCTTCTGGTCTTTACTGATGCCAATGTCACGAGAATACCACGTATGTTCACATCATCTTTTTCAGTCTGCTGAAGATGCCATTTTCTGTTTCTATTGATAAACATTTTGAATAGAATCATTCATATAATAGCTGCTTTGTGGGTTTTGTGCAGTTCTTTTACTTAAGAATCTGTGCCATTTGCAAGTATTTAGAATCAGCTAAGCCACAGAAATTGGTAGATACATCTAATTCATACAGTGTATTAGACATATCAGCCAAAATGTTGTATTATCATTTAAATACTACAGATGATGAAATATAAACTGAAAATTGCAAAACAATTAGGGGCAGCACTTTGTCCTGAATGGGTACTTAAGTCATTATCATTGTTTGAAGATGTGATGGACCACTGAGCCAGGGTGTCATTAAACATCACAGGTTAGGTCCTCATGGCCTATTATAATTATTATTATTATTTTCAGGTTTTTAAGCGCTCTCAACTTTGCTTAAGAGGTTGTAGAGAAAGGTGATGAAGATGGTTTTATCTGTTGTAGATGAATGCAATGAGACAAATGGTTGGTTTCCATGCATGGATGGTAGCTGCTACTTCTATGATCAGAGATGTGATCAAGTCAGGCAGTGTATGGATGGACAAGATGAAATGGGATGTAAGCTATCACTCTCATTATGATATTAATTAGAACTAGATTTCTCGGCTTATAGTCTATGTGGTAAGTGAGTATGTAGAGCCTTTTATTCATTGCTATACCTATTTATATGATTCCTCTGATCAACTGATCTAATTGGTAACAGCTGGCAACTCGTGTAAAAGATAGACTTTCTGCATATTCAACTAATCCTAAGTCGGTCAGTTCTTCTGCGTTTCATGAATTCCTGTTCATCCAATTTTAACCACTTTCTGTCATGACTACTTTCCACAAATAACTCTTGAAATGTCACACAACGTTGGTTTGGCACACAGTTTCTGCAATAATGCAGTTATTATTGTGGACCATCATTAGACCTACATATAGCATCATATTTCAGATATTGTTAACTGCCTTTGAAGATGTAGGTATAATTGCCAATAAAACCAATAAACTCCCTGCTAACCTATCAAAAAAGAATTTCTACTACTTTGCATTTCATTACAATTTAGGAAATGTAGATGGCTTAAACCTTTGAAACAGGTTGTCCCATCTGATTCTGGTAATAAGTTGGGTGGGTGTTCATTTGATTCTACTATATAGATCTCATTGAATATGTAAATGGATGACATAAAGAACTGTTTCAGTTTCAGGCATGACCAGAGACAGATATATTCAGATGACTTGATTTAATAGTGATTAGACTGAGGAACATAGACTGATTTTTATTAGTATTTGGTCATGTACCTAAATTCATAATATATGCAGAATTAGGCAATATGTTCCCTTAACTTGAAAGGTATCAACATAGCTAATGCATTGATATTAAGCCGGCTTGAGTATTGTTACTTGCTTCTTGTTGATATTATGGACTAAACAATGTAAACATATGCTGAAACTCCAAAATGTTTAGAGCTCTTTAACCTGTGCTAACTAAATCTGAATCAGATGCCTAAAATCATTACTCTGGTGAAGCACAATACTTATAAAAATCAGTCTATGTTCCTCTGTCTAATCACTATTAAATGAAGTCGTCTGAATATATCTGTCTCTGGTAATGCCTGAAACTGAAACGGTTCTTTATGTTGCACTGAGCTCTTTTCGATTTGCTTATCCACTACAGACTTTTAGTGGATCAATCTTCTCAAGATAGACCTGATTTCTGCTTTGGTTTTGGTGAACCATCAGTTGATTTCTTGTGGTTTTAGATGCTGGTGCAAGAGAGGTCATTATGTGATAGTATTAAAAGTAATAATATTGATACTAATAAAAACAATGATAATACTGACTATTATATGGGGACTAAGATTCAGAGTCTACCAAAGACTAAGGCTGTCTACAGGTACCTGGGTACCCACCTGAGGCTGACTGCCCCAGCAATGAAATTGGTTCTCGGGTACCTGACGTTCTGTAAAATGCGCAATTCCCTACGTTTTCTAACAAAATGGCCACACATTCGGGTACCCACTCAGCGGGTCGACAAGTATTCGGGCTGTGATTTCAACGGTTTTTAACAGCCACACCAAAGACCATCGCCACTCCTTTCCACATTTGTCGTTGGCCTCTATGCTACTTGTCATGATTTGATCTCAAATGGTTCTTTTTTGCAATATTCATTTTAAGCTCATCACCAACAGTAGTGTTTAATACAGGAATTTAATAGTACTTTGTAATGGCATAGTTAAGATACCCATCACTTTTTGAGTCTAAATAGTTTACCCAGAATCTGAATTTGCTGTTGATTGGTTGCTGAAGATAGGTTTCGAGTTCAACTTTTCATTATATTGCTATGTAACATGAAATTTTACTTCTTAATGTGCTGTAGGTGAATTTCCAGAAGAAAGTGTTTTCACTCCCGTTAGAAAGCGTATTCTATTATTGGCCAGAAATTACTATCAGGATGGTCTGTGGATTTGGGGAGGACATTTCGTGAAGTAGGATTCTCTTGATTTATCTCCTTCTCTGATGAGTTATCGTGCACACTCAGATTCGTTCAGTTGTATTTTTAAGTGTAATTCAAGTGTAACTAATCGCAATATTTAATTAAATTGTAGTTGTAATTGATTTGTGAAGCCATCAGCTATACGTAGTCATAATGGAAATTATGTAATTATAATTGTTGTGCTATTATCGCTTATGTCTTCAGTTACTGTTTATCATTTAATCTTGCTACTTACTACTTCTTGTGTTATATTGTGAGGCACGGTGGCTGATTGGTTAGAGCGGTCGGCCTGTAATAACGTAACGCTCAGTGTGCGCTGAGTAATTGGATTCAACCCTTGTCCGAGGTGTCTCTGTGTACGGACCTTGAACAAGTCCTTCGTGCACAATTGCTCTGCATTACAACTGCAGTTGCGTCATGGAGACGTGTGTGCGCTTTAGTGCACGACTTATCGTGTTAAAGTGCGTTATAAATGTTTTATTGTATTGTCTTTTGAATTTGTCATACATCCCTGTCTTTATATTATAACTTAGGGCTATTTAGTCAAGTCCACATCTAGTTTTTCACTTCTCTGGCTTGTTCTGTGGGACAATGGTTCATTTTTCGATGTTCAGTGTTGTTTTGAATTAGTAAATAATTAAATATAAATATAAATAAATAAATATAAGTAAAAGCATGTCATGGGGTATATTTGAGTATTTAAAGAGGAACTGAAGCAAAAAGGGTTTAATAAGTGTTGCAAATTATACTGTGAGTTTGAGCCATCTTTCAAGAAAGCTATGTTGAATGTTGCTACACATCTGCCAATCAATGCATTGATTGGCATTGCATTGATTGTTGGCATTGATTGGTTGTCTGTGCGAAATTGAATGCACAGCCATCTATTGATTATTGTGAGGTAAAACATTTTTACCTTATCCAATTTGATCGAATCCAAGGACTTCTATATCATCATGATGCATTTTCGATGGTTGCTTCAGGTGAAATTGTGGTCAAGAGCAGAAATTAAATTGATCAGAGAAACTAAAAATATCCTCAGTGTTAAAGTGAACTACTTTGCTTGGTTTAAACATAGAAAATGAGGTAATTGCACAAAATGTTAAGCCCAGATTAATCAGCAATATGTCCTAAGCTATTCTACCTAATCAGAGTATACTGAAGAATTGAAATTGATGAGCCAATGAGTTAGCTGCCATTTTATTCTGTGACAAGATCGTTATGCATCGGTTTCTTGCAAAGAAGACCATATCTGTAACACATTGATTAGCAGAATAATTTGGTTTATTGGTTGTTACTGTTGAATTTCTTGTCGTCATTATGTGTTGTGCTCTTGTTCGCTTTAGACCTGATGGTCGTCTGGATGTAAAACTACATCCGACAGATGAGGCCGAGCCGTGGGTGATTGGTGGAATAGGTGTCAGCAAAGACCTTGGTTTTGGAATAGTACATGACTTTCCAAGGGTATTTTTCTGTGTTTTCTGAATGTGTCAGGAGAAGGATGAGGAGTTTTCTACTAAGCTTTGCTTTTCTTTTGCTTATTTAATTACTTTGATCCAATTGAATTTGATGATCTTTTAAGCAAAAGATTTTTCCTGAATAATACCAAGTGCTTAATTGAGTTATTGATCAAACAAAAGAGAGAGATCTTAAAGGTAGAAAGACATTTTGTGATTGATCATAGTGACTCATTATCAGCCATTTGTGCAGGACATGGTTTTGATTTCAAACTGAAAAAGTAATTGCCTTTTCTAAGAATGTACAATGAATGTGTTTCTAATTATTCTGTCATATTAGTTTAATTTTCATTTACTCCCAACTGAACTGTTTAGACGCCAATTCTTGGTTTCAAGAATAACAATCTAAAGAGTTTCATTTTCCGTTGGCTGCAAATCAATTGCTCTCATACTTTCTAACATAAAACTGATTAGATTCAATATCTACCATCGTCCTTTCTCATCCTTATACTAAGTCCTGGTCAATGTTCCGTTTAGTTTTTTAGAGATAGCTTGCACAAGAAATTTTGTAAGTGTGACATTTCATAAATGGTTAAAACGTTAAATATATCGAAAAATCTGTGGTGATAAGTTCTGATTATAACCTAAGAAAAGTTCCTTGTCTAAAGATAAATAAGGGGACGTATATCAGCTAAGGTACCAATGTTTCTGGGGTCAGGTAAGGCTGTTAGACTCAATTCACATAGTTTAATTAAATATTTTTGTGTGCACGCTAAGTTCTTGCATGCGCTGGCTTCACACCCGTGTGCGCGCACATATGCGTGCAGCTTAGAGAGAACATTGGTCCTGGTTTGCTCCATGTCTAGAGGTTAGCATGTTGTAGGGCTGTCTACCAAGAGGTCAGGAATTCAGAACCTAACCAGGTGGACATTTGTTTACAGTTCGATGCTCCTCTACTTCGCCATTTGGCTTTATTATGTACACTGACTTCATGCCGGGGTAAGTGGGAAGAGAAGACAGCGAGGGAGGGGACTGACTACCAGCTGCCATCATCATTATCTATTCATTGATTGTAATGCCTTTCTCAGGATCGCTATGAAATAAATGGTTTTTAAACTGTAGATTTATTATTTAAATAAAATTCCATGTATAGCAGATATGGTTAAAGAAACTTTCTGTTGATCCTGAAGTAAATCCCCTAAACACTCTGCCTTTTATCTGTTGTGAGATTTTGTTTTGTCTGTTGACAGCATCAAGGCACTCGTGATTTCTTTATGCGCTATGAAATTCCATCTAGCGTTGTCAAAGGAGAGCAGATTGGTATCAAACTGGCTATCTTTAATCCATGGATGCAAGACCTTGAGGTACGTCACTCATCAGGTCAGGTAGACATTACGTGTATGGCAAGCTTTCAACCCATTTCTTTTCTTACAGAATTAACTGTGAAATTATGACATAGTTATTGGCTTCAGATTTGGAAAAATTTTGCTGAAGGGATTGTTTTGTTCTGATTTGCAACACTGCAGTTGTTTATTGCACTATCAATAATAATAGTGGGTCTCCCGTTGTCTGTGACATATGGTGGCCCAGCTCTTGTAGAAACTCAATGCCGATACGGTTTATGGGACCCAGTGATTCGATGGCCACTGGCCAAAATCATGCAGGGTGGGGAGGGATGAGGCACTTTCATTTTGATGCACTTTCATTCTGCAGCATGTTCTGCTGCTCCACCGGCTGTTGATGTTGTCAGTTGTATTAGGGTTATTATAATCGCATAATCAACCAAAACAGCTACACAGATCAATTTTTTTTTGATTTCAGAGGGATAAGTCGGTTAAGAAAACCATCTGTCTCTAGTTTTATCAACCCAAGGAATCAGTATAATAATAATAATAATAATAATAATAATAATAATAACTATAATCGATGGTATTTAGTAGTAGACTGGTTTAGTTATCATCAGTGAATTTGTTTGTGGACAGCTTTGTTTACAGGAAGTGTGATGCTCTTGATTTGAAATGGATTATTCTTCTCTAGCTATCTACAAGAATTTTGTGTGCACTGCTCCATATTACTAAATCCTGAGCTTTGTGTCTCTACTCAGAATTGAATCTTGCCATATCTGCCTTCTTGCTTTTGCTTTTTACATGAACAACATGTAAGTCATCTTGTTCTCATGGTATAGCTGTTTTGGGTGCTAAAGATCATTGTTGATTGTGTGATTATGATAAATAATGTCCTTTGAAAAGAGTTCTAGCCTAGGCATTGTTTTGGCCTTTACTACTTCTATGAAATTCTGTCAATACTTATGGTGTTTTGCAGGGCCTCCTTTTTAAAATACTCCGATTGGATGATGTCAATCCTTTTAAATGTTTTAGTGCATTGTCACTCTTCATGGTTCTGAAAATTACAAATTCGTGGTTGTTGAAGAATATGGAATTGTCAGCTCCTATAATCCTCGCCTCAAATCTGGAGATATACAGACAATGGTTTACGTAAGTAAAAATTCTGCAATTGTTAAGTGATATGTGTTGTCAGAGTGATGACCCAAGCCAACACCTTACTTCTATATGAGCATTACAATAATGGTTGGAAAGAAGTTGCCAGATTATAATTATTTGATGCGGAAAGCGTTATGATTTCTAATGATCATTGCTGCCAAGAAAAAATATTATTCACTCATCCACTCCAGGTCTTCCAATCTAATACACCTCTGGAGGTCTGTCAATTCTCTCCTTCATTGTAATTCTCCCTCCTCCCAATTGCCCCTTCTATCACTGATACCTTTTATTCATTCTTCTTCTACAAAAAATTTCATCATGAACCTTGAATCAACACAAATCAAGCATCTGCAACTTATCTAAAACTCACTAAAACCGAATCCCGAAGAACCATCACATCATCAAATCACTTTATTGGCTAAGAAATCCCAGAGTGAATCCACTTCAAAGTCTTATCACTAACCTACTACTCCTTGCAATACTCCTAGCCCAAATATCTTTGCGAACTCATCATCAGCCAGCCAGTCTGCTCTACCTGATCATGCTTCTGTCTCTTAACTCTCCTGGTAACTGCTCAAGCCATCATCATATCTAGCAGTGCAGTACAATTGGTGTGGCACAGTGGCCGATCGGTTAGAGCGGTCAGCCTGTAACGTTCAGTGTGTGCTGAGCGCCCGGGTTCGACCCTCGTCCGGGGAGTCACTGTGTAGGGACCTTGAGAAAGTCCTCCGCGCACCATTGCTCTGCAGTACAACTGCAATTGCACCGTCGAGGCGTGTCTATGCACTTCTGAGCAAAAGATGTTGGAAGAAGGGTGGTATCAAATTTCAGAAAATAAATAAATAAATAAATCTCTCAAATGATTTGCCTCCTCTTGAATAAGGATGAACTGTCAATTGTGTTAATTTCCTGCTGAGACGGAGTTTCACGAGTTGAATTGTACCGAGTCTGAGTTTCAAATATTTAAAAAAAGTCTCATTCTCATGAGTTTTAGTTTTTCGGTTTGCACAATTTTATGATTTTTAGGCTTTGCCTCAGTTTACCATAGGAAGTAGTTACTAGTAAGTCTACTAGTAACAGTATTTGTGTTCTTAGTTAGGTCAATTGTCGTTTGGTAAATGAAAAATTCAATTTTCGTTTTTAAAACAGAGAATCGGAAAGCCGATTTTTATTAAAACTCGGACTTGTCATTTGTCCGAGTTTGAGTAATGCCAAGTAATACGAAACTCAGCCGAGCGGAGTTTCTGTTCATTCCAACTCCTAAATTCCATCATTGCAAATCACCCACCATTAGAGCCTCAGGCTCTTCTATCCATCACCCATCCAGGCTCTTCTATCCATCACCTCTGGGCTTTCCACTTGAAACTAAAGTCTCATCTCATCAAATAACCCAACTTCGACTCACCTGATCCTCCGGCTTTCAATTCTATACCTAAGCAACATTTGCCTTAACAGCTACCCTGCCTCCTCTGACCCACTGGAAACCAGACTCTGATCACCTTTGGACAACCTCTATGACTTAAAACATCGTTCATGCATAAGCTGGTGCCCTGCTCTTGCCCTTTGAGTGGTGCTTTAGAAGTGCGGAGAATTACAATTACCAAGATCTAAGTTTATCCTGTACTTGAAACTGGTTTCAGTTGGACCTTGTCATAAAAGCCATCAGCTTTACTTCCTAAATAATTTTCTTGGGCTACAGATGTTATCTGTTTAAGAATGTTTGGTCAATCACAGTTATTTTCATCAGATTTTGTATGTTTAATGTGTTGATATGTGGTTGCAGATGCATCAGGGTCAGGTGATGGAGCTTCGTATCCCTGTCCTACCAGTTATAGTGGAGGGTTGCGTCGATGTCATCATCTCTGCCCAGAATTTCATCAGGACAGATCGTGAGACTGCCAGGCTCTGTGTTCAGGTGAACAATTTCTGCATATCTATCATCCATGGCATTACATTGACACCATAGTGGCCATACCCCTCCCCTCCCCCCATTCTTAAGTGCTGGAAGTGCAGCTGGTACAATTCATCAACTGTTGAAAAGTTTTGATTAACCAGTCATTAGAATTATGAAATTCCATCAGGTGACAGTAGGCAGCAGCAAATTTAGACTAGAGAAATGACTGAGTCAGACAGACAGACAGACAGAGATGGATAGAAAGAGTATTAGTTTTATAGTGAATGAATCTCTGCAAATGTCAGACTGTTTAGTACAGTATCAAAATGTTTATGAGGTACTTTATAGGATATTTTAAAAAATAAGATCCTAACTCCCTTGTTTTACTAATCTTCAGAACTATAATATGGGCTTAATTTTAAGTATATTAAAATTGAAGTCTGGTGAATCTATGGTCACTGGCACTGTTAACGGTGTTTCTATCAGTAACAGAAACTGTGTCTGTGAGGTACATGAGCTGCTTGACATCAATACTGGATGTGTTGATTTTAAATATCCATTGGGATTATTACATAAATTTTGTCATTTTAACAGTTAAGTAATTTGGAATTCAGACATCATCATCCTCAGCTGCATTTGTTGCCTTTGCAAGTTCCACTGTTGACAAATTCTACGCTTGGTTTCAATTATTCTCTTTTCTTGGCACCTGTTCATCTGAAAACTGATGCAGAACTGGAATTGAATTTATTCATCACTAATGAATGCCCATTGCATGTGCAATGCATAGGTTCGTTTAGTCCATTAGGTTAGAGCGATCAAGTTACTATGTGTTTTCTTCACATTTCAGTATGATGGCGTAACAAATTATTTGCACACACCATACTTCATAGACCTCATATCATCTGGTTCCATGGTTCTACCTGACCTGGCTGTTCCAGTTCCAGAGCGATTCATTAAGCCCCAAGAAAGACAACACTTGTATGTACCTGGTTCACCTGAAGCATACATTGGTGTTGTAGGTAAGTTTCCGAAGGATACGTTCTCTATTTGTCTACATGATTCTGCATATTGAACTGTTGCCTTCTAGAACCATCAACTTTAGTACAATAATGACTTCTATAACTCTTATGCTATCACCCCACTTGTATCCCATGTGCCTACTAGAGACTGGTGTGGGAACAGAAATGTATCCTCACTTGTAACCTGCATTTTTAGTTTTACTGTCCTTGCACCATCTCTACAACCTTTGTCCCATGCCCTCACCATCTTGCTGTGTTTTAGTTGTTGGAGAAGCTGGGACTTCAGCTACTCTAGTTCTACTTCTAACTGAAAACATAATGGGATGGGGTCAGTGACGAAATATCACATTGTTTCATGTGCATTATGAAAAATGTTTTAAATATTGTGTGGATTATTTATGATAATGTCAAACACTTACAACGTTTTATTGTGTACATTGATCATCTGTACAGTTTTCAGTCCCTCTTTACACAACTGAAACACTCTCATCTCCACGTCATAAATGTTCACCCACGTTTTATTCCAGATTTTTAAATAAATGAAAACAATCAACATGTAAAAAATATTTAAAAGCATATCAATGGCTATAATTTATTCAAATGTAAAAAATACAAAATGCTTGATTAGTTGCTCTGTCTCTGGTCATCATTGCTTCTCTTCTTGCATATAATACGGTGTTTGTTTGATTAAAGGTGATATCGTTGGAGGGGGTTTGACAACCGATGCAGCTGTCGATGCTGAACTTGCTCTCAGAAAACCCTTTGGTTCGGCTGAACAGAATCTTTACAACTTTGCGTACACTCTCTATAACCTCAAATATCTCAAAGCTACCAATCAACTGCGACCAGAAATACTTGAAGCCAACCTGGGATTCATGAACCTTTGTATGTCTTACGTTGTCTATTTTTCTTAATCTAATTAATTCAAATAATGTTGTTAATTTTGTTTTTCTCCTGATTTATAATTGTTTAAAATACATTAATCACATTTGACAATCTATGCTCACTGGTAAAGGATAAATGATAGCTTTGAACATGTGATACTCAAGGCAATCGATCTCATGCCTGGGACGCTTGAGGGGAGGATCGAACCTGTACTGTCTGCATTACAAGGCAAGCACTCTAACCAGATGACCCCCATGATTAATATTCAGGTCATACTTTCTTCAAATTTATGGTAGTATAGCAAAACAAAAGCATTTTTAGCTGTTCATTTTCAATATAGACATGTACTTGAAAAGATGTGAAGTTTCTGAACCAGATCTTATAGTATTTTTTGGATCTGAAAGTCTGAAAATGGATGTAAATAACATAACCTGTACGTCGTAGCAATGGAATGATCAAAAAACAAGTTTTAGTCTTAAAAGTGTTTCAAAGCAGCAAAATGTTACTTGCACAATAAATGGTGCATTTGTAAAGACAATAACTACCAGATTTTGATTTAGTTCTTTGATTTGTATTTTTGTTAATCCTATGTGATTGATTTTTGTTTTACAGATTTGCAACGTCAGATGAGCTACATCAATACAGATGGGTCATTCAGTATGTTCAGAGACTATCAGGAGCATACACCAAGTACATGGTCTGTAGCATGATTTACAAATCTCTCTCTGTATCTATCTATCTATCTATCTATCTATCTATCTATCTATCTATCTATCTATCCATCCATCCATCCATCCATCCATCCATCCATACATCTATCTATCCATTCTGCTTAGTTGATTATGTGATGTCGTTCTCATACCTCTCTCATGTAGAGGAACTCTGTTCAGCGTACATTTTCAAAGATGACTAATTAGTAGCATAAGATGACTAAGAAGTTGGTAACATTCGCTCACAAAAGCAAAGTTTTAGGTTTTCCTGACCTGTTTTTTTAGAGGCAATCAACAATAATCTAGCAATGCTTTCTTCACATGCCAACTTGTGTGACCCTGTACTGCCTTTCATCTTGACTGTTGAGATTTTTCACTAAATTTCTACATCAGTGGTCATCGCAATTGTTGTTGTATGTAAGGTTGACATCGTATGTTCTGCGGGTCTTAAACGATGCAAATGAGAAGGACTGGGAGTTGGATTTCTACATTGAGGTCGATCTGCTGAACCGCCTTATGCTGTGGTTGTGTCGGCAACAGGACACTGCCTCTGGCGCTTTCATTGAACGCTCTCCAGCCTATGACCGGAAGATGTGGGTGAGTGTCTGCTTCTCTGCCTCTGATCAGGTTGAATGCTGGTGCTGCTGCTGCCGCTTCATTTTGAAGGCACTCCTTACATCTAAAATGACCTAATATATCATGTGGTTAAATACCCATAAAGCCATTATTCATATTTTCATTCATAACGAAATTTATATAGCACCCCTTCAAGGCTACTACTCAGGAGTGCTTCCGACCCCAGCATGGCTAAAAGATCAGTTTTAAGGCAAGTATAAAAGGAGTCTGAGTGGACCATTGGCGACAACCCCAAAGCCAACGGGAGCGTGTTCCAGAGCGAGAGGCCAACCACTAAGAAGGCACGATTCTGTTTAGTAGTTGTACGGGCAAATGGGACAATGAGCAGCCCTCGCTCAGTAGAGCGGAGAGAGCGGCGACCCAGTGCACTCAGAGTAGAGTAACAGAGATCACAAAGATAGGCAGGGACGAGACCTAGCAAGGACCATTAGGCATCACTACAGTAATAATTATGAAGAGATCATTTTTTTATAAGAAAATAAGAGTGATTTATCCTCTGTCTTCAGACTGAGGCCAACAACAGGAAGATAAAATAAGTTATTGTATAGTTACTTCTTTACTTAATGAGGAAGGCAATGAGGAAGGCAATGCTTGAAGACATTTTGCTTGAATTATCATTTTGAAGTTGTACGCTTCCAAAACAAGGAGGCCATAAATTGTGAAGAAATGCAATGTCCTGATGGAAAGTTATTTTGTATAAATCGCATGGTAATGATTTCTACAGAATTAAAGGTTGCTATGTAAGACACAGAGATACTGAGACTGGTATTTTTGCCTCTGAAAGATGCCATATAAATGAGTTCGGTTACATCTGAAGTGTTGTAAATGTTTGTCATCTGTTGAATTTTTATTTTAGTCAAACGAATCGATGATTGAGGGAGAAATAAGAGCCAACAACTTCTCTCTAACTGCTCATGTGTTGATAACATTGGCAAAAAGTGTAAGAGTTACTGGGGTAAGTGGTGAATTTTTAATTACTGTAACTAATAGCACTGAATTAATTCACTAATTACATTATTGCAATTGTAATCATAAACTCAAGATTTCAACAGTGCCCACAAAAGTGCCTACAAGAGTGCCCACAAAAGTGAAGTTGTTGAAACCAGCTTTTCACAGGCGCTTAGTCAAAACAAAACTGTGTTCCAACTGCAATACAAGATGAGGTTCAACAGCTTTGAATAGGCGAGCACATCAAACTCTAATTCTGCATCCTGATGCATAAATGTCTGAATAACTGCGCACCATACTATCTCGCAGACCACATGAGGCTGCTATCAGATGAGCTCAACAGGTCGCATTTGCGATCATCAAACTCCTCCAATGTTTTTGTGCCAGGAGCCAAGACTAAAATGGGAGATCGATGGCCCACGTCTGAAACAGTCTTCCCACAACCATTCAGGAGACCAAAACCCTTCCTGATTTAAGAAAACAGTTAAAACTCTACTTTTTATGCGATCTTGAGCACAAATATTTTTAATTTACGCTGACAGTGACAATCTTGTAAAGCACTCTATAAGTAGCTTGCTACCAAAAGGTGCTTTATAAAGGGTCGTAATATCAATTACAATCACAAGGCAATCTGCTGAAATGACAGGAAGAACCAACATGGCTGACATATTTAAATGTTGGATGAAGCAATAATGTTTACTCCATTATAAAGACAGTCATCTTTGAGCATCTCTGAGTGCCAGAGGGGCGTTATTTTTAGCGAAGAAGGGGCGTTATATCATGTCTTTACATTAGAATAAGATGGGGATAACCTAGACTACATAAGTCTAGGTCATCTAGACATCAACTTATTGTAGCTCCCCAACAAATTTGCAATACAATATTGCAATATTGCTGGAGATTCTGTGTAATATTAAGTATTTAATATTAAACATTAATATTAAATGTTTAATATTTAGTATTAACTGCTAAGTATGTGTGCAAATATTTTGACAAATGGCTGCTTTTAAGAATCTGTGTAATGTTCAAGTGGACGTAGGTTACATCTGATTTAGTAATTTTTGAAGTTGTATGCTTCCAATATAAGGAGGCCATAAATTGTGAAGAAACGCATTGTTGTTTCGTGCCACTCTGTTGTTCTGTTGCCTGTGAAAGGGTGCTATATAAATTCACAATGTTGTTTTTCTCTTAACTTTGTGAAGGAAGCTGAAGTTTGTAAGACTCGAGCGTCACAAAGAGCTAAGCTTTATCTGGAGAAGCATTACGCTGAGATGACTGATGTCTACCAGACAGCAATTACTGCCTACGCACTTCATCTCGTTGGCAGTTCAGAGACAAGTCAGATTTATAGCAAGCTGGACAAAATGAAAATAACTGGTGAGAGAACCACACAACCCCACACACAAACACACTGTCATATTATCTAATATGACCATTCACTGTACATGTATTTATTAACACATTAATTAATTCATATTTCTATTCAAAGTTCATGTGACCAGCTAAGATCAAGTGATGGTAAGGTTAGACCAGATTATTCATTGACAGTCTGAATGACTTGAGTTAACTTCTGCTATTGATTGTGTGGTTTCAGTTGTATGCTTTAGATAATTGTCTTCAACTTCTAGGTGGGAGGAGCATGCCTCGTATGGGATATGTGCTAGATGTACCCGATTGATGAAGCCAAACTCCATCAAAGTTTGTTGCCGTGTTGCCAAAAGATGTAGTAGCCTCCTTCAATATCATCTTGTCTCTGGGTCTTTATACTGTTTACTATTCTACCCTCAAGGAATTGGTAGCTGAAAAATGCTGGCAAATTAAAAATAGGAGTTTGACACAGGGTCTATGCAGATGACTATAAGAACCCAAATGCTAAGGTGGAACATATTTTTGGCAATGTTGTTACAGGTAACTATGTGTATTGGGCAAATAAACCAATTCCTGACAACGAGGTGAAGATGATAGATACAATTCCTTACTACCAGCCAAGGCGTTGGTATGACAATGAGGCCTACGCAGTCGAGGCCACTTCCTATGCACTGTTGACTTACTTACGAAGGACATATTGGAAGGAGTGCTCACCAATTATGAAATGGTTACAGACAATGAGGAACAGTTACTATGGTCAGGCCTCCACTCAGGTAACAAACACTCCGATAATAGAAACTTCATTTTGCAAAATTATGAACCACTAATATAAAGAAGACAGAAATAGTTTACTTCCAAAACCATCATCATCGTTGTGATGAGTAGCTGCTAAGATTAATTGACAAGTTATTACAGGAGTTGAATTTAATTGTCGGCAGCCATGCAGAGCATACATGACATTATACATATGATTTAGCCAATGCTGCCGCCTAGCAAAAGAAGGATTAGACAACCTTAGGGGGATATAGGTATCGAACTCAGTTTCTCAGTGCTCCAATGTGTTATCTCTTCCCCCAAACCAGATGAATTGTGATTATTCTGCAGTTGTGAGGCTTGAGACTTGTTGCAGTAAGTTCTTGCCTCAGGGTGACTTTGAAAGTTTTTGCACCCTGTTTTGAATAAACAAAGAACAGAGTTCAATTGGTTGCTTTCTTTTAATTTCTGGCACATTGCTACCAGTGCATACTTGCTTGTAACAGACTTAGCACATGTACAGCAGAATAGTTGAGGCTCAATACCAAACCTTAAACTTATGAATGATGGTCATGTAGTTGTGACTGTGTTTGATTGCACAGGACAGTGTGACAGCTCTTGTTGCTCTTGTCGAATATGCTAAACTGGACACAAACCGAGCTCTGTACAACATAGAGATCGCTTTAGATGTCACTTCGATGGGTAATGCATCATTTAGAGTGAAGTTATCAAAAGAAAACTGGCCAGATCTTCAGAAAGTGGAGGTTGGTTTCTATTGAAGATAAACATTAGAAAGATAAAAGGTAACCCATCCTGAAGGAGCATCGGATGATATCTTGACCAAGGGGGGCAAATGTTACCATCCCAAGTCCAATGACAAGACACCTTTCTAGGCTTCAAACTCACACCAGTACAAATTTAACAATGCTCAAAGGATGGTAGGCTAAATAGGCTAAACCATGAGCCTTGATATTCCAAGGCTTTTCCTCCATCCATGTACTAACCAGGTTCAGCATTGGGTAACTGTTTCACTGAGACTGCCAGTACATGTAATGTAATGTAATGGAGCACTTATATAGCACCATTTGATAAGTAGATTTAAGCTACAGTAACTTTTGATGGTGCTCTATTGTTTTACTATCTTTTATAATAGGCCCAATAAGTTTTATGAAATGTCTTCTCTGATTCAGCGGTTTTTCACTCATTTCAAAGTTCCTGCTGTTGTTTGTAATTTCATAATATAATAAATGCACGCAAGTAAGTATAGCTTTATGACGTCATTAGTAAATGCAGAATGCCGAAATTGAATATAAAATAGCATATAGACGTAATATATTGTAAAATACGATTAATGTATTGTAATGTATTAACACATTTTAATAAGTGAGGGACATCCTGATTATAAATCTCTTTCTAGCGAGAATATTAGAGAGTGGAATTTCATGGTTATATGGACGAAGCCGTAAAGAGTAGGCTTACAGTGTATAATGAACTAGAGGGAGAAAACCGTGGAGAACATGCCCTGGGTCAGCAAATATATTAGCAAATGGAGTGCAGTCAGCTCCAACACATATGTCTTTGAATGTATGTTAGAATGGAGTTTTAGCTAAATATGTTGATTGCAGGTTTGAGCCACTGAGTGGATTTTGTTTATCGAGTCTGTTGACCATGGAAAAGTTGTTCACACATAAACAGACATGGTGTCACAAAGTCATATGATTTGGTCCAAAACTAAGCTTAGAAGTAAGCAGCAAGTTCTCTGATGCCATGCTCCTATATCCCAATTTTGATTCGTCCATTAACAACATGGAATCAGACTTACTTATTGTTTAGTGCTTACAAGACATCCTTTAGCCCTTTAACAACCAGCACATAGTAAAACGTAAGGCATAATCAATAACGCTTGTCGCTAAAGGTGACCTATAAATATTTGTGCCCATCGACACCAAGTGGCTGGCATCAGGAACTGATGATGATAAATATGCAGATCCATGCATGTATTGACCTATATGTAGATAAATATGCAGATCCATGCATGTATTGACCTATATGTAGATAAATATGCAGATCCATGCATGTATTGACCTATATGAAGATAAATATGCTGATCCATGCATGTATTGACCTATATGTAGATAAATATGCAGATTCATAGATTATTGTTTGTAGCTCTAATGAATTTCTGGTACAATTTCTTCTTTAGATTTATCCTGTCTGGGGAAGTGTTCGTGGAAGAGCCCAGGGAACGGGTCTTGCTCTGTTACAGGTAGTGTCTTTGAAATTGGGACTACAGGCATCTATGAATTGCGTTATCCCTGGCTATACAATCAGTAGTCCTCCCACTCATGCTACCACAGAATGTAGTATATATTACTAAATGCTAAATTCAGTTCATGGACTGTGACTTAGGCCAACACCAAATGTCTGATATTACTAAATTACTAGAAACAATTAGCTGAGACATAGGGATGACCCTATGAATCTAGATGATGTGATGTCTACGTGTGCTCCATCTATGTATGCATTGCGGGTGCTTCGATCACAACGGACAAGATGCTTCCACTGCAAGAAGTTGTCCGAAAAACAACAGTGGTTTCATTAAAGTATACTTCCATTGCTGTTCGCCCATGAATAGGATGAAGCATTGTGTGGATACCTCTCCACAGCACCATCAGTAAAAGTTCTGGATGAAGTAGGGAACGTTTTGCTTGTTGCAGACTAGTCATATCAGTGCCAAGTGTAACCTGTAATCTAGGCCCCATGGATTTACCTTGCCATCGGAAGGTGACCGGAATTTTATGTCCAGACTTCTCTATAGAAATATACATAGAGTAAAGTAAGATTGGTTGTAGTGCTATGGGATAAAAGATCTTTGGGTAGATTCTGTTTGAACAGACTGAAATATTAATTAACTAAAGACATTTTGCAAAAGTGGTTGCAATCTTGTCAGCTTGATTCTTCTCTGAATTAAACGAATATTGGACGATTGATTGAAAGTGAAGACCATGATTGACATGATTCTGTGAATCAGACAGACATAAAACAATATTGAAAAAGCACAAGTGTTACCTTTTGGTTAACATTTGCCATCTTATCATTAAAAGTGGGTATTTAACACCTTGCCATGTTCATCTGCTAACAAAACTTAAAAGTACATTTTAATATGTGTAGCAGTCCAGTGCAAGACTGAAATGATGATCAAGATAGACAGTATAAAAAAGACAGTCTACTGTAATTCTTTGTGCTAGCTACAAATGCGTCACCTGTGCCACATAGAACCTTTTATAGACATTTGCATAGCACATGCGCGGTAAAAACTATTAGATGATGTCATAAAATCTGGTGATTCTGGGAATAACAAGTGACTGTATATTATGTTTCAGCTGGCAACTCAAGTTAATGTCGAATATTCTCACCAGATCCTTCCAGTCGCTGAGGAACATTACTTTGATGTTGAACTTGCAGAGTACACATTTTCTGGCAAAAATTTCTCCATTTTCAATGTCACACCGTGTGCAAGGTATGTGTCTCCACGTTGATGTGATGCGGTTTAATAAGTTCTTAAAGATTTCACAGCAGCTTTGATAGAAACAAAACATTGGCTTCTGTTTTGAGAATGCTGTGAACATGCAAACTTATAGGTCTGGAAATCGCAACAATGTAACTTTACTCATCACCTATTCAGACACTCATTGCATTGTTGGTTGTATAATCAAAGTTTCAAAGAACTATTACTCACAATTATTGGCAGGTTTCTCCATGGTTGCCAGGTTTGCCAGGTTTCCATTTCATTTGAATGCATTTGAATGTGGTTTCTCAGGTGGGCCAGGCCTGACATCAGTGAACGAAGTGGACATGCTGTACTGGAAATGTATGTTCCCACTGGCTACATTGCAACTAACGACGTCCTCAGAGCATATGCCCAATCTGGTAAAGTGCCTACACTACACAGAGCAGAACAGTATGGCAGAAAACTCGTCTTCTATTTTGACTATGTGAGAGTCACCGTTATATTCTTTTTATCTAATATGATAATGGGTGTTCTCATCGTCCTTCATGTCTGCTTTAAGATGTTTGTTACACTGACTAGCTGAGTATGGTACTTATTGGTTTAACATGGAATATAATTGATCCAAAGGATTAAAAATCAGATGAAAAATCAAATTTAGGAATAAGTACGATATATACAAAAGACACTTGTAGAATTTCAGCGTCTTCAAAGAAGTTTGAGCTTCGTTTGGCCTAACATAATTCATGATTCTGTCACTACACATATAATTGCTATAACAATGTAGAGAAACAAAAAAATAAGCCACCCTAAATTCAAATTGCATAGCAGACCACCAGAGAATAACAAGGTTACATGAACTGTGAGGAAATGACATTGGATTACTTTTCATATTTGCAAAGTACATAGATAAGCATTTCCTTACGATTGCCTTAACAGTTTTCAACTAACCTTTTTGCCTGCTTTTATCAGAACAGGAGTACATAATATTCCCAGCAAAATGTCTCTTAAATGTTTAACATGACTATGATTGCTAAATGCGAAAAATCTGTTGTAGCTGGAAGCTAGCAGACGAACGTGTGTCAACGTACGGCTAGACAGATGGTACCCTGTGGCAAACATGACCATACAACACAAGCTACGAGTATTTGACTATTATGAACCAGGTAATAATGTTTGTCATGGTTGATATTAAAAACTATTAGTTATATATTTAAATTTATAAGTGTGTCACATAGTTACTAGATAAACTTTACGTTACATATTCATTTAAAATCCATTTTGTGGGCATAATATGGAAGTGTCTATAGGTCCATAATTGTCAATACTTGTATAACTAAATTATGTGCCCTATTTCTACAGTAAGGTTTGAAAAATATTTAACATCTAATTCTTATGTGTCTCTTGTGCCAGTTTTTTTGAGCTGCCCTTGGTTTACAAAAATCAGATTTAAATTAGCATTTAGCTTTTTGCTGTCAACAATTTTTTAGATGCTGAACTGAACACAAAATTTACTGACCCTAATAAAATCCGTGTACATTATACACTGATGTCATATCGCATATGTCAACAGTGGCACACTGACTGGATCATATAACTGCTATCTGAGCCATTTTCTTCAGATAGGTTTGGCTTTTCAGTGTACTATAAAATAATGTCTGCTACTGACAGTGAAAATACAAATGTTGGTGTTGTGAAGCAGTAGTCATATTTCAGGAAAATGAGTAAAGTATCAATACTACAGTTTTAACCAATGCACATTGGGTACATTTGTTGTCAACAGGTAGCGTATTTCACTCCTTTATGCCCTCTGATGAACGTTATGGAAAATTGTGTGGTATTTTTTAAATGAAGTCTTTATGAAACTTTCCTGCAGATTATTAGTATTATGACCATACAATTCTAACTTGTGATGATAAAGTTTCTAAAGACTGTAATTTCATTTATTTTACTAATAATGCAAAAATCAGACTATAAAATTTCTTTTAATTGTTGGGTACAAAGTGAAGGTAAGTCTCTAACAGCTCAGGGAGGAAAATGATGGCTGCATTTAAATGTCCACTTTTTTATTTGTTAGTCTCAAATGGTCTCATTTTCAGTAAGGGGCTTTAGAGGCACAGTTAGTATTGGTCTAATAAAAAGACAAGCATATCAGTTTGACAAATTTTATTTTAAATGATTCATCCTATTAATTGCATTATTTTAGGAAAATCTTTGTTACTTGGACAATATGTCTCACCTGTGAGTGTTGTATTTGCTATGAGGCTAAGTCTGAACTGAAATAGAAGAAGAGCTGTTCCTTAATTAAGCTAGCTTGGGAGGCAGTCATGAGTATGCTCTACCTTGGGCATGCAGGGACGACCTGCTTTCCGCTCTTCCACACATGAACCCTACACAAACTGCAGTTAGACAGCACTTCGCTTTCTCTGTGGTCGGCCCTTTGACCTAGGGTTCACTCAGATGCATTTTATAGTAGCCTTAAGACCGTTTTCTTCAGCAGAGATTGAGTTGGGAGCACTCCTAAGAAGTAACCTTGAAGGGGCGCTATATAAATTTTCATAATGAATGAGTGAATGAATTAGCAATATAATTTTCTTTGCTTCAACATATAAGGGCAGATGGCCAGTCCTCTCCCTCATTGTCATCTTCCCATTGACAGTGTGCGATAGGTTACTAATTATAGCAGAGGGACTAGCAGAAATCTTGGGAAGCACAAATTTTGAGATAACTATGTTCGAAATTAGATGTGGATGTGGTACAACTTAAAAGTTTTGATGTTAAAGATTTTCTGGATGTGAAATTCACGACTCATGTTAGATTATATGTTGAACAGTTCAGAAGTTGTGAGTATACAATACAGAAAGACAAGACAACAGTTTCCTGTGCTTAAGGAAGTGTAGATCACTTTTACCTTGCAGCACTTATTAAGAAATGTAAAAGTATGAACAGCTTTGCTGCTTTACTGATTTTGTGTGCATAAAAATTGCTCTAAATTGAGAAACAAATATGGATAATTTTTAGGTATGCATAACACAACACTGTACAACACATGGCACCTCTTCAACTTGCATGTATGCCAAGTGTGTGCATCGTATCAGTGTCCGTACTGCCTCTACTACAACAGCGCAGAAAGATGCTGTTGGAAATGGTCAACCAAGGTTGTCATGCTTATCAGCCTCGTGTTGTACTACTTATCACCGAGTGACAGATATGTGACATCGCATTGAACTTCATCAAAGACACTGTGGACTAAACTATTTTTAGTACATACCATATGGCTTTTGACTGTTGTGATAGCAATAATATGCAGTAGGAGTGTGATGATGTCTGAAGTATACATTGAAGACAGTTGTCGTGCAAATAAGAAATCTTTCTATTTTAGGTGATCAGTGTGTACATCACGAGTGACTCACATTTTGAAGAGTAAACAGGAATCTGGTATAATCAAAGTTAGTTTGTTTAATGATTGAATGTGAAATTCTACAGATTTATGAATATTGTTCTTATGTTTATATGATTGTATCTGGGCTTTTACACAGCTCGTTTCAAGAACCTCTTAAAAGCATTGTCTATGGGATTTTAAATCAGGTTCATCTAAACACAGTTTAGATGAACCTTTAGGTTTTAACACTGATTTGCCGGGGGGGGGTCGAGGGGGTTGGACCCCCATGCTTCTATCCCTTGACCCCTCTGCTTATAAAGTCTGATCAACCCCCTCGGGGGTCGACTCGACCCCCTCACATTCATTGAGCGCACACTGCACAGGCATTACTCGAAACAGATTTTTTCGGCCATGGACTGACAGGCTTCGAAATGATTTCAGTCGTGAAGAAATGATTTGAGCCGAGACGGAATGAATTCAGCCAAAACGGGCAATTAGCGGCCCTGCTCATGTGTTGCTTTTCACAAATTACCGGCTAAGCACCTGGTATAAGGACTACATATATGTATATATATATGTATACATATATATGTTATATATATATATATGTATATATAGGCTATGCACACACGGAAATGTATAAAAATAAATAATTGACACTGAGTGCAGGGAGCGATGCTCAGAAACCATATTCTCGCATTACATACCAGATGAAACACACGTTCATCCAGATTTTCAAATATTCCCCCACCCCCACGCTAACTTTGGAACTAGCCCAAGCCTCGATGAGGGAGTAAGTCATTGAAGTGAAACTTAATACTACTCTACTTTGTGAGTCAGTAGGCATAATCAAACAATCAATTGAATATTCCTGCGGACGCCCGTAGACCTATACAAAATATATAAAACAAAACGGGCATTTGAGTGATTCTGCCTTGCCACAGCGTTGGATTTAACAGAAATGAAGTCAGTTAGCAATCAGCAAACGATATCTTCTTTCTTCAAACGTTCTAAATTACTCAGTCCATATATACTGTAACATAATTTACTTGTAAAAAACCGTTCAAACTCTTGAGTAAATTTAATTACGCATGTGTTATGAATAAATTTAAAATGCGACATGGTGTTCAGTTGCTACAACACTAGGCCTACGCAAAGTTGTTCAACAAAGACATGTAGTTAGAAGGCGAGCTCCCAAATTTTATTGTTCGTAAATAAGCTGGTGCCCCACGCATGGGCTCCTAAAAGTGTGAAGCTTATGATTACCACAAGTAGGACTATTAACACGTTTTGCTGACAGTTATTTAACATGTAGGGCCAAGGCCTAGATCATTTGCCCAACATGCTAAGTTAACTAAATATTAATTTTCGACTGTGCCAACCAAGGCTTTTTATTTTGTTATAGGAAAGTTTAAAATATGTGAACGTAGTAGGCCTAAACGCTTTTTTATTAAGGATTAGGAAATGTAAAAAGTAAGTTTTACATAATGGTTTTGTAGACTCCATGTGGTTGCTTGACATGATATTAACACGTTTTTAATAATAATAATTATTATTATTATTATTATTATTATGTCACATATGGTATTATTCATCATTGGCATTGCCAACGGATCTGTCATCAGGCCATCTGGGTCGCCGCTTGTCAGTGGATTGTAATCTTGACATAGTGCCCTGAAAAGCCACCACATTGAAACGTTGGATCAATGCCTACAAGTTCTGGAAGAGGAAGTTTGTCTCTCGGGTGTCACCGGTAGTTGTCGAAAGTCGGCGTCCAGTCTCAGACACAAAGGCGAGGCCCTCACTATTGAGGGGACCGAAGGTTTCTATAGCGATTGGAACAAAAGTGTATTTTTTCTCCAGCTCAGAATATGTCGTGTGTTTCCTTGTGGCTGCTATCTCCGCCGCTACAATTATTATTATTATTATAAAATTGAGTGCACAAGTGTTTATATTGTTTAGTTAAACTACAGCTGCACAAAAGAGCCTCTGAAGGCAACTGCGTTAAAGCGCTGGATGCAAACTGACAATCGTTGGAACAAGTAGCTTGTCTCTCTAGGGTCTCTGGTGACATGTGTCAGAAGGCGACCCAAGTCTTCGATGAAGTCTATTCCTTCGTTATTGACTGGGCCCATGGTCTCAAAGGCCAATGGAATGAAGAGATAGCTGACAGCGAGCTGGCTGTACTTGATGGTCTTCCTGATGGTGGCCACCTCCGCTGCAGCCCCCACCGAAGATGACGTCGCTTGGAGATATGATGGAGCCACGGTGTCAATCACTGTCGCATCCCATATCAGGTTCCGTCCTCTTCGCCAAGGGATCAGCGTCAGACCATTAGGGCGTTTTCCGTCCGTTCTGGAGAGTCCTGGGGTTCCTTAATATTTGCGAAACCAGCGCGTGTGAGTTCTGATTATGTCGTTTAATGCTGCGTGCCTGGCGAACCGCCCTGGTCCAAGACCACAAGAAAGCCCGTGTGCTCCTTCCGCATTGACTCGTGACCCGCATGGGCATACATGTGGCTCACAAATGCGTGTCCCCAGACGGAGACCCACCGCAATTCTGACAGCTTCGTCGTCTAGGCGAAGTCCACATGAAGTGATTGGTAGGGCAAAGAGCCAGTCTCCGGCATGCGGTGCTGCGGCTGCCTTGAATCGCGCCTGATGGTATGGCTCGGTTTGGGCAATGCTCAGCTCGGCAGCTGCCTTCTGCAGTAGCGGCTTGTCCCAGTTTGATTGCTTGTGTGCTGCATCATTGTCCGGACGCATCATTTGGCTCTCGGTGCACCACAGATGTTCCATCTTCTCAAGCAGTCCGTCGACGTCGGACCAGGTGCTGCCTAACATGGAGGACTGCAGTGGTCGGGTGCTCGCAGCGGAGGCCAAAAAGGCGGGAAGCGCCAGCGAGGTGACTCGACGAATTCCTAATCCTCCCATCTTTACTGGTAATGATGCTTGAAGCCATTGGTCGTTCGATAGGGTGATGTTGAAAACTGCCTCTAAACCGCTTCGAAGAAGGTCGTCGAATTTGTGTAGCAAAGAGTGACCCGTGCATGAGCTGCATCTTAATGTATATATCAGTTTCTGGGAACTGAGCGAATATCTGAGGAGCACCAGAGCGTCGTGTTTGGCTACAGACTCTAGTCTGGTAACTGCTAAGGCCAGTTCCTTGCATCTGCCCTCCAGACATGTCGTCAAGGCCTCGCTGGTGGACAATGGCGCGCCCAGCAAACAGGCTCTCTCCGGAGAAATTGACATATAGTGCTTGAAGACATCGTCGGAAACTAGTCTGTTTTGGCGATGGATGATCTCGCATTTGTCTTGGTTGAGTCGAAGCCCTAGTTCCTCTCCTCGCAGTTCCAGCATTCTCACATCTTCCGCCACCGTCGCTTCCTCTCCTCCTAGGGTTAGATCATCCATGTAGCCCAGTACCAATGGTGACAACATCTCCTGTAAGATTGGCTGCAATGGAAGGCAAAAGAGCAAAGGGCCAAGCGAGTCTCCCTGTTGAGGTCCAACCTGTGACGAAATGGTATACTGACCAAACCGAAGCTCTGAGGTTTCCGCGTATGCTAGGTGATAGAATGGAGCCAGTTCCGGCAGGACCTCATCTATCGAAGACAGCATTCTGTCTCTGTAGAGACTGTTGAAGGCATTCTTGAAGTCTAGCTTCACAAGGATTGACCCTGTCGGCAATGCTTCCAGGAAGCGCCTCGCCGCATGGACCGCTGCCTCTCCTCCCCCGGAATGCCAACCCCAACCTGTCTCGGTGCGAGGTATGCCGTTGCCTTTGGAACCGCGAAGGTGCACGCACATTTGGATGCGAGCCTGCGCCAGTAATAGCCGATTACAATCGGGTGTAGGCCTCCGGAATCCTTGCGAAGTGCCATTAGAGTGCCTCCAAAGAGTATCGGTCTAATCTGTTCAGGGCATTCGCCTGTCAGAAGGAGGTTGACTAGTCCGGTGACGGATGGGTTCAGTTCCGATCCAATTTCTGCGCAATTCACCAGGTCCACCAGATGCTGTGGTCGAAGACCATCTGGTCCCCCTGAAGAACCTAACTGGAAGGAGCGGATCCGTGCGAGGACCTGCCTTTCTGTGGCTTGGAACGGTGTCATTTTAAGTTTTTCCGTACTAATTGAGCGGTCGGGCGGATTCTGAGGACGTTTTGAGCGTAGTTCCTCCAAGGTTACAGTCTGCATTGGCAGGCCTGTCGGTCGAGGTTAGGATTCTGACGGCGGCTCTAATTTGCCATCCTCTAATTTGGAAGCAACTGCTGCGGCCAACTCATGGACTTCGCCTGCTCTAGATCTTACACTGGTTGTTGGTTTTTGGGATATCGGAGAAGATTTCGTCCCTCTTAAGCTGCCAAGACGTGTGAAAGTCTTCCACCCGCTTCTTGATCGTTGTTGATAGATTGTGGCGTTTACCTCCTCTTCTTGGTTGTTCTAAAATTGTCGCGCCAAAAGTCAAAAGCATCTGCCATGTGGTCGGATTTCCGACATCGTTCAGTATTTTGTTGATGATGGTAGTGAGAAGTCTTCCGGTTTGTGGTCTGGCGGCTTTGGGAATGCGTTTCAACAAACTGTTTAGTAGGGATGGGTGGGAAATTCTGCAGACTTGAGGAGCGATGATGTTCTCCGATAGACCGTCCGTCCGAGTGTCTGATGTGATCGGTTGGTCAGTGTCCGGCGTACAGAAGTTACTGTAGTCCACGCCTTGGTTGTCAGTGTGACCGCAGTTCGTCGTTAGAGGGGGCTTATGTGAACCCGGACATGGTTGTTTTCGAGGGCCGTGTAGATGGACCCTTCCATCTCTGTTATGTAACTGTCTCTCAACCCTACACACGCTGCAGACACCTTTTGCCTTTTGTGAGGGTCGTAGTGGTATTGTGGTATCCATTCGGGAACAGAATCATTCAGTTTTTATATTCATCCAGAAATAAATGTTTGAAAATAAACGGAAGGCTGAGATAAATGTTAAATATTGCGTTCAAATCTCAAAAGACAGAACGTTGCCATGGTAATGACGACGACGTTAGCCATTTAAATGCAAAATGGTGCAGTTTAAATGGAAGCGATGAACGCTGATAAAATTTAAAAACCAAACTGACTTTGATCCGGGATGATTCGGTTCTGAATGATGAACTCTTCGGTGTGACAAGATGTTGATTGGTCTAATAATCCATAAATCAATTTGTAACGACGGCGTATGCCGGAGAATTCATACAAATAGCGCCAGGCGTTAAACAATCGACCAACAACGTCAACAGCGTTAACCATAATAATAATTATTTTTATTTTATTAAAATGTATTAATTTATCATACTTGCATTGTCTCACACTGCTAGTAATTGCAGAATCTAGAGTTATTGTGGAAGTTAATTAATTACCAGACAAAAAAATAAGGAAAGTTGGAAATGTTGGCTATTTCCATTATTTTTTCTGTGTTAATCAGACTAGCCAAGGGGTTTGAAACGCGAGGAACAAATCGTGAATAAAAAATTCATTGCGGCTCAGGAAATTATTATTAGGTCTTTTTGTATAATTAAATTTTCGACCACCCTGCTTCTTTTTGAAAAATCGGACCCTGTCTAAACAAGTGACGAGGATGTTACCTGGGCCGACTTAACAGGAATAGTGAGAATGTTTGTAGAAATAATAATGTATCAGAGGGAGGGATGGAGGGACCTGTGTGTAGAGCACTTGCACTGATTCTGGTAATGTATCAAAGGGAGGGAGGGACCTGTGTGTAGAGCACTTGCACTGATTCTGGTAATGTATCCAAGGGATGGAGGGACCTGTGTGCAGAGCACTTCGCCCGATTCTGGTAATGTATCCAAGGGATGGAGGGACCTGTGTGCAGAGCACTTGCACTGATTCTGGTAATGTATCAAAGGGAGGGAGGGACCTGTGTGCAGAGCACTTGCTCTGATTCTAGTAATGTATCCAAGGGAGGGAGGGACCTGTGTGCAGAGCACTTGCACTGATTCTGGTAATGTATCCAAGGGATGGAGGGACCTGTGTGCAGAGCACTTGCACTGATTCTGGTAATGTATCAAAGGGAGGGAGGGACCTGTGTGCAGAGCACTTGCTCTGATTCTAGTAATGTATCCAAGGGAGGGAGGGACCTGTGTGCAGAGCACTTGCTCTGATTCTAGTAATGTATCAAAGGGAGGGAGGGACCTGTGTGCAGAGCACTTGCACTGATTTTGGAAGCGAGGAATTTGTAAATCTTGTAAAGGCAACTGAATGAAGCAACTGACAAGTGACCAAAGCACAAACAACTCTTTTATAGGGGTAGAAGCAACCAACCGAGCAGCAAGGTCTTCAATTTGATTCTTCCTTTCATAATTTTAATTCCTCAACAGCTTATGTAGCCAGTGCAACATATTTCTCATAAAATTATGTCTGAAATAGGACAATTGGATAAACTATACAGGCAGAATAGTTCAGAACGGACTGCAGCAAACTGACTCCATGGCTACCGTCATTGTACTCAGTAATGTGTGCATACGTCACATGAGGTCGGCTCAAACTAAGAATAAGTCAGAATCAATAGCTTGTCTCCTGCCTTGATTATGCTAATTCACTTTTTGTTGGTCGCTCAGACCTTGAACTCAAAAGGCTGCAACGCATCCAAAACACCTTAGCTCGAGTAGTGCTATATCCCACTATGAACATGCTCCTCAGTCCTACTCCACCAGCTGTATTGTCTTCCTGTTGAATTCAGAAATAAAATTTAAATTAGCTATTTTTACCTACAAAGCTCTCAGCACCAGTACACCTATATTCATGCTCTCCTCGTCGCCTACGATCGTCAAGTACAGGTCTCTTAGCTGAGCCATGATGCAGCACAGTCAAATGTGCTCTTGTAAATTTTGTGCCTCTGCTCCTAAGGTTTGAAATTTACTGCTACTCTCTCTTCATAGCTCAAAATTCACTTCCTTCCTTCAAAGCGTGGCTCAAAACTCACTATTTCTCCTTGGCTCTCAAGGATTTGGAAATCTAAATGTATCTTTGCCAGGCGACTGACTATCTGCACTTCAGATTCACATTTCGGTGTGGCCTTCCATGGCTGTACGCGTTACAAATTTAATTAATAATAATAATATGCAAATGTGTTTTTTCATCAAGTCACAATGCAATTTTTTGTGTATAGCGTTGCACAACACTTATAATATATAGTTCCTCTTGTGTTCTGCAGTGCACTGACCAAGAGTAACCTCCAGGCATTTCACATTATTCTTGCTACATTAATTAGTAACAAAATTCCTGCTGTTATCATCTTCAACAGTTTCTTCTCTCATTTCCTGGACAATTATTTAGACCTATAAATAATAAGCCTAATGCATTGATCAGTCTGCCAACTTTTCAGCAGATAATTTGGGGCAGTTTAACAAGAGTGTTTGCCTTTTTTACCATCTTTTATTTAACTTGACTTGCGTAAAGTTTGTCACGGGTTGTTCATAAAGTTTGTCACGGTTGGTTCTTTCAACTCTTTGTTAGGTATGTTCCTATCAACCTATGCAGCTGAAATTTTGCACACATTTCAGGCCTGCATGACAATGCTTTGTATCACATTTTTACGGATAAAACTCAAAAATTTAGAAACAAATGTCAAAAATGCAAAAATTAAATATCATTTAACCACTCCTTGGCGACCTACACTCTGGCAAATATACATCATCAATGATATGTAATCAAAAATCTCTTAAGGAGAATTGGAATGATTGCACCATCTACCAGATAAAAGAGGGTCTCAAAAAACCCATGTTTTTACTTTCACTTGCTCTCTACTTCCCTCGATTCGAATCCTGGACCTTTTTCCTTACCAGATGTGGTGCAAAATATTTTCTAAGACCAACTTTGCTCTGGCCACCTTGCAGTTGCCCAGACACCTGTTGCAATAATATGTGTAGAATATTTGCTCCAAACGCAGGCTCACGAGACTCCTAACTTAACGATAATTCTATTTTACACACCATTTTAAACACTTATCAGTCTGCATGCCACCATTTTTATTACTCAAGTATCCTGATTTGCCTTCTCAACTACTGCAACTCGTGGTACAGATGTATTTTTATTACTGTTACCAAATGATACCATACTCTACCTGCAGCATATATTTTCAAACATGCCGACAAACAAACATGTTTTCTGGAATTTTCAACAGATGTTCGAAATTTTAAAACAATGAATGGAAAAACCGTCACTGCACATATATACCGGAAGTGTGAGGAAATATTTGGTTTAGGGTTGTGTGCTGCGAGCTTTTTCACCATCATCGCTCCTCTCCTCCTTTTAGCATTGGTTAGGTTTGCCAGACTTAGTTAACATTCTGTGTTATGTTTCCATAAAATACCTATTAAGATTTGTACATAAGCCTATACGTGTTTGGCTTTGGACATATCTATTTGTAATGCATGTAATCATATATTAGTCATTAACCAAAAAAAACAACTGTCTTAATTGTTCTTGAGACAGAAATGTGGTCTTGGTATTGATCATGAGTACAGGTGTCTTGGTCCTGTACTCTGTGGTCCTGGTCTTGGTCTCCAACCATGTTGTGGTCTTTAACTTTTGGTCCTGCTTACAGTACTGACTTACATGTAGTATGTTATCGTATCAAATCTGGTTATTGTGGCGTTTTTGCGCCGGGACTGCCATGGGGTAGCGTTTGGGCTCCCTATGGGAGCATTTTCGCTCCCTCTGTGGGAGCAATCTCGCTCCATAAGGAAGCGCAGAGTTGCACTCGACACAGACAGAGCTAGCAGCTACAGAGCGAGAGCACACAGAAGGTCGGAATTGAACAATAGGCTGATTCATTGTGTTGACTGATTGATGCTGATTTAGTTAATAATGAAACCTATTCGTCGAACAACGATTCATTTCGTCTCTAGCCTAGTGATTTTCGAATTCGTAGCAGTCTCGAAAGCCTGCGCCAGACCGGGCAGGTCCTACTCCACAGACGATCAAGAAGACGGGGAAAACCTTAGAGCTCGGCCTTCCGGGGTACCAGAAGAAGAAAGGAAGGAATTCAAGGTTTTCCCAGGGTGTTCGCCCCAACTGCTGCTGACATGTGAACGCCCGGTGCCGTCCTCAACCGGGGTTCGCCACATTATTTATATAGCGCTTCTTACAGTACTAGCTATTCAGAAGCGCTCTCAGCGTGACAGCCCAGAGGATATAAAAACGTCTTCAGGAAACGACGGGATGAGGGTGGGAATGTATGAAATGGCAACATAGCTTATGTACGACGTCCATCCAAATCAATTCACGCACATTGACATCTACATTATTATATAGTTGTACATTGAGTATTATGTAACACAGTAACAGTTAAGTATGCATATATATATATTTTATAAGTATGTATGTAATGTATGGGTATTTAAGAAGCCTGTGTATCTAGAAATGTGGTGTCTTCTGAAAGCAAGTCTTATCTAGACATCATTATAGTAAAAGTACACATTATAGTTGCATACACATATAATTATATAATTACACAGATTTTCACAATACCATATATTAGATATTAAATAAGTCCAAGCTCTTGATATTTGATATGTTGAGTTCATTGAATGATTTCGTCATGTTGATAGACAACTGGTTGGTCAGTGGTCAGTTGGTCGCTTTCTATACTGTTTAGTGGCAACAACAGCTGCAGGTATGACGATCAGCATAGCTGCCAAACCGAACCATTCGGGTCTAAATCATGACCGTCTGATGTTGAATCTAAAACAGCAAAAGTTCACCTCTTACACTGTTGATTAGGAAACTGGAGCCAGCAATCTTGATGCCCAGGAAACCACCGAGACAAAAGTTGAGACATTCGCAAGACAGTCTAAGACTGTCAAGGAAACCATCGATGAAATTGTCAGAATAAGGAAACAAATCACCGTCTCTGCCGTGATTTATAGTACAAGTTGTGTCAGCTCCTCTCTGTTGTTCGCTCGCTAATTCCAAATACCACCGCCACACATTTACACTGCTTCATCACAACCCGACTAGATTACTGCTGCCCACTTTAGCAGGCCACCCAGGGCCGTACCGAACTATAATTGTGCCCTGTGCCTAGCATCAATCTTGCACCCCCACATTTTGAAAATAGTATTTGCGCCTTGTGCCTAGCATCAATCTGACACCCCGCATTTTGAAAATAGTGCATTTTATGGGATAATAAGTTATTCTATCCTGAAATTTGCGCCCTTCCCACATTTACGCCCTGGGCCACGGCCCCGCCGGCCCCTCCCTCGTTACGACCCTGAGGCCACCCAGCTGGGCAGTTGCTGTGTCTGGACTGGGTCCTGCATTCTGCCGAAAAGTCTTGTCAAGTGCCGAAATTTGGCCACGTCTGAGCGTACCGATTCACTGTTCTCTCCGCTCTACTGAATGAGGCCTCTCATTGTCCCATTTGCCCGAACAACTACTAAACAAAATCGTACCTTCTATGTGTTGACCCCTCACTCTGGAAGACTGCGCTTGTCCCACAGGGTCCACTCTGACTCTTTTATACTTGCCCTAAAACTGATCTTTTCAGCCGTGCTAGGGTCGGGAGCACTTCTGAGTAGTACCATTGAAAGCATGCTATATAAATGTTCGTAATTAATGAATATGACCTTATCTGACTATTTGCACTGCATCAATAAATGATACCCTAACATATAATGACCCATTCAATTGGCAGAGTTGCCCCAAGTAAGTTGCTAAATTATGCAGCACCAGGAAATGTATGTGGAATACCTGCAAAATTCTTGTCTTCTTTGCCTTCTGGACTATCCAATGAGCTTTCTTTGAATTTCAGTCTAGTGTTCATAACTATCATAGGGTCAATATAATGCTACGTTATAGTTAGACAGACCACTCCTGGGAGGCATTGCTTAAGACTAGATCTGGGTCACTATAGGTAGTCATTGCTTGTGCACTACTGATGATATTAGTTGGTCTGACGGCCTGTATTTTTAGTAAAGGTATTCGGCCGGCTTCAGAGGTCAGGATTAGTGGCTCGTTGGATACATTGTCGGTGGTGTTCTTATATCTGGTTGGTCAGAACTGGGTGACCTGGCAGTCTGTTTCACTGATCAGGCTTACTAGAGGAACAGTATTCTTGGATCAGGTCCCTCAGATTCGGCTGACCCCGCTGCTCGGTCTGACCGCACTGCCGCTCTGTCTGACTGCGAGATTCGGTATAAAATAGCCGCGCACTAAAGACAAAGGGCCTGTCTGGTTGGAATCGCTCGTTGACCGTGGGTTCATTAAGGTATAGTCAGGTAGATTAAGATCTTGGGAAAACTGCCGCTAGTGATGCATTGGTGAACTCCGCTATTGAACGTAGACGGTAACTGTGTCATTATCAAGTTAAAATTATTCATATATTTATTATTATTATTCTGAAATCTCAAACTGAGTAATTGATTATCAACTTTATATATACGAACTCATTATCAGCGTGATAGTGTATAAGTGAAAGAACTCTTAAAGCTTGTATACTAGGTCGTCTAAACACGCTGTGCAGATTGAGTTTAATGTTCATTTCTAAGGTCTTTTGATTATTATTAGAGTTATCGTTTACGTGTTAATAAAACAATTTATTTCATTACATTTTATACCTCTCGTGCGAGTTGCTAAGTTCACCCATAATTTCCTGTAAGTAGATACACCCTACTAGATGATATATGGCGGAGTATCTAACTAGATGATATAACTATAATATGAATTGCATAATGTTTGCACAGTATGCAAGAAGATATTATCAAAGTCTAAAATTAAGCAGAAAGAACACTGAAAGTGCAAAATAACACGGGTAATATAATTTGGACAAATATTGAAAGAGGAGACATATGTGAAAAATAAACATTTAAACATAAGCAACACCTTTATTTTTAGTTAAACGAAGAACAGGAATATGCCACTAATATCTTTAGGCAGGCAAGTAACTGAATTGATTAGACAACTTTTGTATTCACTGCAGCTCCCAAGGCATAATTTTTCACTTTATTACACCATTCCTGAATGTATATGTAGGCATATTCATTAGTTTATTTATTAAATGTTCACGATGAGAACATTTCTCTCGTGAGTTACAAAAGGTAGATCCAAAATGACGAAGATCCCATTTAATGGAGCCATCTCCATACGATACTTATGTACAATGAGGATCTGAACAACTGAATATAGTATCATTTTACATCCAATAGAAAAGTAACTGAAGCATTTATTATAATGAAACCGACAAGCTTAACTAATGTATGTGTGATCAAATAGGGATGTGTTTTTTATGTAGTGTATCATACTGTGCATGTATATGCATGCTTGCCTAACATTACTGTCAAAAGCCCCACAAATGGTCTTATTGGAAACAACCATTAGATTTAAAAGACAGCAAGAAATTTAGTGTGTGCAACATTTTGCTAATAGTTCTCCAAGTCAAAGTTTCAGAATATTCGTGTCATCAAAGTTCCTAGCAACCATTACTCGAATGCGCCAGAATTTTGCTGGGCAACAAAGGGCTATATTCTGTATGAAATAAAGCACAAGACATCAAAATCTGGTTGATACTTTGCAAATTATGGTAAGTATGCAACAACAAAATCTATGTCGTTCACCTTTGAAAACATACATATTTAGCAATGCAAATCTTGACATCACATGCATTAAAAGTCATTTTTCTCCATCTAAATATTTGAATTCAACATTTTTAATTTCAGATCTTGAAAGAAGACATATTTGTTTGTAACAATATACCATAAAACGATTTTCTGTGTTTTTGACCCCTCTTGCTTATTTCAATAACTGGAAGCCGACAAACGGCGGGTTTTGAACCCTGGCCTCACATATATAAAAGTCTCAGGTGATAAGTTCTGACAACAACAAAAAAGTCCCTTGTCTAAAATGTGTATAAGAGCAGATGATGCATGCAACGTATTGTAGGTAATTGTAATTAGGTTTCAATTTATGAACAATGATGACAAGTAATTAAAGGAGTCAAATTTAACCGTCGGCAGCCATGCAAGGCTCAGTTTAACATACGCCACTACCTAGCGAAAGAAGGACTAATCAATGGGATGAGGGACATGCAGTGTGTTTTGCCCCAGTGTGTTTACAATTACTCTACAGCCCCCCCCCCCCGCATTAACTAAGTGGCAATCTAGTTTGAATGCATCTAATTGTGGTATGCCTAGGTTTGGGCATAGATCTAATTTTATGTGGGAGGAACTGTACTGTTACCCATGAAATCATGCACAGAGTGTAAGATGTAATGCTCAATGCTTAATGTATATTATAATTGTCTTGCAGGTTGTGCCTCACCTTATTTTTGGGAGCTACATGTATATGTCTTGACCTCAGGCCACAGATGTTTGTAATTTCTTGTGATTTGGTTTCCCGAT
This sequence comes from Bimastos eiseni, assembly GCA_959347315.1. NCBI lineage: Eukaryota > Metazoa > Annelida > Clitellata > Crassiclitellata > Lumbricidae > Bimastos > Bimastos eiseni. The sequence continues at coordinate 16,688,470 of OY365821.1, read as the reverse complement.
GACCCAAACTTCTGAGGCCAGCAACAAAATTCTGCTGTTGTTAGCCCATCGTTTTTGAAAAAACAACATCGAAATCTGCACTTCAGCTTCTTGACCTTTCTGTGCCTAACATTCGTATGCATTTGTAAACTGTTATATTCGATCGTTGTTTTAGTTTGTCGGGTCTGGAGTGCCTCTGATTTGTTTATCTTGAAGTGGTGTTACATAAATTTGCACAATTACAATTACACTAACAGTTAATAAGCTGGTGGCTAAAATCAATAAGACATTAAGAATGTGTTTTGTTTAATTGGTTCATGATAAGGTCAACATTGCTCATGCAACTTAATTGAAATCTTTTGGCTCACAATATGAGTACTTGTAATATAAAGTAATGGAGCATTTACATAGATTAGATTTCCATCGACAGCTGACAAGGAGGTTCCGAGTCTCTGGGCCAAGTTGCGTCGCTGGGGAGAGTGACAACTATCAATGTCGCTCGCAGACATGGTATGATGTCGACAAGTAGTTCCTCATTCAAGGAGGATTCATCGTGTGTTAATCAGTATATTCAATAGCCACCTGCGACTATTGGTTGAGGTTACTCTGTGCACATCAGAAGGGATGGTCTGATGCATTTACATGGCCTAGACCAGTGATTCTCAACCTGTGGGTCGCGACACGCAAGTGGGTTGCAAAGTATTTCCAAGTGGGTCGCCAACTGATAAGGTGTCAAAAAATTTTGGTTTCATGTTGCTATGGGATATCCAGAACATTCTGATGAGGCCATGTCAGTGTTGCTGCCATTTTCAACTACCTAATTCTGTGAAACCGGCTTTTCAGCTATGACTGCAATGAAGATTAAATATAGGAGTAAGCTCAATGTAATAAAATGACTTACGATTGTGTCTGACCAACATCAGCCCATGAATTGACTTAATTCTTGTACCAGAATGCAGGCCCAGGCACTGGGCCTCCATTCTGGTAAGAAGTATGACTGTACTGTGTTTTTGTCTCAAAGTGAGTCAAACAATAAAAGGATTTTCAAACATTTTCTTTGAAATTACGTGATTTTTTCTGATTTATTTTTAGTTTTGTTATACGCTATCATGCATGGTTAGTCGCATAATGCGTTGATGCGTGTGGCCATTGCCTTCTATATACTGACATAGAAGGCAATGGTGCGGCTTGCTGCTAGATTTCAGTGTGGTGGGTCTCGTTAGGCTCTAGACGCTGCAAAGTGGGTCCCCAAGTCAAAAAGGTTGAGAACCACTGGCCTAGGCAACTTGCAAACAAAATGTCTCTCAAACGTACAAAATAAGTCTGGTACGCAAAAGGAGCACTAGAAAACTCCCACATGTTCGAAGTTAATGAGTAAATTCTGCATTTAGATGTTAATAATCGTCAAAATGACGCAGAAGTCGATCGATCGACCAATATGGCCGGATAATATGTGCAGAATGTAGTTGCCACTTATTGCAAAGATGACCAGTTGTAACACGAATTAACTCGCTATTTCAATAAGGTAACATATGGCTATAGATTTTGTTCTATAAATATATTGAGCTTAACTGAAGATGATTAGATGCTTACCACGAAGGCTAATATGGTGCATGTCCACCAATGGATCTCCCGTAAATATATTGCCGAGCAAGACTATTGTATCAGCAGCTTCGACTGGTGAAACTTTTCTCAAAGAAATGGAATGGTTGTATCCATTTGGCCAAAAACCCCAGATCTTACTTAGTTTCTCGTTTTCATAGCAGTTAAAACACTCAAAGGTTAAGTTGAGGCGGTCTGTTGTGTTGACAAACTCATTACAGTTGCCAAGGCAGACAATGACTAAGGGCATATCCATATATCACATATGCAAAATATCTATATTGTCAGAACCCCTCACACTGTTGCATCTCATACATTTTGTGAATCTCTCCTTTACGTGTACATACAACTAAGGTGCTTCTCTGCACCTTTTACAAATGTTAATTAGTTAAAGTCATTTATAAGACATTTCTATAACCAAATTAGGCTACTATCTATGTCTTTAAACATCATATTTGCCAGCCACAATTTGTTAACTATTTTAAAGAAATAAATGCTATTAATACTAACACTTATTTTTTATTAAGTTTTAATCTATACATATAAAAAAGAAAAGTATGTAACTATATATGTTCCTCTAAACTATTGATCCACTGGACCGATTGCTCCCAAATTTTGCAAGAATACTTCTTATCACCCGACAATAAACATAAGGGGTTCACGATCCCAAAATCTTACCTCTTCCCCATTTTTTGGATCTCAGATAATGAGCCTGGCAATGGGCACTTTGGTGGTATGAATGTTGTCAAATCTCCTGCTGCTCAACCCATCAAAAACTCAATTTATCTGGCAGCAACTTAAAAAGTTATACTGAACCACTCTTGCAGCTGACAATCCGCACTTATTCTTCCATCATTCGACACATTGGCATTACGCTGAATCGTGAATTGACCTTCACTCCGCATCCACTCTCTCTGTCATGACTGTTACCATCATTTGAGCCAGCTTCACACTGTCACTTGCTCGTTTGCTTATTTCTGGCACCACAGCCACCTTGGCATGCTAAGCGTGCTGCATTGGCTCCCGTCCAGTAGCAAATCGCATACCAGCTAGCTGCCCTGGTCTGGCGGTGCCTGTTGGGCCTTACCCAGCCTATTGGCAAAAGCTCAACTGCCTTATATATTAACCTTGGCTCTACTGCCTGTACATATCTTGCTCCACTGGCTTCTTTCTCCAGCAGCAAATCTCTTACGGCGTCATTGCGTTGGTATAGCGGTCTTTGCTAGGTCTCGCCCCTGCCTATCTTCGCTACCTATGCTACTCTACTTTGAGTGTGCCTGGTCGCCGCTCTCTCGGCTCTGAGCGAAGCTTAATCATCATCCCATTTGCCCGCACAGCTACTAAAGAAAATCGTGCCTTCTCAGTGTTTTGGCCACTCGCTCTGGAACAGACTCCCCTTGGCATTGCGCTTGTCCCTCAGGGTCCACTCTGACTCTTTTTATACCTGCCATAAAACTGTCCTTTTCAGCCATGCTAGGGTCAGGAGTGGTAACTTTTAAGGGATGCTATATAAATCCTCATAATGAATAATGAATTAATATATTAGACAGAGCTACATCTTCTCAGTTGTTGACCCCTTGGCTCTACATTTGGTATCCAGGGTCCACTCTGATATGTTTTATTCTAACCTCAAAACCGTCCTTTCTAGTCATGAGCACTTTAAGGGTGGCAGTTTTTAAGGAGTGCCATGTAAATCTATGTAATGATAGAATGAATGACTTAGAAGATTGAAGTGGGAGATATATGTTTACTCACTTACTATAATTAAATTTGGAAGTATCCAGATAGGCAAACAAAGGCAGTGCATTGATATTAATCCAGGTTAATTCATTGGAATTTACTCTGACCAATCGCCCATCACTACTTTGAAACTGACCCTGATAGAAAAAAAATTTGCCATCAATGCAAAAATGGAATCATTTATTCTACATATAAAATCCTAATAAATTTGTCTCAAGTAGTATCCGGCAGCAGTATCTGATATTTATAAACTGCTTCTCACAACATGTGCCCTTCAGAAAAGGTTAAGGTGAGAAAAGGCAGAGATGCAACCAAAAAGGGTCATAGAGGAAAAGAAGAGGAAGCCATTCCATAAAGAAGGGTCAAATGAAGGCAAAGGATATTGAATTTATCGATTGTGGTCATAACATGACAATTCAGTTAGAAAGATATTTTGGAGCAAGACCCAGCTGAGATTCAAAGATGATAATGAGAATTCTAAATTGGATGCTCACAGTGAGAGGTAGCCAATGAAGTTTGTCAACGTTCTACTTCCGTTTCTCACATTTCTCTGCACCCAGTCTATTCAGTTGGTGGACTTGACTCATCTGAACCTGTCAATTTTCAACCAATCGCTAATGTTTCAGCTATGTAGAAATCATCAAAATGATTGTTGCTTACCAGCTCACTGCATATTTAGAGTCAAATAAGTTACTTATGTAAAACCAGTCTGACTTTTGTAAAGGTCATTCCATCCAATGAGACATTATGAGTAACACCTCCTTACTGATATTTATGTGGCTATAAATCATTCGCAAGTCACTCTACTGTTTAACCTCGGTGACGCTTTCAACACTGTTGATTATGATATTTTGCTTAAGTGGCTAGAGATTTCATTTGTCCTGTCTGTCAACTCTCTCAGCTGGCTGGCCTCGTTCGCTCCATTTGTCCTCCGGGTCCATGTGTCCTCTAAGTCCATGTGGGTTCCCGCCTCTAATGGCGTTCCTCTGGGATCAGTGCTAGGTCCCCTTCTGTATGTCAGTTACACATCTGAGATTGTTTATGTCCTTAATGCCATTGCTGTGCTGGGTCACCTCTATGCGGACGACGTGCAGGCCTACTTACACTGCATAACTTCTAATGCCTCTGTTGCAAGTGCCAATGGTGGGCACAGTCCTAGCTTAGGGTCGATTCCGTGATTGAGCACATTAATTTTTTGGCCCAGACATGAGTTGGTTGAAATGATATGACCGAATTCAATGGTGCAGCTTAAAAAACGACCCAACGAAATGCAGGACCACAAAGACAGAATCAGATTAGACCGAATCAATCATGGAATTTACGTCAATCAAACATTATCACAAGCAGCAGGCAATGCTGTTGTGATGATGACATCATCATCATCACTTTGACTTTCATTAGGCCTGCTATATGACTATTTGCTCCATCAGGCATCTCGGTACAAATATTTAGATCAGCTATAAATAATTTTAATCTACTCTTACCTCGATTTCCAGCTTATAATTTCCAACAGGTAGAGTAAATGGGGATATCAGAGCAAGAAGGTTGTCGGAATCCTGAGCAATCACAATGGGGCAATTTCAAAACTTCTGACAGCCGAATGAATTCACTTGCAAGGCATAACAGCTGGGAATGAAGTCCTATGGATAGCAAACTGAATTTCTCTTGGCCATGAGAAGCACGGACTCGTTCCGAAAATAATTTGAATCTTGCATACTGTTGTTCAACACAAAAAACTGAATAGATGGCCATAAACAAGAGTAAGCTCTATAAGCTTATGAATGGCAAATTCTTGATTGATTCCATTACGTTCAACACTGAACACAATTGTAATGCTGTAGATACCGACATTTTTAAACTGATGCCTCTGGATAGCAGAAAAGAAATTTCGTTTCAAAGTCGAAGCAACAAACTCAGGTACAATACCATGTTCTTTAAGATATGAAACATCATCTTCGGAATCATCAGCATAATTCCAGATAGTTTTAACGCCAGGAACAAAATTTCTAAACAGCAACACAAAGTCTACCACCCATTCGTCGCTCGCCGAAAATAAAACTTCCATATCACCAATGCCTTCTCGCAAAGAAAGGACGCGAACCTTGGTAGAAAAACTACGGATATAAGATAAATCGTCTACTCATGACAAGGACAAAGTCACCAGGAACAAACCATCCACAACATACTGGTGAACAACAATGCTTGTATACAGTCCTCGTAACATCATTGGAACATAACTAGGGAGTACAAGCGAAGGTAACAGAGTAACATTCTGCGACCAGTCATCACCAAAAGATAACAAAGCTAAGCTATCACATGGAAAGGTATGGACAACACATACAAATTCAACTTGGTCACCAAATAGGTAGACAATATCGACATTGACATAAATAGCCAAACTACTAAAATATTCCGACAACATCAGTACTCGTAATTTGGTGGAATTTTGGACGACTTGTTCGAGCGCCAACTGGTTTGTGGCTATCGCAGTCATGGTAAATTTTCCCGATTTACGGAACATGTGGCGCAATCTGGCTCTCTTTCCTCGTCTCATTGCTCTGCCGCAGCGAACGTTCTCATCGTACGCCAGTTCCGTGATGTTTACCCTTGTGCCGTCAGCGTAGTCGACTGCGAATTGAGTGTGTCTGGTCACGTTTTCCACGTACACTGTAAATTCGACGACTTCGTGAGGATTGGCTTCCGATGTCGCCGAGCAAACGACCAGGCTGAAAATACTCTCGATAAACGACCTTGTCAGTATCGTTTTTCTTCTCTTCAACGCCTGTGGCACAAGCGGACTCTTAGCCGTCAAGGTTGCTGTAAACAGGAATGGTCTGTCAAAAGCGACATCCACCTCGCCGGCAGCAAACGAATTGGCCGCCTTGTCTTTGATGACTCTCGAGGCCAGTGAAGTGTTGGCACTTAGCTCCAGCGTTCGTGCAGGTCGTCCATCTCCAAAATCCAATTCGACCACAGTGTTCGGTATCATGTGTTCCACGTCCGCCATAAACGAGACTCCGTCAGACTGGTCTATGGCGTCTGTCGCGTTCGATTCAAGAAGCACGTTCCCAACGGCTTCTTCGAACGACGTCACCTTTATCGACGTGCTGCCGGTGACATCTTGCGTCGTGCCGTCCACTTGCCCCATGGGATTTGTCATAGTCACACTGACGTCGTAATCGCCAGCGACAAGAAACGCGTGCTCGACGTTCAATGCATAGCACGTTCGGTTCCGCAAAGGACAGACAGCCGGGGACATTTCGGAAGCGTTGACACTCCTAGCAGCCTGTCCGTCACCGAAATTGATCGTCATCTGTGTGTAGCAAGACATCTGCGAAGATGACAAACGGTAGACTATCGTAAGCTAGATTCACCGCGGACGCCGTCAGACCCAGGACGCCGACGTTGCTCAGCGCTTCTCGCAGCGACCTCACGGTGATCGTCATCGAATTGCCAACAGCCTCACCTTCGTCACTGAATGTGTCGACGACGGTAACTGTCACCGTCAGCTCGCCCGCTGGACTGATGTACTGGTGATAAAGTGTGATACAGTATACGTGTGGAGTGGTGGCATCGTTGGTTATGTTTTTGCTCTCGCAAGTAAATTCAGCTTGTTTGCTAATTTGCATGATATTACCGTCTCCATAGTCCATTGCAATTTCTTCAGGCTTGAAATAATCTCTTATGATTAGTGTAAATACGACAAGTTCAAATGGATTAACTAGTGTTGTTGCGTTGCTGGTAATGTAAAGATATGGGGAGAATTTGGGCTTGTCTTGAATTTGAAGGTGTAGTTGCTTAATAAATTTCCAAGGATTGAGGTTATGTTGTGCTATCAGTGCAACAGTTATGTTTGCCTTTTGTAAGTATTTGTGAGTTCTCAGAGTCTTAACATTTTGATCAGTGTTATTTGATTGTGTTTAATTATCTTGCCACATTTTTGTGAAGTTAGGATTTCTCAAGCTTTCTCCATCACCAAAATCAAAATGGAAGGCAATGTTTTGATGACGATCTTGAAGAATTCTGACAAAAATAATGTCTTCTTCAATCATTGCTATTCCATTTTTAGCTCACATGAGAAGCTGAAATTCCCCAAAATCTCTTTCAAATTCTTTTTCTGTCCCTACTGTAATATTTTTCTTTTCAATAACACGTAAGGCACACTTAATGAGGGATGCGGTTACAGTGAATACACCTACTTCTGAACAATCATGACTCGTTTTCCCTGATGCTCTACATTGTGGATGTTCACAGTGGATGGACCAGTCTGGCAATACAACATTTTCTTGTAGAGAAATTTCCTGGATTGCATCCAAGTTTCCAAAATCCAAAGTAATGTTTTCTGTGTTGTAATAATTTGCACACAGTGTAAATTCAACTTTTCCATCAAAACCAATGTTTTCACACAAGGATAGGATAAGTTCTTCTTGTGTGACATCTAATGCTGTATCAGTATATTCAAATACATCATCCTTTTTAAGAGGGCCTCTGAAGACTAATTTAAATGCCATAGAACCTGGACACGAATAGCTGTGATATTCTAGTGCTTCAAATCCCTCACCAGTTGGAAGAGAAATGAATGTCACATTTACAACCATTTGTCCATCTCCAAATTCCAGAGTAGTCATCATCATGCGCATGGTATTTGCAACCATGATGTGAAAGGTAACATTTCTGTTAGTTGATACTATGTCAGATGGATCGACAGTCATAAACTCAAAACCTAATATGGCATCGAAGGACTCTTGGCACATGATCTGATCATAAGATTTGGCATGCATTCCTACAATTCAATAAAATATTCGTTTAATTCAAAATATCAAGCTGATAGCATCATAATGTAAAATTACAGAAGGTAAGTGAGTTTGTACTTGATACCAAGAAGAAGCCTGAAGAAACTTATAATGTGTATGTCTACAACTAGGCTAAAGAACTTGTTAAAGTATTATGTGAGAAGTTGAAGCATGGACAAGGATTATGAGAAGCTATATGCAAAGTTCCCTCTAAGCGACTGGTAGTATTGCACACCTTCCGTGAATCTTAGTGCAAGGTTTACCATGAAGTGTGCAGAATTTGTACGTCATTACACAAGGTAAGAAATGCAAAAGTCTAATAAAAAAAATAACATTAGTTGAAAATAGGTAGCATATAGATTATAATTGAAGCCTTCATCGGAAGAACCGTGGAAGTCCATTTTCGGTTTATTGATATATCCCCCAAAAATTGTTAAATCTACAGACATAATATATCTGTATACTTTAAAAAATTTTTAAAGTCTACAGATATTATATCTGTATACCTTACAAAATTTTTAAAGTCTACAGATATTATATCTGTATACCTTAAAAAAATTTTAAAGTCTACAGATATTATATCTGTATACCTTACAAAATTTTTAAAGTCTACAGATATTATATCTGTATACCTTACAAAATTTTAAAGTCTACAGATATTATATCTGTATACCTTAAAAAATTTTTAAAGTCTACAGAAATTATATCTGTATTATATCTGTACCTTACAAAATTTTTAAAGTCTACAGATATTATATCTGTATACCTTACAAACATTTTAAAGTCTACAGATATTATATCTGTATACCTTACAAAATTTTTAAAGTCTACGGATATTATATCTGTATACCTTACAAAATTTTTAAAATCTACAGATATTATATCTGTATACCTTAAAAAATTTTTAAAGTCTACAGATATTATATCTGTATTATATCTGTACCTTACAAAATTTTTAAAGTCTACAGATATTATATCTGTATACCTTACAAACATTTTAAAGTCTACAGATATTATATCTGTATACCTTACAAAATTTTTAAAGTCTACAGATATTATATCTGTATACCTTACAAAATTTTTAAAGTCTACAGATATGATATATCTGTAGATTAAAAAAATTTTTGGAGGGGATATATCAGTAAACCGAAAATGGACTTCCGCGGTTCTTCCGATGAAGGCTTCAATTCAATTTAATAGAAACAGTGTGCCAAATCCCATCTATATATTTTGTTTCTTTCCATTTTTTTCTCTTCCCAAATTTGTATACTTTATCAAGATTCACAGTTCCACACTTTGTCCTCCTGTTAAAAATAATTTGATCCGCATTGTCATGTCCAGATGATCAATCTCCAGTCTGCTGTGCAGTTTTGTCTTATATTGTTCATCAAGCTAAAACCATCAGCACTAAAAGCTTGAAATATGCCGCATATGTCCACCAAAGTTGTTACCGTGATAACTTCTCTTCAGTTTGTACAAAGCGAACAACGTTGGCAAAGGTTTTTAAAGTTGCAGATTGCAATTTTTCTTTCAAAACAAATTTTAGTTCAGTGTAATCTGAGTACAGTCTCTCTTGTGTTGTATCTAGAGCTGATAACTGTTGGTATTTACACCCTAATTTGATTTTCCACTTTAACATAAACAAAGCTCGTTTGGATCTGAAACGCCTGAGTGTCAAATGCAATCCATTCTTTTAAATCAACATCTGGAAATCTGTCTTGTAGAAGCATACAAAGAAGCTCAAAGATATATCTGTATCAGCATAACCAGTTGTTGACAACAATGTCTTCACTGTCTTGCTCCAGTGAACAACACATTCCAAATATGATGATTTAAGTATAAAAATTTCTCAACAAACTGCACAGCCTCAATGGTTGTGATGCTGTTTCTCTGGAAAACAGTGCACAGATCTGCTAATTCAGCAAAACTTCATTCAATTCAGCTTATGCGATGCGGACGTAGAGGTTCTTCAAGTCTTTCAAACTGTATTTAGCAATTTGGTCATTATCTTCATGTATGTATGTATTAGGCTATTTATATAGCAACTTATAAAAACCTCTCGAAGGCGCTAAACGTAGCTACCCAACAGATCTAAACAAATGCGATTTCAGTCATTTAGAAAAGTTGGCTGCAAGTAGTGCAATGTTGCAAAGTTGTAAAGGAAGAACGTTTCAGAATAATGGTCCAATGCATGAGAAGGCATGGGAGCGCGGGTCCATCAAGTCCCCACGGGTTGCAGCACGTAAGGATCGACGACCTGGCTGGCTGGAGACGGAAAGACAGAGCTCTCTGATGTATTCTTGAGCCGTGCCGACCACTGATGTCTGTCCCATGAGGATGATCTTGAATGTGATCCTATCCTCAACCGGGAACCAGTGCAATGTATCACGCAAATAGCTTGAAATATGAGAGTATTTTGGCAGCTTGGCAACGAGTGCTCTCCAAGTGCTGCACTGGTCCCTCACCAGTTTCAAAGGAAGATTTCAATGTTCACCACCAAAGGAGAATCCTGGAGAGCTTAAAATATGCGTTACGATGTGACCAACTGACCAGGTCAAAGAAAACAGTTCCCATCTCTAGTTGTTGCTGAAATTTGTTTACAATGAATATTGTTAAGGCAAAGATGGGATCGCAAGTGTTTCAGACTAGTCAAAGGAAGTCAACAGCAACAAAGCATTTTCCACTGAACACTAGCCAATTGATGAGATGCTTGACTCAAAGAGAGTAGAGATGTTGGACTATGGCTAGCTGCCTAATGAAAGTCTTTGTAAGACCTCATTTCAGGATGGCAGTGATCTTTGTCCAGCAGGATATGTTCATGGATGATCTATTATTATATTCACTACCTGTTAACCCGTGAAAAATCACAGGTCAGATAATATTTTAGCTCAACTGCAACCAACACTGTTCATTGATTTTAACGTTGCTATAGTAGTGGTCAAGACACTTTGATGTAGAGCTAAAATAGGCCTACACATTAATTAAACGAAACGGTCGATGAACTGTGCGTCGCCTACACTGAAAGTTCGCAGCAGTCAATACTAAAATACGCAAAAAATACACATTACCCATTAAGCTTCCGTTTAGTTTTAATAACTGCAAATATACTTACATTACACAATGTATTTAACTTCAATAACTGCATATATATATATATATATATATATATATATATACTTATATAGACACAGATAAAAAAATTTGAAATGTGAATCGAATGTTTGTTTACAGTGACTTTTGCGCTCTATATTGGTCATGCTATTACATGCCTGTGCTGCACATATCTATGCCAACTTCTGTACAATCACGCGCTTTTGCGCTTAAAATATTTAACTCAACTTCTAATATTTAGGTCAACTTCTGTCTAATCACACATTTTAGATTCAACTTCTGTCCAATCACGCGCCTTAGATATGACGGACAAACCACGTGACTTAGGTAATTATATAGATAGATTTATTACCAATTGTGCAGGTTGACACACCACAACCTTGAACATCAATCACTGAATGTTCCTATGTTCATGTCCAGAATGGTACAAAAATTCAGATAAGATGTCAAACAACATACAACAATAACTCCGCCACTGTTCACACTTAGACAGTGCCAGTCCCAAGTCTGGAAAAAGGAGGAGGCAACATTAATGACCTTCATTATCACATTGTCATTAAACTACAACTACTACTACTACACACAACATCACATCACCTACAGGCTGCATGTAATAGCATACCCACAACTCAACCACTTATAAGCTGCATGTAATAGCATACCCACAACTCAACCACCTATAGGTTGCATGTAATAGCATACCCACAACTCAACCACCTATAGGTTGCATGTAATAGCATACCCTCAACTCAACCACTTATAAGCTGCACGTAAAAGCATACCCACAACTCAACCACTTATAAGCTGCATGTAATAGCATACCCACAACTCAATCACCTATAGGTTGCATGTAATAGCATACCCACAACTCAACCACCTATAGGTTGCATGTAATAGCATACCCACAACTCAACCACCTATAGGTTGCATGTAATAGCATACCCACAACTCAACCACTTATAAGCTGCACGTAAAAGCATACCCACAACTCAACCACTTATAAGCTGCATGTAATAGCATACCCACAACTCAACCACCTATAGGTTGCATGTAATAGCATACCCACAACTCAACCACCTATAGGTTGCATGTAATAGCATACCCACAACTCAACCACCTATAGGTTGCATGTAATAGCATACCCACAACTCAACCACTTATAAGCTGCATGTAATAGCATACCCACAACTCAACCACCTATAGGTTGCATGTAATAGCATACCCACAACTCAACCACCTATAGGTTGCATGTAATAGCATACCCACAACTCAACCACCTATAGGTTGCATGTAATAGCATACGCACAACTCAACCACTTATAAGCTGCATGTAAAAGCACACCCACAACTCAACCAGTTGAAGGTGTCAATAAAGACAAAGAGGAAGATAGTAAAAATAAAACATTTACCAGTCATTGGAGCGTAGCAGAGGATAGCGGTGTCATATTCATCCCCACTTAGGCTTTCTGGTATGAAGCAGCAATGACAGCTTAAGCATTTCTTGTAATCTGAGATATAACCATGACCACAGCGCTTGCGTTCTTTCATTTCATCATCGAGGAGCAAACATTGATTTTTGGATTCTTGCATATCTGCTCCCTCTGTAAAGGACATTAAGTTTAAAGTTCAATACAATTATATGCTTGGTGTTTTTTTTCCACAAGACACTGTATTGTATTTCTTTTACCGATTTGTAAAGCACCTCTCACAGTACGACCTAATCAGCGGTGCTCCCAATGAGAAAAGTCCACATTAAAATTATGCAGTAATAATTATATATATATACATATATATAATATTATTGTTACCCGACAACAAGCACCTGACAAAAGAGTCGTTTTCAAATGACTGTAAATATCCTCTGTGTTTCGCTTTGATTAATCATTCACTCGATAAAAAGATTTATTTATTGCTCCATAAGGCTTCTACTTAGGAGTGCTGTCAACCCCACCATAGCTGAAATGAAGATTTTTGCTGTGAGCATAAAAGGAGTCAGAGTGGATCCTGGGAAACAAGTGCAGCGTCAATGGAAGCCCGTTACAGAGTGAGGAACTCTGAGTAATTATGTTGGTAAAAGGGACGATAAAAACATCTGGCTCAGTAGAGCGAAGAGAATGGCAACCCGGTGCATTCATGGCTGGACAGCGAAGGTAGGCTGGGCAAGGCCCTGCAAGGATCGCCAGACCAAAGCGATGATCTGGTACAAGATTAGCTGCTAGAGCTGGCTCACATCCAGCTGGTGCACATCCAGCAAGAGACGTGGCAAAATCTTGGAATTTTAGAATCATAATCCAGTTTGGTGTCATTCCTGAAAGTGTGCATTTTCACACAGAGAAGTAATGCAAACTGGCAGCAGTATGTCGTCAGCTTTGGTACCTAACAATGCATATTCCTTCTGATTGTACCGGCTCCAGAGGGCTGTTAAATTCATTTCATCAAACTTCAGTTGCAGAGTTCTGTCAGCTGCAATGTCAATCAGCTGTTCCTTTTCTGGAATCTGTGTTGCTTCGTTTTCGGCTTTCACCACTGCCAGTTACTTCCAGGAAGAAACAAACAAAACGTTGATCTCCATAGAATTCAAACTGACAACAAATACTGTGATCAAGACGTAGTTTTAACGTAAAAATGAAATTTAGTATCAACACATATCTGTCGAAAACATATGAAAATATAATGATGCAAAGACACGTTATTATGAAGCCTACCGACGATGATTGATAGTCATAAACATTGAGCACATAAGTAAGTATATCAGTCTGGTAAGAAATCACACTTGACTGTATTAATTCATCAGTATGGGGCTTCTGATTTCCGACATTTGGCCATGGCACTCTTCCACCGCACTCGTGGCACAGGCAACAATGACAGCTTAATTCAGCAAGCTTTAAATTCATTTTTAATCAAAGATAGAGCGCTTATTTAGCTTGAATCTTATAATATAAGTAAGCAACGAGCAAGTATATTCTTCATTACAACCAACTGCCTATACCAGATTTGGTTCACATGACATTAAACAAGATAAAGCATTCTTAGTAAAATGTTTTCCTAATTAGGGTATACTCTGTACATTAGGCATGTGAGGAGACTATGCTGGTCATTTGTGCTGCTTAGGGATAAATGGAACTTGACTTGGCCAAAAGTTTCGTAATACTTGACAAAACTTGGACTCGGACAAACAACGAGTCCTAGTTTGTCTTGGTTTTAATAAAAATTGGCTTATCAATTTTCTGTTTTGAAAACGAAAATCGGATTTTTTTTAATTTACAAAACAACAATCAACCTAACTAGAAACACAAATACTGTTACTAGTAGAACTTACAAGTAACTACTTCCTAGTGTAAACCGAGGCACAACCAAAAAACTCAGAAAAATTGCACAAACTGTTAAGCTAAAAATCAAGAGAATGAGACTTTCAAGTACATTGTTTTATATACTAGCACTAGGCCTACTTCACCACAGTTATAGGACCAACACACAGCTGCACTTCTTCTGTGGACCATCACAAACTGTTGAATTGAAACAGATAGTTTGGCTGTGTGGTAAGCACATTTTAGAGTGGATGGCATCTAACCATCTCAAACTCATCTATAGAATGCTGAGCTTATATCGTGCACTACCATCTGGCATCGCCATTTACTGTGCGGCAACCTAAACTGGCAGCATGTTCCTCAGTGCTTGATCACCTATTAAGCACTGCATCATCCTATGCCGGGTTTCGTCTCTGACTTGGACATACGAGTAGCAGGTAACCTGAACAGATGTGGGCTACAAGTCCCATGGTCTTCAATGATGTTAGGCATCTGTTGCTTTTCTGTCAATGGAAACTTTCATTTTTAGTGACCACCCTAACGGACATGCAGTGAATCATTGCATGTCCATTAGGGTGGTCACTAAAAATGAAAAAATTTGAAACTACTATTCTCCAAAATTTCATTTCGTTCCATTCCCTCTAAATACAACACACAAAAAGTTTTATTAGAAAATATTAATATTTAGAACTTGCACAATGCCATCCAAGTTTGACCCTTTAATGCTTTATCAAAATAATACGAACACGTCGAACACTCAAACAATAGGTTTAATAGTTATAATCAACAATTAATCATTATAGCCACTGGTTATTAAACAGGAGTCAATTTTGCTCCTTGTAGTACATGTATTTTATTGTATTCAGGCATTTATAGAGCGCCTCTAGTAGGGTGAACCGCTAAGAAGCGCTGCCGGTGCACAAGGCCCCAATAAGATGGAGGTTTTGAGAAAAGAAAAAGAGAATGAGACCGGCAGATAGAAATGGTGTACTGGTCTAAACTACAGCATTATTGTAGGCCTATGACTGATCAGTGATCACAGTGATCAGTTTATAATGGATTCCGCATGGTGGATTGACTTCCAAGAGGAGTCAGTTCGAGTAGTTCAAGGTAATCATCTCTAGGCTGGAACTCTGTCACTTGTGCTGTTGCAAACATTATGACATCCTGCTTCTCTGGAGTGTACTGGTCTAAACTACAGCATTATTGTAGGCCTATGACTGATCAGTGATCACAGTGATCAGTTTATAATGGATTCCGCATGGTGGATTGACTTCCAAGAGGAGTCAGTTCGAGTAGTTCAAGGTAATCATCTCTAGGCTGGAACTCTGTCACTTGTGCTGTTGCAAACATTATGACATCCTGCTTCTCTGGAGTGACTATCATTGTCATCTTCTCATCATCTGTGGTCATTTTGAAGGCAGTTTCATTAATACGAGGTCAGTAATCACGAAAATGACAGAAAAGTTCCATGTTTAGAGATTTTGAAACATCATTCAGACTGAACACTTTCCAATATTATTTCTGAAATAATATTATGATGGCGACAAGCAAGGTTCAACAGTTCCCATCCGAATTCTGTCTTTAGCCTGACACAAACTCCTCCTCGCAACTCAGTGTTAGAGGCAGTCGTGTCAAAACATAGTTTCTTTATTTGATCACGCATTTCCCATTCGTCGACAGTATGAACCGCAGCCCGAGTCATGGTAAAAGCAGTTTCATCGTGAAGCCTTGGAACTAACAGCAGCTTTATGACATTTGTCCAGAGACCACAATTGGAAGTCTGTGGACACAACCTCTGAAAGGACCTGTGAAGTCATCCATCAATGAAGAATAAGCTATGCTGTCGGGTGGAATGTCATCTTTATTTCTTTAGTGACGACTTCATGATGTCTCAGTTGAATCGCGCACCATGACCGATGATTAACTGGTCCACATTTTGTCCAAGCTGATTTGTTGAAGCTACATGTATGGCAGATAGTATAATGTGCAGCAATATGATCACTGGTGGCCGTCCGATCCAGTGCAGCAGCAACTTCACCAGACACAACACTGTCACGCCAACAGGGAATCTTGGGTGATGGGCCAGCTGGCTGTGACTGTTCAGTCTCTGAATTGGAGACCACAATGATGTTGCTATCATTGTCAGACTCATCAGAGTCGTCATCCATCATAAATATTGTCCAATCTGGACAATTTCTTGGCTACATTAGTTTAAAGCCAATTGGAACCAAATGGTGGGTTGGAGAAAGTAAAAAAATTAAGTTGAAAATTTTCCATTGGAGATTTGACCACCCGAATGTCAGTCTGTCCATCTGACGAATGACCATTTCTGGAGACACAGAAATCACAACTCAAGACTTAGCTTTTTAAAGTATCATATGACTGCCACTGACATTTTTAACTCATCTTATTATTATTATTATTATTGTCATCATTATGGTATACAAAACACTATTATTATTATTGCCATTACTGTCTGTAGCACCATAAACAGCGCTCAGAGTGTCGTGTCAATGTCCTGAAGTGGCAGATGATGTTCCCCACTGAACAGACCAAATTCGATATGAACTCTAGTCCTTCCATGTTCCAAGCATATCCAATTTCCAAGGTTACTGCTGAAAAAGCATGGTGCTAGTAATGAATGAATACTTCACCCTCTATAAGTTCTAGCCATAGTTTTCATTGTTTTCCTGCATCTGGTTGTTAGCCCGGCCAGAACATTCACAGCACAGCCCAGAAGCTTTGCTGTGGTCAGTTAAACTAATTAGCATAGGTTGCTTAGCAATCTTAAACACAAGACCCTTGGTTTTTCTTAACCTCTATTCGATAAGCACCTTCTTTTCTTCTATGCTGGTTTCAAATTGTTAGATTAGGAACTCCATTGATGAGTCTCTTGTGAAAAGTCTCTATATAAATCTGACAAGTACAATTGCTGGATGCTGTTGTCAAGGTTATATTGATGATGGATTGAATGATTCGATGCAAAGTTGGGTGGTCAAACGATGGAGCACAACGAAACAGGTGACTGACCTTGGGAACATCAAAGGATGATCTTAGTTAGAAGACATATGGTGGAGTTCTGAATAGCATCACTCAAAAGCCTGCAGTTCCGCTCAAGAGCCACATATAATGCATGTCCTTTGAAAAGCGGTGTCCCAAGTAAAGTCAGTGAACCGTAATCAAGATATTGAAAATCAGACCAAGAGGAGATGTTCTTAAGACCACCTCCAGAGGAAACAACTCACACTAGCTGCAGTTCAGATGGAAAAATTAAATCAACGTTTTAAGCTAATGTCTCCAAGTGACCTCTCAAAGTATGACAATCAAGATATGATATGCAAAATGCTGATTTTAGGGCACAAAGAATGGGTCAAAGAGAAGACCCAATTGTGATCACATCGAAAACTGCTGAGATGCAAGAACAGAGGCAGTCCCATAGACCTGATGGACAAAATGAAGATGGTCTTAAACATGACATTGAGAAGTTGGATATAACTGTTCAATGCATTTACAAAGTCAAGCTAAACAAAACATTATCTTCTGCAATAATTGCACTAGTAAATCGGTGCAATGCATGTACCACAACTTCACACAGAGATAACAATGCCAAACTGAAGCAGGGCACAAAAAGATGACAGCTTATTGTCTACATATTTATTTATTTATTTATTTATTTGCACTTTTGCTGTGATGCAGATTAACTAGTCAGTCAAAGTCGGCCTAGTCAGTAATGCTACATGTCTCATGATGGGTTACCAACTCCAAGAGGTATCCAGGATGAAATCCATCTCAGCAAAATCCCAGCAGGAAAGGGAAATGTGTGAATAGCATCCAGCATATAACTGGACTCAATGACTTGAACAAGAGTGTGATGACTATCGGGTCTTGCATATTTATGGGATCAACTGGAAATTTCTCAAGTAGCGTCTGTAGGTTCTGTAAGTCAAGAGTGGCAGGGCAGCTTTGGTCATATAAGATGTGGACAGCTGCTTGAATGTTCCCATCTTCTATGTTCTACTTAATGGCTGCAATGAAAGCATTTGCGAAAGCATTTGCGCTGTGCACTAAAATACTGCGACAAACTCCTGAAGGGGCCAAAACTCAGTGGGATCAATTGCAATGAGACTGCTACAAATGCCCTGCATAATCTCAATGCCTGCGAAGAGCAGGCTAAGCATGTTCGTTTACGAAGTTAAGCAATATGTTTAAGGATGGGCCATCAGATTTCAGGTGTGCAACCAAGTCAAGAGGGCAACTTAGGTGTGGAGCAATGTGCATCTGCATCCTCATGATCATCTGAGCTTTGTGTATGCCCAGAAGATGTTAGAGGACTAAGGGCCTCAATGCCATGGAGGTTACATTAGTCAAAGTTGTTGGGCACAGTCAATGCTTGGAATATTAAGAGTCAGGACATGGTCTGTTGCATGATCCATGAAAGTGTAAACCTGCCTTGTAGCTCAGTGTTTACCAAACTCTGGGTCACGACCCAAAAGTGGGTCGCGGTGTCTTGTCAAGTGGGTCGCAATGCTTATAAAATGAAACTGTTCTCGTGACCTTCTTTGTTGTATTGTCTCTATAATTACACTATAATAGTATAATACTCCAATGAGTATTATATTATACTCTCGTCATTGTATCAAGTATATTCAATGCATGCATGTCAAATTTACGTTGAAATACTAATTAAATTTTAACACAATATCGTTCGCCTTTGTGAGGTGGGTCGCGGGCATTTAAACATATTCCAAAGGTTTGGGAAAAACCAAAAAGTTTGGGAAACACTATGGTTCAAACACCACAGATTCATCTACAAGTTGGTGAATTAAGTGATTATTCGATTGCAAGGATTGTTGAAAACACTGTTTGACCATAAAAGTATGTTGGATGGATAATTCAATTAATGGGAGAATTTACACATTATAGTTATAAGGTGCACCGTTTGTTGGCTGCACGAGTTCTTGTATGAGAGTGTTATGTTTTCGATCTTTGTGTTATGTTTCGGTTGAGTTTTGATGTTGGTTTTTATACGGTTCGATAGATCAGTTCTCAGGGATTATCATAACGACGCAGTTGGCGGTGTACTAGTGGTACTTTTTCAGTTTCTTTTGGCTTTATGGAATCATTTGGCGTGCATTGTTGGGTTTGTGTGCGGTGATGCGGAACGGCTGGTCACTGACGCGAGACGATCTCCTCTTACTACGATCTGGAGCGCATGCGATTGACGCTGGGGTTGTACACTGGATTCGCGACCTTGGCCTGTGGCGACGTAGGCATGGGTGTAGAGCTAGTGCGCATCGACGGCGTCGGGAACAGCCTACAGCACTGTTGGTCACCCTGCATGGATGTACCATGCCTGTGATTACCGGCTACCGCCCATTGCAGCTTAGCCTGCCATCCGTGAATTCTTCAACTCCACGCTCAGCCCCGTGTCTGCTCCGTCCGCTCGTTCAACTCCATCCTGTGGTTCCTAAGCGTCATCTCAAGTTCGCTACTCTTCCAAAACCACGACGGTATTGTACTGATTGCCTCGTCTGCGGTAGTGGTTGCCAAACTGTCAAACGTTCACCTCTGACACCTTCGAATATCTTTGTGTGCGGGTGGTGTCGCCTGGAACCTCATGCATCGTTGTGACGGTCTACCGACCGGCTCTGAGAGGCCCACTCCGTTGATCCTCTCTGAGTTCCGGTCGCTGCTGGAACATCTTCCCATCTACATTGTCACCTACGTCATCACGGGGGATCTTAGCATCAGATTTGACAGGAGTGACGACCCGATGACGGTTGCTGTAGAGGAGATGCTCGCCTCGGCTGGTGCCATCCAGACTGTCGAGGTGAGCGCCCACACGGAGGAAGGCATATTCGACTTGGTCGTCACGCGACATGAACACAGACCGTCTATGGTCGATGTCACTGCCCTCACTGGCGGGGTGTCGGATCATTACCTCGTGACATGGCCCTTCATCATTGCCCCAGCCATCGCACCGGTCTATGAAACCAGTCATCGACATTGGGGTTCAGACTATGCTCGTGAAACCAGTCATCGACGTTGGGGTGACCGCTGGCTTCAGTCACTTGGCTCCCTGCCTGGCATCTGAAAAACGACGCAGCTGCTGGAAAACCAGTGTGAACTCTCGTCGTGATCTTCGTGCTCTGTGGCAGCTGATAGACGACATGCTGTGCCGTGGTGATGTATCGGTTCCACCACCTGACATCACCGCCGACTTGCTTGCTAACTTCTTAGAGTCTAAGGTTGGAGACATTAGAGCTGCTACGGTGGGGGCCTCCTTGGTGGAGTACTCGGATTGTCAATCGGGCTTATGCTTTGAGAGCCTTGTTCCGGTCATGCCGGATGATGTGATTCGGCTGGTTGGCATAACACCGGATAATCACTCAGCCGCTCCCCACATAGCTTCTTAAGTCTTGTGTTGATCTGCTAGCTCCTTACATCACTGACCTCTACAATGTCTCCTTGACCTCCGCAGTTGTTATAGCACGTTACAAGTCATCATACATCACCTCTCGTCTGAAGAAGCCCTCACTGCCTGCCGACTCTCCGGCCAGTTACTGACCGATCTCCAACCTGGCTACCCTGTCGAAGCTACTCGACCGTATCGTCTGCAGACAGCTCACGGACAACTTAACATCATTGGATCTTTTCCCTCATCATCAATCCGCCTACAGGTTTCATTCTACTGAGACGACGCTACTAAAAGTTTTCACTGTTCTTATCAAGGCGGTCGATGCTGGTGATCGCGCGATCCTTGGTCTAATCGATTTATCTGCGGCTTTCGACACCGTAGAGGCGTAGACCACAACATTCTCTTAGAGCGGCTGCCGAGAAGCTTCGGTGTCGGGTCTGTAGCACTAACCTAAGCTCAAGCTGTGAAGCAATTTCAGCTCGATACTGTATGATATTTTCGCTTATTGAATAACTTTGTTGTCAGAATACAACAATTTCTATTTTACAAAATACACTAGATATGGCAATATTGTTCTATAACTCAGTGAATCGACAAATTGTTGATATTTAACTCCTACATATCATGACCATGACTTTGAGCAACTGTTGCTAATACAAATGTTGCCTTTCTGTCACTCAGTTTACTTTAATCGAGTACTGCAACTAAGCTGGATGTTATAATGTTAACTTGTGCCTTCTTTTCACAGCCAACAAGTGTAGTGAGTCCACCAAACAGCTCCCATATCTTCTTATCAGTGTTGTATGCAAGACTTGAAACTTCAAGACCAAGACGAGACCGAGACAGTGAGGTCCCGAGACCGAGAGCCACCAAGACCGAGACCGAGACACTAGGTTCAAGACAGTAAAAGACAAGTGATCCTATATAAAAGGCTGTAAAATACTAATGTCTCAGTTTTCGGGAATAAGGTTCATTTGTAATTTCAAATTTGAAACTTACAATGTAAATATAGTACCAATTCCCAAGAACAGTTTTATCTTTTTCGATATCTCTTCGTCGGCCTATCTTCTGAAAAGTATAGGCTAAAGAAAGCCTTTTTAGACACGTCACCTTTTTCCACACGTCTGAAATCTGCTAGACGATTTTAAACAAGCAAATTCGAAACGAAATCATAAATTTTAGCATATCCTTGCTCACCCTGAGAAACTCGAAGTTGTTCCGATCGTTTCGGTTATGGTGGTTTTACATTAATGACAAACGGCACGTCATAGCTATTATTTGTCAATATGTCTAACTTCAAATTGCCTAACTGCAAACTTTACAATTTCAGGTTCTCTCTCAGACATTTTTCAACTATAACACAATTGAATTGATTTCAGTATCATGTGATTCGCACGTTAACCAGAATTACCATTTCTCGTAAATTCCGGTTTCAGTTCTAAAGCAAGATTTTAAGACAATTAACGCGAAACTTATCGAGACCGCTTGTTCGAGACAGAACAAGACTTTCACTTCAAGACAGTTTCTAAAAATTTGAGACACTACTGCGAGACCGAGACAACAGGCTTCCAAGACCGAGACACTAAAAAAATATCTCTCGAGACCATGACACTGTCTCGAGACCATACAACTCTGCTTCTTATGATGAGCTGCTTGTGGTGGAATTCACTTAGCTTTCATCGTAACCGGTGCAGGATTTACGTATAAGCTAAACAAGCTATAGCTTAAGGCCCCCAAGAAATTGGGGGCCCCCAAGAAATTGGGGGCCCCCAAAAATTGTCTGGTGACGTGTGAGCAAGTGCGAGGTCTGTTGATCTAAAGTAGAGCTGTATCGATATCACTTTTTGCCGATTATGCCGATACCGATTATTGCCGATTATTCATTTGCCGATACCCGATTATATTGCCGATTATTATGTTGATTATTTCTTTGTGTTTTCCAAGATGTCCGGTTTCAAAAGATAGACTTACTGCTACTGCCTATTGTTGTGATACAAGCAAACACTTCCCCGTAGGAGACGTATGCATGTAATTGGTGACTAATCCTAGGCAGGCAATACAGATTAGACACTCCAGCCGCCATCGACTGACTGATCTAAGTTTATTTAACGACGCATCCATAACGATGATGATATGCGTCAGACAAGAACAGTTATACAAGGTACATATTTACATTGTCGATAAGTGTCTTTAAGTGTCTAGTTTTTAATGTTTCATATGTAATCATGTTTTATATGTAATATAATATTGTATAGTAGTGTTTACACTAAGTTATTCATTGTCTATTTACAGTAGTCCTAGATCTTCCGACCAGAAACTGCCAGCCACTCGTAGATGGTGTCCAAGCAGCTGGTTTGACTGAGTGCGGTGCTGAGTTCGTACGGCCAGTTTTTCCGTGCGCACATCCGGATGAGTTCGTCCTGGAGGCCCAGCTGGGCCGGGCACTCCAGCAGGAAGTGGCGCACGGTTTCCTGGACGTCACCGCACTCGTTGCAGTTCCCGGTCGGGTGGCGGCCCCACAGCTTCATCTGTGGATTTAGTATGCAGTGGCCCAACCGGAGTCTGGTTATGGTGACTTCCTTTCTCCGGTTGGGATCGTTGTACTGTTTGGCCATCCCGACGTTCAGCTGGCCATCCCAACATTCGGCAGCCGCCATCGAACTGTGCCCAGGGTAATTAAAGGCACGGCTGTCCTATTCACAGCCACCCATCTAGTCTCAGCCTCTCAGGCCACTGACAAGTGTTGGGGAGATCTGATTGGCAGCTAGCATGTATTCACTAGGCATGCTGCAGGATGTACATTCATGGGTTTCTCTGTTGAATTGGCCTGCCGCTCCTTGGCTTGAATTGGCCAGCCATTCCTTGGCCTATGAGCAGGCACTATGACTCACTCTGCACAAGATCTATGTTGACACATTCCCACGGTCTATACTAGGACAGTGGGTGGTCTCGCCACTGGTCTGAATAAGCCATTGGCTCGACGACACGATATGGGAACGGAACGAAATGCCATCCTTCACAGACCCAATGATGTTGCTGTCGTCATTTTGCTTTTATAGACTGAAAATAGACTGAGTGTCCGAGACCAAGACCAAGACCGATACTCTTTTTTATAAACAATTCAATTTATTAAGGTGATAAAAACGGAATAACATGCTTAAAACATTAATTTTATTGCTGAATAATACTAATCTTAATAATTGTCCAGAACACAGTTTTACCGGCCATTTTGAACTTTTGCAGGTTCAGCCCTAGGCTGCAGCTTTAGAATAACGCACTATAAATTACTTACAGTATACGATAGGTTATAAATAAGACATCTGAACAAGTAGAGTCAGCACATCATAAATCGATAACAAGCGCGTAGGGCCTAACACTTGGTGTCTCTAATAATCGAAAATAACCTACAAGTATTAAGGAAATTGCTTTGATACGACAAATGACCAAGAACGCTGACCTAAGACAGAGACCAATCCCAAGACCGTTCCTTTAAGACCAAGGCCTATGCAGTCGAGACCAAGACCAAGGGTTCGAGACCAAGACCAAGACTGATACATTCAAGACCAAGACCACAGTTTTCCGGTCTCGAGACCAAGACCATGGTCTCAAGACCACATTCCTGGAAAATATTTTTGTCTAATATTATAATTCCTTAATCCAACAGTTTCAAACAGTTTCCAACAGTTTCAAAAGATTAGGTAATAAGCCTTTGTAAATTGTGTCTTTTAAAAGAACTTTTGTATCTATTTACCAGAGTTTGCATTATTAAGTTTGTTATGAATAAAAATGATTTTAGTTAAAGATTTATTATTTCACTATCAATATACTTCTTAATTATATTTCATTTTAACCCTATAGGTCCGAAAATCATATTTGTCACTGACATGATAGAATATATGAACTTATGTAGGGCTACATACCATATCTCAAATAGCTTAGGGCCTCATGATGTCTAAATCCGGCCCTGATCGTAACTACAAGAAATTTACTCAAATCTTACAAGCGCACGAGCTGCCACTTTATGTTGATTAGCTGGCAGATTCTGTTTATTGGCGCCTGGGTTTGTATTGCTCTTTGCTGTCCCTTCGCTGCAAGCGCACTGTCGACAGCCACAATGACCTTGCTCTCAATGGATAATCAGAAAGTCTTCATCTTCATGGATTGTAATTAAGCAAAGAGCATTTAGTTGATAATGTCAAACAGACATCCAAGGTCTTTGACAAACTCTAATTAGTTGGCCTACTGACTTTCACTTTGCCTCATCTAATTCTTTTTCACTCTGGAGTACTTTTCGTGAAGCAATTCCTGTTTCTTGATGGAATGTTTGTTCTGCATGAACTGGGATTCAAGCTTTATTCTTAGATGCAATGACCTCACCAATAACAAATTTAGCACGCTTGTGGATTGGTTTCTTCAGATTTTGTGAGTAGAATAATAACAATATTTGTGAGTAAGTATAGAGGGATTGGAGTGTATAACAATAATTAGGGCTGCAAATTTTTCGCGGTCGAAAATTAAAAAATTTCCGGCCAATTCCCGGCCAAAAACACAGAATTCATGGTCAAATTTGTAACACATTAAATAAATCAATAACAGTATATACAACGACTATTCAAGCCAATAATGGCTGGTGTTGTTGCTGCAATGTCTGCTTT
Source organism: Bimastos eiseni (assembly GCA_959347315.1). Taxonomy (NCBI): domain Eukaryota; kingdom Metazoa; phylum Annelida; class Clitellata; order Crassiclitellata; family Lumbricidae; genus Bimastos; species Bimastos eiseni. Next base: position 16,662,861 of record OY365821.1, on the reverse strand, counting down.
GCAAATGCAGTTGAAAGAGCAGGTTGCAATTTTTCCCTTTTCACCTTTCCACTCTCGACATTCTGTCCTTTGCACATGTGAACGTCGATATTCAGGTGCCTTAGTATACATGTGCAACTGTGATTACATTCGTGCATGTTTTGCAAAATACAGGTAGGAGATCGCCGCTCGCTGCTCACCTGAAACGTACTGAGCTTACACTAACGTCTTCCTCTAGCCACCGAATGTTTTTGGCAATTTTGGCACACGAAATCGTAACTAATGTTTAGAAACTTTGCTTTCACCACAGCAAAAACACGAGCAGCATGAAGAAATGCGTGGAAGTATCCAAAATTCGCGAATTTTGCTAATCCTGTGCTTCTGACCATAGCTTCGATCATCGACTATCTACGAACTATGGCACTCAAATCTCTATTATTATTATCATTAATATCATTGTTGAACAAAATAAAACAGATATGCAAAATATAAAGAAATAAATAGATTAAATCAAGAATAAATCTAATTTTATAATTTCACTTCTATGTGTATTGTGTACTGCTTAGTGTGTGTACTGTACACTAAACAACGTTGTACAATTGAAGATCCCCCAAAGATGCATACCCAAGAAATACAACTTCATTGAGCTATCCCTAAATGTCAACCAAATTGACTAAAATTTTGTAAATGTTGTTAATTTGTCTATAGGAACAAGTTTAGGGGTAAGAATTTCATGAATCCAAAGTTGAAAAAACATCCTAATATACATCAACGAGAATAATAATAACAATTTTTGCTTACATTCAAACTGACACATCGCAGTATAAATACAAACACAATATGAGTGAATTATGATAATTAATTACAGGAATTGAATTTAACTGTCAGCAGCCATGCAAGGCGTTCACTACATTATAAATTTAATTTAGCCAAAGCCTAACAAAAGGAAGGACTAGTCAACCTTAGGGGGATACTGGAATCGAACTCAGCACTGCACTGCATCCTCTACTATATTATAGTAGAGGATGCAGTGCAGTGCTGAGAAACTGACATATTATGGTTCCCCCCTCTAGTTCATTTATTAGGCACAACAGTACTTACTTGTGTAATTTCTGTGAATTCGAATGTAAGCAGGATAGTTTGGATTTTCATGGTGAACACAATAGCTTTTCACTACAAGAGAACAGTCTTCTGTGTGAAGTCCAGTAGAAATGATCTCATCACTTTCAATAACTCTTCCTAACCCAAAAATGAATGGCTCCTTCAGAGGAAATCTTTACCCAGAAAAACCTGAACATCCCGGTGATAAGCTGATAACTGTTCGACTGCTTTGAGCAAGCTGCAAAAACTCTGTGTACTATGGTTGCATTTCCTAAAGGAAACATTTTTATATCATTAACATGGACCCATGGGCATTGTGCATGGCAAGTACGCATAAGTCGAGGACTAATCGACGAATCACATACAAATACATACTTGGATGAATGAGTCAAATGAATTCCAAATCCAAGAATCGCCTGCTTTAGCACGACGTTTATTACCTCAATCAACAGTTCAATCATGACAGTACATTGATAGCCAATATTAAATAGAGATGTGCAAGATACTTTATTAGCATTGACATCTGTAACACCAGCAAACAATTGAATAACAGACTAGCTTTAATACCTGCTCTTTAATATTGATAAAACTCTATCCTGCACTGCATTTCAGACTTGCTTAACCCCCTCTGTCTAGATAACAAACCACAGGCAAAGATGAGATGCTGGCACATGCACTCATCAATGAATGTATGATTAGAGCACCAACACATCTATTCGAGTGCTTTATTCGATGTAACATTTCATGTTACTTTTTTCCGGTCTTGCGTCTATCTTAACACTCTGCTCAGCCAAATATATCTGAGGATATCAGGTCAGGTCATTTATATTTCATGGAAAATAACTTCAATCCTCTCTCGATTGCCTCACATTAATTTCTAATTTTCCAATTCACTCACACTGAGCCATTTTAAGTAAGTAAGCAGTGAGCACACGTAATTTCTGCAGTGAGACAAAATCCCAAAATTGTGACTTGGAAACAGAGTCAACGAGTCAAAATTTGAGACAAGGCTTCGAGTCCGAGTCCAAGTCATGTCATTCTGAGTTCGAGACCTCCGAAAAACGGTCTCAAGTCAGATTCGAGTACTTTGCCGGACTTGAGTACTGCATCACTGCCTAGATGACCTATCCTTGGGCGGAAGATCAGACACCGTCGCTGAAGACGTGATGATGCTAGAAAGCGAGAGTGGACTTATGGGCTGAACCATGCAAAATGTGAGCTCATCGTACACACGGAACAGCCAAATGAACATCTAGCCCTCCAACAATTTATCTCGATCACCCCTACGACGGCCTGCCTGCCTGCTGGGTGCGCCACTATCAACAGAATAAACCCTGACAACATGCCTCCAACTCAGATGCTCGGAGTTGGAACTAGCAATCACCAGACTGGAAAAGATTGCCAAACACGATGCCCTTGTCCTCTTAAGGTGTTCACTGAGCTCGCAGAAAGTACTACATACATTGAGATGTTGCTCTTGCATTCAAAACGCTCTGCTGGACAGATGTGACGAGCTACAGAGAGAAGGTCTAAGCTCAATCCTCAACCTTAGCTTAACAGACAAACAATGGTGCTCAGGCTCAGTCCACCAGTCAAGATCGGTGGACTGGGAATACGTCGGGTGGTCTCACTTGCGCTTCCCGCCGTTTTGGCAACCGCTGCGGGCACCCACGTCCTCCAGTCCTCAATGCTAAGCCATGACCTATCTATCACAGAGGCACGAGTTGAATCAATGATACAAAGATGGACTGAGGAGAGCCAAGCCACATACATAGCCAGTTCTACAGCACATAATGGGACAAGCCACTTGTGAGGAAAACGATGGACCCTCTGAACGCATCATCTGACGACGCCTACTACCGAGCGAGTCTAAGAGCGGCAGCAGCACCCCACTCTGGCGGCTGGTTGTTCGTGCTGCCCATATCCTTATGCGGACTGAGAATGGACAACGAGGCAGTGAGAATAGCGATGGGACTCCGACTGGGAACACAGAATCTGATATAAAGGCTCACCTGTGATGAACTACCAACGGCAAGAAAGATCGCCAAATACAAAGAGCTCATCACAAACCGTGCACTTAGTCGTCCCTGTGGCTTTCCAAACCCTAGGCCTAATCAATGGCAGCGGCCTGGGCTTCATTAAAGAGCTAGGTAGATGATTAACTCTCATCACCAGTAATCCCAAAGAGTCCTGCTACCTTCACCAGTGCCTCTCAATCACCATGCAACGCTTCAACGCCGTCGCCTTCCGAGGAACTTTTGCTCAGACGAATCTTGATGAGGGAGCAGCTATAATAATATTCGTCATCACTGACTCATTTTATTGATAAGTTCATGGTATCATAATAATAATAATAATAATAATAATAATTAAAAAACAGAATATTAACAATAACCTCCACATGCAGGTGTAAATCATAATTAGGGCATAACCGAGTAGACAATTTCCACCGGGTACTGAATCCGAGTATTTGGATGAACTATTTGCCGGATCCGGGTATGAACCGAATAGTAGCGACAAATCTGGCCAGCGAGTAGTGGTGGTGCTGACCTCGAAATTTGGTATGCAATAGCGGAAATACGCATGTTCTGCACACGATGTTCATTTAAAACATATTGAAAGACGTAAACAAAATTGATCTTTTATCCTTCTTTTGGTTCGCAATTGTGTATTTTGATAAAGATAAAAGAGCTTGAGACCACGCTCGGAACTTCCCTGAACAGACTTAAATGTGAATACTACTCGGAGGCAGAGTTGATTGGAGAGGGTTTTTAGGACTTCAGAAGACGAGAACCAGAGGAACTGACCCTTTGGGTTCTCCACTGTTCAGAGGGAAGGCCCTTGATGAAGCCCTGCGAGAACACAGCGAATACTTTGATCGAATATTGAAAGACCTCATGGACCTCCAGTCACAAGCAGCACTCATATTGCTGAGATCCTGTTTCGGGGCGGCAAAGATGACTTGCCTGCTGCGGACTTCTCCGTGCTGGAACCACCCGTTACTGGAAACAATAGACCATCAGACTAAAACAGGACTAGAGAAAGTTCTCAACACGGAGCTCAATGACAATTAGTGGCTACAAGCTTCGCTCCCGATTAGAGATGGAGGACTCGGGGCCAGGCAGGTATCGATGCTGGCAACTTCAGCCTATTTGGCGTCAGCTGCATCGACCGTCTCGCTCGTGGGCGCCATCCTAGCTGTGGAAGAATGGAACGACGTGTACCAGGAGGAAATGTTCAACATTCGTAAGGATTCCCTTCCAGTGACGATCCAACAGAAGACCTGGGACAGACCTTTGATAAACAAACGTAAAGCGAAAGTCTGGTCCGGATGCGACAACCCACTTAGTCAAGCCAGATGGCGAGCATTATATGCCCTGCACGCCGAAGACTGGCTTTGAACTATCTCTTTGGCGTCCTGTGGGTTGGGATTAAACAATGAGGCGGTCAGGGTTGCAACAGGACTTTGCCTAGGACTAGTGCTCTGTGCACCGCATCCATGTCAATGCGGGGAGAGCGTCGATCCATGTGGACATCACGGTCTGGTCTGCAGAAGATCAATGGGAAGAGCAGCACGACACTCTGTCATGAATGAAATAATCTGGAGAGCTCTCTTGAAAGCGGACATTCCGAGCTCAAGAGAACCATCGGGACTGATTCGCACTGATGGCAAGAGACCAGATGGTGCCACATTAATCCCATGGGCGAGAGGCAGACACCTAGCATGGGACACAACAACCATTCACACATGCGCATCCTCTTATGTACGCTTGACAGCATCAACACCCGGTGGAGCAGCAGAACATGCCGCAGAACAAAAGTGCATCAAGTGCTCATCCATCCCCACAACGCATGATTTTGTGCCAGTGGCCATCGAATCACTGAGCCCCATAAACTGCACCAGAATGGAGTTTCTACAAGAGCGGGGCCACCATATGACACAGGCAACGGGAGATCCACGCGAAACAACTCATCTTTTTCAACGTCTATCTATTTGTACACAACATTTTAATGCAGTGGCATTCAGAGGCTCTTTCGTTCAGCCCGATGGGGACGAAAACCTATAACAGTAATAATAATAGTAACAATAATAACAACGACAATTAGGGCATAGCCGGAAATCGCCTCGGACATTCGCCTCGGCCGAATATTGGACTATTCGGAAGTATTTGCCTTGGCAAATATTACACCCGCAAATAGCTAAAAAACGCATTTTTATAAAATAATTTTTTTGATAACATAATATTTTTTATCAAATAAATTTAGGACTAACGGACTTACTTATAAGTTATTGATTGATTAAACAAGAACTTAACATTCCATTGAAGTTTTTTTAAATAATTATGTTCATTCATATCTTAATTTCTTTTGATTGCATTCCTTAGACCTAAACTTAATTTTCCCGCTTGAATTGGCTCCACCCACTTTCCGGTAAACATTAGAGAGTAAAGACGTCGCTAATAACTTCATATTTCAAATTCTATAATGAGGTTTTACATATTTTTCACAAATAAAGTTATTAAAAAATAATTATATTGTTATAGCCTAGAGTGCGACGCTACGCTATTATGAAGGATATTGCTATAGACTCTGCATTGACTAAAGACAGTTCTCCTTAGCTGTGCATGTGGCAGGTTAACTATGCTTTGCCTACAGATGGTACTCGCTGGCAGTCGCTGGTCAGATTTGCCGCTACTATTCGGTTCGTACCCGGATCCAGCAAATAGTTCATCCAAATACTCGGATTCGGTACTCGGTGGAAATTGTCTACTCAGTTATGCTCTAATGACAATGACAATAATAATAATAATTTCTGTTTAATTTCAAACTGACAAACTGCGGAATGATCACAAGTTATAAACGAACAATGAAAAGTTATTAAAGGAGTAGAATTTAAACATCGGCAGCCACGTTATACATTTTATTTTTAACAAACGCCACGAAAGAGATCTCGAACTTGGTTCCTCAGCTCTGCATCCCAGTGTGTTCACCACTACTCTATCTTTTACTTTTCTCAAAAGCTATTTTGTGAATGTATTTTATGCATCTGGAATAATTTTTAAGACAGCACAGTTTGATAAAGCAACAGCATCAGAGTATTGCACCCTACCTGATTTCCGTTCGATTGGAACCATCTGTACATAGATGTATAGCAATGTCCTGATTTACTGAAGCGTCAGAATTTTCAAGACATGAAGATTCAAAAATCAGTTGAATTTCGTGGCACTGCATGCTAGGACTTTTAGCAAACAACTCGAAGACAAGCTGAAAGCCTTGAACATTCAACCCGTGAATGGAGATTGAAGCATTTTCAAGTTCGAACGATGAATTCAATCGTGCCACAACTAAAACAGAATGAGATTTCGTCAACTCCAACACTCAAATTAAAGATCAGATTAAAAAACTTCTAGTGAGCAGTTGCCTCCCATATTGTATGGCCATTGCAACAACTGATATCCGTTACTCAACCTCAAATTTTTATACTGCAATTCGTTCCACACTTATATTGTGTCAAACTGCTTAGATTTAGTTTCACCTGTAGGTGGAACCAAATCAAAGACAGTATCTAGATGTGTGAAAACTGCAGCACCTCAAAGAGGTGCAAGCCTCTAACGACGATGACGATGAAGATGTATGTGCTGTATCTGACTTCTCACTAGATTTAGGCATACTTCATGATGTAAATACACATGCTGTTGTCATGGTTAGTTTTAATGCAGGTCTCTTCAACTTATTGTAATGGAAATCGGGGCCGACTGGCTGATCCATCACCGACCAACCTCTAGTACAAAATACAGGATTACCAAGCCAGTGCCCCTTCTGCATGTGCAAAACTTCTGGGGTATAGCAAAGACGAGACCAAGGTCGTTGAATGTTTTCAACATTTTTACTCAAACAATGTATGGACTTAAATGTACTTGTCTTAAATTGTGACATTTTATTTTTCTAACTGTTATAATACTCGTTGAACTGACATTTAATATCACATAAGCTGGCGAAGAGAGCGCCTATGAGTAGGTTTCTTGAAGAGGTGTCATATCAAGTTTCATTGATTCATTTTGTTCAGTCAGTCAAATACCTTTTAACCCTTTAACGACCAGCATTGTTGCGTATGCCATAAGTTTTACTACACGCTGGTTGTTAAAGGGCTAAACTGTTTCAACTGTTTTGGAAACCTGTAGAAGTACACCAAGCCTATAGATTTCTGTTGTTCAGCTTCTTGAAAACTTGATCGATGATATCTAAACATTAGAAAGAGATGCTGACGAATATTCTTGTTTCCATCAACACCCTGCAACACACAAATGTCCCCATCCCTGCTCCATTCCTGCAAGCTTTGTCCCCATCCTCACCCCATAACCACAGGTATTTGAAGCTTTCTTCACAACCCATTCCACAAGATCACATCAGATTATTAGCAAAACGATTACACTGATATCACTGATTACAACTGTTTTCACAATTTTTAGCCTACTAAGCCAATTGCATCCACAAAACAGATTATGTGCTCGAATAAATGATTAGAAGCATCACCCGCACCATTGTCATTTTTGGAGTTTTGAGTGAGTAAGTAAATAAAAGTAAGTATATTCTTTATTAAACTGGCTGCAAAAGAGCACTCTGTTGAACAAATATCTAGTATCTAGGGTGAAGAGAAGAAACATCTAAGGTAAATAAATAACAAATCCACTCAGTATGTGATACCATATAGACAGCATTCTGACACTAAAGTTTTTATCATGCTGTTGTCTGCTTACGGTAAAGCCTTTTTAGATAACAATAATAATAATAATAATAATAATAATAATAACAACAACAACAACAGTAACAGCAGCAGCAACAATAACAACAGCAGCAGCAACAACAACTATAACAACAACAATAATAATAAAAATAATAATAATAATAACAATAATAATAATACACAAAGCCATTTCACAAATATACAGTTCAAATATTCTAGTCTGTTGAATTGCTATTGTTACCATTATCTTTGGCGCTCATATCTCGAAACGTCTATTTTGAGAATAGCACTTAGCAACTTACAAAGCCACAAAACTGTCATCAACGTAGACAGAGTAATAAAATGAGACCATATATCAATTTAGTTGCAGTACAATTACTTTCAAACAAATTTGACAGTTTATCTATGTTGCACTTTTCATGTCACTTGAAAGATTAATGCACCGCCTAAAATCAAGAAGTACGAATGCTGTGCATCTGTAGAGTAAAAAAAGTGAATAAAACTGGAACTGGAATTTAAGTCATGCATTTAATAAGCCATAAACAAGCAAGTAAGTTACTGTATGTCTATACAGTGCATCAATCGAGCTATAATAGCTGCGATTATCATGGCTTCACCGTCAGCTCATTCCCCATTACTGCAGTATAACTGTGACAGTGAACTCACTACCACGATAAAGCCGCATTTGTTATGCCCATTACTACAGGATTTACTGAGGTTTTACTGTGGGAAATTTGCAGCATCACTCTGTACTAAGGACGTATCTCTACCTTGCAGACATAATGTGGATTTACATGGGTTACCTTGGTTGACTAGTGGGACAATGACTGCATATCTCTTATCCCATGTTTTCTCTTCACTGCACAAAGGTGTATCGCAAGGCAATACATACTGTACCTCCTCATAATTTCACATAACCATTTACAATACAAAAGCATTTGGCCAATTTTTAAGATTTTCAGCTATTCTTATATGTTATCCCTTTTGTAAAGAATTCCTCAGGCAATCTTTCCTTGGCCCTACCTTTAACCCTTTAATGACCAGCATGTACTAAAGTGTAAGGCATAATCAATAATGCTGGTCATTAAAGGGTGAAACTCAATGTTGGGCTCTGGAATGCTAACAAGTTCCTTATTAGTATACACCAAGATTTCTCACTTTCAGATAGCTGCTAGAGATTATTTTAGTGGAACTATAACATACAGAAATCACATAAAAAAGTTCACTTAAGTTCTAAATCCTTTAAAAATAATACAGAAACATGCAAGTGACCTGTTTAACACATGTTAGATTCATTACCTCTCATTGCTGGTGCATCCTTAGTAATTGCATTAACTCTGCAAAAGGCACACCACCGCTTTGTTGAAATATTCTCCAGCGAAGGAATTGCTCCATTTTCGTCTCTCGCCCATATCCACTTAAAATAAGGTTCAAATCTTGAACCATAATCAAAATACGATAGATGACCATTGTCATCATGACTGTTCGATTCGATAACGTATGCCTCAAGCCAACCACGATCATCTAATAACGTACTAAAGACATCCTTAAGCACTGTACTTGGAGCCAATCTGCATTTCCAATCGTAGTCAGAAACGAGAACGTGGTGCTTTCCTTTGACTGAATAAAGCAGTCCAAAAGGTGCAGAGCTTTCCCCATCCCTACAGCAGCTGACACCAATGAGTCGATTCAGAGTGGGAACTACATCTGAATCGCTGTGGACACTTTCGCTACGCCAGTCCTTCTTGACATTGTCGACATAAAACTCAGCAAGATGTCCAGGCTGGCAGCGCAGAAACTCGCCTAAACCATAAAAAACAAGATTTTTCTTAAATTGTGAGTCAAGTTCATATAATTATGTAGGATAACAGTAAAGGGATAAGCATGTTGAACAAAAACAAGCTAGTCCTTGTGTTTTGGTTACCTATCCATTGTCCAATTGTATATTGCAGTAACCTAAATAGATTTAATGCTGAACCTGGTCAATGAGATTTCATTTAAGTCAGCATTACATGAAAATATGGCATAGGCATATTCAAATAAGTAAGTAAGTAAGAAGTAAGAATATTCCCTATTAGACTACTAGCAAACACGCAATAGCTTACAGTTTTAAACAAATTCATATAACATTCACACCCTCCCCAAATTCTTGCTTTTCTACCATTTGAGCAACAAAGATTCCATTCATTAGGAGCAGAGACATGGAATGCATGACAGCCTTTAGGATTTGTGATAGGCCTATGCGCGACAAACATACGCGAATATCAGCATCGATGTTTAGTCTTGATCTATGTTTTGTCTTAATGGCAGTGACTGCAGAAAAGGCAGATTCGCACAAGTAGGTCATTGCAAATGGCAAAAGAAGATTGACGGCTTTTTCAGACAATAGTGGATATTCCTGAGAACAAGCAATCCAGAATGACAGTGGCGCTTTAATTTCGCGGGTTTCATTGACTCATTAGACATAGTTCGCACACACATAACACAAAGCGGTTGATCTCATTTGTTCCGACTGCAATGAAACCATATGAAATATACTCTTGATTATACTTGCAGAATTTCTTCTTTTTCTCACATGTATCTATGTTGTCATTCTGACTTATGATCAGCTTTTCTCTTTAAAAATTATTCATGGTTAAAAAGAACATTGAAAAATATAAATATTATATTTTAAAAATGTTCTCTTAGCAGGAATGGCATGCCACTAATGTTACCTAGACATCAGTAAGTAATAACCATAGAAAGCATATAGAGATAACTCAGTTGGTTTTATAATTTATGATGATAATGAAAACCTTGCAAATGTACTATTTTTATTGTTTTTTGAACCTGCTTGCGGACCCCTTGGCAACAAGCGATGAACCCCAAGGGGTCCGCGGACCACAGTTTGAAAACCTCTGGTCTAAGAGACCAACATAATGCGAATTAGCATAATCAAGGCGAGATTAGACAAGTGAACAGGCTGCAGTTTCCGACATATTCTTAGTTAAAGCCGATCTGATGTGCCCTATTGCCTTGATGTGATAGAAACAAGAATTACTTAAAATATAAGTTATTAAATATATAAATATAAATCAGGCTAATCATGAATAGATTGCATGTCAAATTTACTCCAAGTAGACAGCATGTAGATATCTTGAAGGGGTGCTTTATCAAGTATTATTGATTGATTTGATTGATTGATTGATAATCGTTATCAATAGAGTGTCTTCACTGTATCCTCTTCAATTGCAGGTCAATAACATTGCTCTGTCATCGAGGTAAATTTTTGTTTATCTCCATTTCAGAACTTCGATTCTTACTTAACCCCAGCGGTTAACTTTCTCCTTGTTTATTTTCCTCTCCATAGTTCTTTCCTCTTTGAAAATGGTTCTTTGCGGATCGCTATTCTACTTCTTATTTCTTTATTACATCTGGTACCTTCTTCGATCCTGTTTCCCATGTAACAGAATTCCTTTACCTGCTCAATTTGCCTTCCTCCTGTTTGCGGTTGTTTGTCTTAAGCTTACTACCAGTACCTTTGTCTTTTTAATTTTTATTTCATTCTGTGTTCGTTTGATACTGTGTTTAGTCTATCCATCTGTAGGCCTATTGCACTAGCATTGTTTGGTCATCTGCAAACCTTAGTGTTTTTATCCATTTTCCTCCTATAGGTCTCGAGACCGCAGTCTTGGTCTCGAGACGGTCTCAAGACCGGAAAACTGCGGTCTTGGTCGCAAATGCACCGGTCTTGGTCCTGGTCTCGGACCCTCGGTTTTGGTCTTGACCTCGACTGCGTCGGTCATTGTCGTGGTCTTAAAGGAACGGTCTTGGGATTGGTCTTCGTCTTACGTTAGCGTTCTTGGTCATTTGCCGTATCAGAGCAATTTGTTTGATAATTGTCGGTTATTTCCGATTATTAGAGACACCGGATGTTTAGGTTCTACGTGCTTGTTATCAATTTATGACATGCTGACCATCTATGTATACATGTTACTATGGGCAAAAAAATGCATTTTGCAACAGAACCAGCCATTTCAAAATTTGATATTCTCAGGCTGAAGCCAAGGGCTGAACCCGCAAAAGTTTAAGATTAGTATTCTTTAGCAATAAAATAATGTTTTAAGCGTGTTATTCCGTTTTACCGTCTTATTAAATTGAATTGTTTATAAACAAAGAGTATCGGTCTTGGTCTTGGTCTCGGTCTAGGACCACCCGGGCTTGGTCTTGGACCTCTCGGTCTTGGTCTCTGGGTTTTGGTCGTGTGCCCAACACTGGTCTACTCCATCGTTAGCGCCCCTATTGCATCCCTCGCTGTCATTCGCTTTCTGAACCCTAATTGATCTTTTGACTGCTTCTGTCTTTGCCTGTACTCTCTTTGCTAGTATCTTTATGAGGATTTTTTTGATGCATGGGTAATGAAGCTAATTGTTTGCCATTCACATTCTGTTGAATTTGTCTTCTTTTTGATTGGTACCATGACTGATTATAGGAATTCTTCCAGCCATTTCTCCATAGCATAAATATCCTGGCATATTCCTATCATCTCTCTCATAGCTCCTTCGTCTACACTTTTAATCATCTCTGCAGATATGTTGTCAATTCCTTCAACTTTTTCGTTTTTCAGTTCTCTTATGGCTGCTCTTACCTCTTCTCCAAGTATCTCTGGTATTCATTCCATAAAGTATTCATTTCATAAAGTATTCATTCCAGAAAGTATTCATTCCATAAAGCATTCATTCCATAAAGGTTAAAGCTGTCTGGTTCAATAATGAATCGATGTTCAGTTTGCTTTGTTCTAGAACGGTTTCCCTGCTCAGAGGGAGCCAATGGTAATGTTGATAAGTACCATATTCATACGTTTGCAAAATAATTTTACTTAACCTTATCAGCATTGCAACTACATTTGAATTTAGCTGTTCGCAGTACTTACTACTAGTAGACTAGTAGACTACTAGTAAGTGGTTTTCCTTCCATCAAAGAGCAGCTCAAAACTCACTAATTCGCAATGGCTTTCAATGATTTGAATATGTAAGTGCATCTTCTCCTGACAACTGACTATCAACACCTCAGATTCACATTTCAATGTGACCTTGCGTACATTACAAATTTAATTAATAAATAAACAAATACAGACTGCCCTACTTTAATGAAAGATTATATTGCCTAACAGAGTTGATCAACTTGAACTTGTTCAGAGCAAACCCTAGCCAAAAGTATGTTAACCTAGGCAGTGGTAGCTTAACAAATTCTGACCTGGATTTATGCGATTTCTCCGTCTAGGTGCCTGAAAATTCTGTCAGCAGACCTGATCAACACTAATCATAATAATGGTAATTTAAATAGGAATTTGCAATGGTCATATTTAACCCCTCTATTCTCGTGTAGACCGAAATAACTCGGGCTGCATAATCCATTCCCACACCGTGTAGCCCGAGATAACTCGGCTGCGTGGTGCATGACTACTTCGGACCACCCGGTAGGCATTGTGCTTGTATAAACCGTGGGAAACTGGCAGAAGCCAATAGCTGTCGTGTAGAGTGAGTCACGGTACCTACTTAATTACCCTGGGCATAGTTATATCATCTCTGCCGGATGTAAACGGCCACCGCCAGCATTATAATTATAGGCGAAACTGGCTTGTCATAACTGGCTTGTGGGTGGAGGGAAAGGCATGTTTGTTACAAAAGGAAAGTGGTCGTATGTCTGGATTTGCTACCAGAGACCCTGACATATTAGTTCAAGGCTTTGTGAAAATATTGATGACGAGTAAAGTAAGGCTGTTCAAAAATTTTGAAATCACGACCCGGGCACCCATTAACCCGCAGAGCGGGTACCCAGGTACCCGACCGTGCGGATATTTGTTAGGAAATGTAGTGAATTGCGCATTTTTACGGAATGTCGAACACCCGAGAATCGATTTCATTGCCCTGGCAGTCAGCCAATATGACCAACGGAATATTTCTGCCATATGTACATGTAAAATCGCGCATTTTTCCGGAATTTCGGGTACCCGAAAATCGATTTCATTACCCGGGTAGTCAGACTCGGGCACAGTGGCCGATCGGTTAAAGCGGTCAGCCCGTAATGTTCGGTGTGCGCTGAGCGCGCGGGTTCGAGTCTCGTCTGGGGTGTCACTGTGTAGGGACCTTGAGCAAGTCCTTCGCGCACCATTGCTCTGCAGTACAACTGCAATTGTGCCGTCGAGGCGTGTCTATGCACTTCTGAGCAAAAGATGTCGGAAGGAAGGCGGTATCAAATTTTGGAAATAAATAAAATCAATAAAAATAAATATATAAATAAAAGTAACCGGGTACCCGGATACACTGACACTACATGGTCCATGACTGTCAAAATTGACAAACAAGCATATGCGCACATGGTCAGACCATGCCATGGCATCTTTATATACTGTCGAGAAGGCGCTGAAGGACCGGAGGCTGTTCGACATTTTCTTCGTAAACAGTTGTTCGTAAAGCAATTCTTCATAAACTGTTGCTTGTAAAACAATTCTTCACAAAGTGCAAATCTTCATAAAACCGTTAGGGTTAGGATTAGGGTTAGGGTTAGAGTTATGGTCAGGGTCAGAATTGTCTTATGGAGAATTGTTTTTACAAACAACTGTTTATGAAGAATTGAATTACGAAGAATTTTACTCTACCCGGACTGGACATATAGATACATTGAATGAGATTAAGGAGAGGAGATGGGAGGATCACACAGAGGGAGGATGAGACAACGAAAATCAGGGAAGAAGAGTAGTTGCCTTGCATGTTCTTTTTTCTGGCAGAACGTGCTGGAACAGCGTGCTGGCACCTTTTTTCACTTACTTAGAAATAAAATCAGTAATTGTGCAAAACTCTGGAATTTGATACAAAACTTTAAAGTTTCAATTTTTTAAATTCTAAAATTCATAAGTAAGTGCACATAGATTGTGTCCTATAAAACAATTTTTTATTTGGTATCTAATATTAGCGTCATTTCTTTTGACAATAGAGATGCGTTCCGGCACCTTTTTGCCTAGAAAAAAGCACTGCATGTTCCTAAACCTTGCTACCCGATAGTCTTGAAGACGTTTTGCCACCTATCACTGGAAATGTTGATAGTCTCTGACAAGAATTATGGCTAAATGGAAGCTGGATCCTGGACAAGAATTATGGTTAAATGGAAGCTGGATCAATGAAAATAATCCTGCTTAAGCAGTAATTGAGAAAAAATACGAGAGAACGCTGCTTGCATGGAAGCGCGATCGATCGATAACAAAGCAGAAGCATGCAGGGTCTATGAAAAGAATCATGCCTAAATAGAAGCTCGATTCTTTACAAGAATTATGGTTAAATGGAGACTGGATAGATTAAATGAACCATGCTTAAGTAGAAGCTGGATTGATAAAACATTCTTTTGCTTAAACGGTTACAAACATAAAAACATCAATTAATCACGCTCTTTGTTTTTGGAAACATATTTCTGATTTAATTACGCCAAAATGAAGGATTACTATTTAGGCTAAGCAACGCACTGATTAAAGCAGAGGCAAAAAATTTTAAAACTCTTATTTCCAATAAAAGTACCTAAATCATCTCGATGTGTGAAACTGAAAATATTTGCCTAAATTATATGCAGGAAGCTGAGAATTTATGTTAGGCGAACAATAAGCCTACAGCATTCGCGGTCGAAGCATTGAGAATTGCAGTGTCTTTATAGACTTCAACTGCAAGCAATTGTCAGAATTTTAATTTTAGCGAGATGAAGTTAAGTTTTAAAGTAAAGCCAACCATGCAACCCAATAAGCCCCCAACCACTCAGAGAGGGTGGAGCATTGTAAAGCTTCTCTATCGGGGCTCCGCCCCAGAAGCCTGCGCAATTTTAAGCATTTGATGCCAAATGAAGTACATTTTGGGCTCTTATATTTACCTCATATTTTTCAACTATAATTTCGAAATAGAGTATCTGCAAGTTTGACTATAGTATATGCAAAGAACCTTAATTGTGAAATGTCAAATTACAAATCACGTATAGGGTACCCCCATATAAAAAACTCCTCGGATTTGCTCGAATCCCAAGACCCAGCCTGGGCCGGGAGGGGGGAGGCAGCTGCCCCTTTCCTCCCCAGGCGACGCTAATGGATTTGTAACATTGACCTACGATGAACAATTGGCGAAATATGGATTAACAACACTGGATAAAAGAAGATGCTGAGCAAATCTAGGCCAATTGAAACAATGAACACTAACAAAGATGCAAAACCATTCAAGTGATTTCCAGCTGGCCAATATTTGTACCACTCTATAGCTTTTATTATTACGCTAAACCAGAGCAATTGGTCGAACTGGAACATCCATCTAATGAGTGTGCATGCCAATCAAAACTAGAGATCTAGCTAGAGTGCATGTCGATTGAGTGGTCAGTGATGGAACTATTGGCGCTTAGTGCCTACCTGTAGTTCATTTGCATTTCAATAATAATATAGGTCTCGGAGTTAGGGCTGAGGCGTGCGACTCCGTAATATGCCTGGGTCCTCGGCTGAGGTCAGACCTTGTCAATTGTAGTTGCTCCAGAGGGGACATTTAGGGTAGTCCATCTGAATAGGGTCAAAGATGCCGGGAGACGGCAGTGTATGACGCACATGGCAAACGACTGGACATAACAGCAGACGTGCGTTGATAACAGGGCACATAATGGTGAACTGCAAGACTGAGACATTGTGACATAATGTACACAGATAGCCAATTGTGATGCCAATATATGCATGTATGAATGCATTATAAAGTCCGTTTCACAGAGTCTGTCTGGGAACAACCTAAAAGAAAGTGAAATAGAATCTCCCCTCTTTCATACAAGCAATACGTCCCTTGTATTGACAGGCGTCACATGTTCAGTTTGGTGAAACCTTAGTACGACAGTACTGCTGTACTATCGGTCGCAAACACTGTCGCATGCATGCCGTGATTAAAAGTGCCACTTCCGTGAGTTTATGCTTTCTTGTGGCAATATATGTATTTGTTCAAAAATTCTGTTTGGTGTTGCCTTAGTACATACTGTACTTCAGGCCGTATGCATGCCGTGATTAGTCATTCCACTAAGGGCATCAATTTGAATGCAATAATAATGCATTTCAGACATGTAATGCTTTCTGGTGGCACCGCAACCGTTGGAGCTAACATATGGAATTGTTAGCATTGCAGTGTATGAACCAGCGAAGAAAAGAAAATCTGGCTCGGAATCTAAATGCATGTATGTATGCATGTATGCATGCGTCCATACGTGCATGCATGCACTAACTTTTCAGTGTTCTTCAGCTGCTTACTATACCTAAACGAGACCTATATTTTCAGATATGTATGGTCTCGAGACAGTGTCTCGGTCTCGAGACGTCTCGAGACAGTTTTTTAGTGTCTTGGTCTCGGTCTCGGAAGCCTGCTGTGTCGGTCTCGGTCTCGAGGCAGTGTCTCGAATTTTTAGAAACTGTCTTGAGGTGAAAGTCTTGTTCTATCTCGAACAAACGGTCTCGATAAGTTTCGCGTTAGCTGTCTTGCGCTAGAAACTGAAACCGAAATCTAGGAGAAACGGTAATTCTGGTTAACGCGCGAGGCACATTATGCTGATGAATTCAATTATCTTAAAGTGGAAAGATGGCTGAGAGAGAACCTGAAATTGTGTTTCACGTTTGTGTTTAGGCAATTTGAACTTATTGACAAAACACTAGCTATGGCGTGCCGTTTGTCATTGATGCAAAACCACCATAACCGAAACCATCGGAGCAACTTCGAGTTTCTCAGGGTGTGTAAGGATATGCGCAAATTAATAATTTCGCTTGGTATTTGGTATCGAATTTGCTTGTTCAAAATTGTCTGAATATTTCAGACATGTCTAAAAAGGCTTTCTTTATACTATTCAGAAGATAGGTCGAAGAAGAGATATCGAAAAAGTTCAACGCGGCAATATAAAAACTGTCCTCGGGAATTGGTACTATATACATTATAAGTTTCAAATTGAATTACAAATGAACCTTATTCCCGAAAACTGACACATTAGAATTTTAAAGCATTTTATATAGGATCACTTGACTTTTACTGTCTCGTATTGTCTTGAACCTAGTGTCTCGGTCTCGGTCTTGGTACCTCTCGGTCTCGGCACCTCACTGTCTCGGTCTCGTCTTGGTCTTGAAGTTTCAAGTCTTGCATATAAAACTGTATATTATTATTGAAATGCAAATGAACTACAGGTAGGCACTAAGCGCCAATAGTTCCATCATTGACCACTCAATCGACATGCTCTCTAGCTAGACCTCTAGTTTTGATTGGCATGCACTAGATGGGTGTTCCAGTTCGACCAATTGTTCTGGTTTAGCGTAAAACTAAAAGCTCGCGGTGCTATGGCTTTAGGATTACCATACATCTTCGGTTTATTACTTTTATCAGAGTTCTAGAAATGTGAGATTTCTAACAAAATATATTTATAAGCAAAATGATATATTTGAGCTTTCATTTTTCTATAATCGGCGTGGTATTAGTCCTAGGTTTGTGACAGACCTCAACCAAACACGCATGACACTCTTCTTCAGCTGCTTACTATCCCTAAACGGTGACCGATAGGTCGTAGCCAGCCAATCGTGTGGGCATTGGGCTGGTGCGTGTTGATCATTCTATTAATAGATCGGTGGGTTCGCGTGTGACCCAGGCGTGCTATGAACTTCCGCGAGAAATAACTTTTAAGCAAGTCAGAGGTTCCTGGTTATAATACGATGTGAAAGTCGATTACGCAATCAGTATACACGAATTTCCAAAGTAAACTGTAGTTTCGCGATTCGTGAATTTGTCATCTGCCTGTGAAGAATTTTCAGATTCATTCCGATGAAGTGAAGCTGTAAGTAAATACTTTTGTAGTGCTTAAAATGTTTAATTTGGTTTATCCGTTTTTGCTTAATCCCTTCCTTTAACCTCAGATACTGAAGCAAACTCGTTCCTTATGGACCAGTACGCCTGTCGGTCCTCTGACTCAACCATATTTGCCCACATGATCTTACTCATGAAATTCTAGATATTTAGTCGGTATAAATTTATCAGCGGGGTATTTTTCTACGAAGGTAATTCTTTATTTGCGGAGTACTACACCCTAGAAGTAAAGATGGTAAGAGTCCTAGACACTCTGTATATCTGAATACTTACTTTGCCTACCTGCAATTTGTTCGGCCGCAATTGTCGTTGCTAAGATGCCACGCAACCAGTCACTACATGGCGTTCACCAAACCCTCTACTGGGTGTTCCAGGCGTTCCCCGAGCGAACGGCGAAAGTTTTGAGTGAATAGCTGTAAAAGTGTGGAAATGCATGAACGGAATTGTGCATAGAATTAGACACTAATGCGTACAAAGTACATACCCACCTGATCGACTGTGCAAACGATGGCCAACTGCATACCTGCTACCTGTACGATAAAAGAGACTTGGCCGACAGATACAGTGTTTTGTCGACACACTCCTGGTGACTGAAAAGAAACTTTCCTTGGGGTCCTGAGATAGGTTTTTGGCCCTGGAGACCAGGAAGAGGGCGGCCATGGGGTTCACCAACACCCCTCGACTGCGTGTTCCAGGTGTTCCCCGAACCAACGGTGAAGGTTTCAAGTTAATAGCTCGAAAACTATGCAAATGCATCGCCAGACAGAGACACACAGACAGAATCTTCTCTTTATTTATATAGATTTTGTTATTCCTGCAAATCTATTCCCACTTTTCACCCAGTGCATCCTGCGACTTCCACAAATCTGCGTTTCACCCTATGCTGACCAAGTACTCAGCGGAGATAGGAAGTGTCATAACTTAGTCTGAGAGCTTTACCCTGTTGGGTTCTAAGGACAAAGAGGAATGCCTTGTATTGGATGCGAGAGGGAATTGGAAGCCAGTGTAGGACGTCGGTCATGTAGGTAGAAATGTGGGAGTAGCGAGGGAGACGAGCGATGAGCCTGGCTGCTGAGTTCATAACAGACTGCATGGAGGATAAGCGTGCCTTGGGGAGCCCAGCAAATAGTGAATAAGAGTAGTCAATGCGACAACAGATGAAGGCATAGACTATTTTTGTGAATACAGGAGAGGATACAGATCTTCTGATGACTCTCAGACGCCTCAGGTGGTAGTAAAACGAGCGTGTCAACTGCAAGAGGTGCGCTGAGAAGGACAGGATGCTTGCTATCAAGGGTGACACCTAAGTCACAGACACTAGTTGCAAATGTGACATCAGGATACATTGACGTGAGAAGTGGAAGGTTGAGTTTATGGAGCTGCTGTTTTGTTCCAAACCAGATCAGTTGGGTCTTAGAGGAGTTAAGGTTAAGTCGTTTGGCCGACATCCATGAGTGGAGATCATGTGACAGTGAGTAGATTGATCCAACAAGAGAGAGCTGTGCAGCAGGAGGACCATGTACAAAGGTTTGGACATCGTCAGCATGGAGGTGGCCAGTGGCTAGGTGTTTTGTGAATAAGGAAGGAATGTCAGCTGTATGGAGTAGGTACAGGATGGAGCTGAGGACTGAGTTCTATGGGACGCCGAGCTCGACTCCAGTCCAGGCCGTTCTGGAATCACCAAGGACAATCATCTGCGAACGATCTGAGAGATAAAATTTGAACCAAGCAAGAGGGGGTCCACAAAGGCCGCAAGATAGTTCAAGGCGCTGCAGCAAGATTGCGTGATCAACGATATCGAAGGCTGAAGAAGCGTCGAAAAGTGCCAGCAGCGATAGGTGCGACTTTTCGATGGCTGAGTAGATGTCAGAGAGCAGAGACAAGAGGACAGTTTTGGTAAAATGGTGACAATTTATGTAAAAGAAGACATGTATGGATGTAATTATGAAATATAGTGATACTAAAGTATTGGTCTTCTATAGCATATGTTAAGAAGGTTAGGTGTCGTGAATGTTGGTAACGACGTGGCTAAGCGTCGTGAGGGCTTGTTCGGTTCAGTGTTAGGGCTATTTCATGCGTCATTAGAAGAAGCGTCTTGATGGATATGTATCCATGACCTGATGTTATGGCGTTAATTGGTGACACGATGTGGTTATGATGTAATGTGGTGTAATTGTAGCCAATGTTACAACTAAGTCGTGCACATGTGTGTGCGCACACGGACCTTGAAGCCAGCACACACAAGAATTTAGTGTATGCGCACAATTTGTTTTACAAAAATGACAAGTCACGATTTTCTTTTTGAAACTAAGTATATGGCCTACCTGATTCCTGAGACTTTTGTTCCTTGGCTGATACAGTCTCTTATTTATCTTTAAACATAGGACTTTTCTTAGGTAATCTTTACTTATCACCATATACCTTTAGATATGGTCAAAATTTAAACATCACATTCAGGTCGGACCTGCGCACAAAAATGTCAACCATTTATAAAATGTTGCACACACAAATTTTCTTGCAAACACTTTCTCCAAAAAATTAGAACGAACATTGATTATAATTGAACATTTTTACAGCAAGCTCAAAATCAGCGGTGCTCCCAACCCAAGTCAGCGGTTAGGTGGTAAATAGGAAGGTCTTCAGGCACCTTTAAAACTGAGCAAGGAAAAGAACTAGGAGCTCTGCTCTAAGGGAGAGGTAGATTGTTCCAACTGGAGGGCCTACATAAGCAAGGCTCCTTGTTTGGGTCATAGCAGTGCGTATGTGGGGGACCAAAAACAATCTATGGGCTGATGAGCGTAGAGAAGCCTGTTGAAGTATTAAGGACACTCTGGTACAGAGAGCCAAAAGGTATGCCGGGGCAGAGCCAGCAAAATAGTTTTCCATCAGAGTAAGAACTTTAAACTGTATGGGTTGACGTGCATGGAGCCAATGAAGAGTCATGGATGAAAGATGAGATGTAGGCAAATTTGGGGATGCCACCAATTAGTCGGACAGCATATTTGGTAGGCAACTTGAGGGTGTTGACTCCCCGACTTACCCTGCTCTTTCCTCACATAACCTTTTGCCTCATAGTCCGTGATCTATGAGTTACTCTTGACTCTGAGCTCACTCTCTCTCAACATGTGAACCTAGTTGCATGGAGCTGATGCTACCAGCTTCGTCAGATTCGAGTGGTCTCTCGCTCTCTCACCCACATGCGATTGAGCCTTAATCTTACGTTGCATAGCACGAGACTGTGATCTGATGAGATGTCAGCTCCTTGGAAAGTTCGACATAGCTTGACCGCTGATTTCCATCTTTTATCTATTAATATTAAATCTATCACGTATATATGTACATATACATATTTAGAATACTGTCCATAAAATAAATAGTTGTGCTTTGTTTGTGTGGTATAACTTTAAAAGTGGGCATGACACAATGGCACATTGCAACGGTCACAATAGTATCTGGTGTCTTTGTGAACTTTCATCCTGTTTTTAATCTTTTAATCCATATGAGATCTGCAAACTTTGTTGCACCTAGTTGTTGTTTTTTTCATCTTCGTTAAGTGAGATAAACCTAGGAATGTGCCGTGCAGTGAACCTCAGTAGGTCATATTGTATCCCTTTATTGAAAAGAGAAATATCACTGTCAAAACGCAGCGACTTATAGGTTCACAATATTACGAGTCATTCAGTCATTCAGTTTTCTTGGCCTAACTTAGTAAGGGCTTCAGTCTATGGGAACTGTGGATGCTTATGTGACATGATGTTTTTGCACAGTAATCTTGATAGAAAGTTCCATTTGTCCCTATCTGGGAGATTGACTGGTCCACAGGTTGTATTTTGTTCCAGTCTCTCATGGCACAACTAGCACAGAACATGTTTCCGATCCCTGATGATTGCCCTGAAGAAGGTATCACCAGCTCATGCAATGTAGCCACGAAACTGGATGAGCTTCAGAACATCTCCTCCTGGGCCAAAAAGAACATGAAAATAAACAAGGCAAAACACGAGAGATGGTTGTCGTTAGCCGTTTCAAGATCTCCTTGACCTCACAATCATCCATCAAATCGACAGACGAACTTTTCTTTCAAGCTGTCCTCATATATTTATCATAATTTTTATCATTGAAGAATATCTCCCTTTTCCTTTTGACTTGGGGTGCACACTTCTGTGTTCATACCAGTGAGTTTCCAAGTATGCTTCTTCTTGAGTAAGCACCTCTTACAGTTCAATTTGATCTTTCTTCTTACTCAATGTCCTTAACTCATTTCAATAACAGTATAAGACATCGATTAAACATTCCTTTCTTAGTCCACTGGTCTGCTTTTCATTTACTTTTTGCAGATAAGAAATTTTAAATCCAACTTTTGCCACCCCTTGAAATGCTGTGCCCCTAAGCTGAACTTGTTGGCCCAGTGGTAAATTCGGTGCTGCTGCTTTCTAGTAAGTATTTGTGAGTATTTGAGTTTATTCTGAATTTTGTTGTCAGATGAAGTTTGTAGTGTGAATTCCAGTCTTTGGAGATCACCAGTTAAGAGTACAAGTCTGATAATGAGACTGGCAATAAGGCAACAGCTTTACAGCTTAGATGTGAAGTGGCTGCAGTCACTCAGCTGCCAAGAGTTTGGGCTGTTATAGGCTTAAATTCATTCATTGTGAATGGAAGCAGAGTTAGTAAATAATCCTCTTTCCGTGCTGATAAGGTATCGCTGCTGTTATCAGCTTCCCTTTGACCAGACTGTTTTGCTGAATGCCTACCAAATGAATCATCCAACTTAGAGAACTATAAGAAAATTAACCTTAAGAATTCTATTCCTTTCATCCTGCAGATGATAAGCTGTTTTGGTCATGCGACACACTTAGATAATGGCACATTTTTAAGGAGTTCATATTTGATTTCATTCTGTCAGTTACATAATTATTGAGTGTACCATAATCTAAATTAAATGATTTAGATTATGATTTAGATTTAGATGTTTGCTTAGATATGCTTATATTTCATTATGAGGATTTAACAATCATGAATCCGGAATATGTTGGTTAACAAGAACTTCTTAGAAATAAGAGTTTTTTTTATTTACTTGTTTAATTTCAAAGTTCTGACAAACTGCAATATGATTACAAGTACATTATGAGCGGATGATGTAGTGTTGTTTTAATAATGGTTTAATTTTAGTTTTAGTTATGAATGCTAGTCTTCATTTTTAGTTTTAGTTACGATTGTTCCTCATTTATAGTTTTAGTTTTTAGTTGTAGTTTCTGTGTCTCAAATATAGTTTTAGTTAGTTTTAGTTTTGTCAATTATAGTTTTAGTTTTGTCAAATAAAGTTTTAGTCATAGGTCGCTGATTTTAGTTCAAGTAAGCTAATTATAATTTAGCTCAAGTATGCTAGTTACAGCTTTAGTAATTTAATATCAAGTTAAGCTATAGCAATAATTCTTTAAATCTAATTTAATTCTAATCGGGCTCAATGATAGACCATAATAAATTATGGTCTGCCACATAAGACCAAAGCTGAGAAAAATGAAAATTTCAACATTTCTGAATTAATTAAGTAAACTATTTACTGTAAGTTCCATACATTTTTGGCTAAATAAAACATATAGGATTCGAATTCGCGGTAAACAGTAACCGGAAGTAAATACATCTCATTCTCCTCGTGTGTCTTAGAAGAGGTACTGTGTGGTAAGTCACATGACATTTGCAGAATTATATACAAATCGAGCAATACAACGAATATGCGCCTAAGTTAGGAACATTTTAAACCAGAAACATTTGTTTTCTTCCGGCTAAATATCGTTTTAGTTTTCGTTGCATCTATTTTAGTTTTAGTTGCCACAATTTTCGTTTTAGTTTTTGTTGTCTTCCTATTTCAGTTTTCGTTAACGAAAACGTTTAGATTTCATTAATTGTCATTTTTGTTTTAATTTTCGTTAACAAAAACAACACTAGGAAAATGAGATGTCACTCACAATTGGCGCAGCTGGTAAAAGCAACTATGAGAGACAGAGTTAAGATGTTGAAGGTGATTTCTTGGTCGAGAGTGACCTCTAGATCCTGAACAGAGGTGGAGAAAGTGAAGAGGGAAAATGGTATAGAGAGGGCACAGAGATCAATGCATTGCGCTTTGTATGGGTTCAACTGAAGCTGATTTGACGGCATCCAGACCGTTGGTATAAACTGAGCCCAAGGAATCTATAGCAGACTGCATGGAGCGAGCACCAGCATTCGCAAGACAGCGAACATAAGCCAGAGTGTTGTCTGCGTAAATGTGGTTCATGAATCAGCAAATAAGACAAGAGCATTCCGATTTCAAAGGTGTAACGGATGTGTAATGATGAACCTAGTAGAGTAGAGACCTGAGGTAGCCCAAATATAACTAGAGCTCGTTGAGACCTTGTCGACCCAGATATAGCACAATAACTGCAGTCACATTGGAAGTCAAAGGGTTTGTTAGCAAGGCTAAAAGGCAGAGTACTAGGATGTCGTCATCGACCAAGTCGAAGGCGGCACGAACATTGAGCAGAGCCAAGAGAGCAGTATCCTGTGATCAGGGCTGGATTAAGGCTAAGTGGGGCCCTAAGCCAGCATCAGAGGTGAGACCTTGTTGCGGGGACAAACGAATGATCGCACAGTCTAAATAGTAAATGCTACTAATCCATGTTCTGGTGAAGTGCGAATAACAACAACTACTCTTTCCAGAACATGGTGCCAAACTGCCAATATTCTTGTTAGTGTTTACTCCCAGAACCTTTGCATCTAGTCAGATAATTCAAAAGAGCAGATCTGTTTTAATAACTATTTTCATGATCTTGAATTACATGTGGATTTCTCCAGTCACTAAAATCATCAGACGCCAATAAAGATATCGACGTTTTAAAAAGTTTACATACAAAGCAATAAATAGAACGGAATTTGGAGACTAGAGCAGCCATTCACATTTACATGTGTTGCCATTTACTTAATTTCCGTTAAATAATTCTTTTGTGCACTATGCAGTGTCTTGTGCGATTAGTAAAATGTTGACAAGATTTATCGAGTGGTCTATACGAATTTTGGCAGGCAGAAGGATCTTTATCGATCCAGTACGAAGTGTCTTCAGTACTTAAGTTAAGCCATGCAGTATGTAGGACCTGTTGATCAATTTGGATTTATGCGATCACGAGCAACAGCTAAATCTATTAAATCACTGTTAGTAGCTTTTTCCACATGCTGCCACTATACTGGTATTCGATTTAGAAGTTTGTGATGTGCTGGGTTGAACACCAATTATTTTTTGTCTAGAGGCTGAGCTTCTTGAGCATCGCCCTCGGTGGTAGAAATGGTGTCCGCTCTATAATCCGAAGGTTCGGTAGACCGAAGGTTCTATACTCAGACATTAATTTAAGTAGAAGCTGGACCTTTACATCCATTAATCAATTGATGTAAAGAATGTGTAAAACTGGAAGCTGGAATGATTTGAAAAGAGTCGTGCCTAAATGGAAGCTCGCCGAATGAAAAGAATGGCGCAATCCAGCTTCTAGCCAAACAGAGTTCTTTTCATCAATCCCTGCAGCTACCATTAAAACCGCAATGTTATCATCAGTCATCTATCGAAAGGACACCATGCAATCTTCTGATGAAGCTTTGGACTATAGACACAGAAATGTAGAAATGGCACGGCCTAATGGTTCAGACTCAGTATTGTCTGCTTCTTTCTTTTTTAGGAAACCATCAAGTTTCAGAATTTTGTGTAATGCTTTCGCAACTAACTGTTTCTTTTCCCCTTTTTTCATGTCAGCTCTCATACCGACTCATTTAAAATGTTGATAATGTTAATCATTTTTTCTTTTTTACTGGCTCATTGTTTATTTGGGGGGGGGGGGATGGCGAGGGCCTCGGAGGCCCCTTGTTGATTTTTGGGTGGATTCCCTCCTCAACCCGGGGCCCTAAGCCATGGCTTGGTTTGCTTATGTCTTAATCTGGCCCTGCCTGTGATGGTGCCATAGGTGTCAGACAACAAGCAGATCAGGTTGGTCTCTGTCGAGTGACCTCTGCAAAATCCAGGCTACAATCTGTTAGTAGAAACTGAGGTAGAGGAGAGCCTAAGATGCCATCATCTTCAAGTGTTTGGAGAATTCCTAAACAGAAAAGATGGGGGTGCGATATGACTCTCCAATCTGTGTCGATCCAGCCGACTGTTAAGCATAACCTGCAGTCTGTTTCAGTCCTTTACTGAGCTGGCAATCCTAATCTCCCACTACTCGCACTCTCGGTCCTAATTTCCCAATATCAAGCATGCATTTGCCAGACGGAATAAATCCAGTTCTGTGACTTAAGTGCACCTGTAGAGTGTCTCAAGCTGCTGGGACTGGTGACAAAAGTCCTGCACTTATCATCACACCATGGTGATAATCGTACTGTTAATCATGCTTAGTTAAGTTCGATTTCAGCTCTTCGATAGATACTTGGTACCTTGACAAATGGATGAATGAATTTCTTATGAGCATCATGTTTGGACATTTGGAATCATGTTGTTGATGCTAACTGGTGGTATGTGTGATAAGCAATGCGAGTCTGAATTTTATTTTATTTTGTGCTTTGGAATGACAATTAATCTCATATGTTGGTTTTTTAGTCGATGGCTGCTTCAGACTAGACACGGTTTGGCTTCATA
Organism: Bimastos eiseni; assembly: GCA_959347315.1. Taxonomy (NCBI): domain Eukaryota; kingdom Metazoa; phylum Annelida; class Clitellata; order Crassiclitellata; family Lumbricidae; genus Bimastos; species Bimastos eiseni. Next base: position 16,635,515 of record OY365821.1, on the reverse strand, counting down.
CATCAGCTACAATGAATAGTATAAAATGTCCCGTTGTCAAATCAGATTCCATTTGTTATTGGAAGGATATGTGGCAAAAGCTGGACAGAATGCGACAGCTGTGGCAGTTGTGTGATGTGTCGCTTGTCACAGTGGACAATAGACTGTTCATGGCACACTCTCCAGTTCTTGCAGCCAGCAGCAACACTCTTCATGATATACTTGTCAGACAGAATCAAACAGGAACTAATGAAGATACTCAGAAAAAGGTATTTCTCGACAATGTGACCTCTGATGTGCTTGAGGTTACACTGAACTTCATTTACGGCATCACACCCTTAAGTAGGCTGTCCTTTGAAATGCTGCAGGTGGGAGCAAAAGAGCTAGGCATTATGGGAGCATATGAATACTGTTGTGATCAGCTAAAAAATCTGACTGTTCAGACTCCAGGAACCAAGGAAGAAGGCAAATCTTTGCCAGCCACAATGAGGCTCGACAGTCAAGAAAGAAATTTGATTTCTTACCAGTGGCAGATGGATGAACCATCTGATTTTAATGTTGTTGAAGGTCAGAAATGCGAATTCACTTTGGCTGTATCTCAGAGTACTTTCCAGGTAAGTAATACCGAAGAGATGGGCTTAGATGCTGCCGCACAAGGTGTGAATGGCATTGTTTGCTGGCCTGTGAATGAACCTGAACCTGGTGGAGATGGTAAAGCTAGTGAGAGGAGCCTTGTAGACAAAGTAACTGTTTCTGTTGCTTCATCAGCTTTAGACGATGACAACTGCCAACAAAGCATTCATAATGTAATGCCTTCTGATGATATTCACACAGCAATGTTCACTCAGATGTCACTTGGAGACTTGACTGCAGGCATTAAGTGTCCTCACATCAAAGGAATCATAGGCGAAGATAACCCAATGGATTCCTTTCTTGTTGAGAATGAGTTGGTTGATGAGACTTTTAAAACCAACTTACAAGCTGACGAGTCAGATTTTGATGAGACACCGACATTAGAAGAACAAAGCATTGATTTCTCTGTACGAGTTCCTCTAAAGAAGCGCAAAAGATCGTCACTGAGAATCTTAGGTGATGACAGAGGACCAGCGTCTTCTACTAGTCAGTCATTTAGTCAGATAAAGTCAAGTGTAAGCCACAGTTTGGATAAGGGCTCAGATTTGCAGAATTTTCTAGAAAGAAATGTGCCTGTTTCATCTAAAGACTCGTTAAGTCACAATTGTAACCTCGATTTGCTGAGCTGCTTTGTTTCATCAAATTCTGTAAATAGTTTTAGTTCCACTGGTTCTCCTATTCAAGCAGCATTGCAGAGAAACTTTACAAAAACATTGAGTTTGAGTTCGCTTGATGTTCTCAAGCCTCAAAGCGAGCCAAATGATGACAATGAATGTTTACAGTCAGTCTGTAACTCAAACAGATTACAGAGAGGAAGCATGCTCTTAGAGCAATCACCGCTGCCTGAATGCAGATCTTCCTTCAGTTCTTGTATTTCTAGCCAAAACTTACAGACAATTCGTGACGTTCCTGTGGATGATCTTCCTCCTAGTCAGTTTTCATTTAACATCAATAACAGTCTACTTTCACTGGGGATGGTTGGTGATCTTTCCGATAATTTATTAGTGAGTCAAAGTCCTAATTCAAGCCAATCATTACATTGCATTAACAAATCTAGCAACAGTTTACAGTCTGTGGGATGTCAGCAGGTGCTTGGTTCTGTTTGGCAGGATGGGTTTGCTTCTTTAAAGCCTTGCTTTACATCTCCCAGCAATGTGTTAGATGCTAGTAAAAAACTTAACTGGGATTCAGTGTCAATTTGCAATAAAGCTCCCAAGTTGAATCAGGAATTGGCTTCAGATCTGGAACCGATGCAAACTCTTGATATTGCACCTTCATGTGAGCAAAAGGTTTTCACCAGTTTTGACAATATTTTTCCAAAACATGGACCTATCAGGCCTCAACATGCTATGAGTTCTTCCAAGGATGTGAACTCTACGCTTTCTATGCATGAGAAAGAGATTCTGTGCTTTTCAACCTTGGGATCATGTCAAGGAATTGCTCCAGCAGATAGCATGAGTATAAGCCAACCAATTGAGATATGCCCATCAGTTGGCGACGTTGCTATCCCTGCTTCATCAACATTTCAGTCATCTGATGAGACATTTACGAAAGACTCGTTACTTGCAGCTGCTACAAGGTGTCACATCCAGGAAGGCTATGTCAGTTCAAGTCCAGAGTCAAACAGTGTCAGTGACCAGATAAGGAACGGCAAATGTCAATGTGATCTTTGTGATAAGGGTTTTAAGAATATAAGGTACGATTAAGACTTTCTATAGATTACAGGATGAGTCTATGCATTTTAAAACTGATTTTGCATTTTATAGGTGATACAGCTGCTGACCTAAGTCCTTTCATGGTCTGTCATTTTATTTGTTTGATTTAAAACTGAAAGAAATTATTTTATGACTTAATTTTTCAAGTGTGGATACAATGTGTAATGTCATTAGATCAGTAGTGGAAATATTCCATATATAGGATCAAATATTGATTGCACTGATTATGGTTAAAGATGCAAGATCTATGGCTAAAGCATTTAATGATTTCTGCATAGACAATTGGCAATATTAATTAAACAATAATTGCCAAAATTGATTAAGCAATAATTAACCGCTGTGATTCCGCATGGAAGTATCGCCTGTTGTACATTTCTTAATGAGCCGACTAGGGATGAGCAGAAATTCAGAGCATAAATTTGGCCTAGCTAAGTTAGTTTTGTAGCACTCGGCATTATTCAGACTCGGGACAAACAATGGGTCTTAGTATTATTAAAAATTGGCTTACTGATTATCTGTTTTGAAACAAAATTGGATTTTTTTATTTTGAAAACAACGATTGCATTTCATTTTTTTAATAATTTTATCACTTTCATAGTGAAAGATGTGAATTACAAAAATAAATAAGTTCGTGCATTTATATCTAGTTAAATGTTTCATCCAATATGGCCGACAATTTTTTAACATGTCTGAGCAGTGTGTTTGTAAATCATCCAGTAGTGACAGAAGTCTTAAAACTGTTGCAGAATATTGGCCACCATTATATTATGATAATGCTAAGAAAATGAAGTCGTTATCACTTGTAGGACTTAACCGAGTAGACAATTTCCACCAAGTACCGAATCCGAGTATTTGGATGAACTATTTGCCTGATCCGGGTACGAACCGAATAGTAGCGGCAAATCTGGCCAGTGACAGCTAGTACCATCCATAGGCAAAGCGTAGTTAACCTGTCACATGCACAGCTATGGATAATTATCTATGGTCAATTTAGAGTCTATAGCATTATCCTTCATATAGCGTATCGTTGCACTCTAGACTATAGCAGTATACTTATTATTTAGTAACTTTATTTGTGAAAAAATGTAAAACCTTGTTATAAAATTTGAAATATGAAATTATCAACAACGTCTTTACTCTCTAATGTTTACCAGACAGTGGGTGGAGCCAATTCAAGTGGAAAAATTATTGATTTAGTTGCCACCTGGGGAATGCAACCAAAAGAAACTAAAAATATATAAATTAACATAATTATTTTAAAGAAATTTCAATGGAATGTTAAGTTCATATTTAATCAATCAAAAACTTTATAAGTAAGTTCGTTAGTCCTAAATTTATTTGGTGAAAAAATATTATTTTATGAAAAAAATTATTTTATCAAAAAAGTTATTTTTAGCTATTTGCGGGTGTAATACTTCCGAATAGTCTAATATTCAGCCGAGGCGAATGTCTGAGGCGATTTCCAGTTATGCCCTAATCACTTGATGCCCATAGCTGCCTCTCACGGTAGCTCAAGGGACTGTCCTTCTCTTCTAATCTGGTAAAAGGAAAAGCTATACCGATATCACTTTTTGCCGATTATGCCGATGCCGATTATTGATTTGCCGATGCCCGATTATTTTGCCAATTATTTCATTGTGTTTCCCAAGATGTCCGATACCAAAAGATAGACCTACTGCTACTGCCTATTGTTGTGATACAAGCAAAACGCTTGTTCTATAGGAGACGTATGTTTGTAGTTGGGGACTAATACAGATTAGACACACCCGCCGTCGAACTACCCAGGGTAATTAAAGGCCAAGGAACGGCTGGCCAGTTTACAGCCACCCATCTAGTCTGAGGCAACTAAAGTGTTTCGGGGAGATCTGATTGGCATCTAGCATGTATTCATTAGGCATGTCTCCACAATGTATATTCATCGGTTTCTCTGTTGAATTGGCCAGCCGTTCCTTCTCCTTTAAGCAGGCACTATATGACTCACTCTGCACGTGTTGTGTGTTGACACGTTCCAACAGTCTATACTAGAACACTGGGTGGTCTCACCACTGGTCTGAAGAAGCCATTGGCTCGACGACACGATATGGGAACGGAACGAAATGCTGTCCTTCACAGACCCAGTGATTTTGCTGTCGTCATTTTGCTGTTATAGACTGAAAATAATATTATAAAATTTAAAAAATAAATTTTTTATCGGCGCCGATTATCTTTTCGATACTGCTGATATCTCTATAATCGGACAGCCGATTAATCGGTACAGCTCTATGCTGAATTTTTGTGTATTATGCTTAACCCTTTAACGACCAGCTGCATATGTTTTCCCATACATTTTAGCTCACGCTGGTCGTTAAAGGGTTAAAGCATTTTGTGGATGTTCATCTCGATTACTAGTGTGTTATATACCACACATCATAATCCCTTAGTTGTATTATGGAGTACTAATCAAGTGCAGGTTGTAGTTCAGGGTACAGACAGCATGCATTGTGATGTAGTCAAAGGCATCATATGGATAGGGTGAATTTAATAACAGGTCTGATTAAATTTATTATGTGCACCAGAAGAAATATTCTATCTTGGACCACATTTCACAACCTATGGGTTAGTCGAGGAACATGAAAACTCTGGCCTTCTGGGCGCTAAGATTTCAGCAGCCATGACAGTGGGCTAGATTTATCTTTGAAAAAAAATGACTTCTCATGAATTTGTATGCTAGCAGAAAATATCTGTGCATGCTGTGCCTTTTGTATGGATGTTCACACAAAGTTTAGATGTAACATTGATATAAATTATAATTATTTGAGACATTGGTGAAAATATAAGTTTGTAGGAAGACTGATGCAATGCACCAATTATCAAATATGGATGACCATAATGTTGCTGCTGCTGATGTTATTTGTACTTGGGGAGGGGGCGTAGAGTAGTGGTGAACACACTGGGACGCAGCGCTTGAGGTACCGAGATCGAGACCCGTATCTTCCCTAAGGTTGACTTCTTTCCTTCTTTCGCTAGGCGGCATTTGTTAAAAATGAGATGTATAACATAATGGGCACCCTGCGTGGCTGACGACGGTTAAATTCAACTCATGTAATAACACGTCATCATTCTTTCATACTGTACTTGTAATCAGACTGCGGTTTGTCAGTTTGATATTAAACGAATATTATTATTATTATCTCATACAGACAATTATTATTATTATCTCATTAAAATTGGAAATTATGATCTTTAGGTTTTGAAAATCATTTCATGCAGTGGCACTGATCATTCTTGAGATTTCTGTTTTTGTTGTAGTCAGCTGAATGGGCACATGAAACGAATACACCTGCAGAAGCATCATATAGAGCCATGTTCTTCTGTGGTTGATAAGTCTACTTGTCTACATCAGTGTCAGTATTGTCAAGAATCATTTAAAAGTAGCTACAAACTCCAGACTCATCAATTGAAGGTTCACAGCAAAGGAAAGTTATTCTCCTGCCAAGACTGTAGTTTTAGAAGTCCACGAAAGAAGGATGTTCAAGGTGAGAAGCTTCGTATTGTACAATATCAAGGATATATGAGACCCATCTGCCCAAACCAGTCGTAAGTGGCAAAACACATTAGTGAGACAATTGCAAAAATTGGATAAAAAGTCAATTTTTTCAATTTCTTGTTTTGACAGAAATTGATATATAAATATGTTTTAAACACATAAAAACTAAATTTTGTGAAAAAATTGATTTTTAATAGCTTTTAGATGACTTTATGGTAGCCATTGTTTTAAAACTTTAATGACTTTTCATAATTTGCCTTTTTCACGCCATTTTCACGCCAAACTCAGCTTGAGGCTATGATAGCAAACTTGGTATGAGTAGAAAGCTGAAACATTCATCTAGCCTGTGCTACATTAGACAACATGCATAAGTTAGTTTGTCTCGTTCAAATTTCCCTCAATTATGAAGAAGGTTGCCTAGGCCTTTTACATTTCAAAATCATACCAAACTTCAAATGCAGTTTTCTCAGACTAATGATCGAACAACTGAACCATATGTTTTACTCAGGAACATCATAGAACAATAAAGTTAGTGTCATTTTAAAGAAGGGACTATCCTTTAATATGATATATGACACTCAAATTTTTAAAATTCCGACTTAAGACTGGTTTTGGTCAGATGGGTCACATATTTGCTAAAGGAACAATGCAGGGACCAAATATTCAACATTGCAAAAATGGATTTAAAAATTAATTTTCTTCTTTCGTCTTATGACTTTTCCACATATAGATTAAAATGAAATATTCTCTAATAATAATGTTATTTTTTTATATTTATTATAATATATTTAACGTAATTCCTGTATTATCGCTTGCTGAGACTAACGCTGAAGAAATAAAATATCAAGCTATGCCTCTTGATTGACAGCAAATTTGGCCTCATGCATCCTGGCCATTCAAGTCAAAAGCTTGATATTTGATTTTTTGGAGTAAATTGTCTTCCTATACCATCGTAAATGTGTTTGGTTGTATTTGTTTATCGTCCCATAGTGAAATTTGCTTGCAATAAGCTGCTTGGTCCTCTTAATGTATTGATCCTAGCAATTCAATTTGCTTCCTACCAAATCCTTCAAAAAATTATGTGTATGATGCAGCTGTATATAATGGTCATTCTGTAGTTTTGTGCAAAGCATTTACGAAGTTCCTAGTTTTATGAATAATAATAAAATACTTTCCAAATACTTCTAGGGGTGATGATAATAATGATACCTAAAGATGTATTTGATGAACTGTTTAGTGGAATCAGATGATGATGATGAGTTTGAGAGATTTTGAATTGTTTTTTTAATTTGAGAATGAAACTTTTAATATCAATATAATTATCGTGAACTGTAATGTTTATTCATGTATTACATTTTAATTGCTCTACATTGAAGATGCTTTCATTACTTGCCAAATTTATTATTCAAACTGGAAGCAGTAAACATACTGATTGTTTATATTTTTTTATATTATTTAAAATGATGTTCAAACATAAGTTTATTAGATTTTGCATATTTTAGAAGTCTTTAATTTTCTTCTTTCGTCTTATGACTTTTCAGCAGGTTTCTATGTCACCACTTGTCTCTGTTCTGGGCCTCCTCCTTCATCGTCTTATAGCCACCCCTTCCATCATCCAGTTCAAGATTATTGTATGTCTTCCTCTTGTCTTTTTTCACTTGGTTTTTCCTTTTATGATGTTTCATAGTAGGGAGTCGCCTCTTAGTATGTGTCCAATCCATCTCCTTTGTCATTCTCTTGTCTTCATCATTGATCTTTTCTCTCCTACCATTTGTAGCACCTTCTCGTTAGTTCTGTTCTCTGTCCAACTAACTTTTTTCATTCTGTGCCAAAATCCTCATTTCCAATGCTTCTAATCTTTTTTGTCTTTTTCTCGTATTGTCCGCATCTCTGATCCGTAAAGGACTGCGCTCCATGTCATCATTTTAATCATTCTCTTTTTCAAGTAGTTTCTAATTAGTATCCACCCCTCTTCATCCTTCTTACAAACGCTTCATTCCAGCAAATCTCAGCGCCTACTTACCATCCTCCTACTTTTATTCCTTCCTCAGTGTTTTCCAACACTTCTCTTATTACTTCCTCAATGTATATATTGAAGAGTATTGAGCATCCCCTTCCAATTCTTCCTGACTCTGAGTATTACCCATGTATTCTTATTTTCACTCTATGTCCTATATACAAGCTCCCAATTCATTTGTCTTTTCTTCCAGTCTACTCCCATTCTTCACAGTATGTTCAATAATTTCTTCCAATCAACCCTGTCGAAATCGTTTCAGTCTACGAAGCATCTAATTATGTCCCGTCCATTTTGTATGCTTCTTTTTGTTAGTATTCTTACAAAGTTCCTTTTTCTTTTCTTAACCCTAATTGATCCTTGCCTAATCTGTTTTCTGCCTCTATCTTTTCTTGCAGTCTCCTCATGGCAATTTATAATATGGTCTATGATGCCTGTGTGAGTAGGCTTATGGTTCAATGGTCTTCACATGCTGCTGTGTTTGTCTTTGTCTTGAGTGGGATCATTATCATCTGTAGGAAATTTTATGGCCACTCTCCTGTGTCATATATCAACCACATGACTGTTGAATTCAACAGGCAGACAATCTAGCATGAAATTTTTTTAAATGAGAATGCTGTACTATTAAATGTATTGCTATTTAAAAGACGATGTCCTAATCCCTACGACCACATGCCCGTGTTTTTCCACAGGCAGACAATCTAGAGTAAGAATTCTGTTTTAAATAAGAATGCTGTACTTTTAACTGTGATTCAACAAAGTGTAGTTATGCAGTTGGTTAAATAAAGAAACTTACTTACTTGCTAATTCTTTCATTGCCTTTTCTCTTAGGTTCTTCAGTATATCAATTGGTATGTTATCCACTCCTTCCGCCTTGTTGCTTTTCATAATCCCTTATTGCTGCCATGACCTCGTCTCTTAACACTCCCACTCCTATGTTATCTTCATTTGGGGTTGTTCTTCTCTGATATCTTCCATGTTACTTTTTCCTGTGTATAACTCCCCTACATCCTCCTTCCATCATCTCCTTATTTCTTCCTCATTCTCTAGTAGATTTCCTTCTTTGTCCTCTATTTCACTCCCTCCTTCTTTGTTTCTCTCTTTTGTCAGCATCTTGATCCTCTCGAACACTAGATCGTGTCTCCTTCCTTGCTTTCTTTGTGCTCTGATGTTTCCATTTTCTTCTCTTTTCCATACCATTCATCATCTCCTCCGTGATCCATGATTTTTTCGGTCTTGGGCCTTGTTGTAGCCCCAAAGTCTTTTTTTCTTTTCTTCTACCTTGGCCTCTTTAGTCTCAGCCATCTCTTAGTCTAGTTCTGTCATCTTCTCTCTCTTTGGTAGTTATTTTTTTCTTTTGTATCTCTTCTTTATTCCATTTTGGTTTGAATATCCTTTTCTTCTTTGATGAACTTTAGTCTAATGTGTATTTTTACTGCTACCAAATTATAGTCTGAATCTGCATCGGCACCCGGGTATGCTCTTGAGTTACTTATTTTGTTTCTGAATCTTTGTCTGTTCTTAATAAGTAAGTAAGTATTTTCTTTAATATAAAGGCTTGCGATCGCTCGACATGTACAAACAAACAATTAACATGCATGGTACACATAATAAAAGCTTAGTAGTAGAAAAGTTCAATTAATGACAGGATATGAATCTCAGATCTTATATGTAAGCTAATCATACTTTTATATAGCTTCCTAATAATAAAACCACAACGGGTAAAGTCTTCTGCACGAGGAACAATCCTATTATGAACACCTTGACACAGATGGCAAGCTGAGGTATTAATCGGTGGAAGCAATCCTCCTAGTATGTGGTCGGAATTTGTTATAATAGATGTGAAGAGGGAATCATCAGCACGATCAGAAAGATCATCAAATGAGGGCTGATCAGAAGGGTGTTTCCCATTTCGTACCAACTTACACAAAACAACATTTAGTCGAGTGCGATGGGCAGCATTAGTAAAACCGTACCAAGCAGGGGATGCATATAATAGACAGGCCAGTGTGGTTGCCCGGACAATATCATAGAGCAGGGGTCCCCGGGCCGCAATGCGACCTTTGAGCCGCATTGCGGCCTTCGAGCATCATCTCCGCTGTGATCCATTTTTTCGGAGTCTGCATTAGGCCTGTTCAAAGGCTGCATTGCGGCCTTTAAGCAGGCCTAATGTAGCCCCCGGTCGAATGTTCGAATTTTGAAAAATAAACAAACTTAACTCCATTTTGACAAATGCATTTTAATATTCATATTAGCAGCATTTAACATTTTGGCAGTTCGATGCTTAAGCCAAAGTGCAGCAATAAAACTTTTAGTATCAGAAGCGAAATCGCTGAATTTATGATTTAAAAAAACCGAAAATCAGACAGAGGGATAATGAACAAAATCACTTAACTCTACTACAAAATGTTGGATGGCTGTGTAATTTAGCGTTTTTAGTGAACATCACTTCAATTTTTAATGAACTTTATCTGAAACTGCAATGGTGTGGAGAGTTTATTAAGCCTACTAAATTTTAGTGTACATTGTGAAATCATTCGTAAGAAAGCTAACCTACTGCAAAAACAACAGAAGGACGAAAATTTAGTTCTTTCCCAGCTTGTACAGAGATATAAAACAAAAAGGACATGTTTTTGAACTTTTGCATTCTGCCAAGTATTTCGAAATCATTGGCAGTCTGTTATCTGAAATTGCCTGATGTTTCTTTGACTTTTATTGCATGAACAGTCATACGCCATTTTGCAGAATCCATTTACTTGTAACCCAAGAATTGCACCAATTAATTTGCAATTAGAACTGATCGACTTGCACGAACATTCAGAAGAGCAAACATCATTTCATGCACTAAGCTATATGGAATTTTATCAGAGCCAACCGGTTTTGGCTTATCTGACTATTTGCAGACCTTGCAGAAACAAATCGCACACCCTTTGACTTTATCCGACTATTTGACAACATGCTTGCAACAACAAGCTTTAAACCTTGATTTGGTAATATATTTGCTGCGGAATCTCAACTTACCATGACATTCATCCCGTGAAGTGTATTTAGTTTTGACACAAATTCTAAGTTAAATTCTGAAAACATTCACTTTTAACTTTATTTCAAATGGATTGACAAATAACATTTAAGGTTGGAATAAAATTACCATTAATAAATAAATATAATGAATATTTAATGAGCTACGAAATTCTTATCCATTTTTAGTTTAAAATTAAAGTGCTTCATTACTGTTTACTTAACTTTATTATATGCATATATGTAAGCCTTTTACTTAAAGGCCTTATATTTAAAAACTAAGCCTGAAAAGGCTCCTCGATTTCAGGACTTGCATGGTATCCCTGCGGCCCGCAGGCTCTCACTGTGTCACTAAAGTGGCCCTCTGTATCGAAAACTTTGGGGCCCTCTGTCATAGAGGTACACCCCAAAGAGGCCATAGGCAACAAAACTCTAAATGCATAAATGGACTGTTAGCTCTGTTGCAGATTCGGTCAATATATTTATCCAAACGTAAACGACAGGACATTCATCTCATCCCTCTGTCTATACCATCCACCAAGGGAGGAAGGGGAATCCCTTTAACATTGGGCCGCTAAATAATTAGATTGGGAGGTATTGAGTTTGTGGTTGCATTGTATGGCCCATGCCTGCAGATGGGCAAGTTCGGAGTTAGTAGTACCTATAGCTGAAGCAGAAATCAGTACATTACAGTCATCAGCACACTTTAAAAGTCTATTTATGCTATAGAGAAGTCTCACACCAGAAATAGCAACCAAAAAATTAGGTGGACCCATTCAAGATCCCTGGATGATACTTGCGTTAATTATACATAGAGTTGATACAGTGCCCATGAACTTTGTACTATGACAGCGATTTGAAAGTAACGAGAGAATCCAATTATATATGCAATCAGGAATTTCAAGCAGGGCAAGTGGTTCTAACAAATAGGAATGACTTACAGAATCAAACGCAATTTCAATTTTAATAATGTAGTCTCTTTTGGTATCTTGTCCTGTCTCCCGGTGCCTTCCAGTATATCTTTTCCTTTTTCCTGCTTGAACCATGTATTTGTTATTATGAGCTTTTTTGTCTTTTGCTGAACTCTGCCATTTTCTCTCCTCACTCGTCTCTTTTCCACAGGCCATATCTTCCCATTGTCTCCTCTTGTTCTCTTTCTCCAGCTGTTGCGTTTCAGTCTCCCATTATGATCACATGATCCTTTTCCTTTGTGTCTCTCAGTCTTTCTTCTATTTTCTCATATATATATATATCATCCACTTCTTCTTCCTCATTCATTGTTGTTGGCATGTATACTTGTATTATTATTATGTCTACTGGATGCGCTTGCAATTGCACTATCAACAATCTATCACCTTATCTCTCTACTCCTGATATGCATCTGGCGACTCTTTCTGTCAGTAAGATGACCACTCCATTTTGACTCATCTCCACCTATGCATAAAGTCTCCTTCTTCATTCCACCTTACCTCTGATAGTCCTAATATATCTAGTCTTGCTTTCCTCATCTTGCTCACTATATCTGGCATATATTTTCCTGGCCTCATCATCATTGTAATGTGCTATGTTGCTACATTTATCTCCTTGTTTTATTTCTGTTGTCTCTGCTGTTTGACAGATTTCGCTGCATGATGACCTAATGAGCCCTGTCCCCTCTGCCGAACGCAACCTTTTCCATTTGATGGATTGGATCTAGATTCTCTTTTGACTTCACTTAACATTTTCTTCAGGATAGATAGTGGACAGTGGTTTTGCAATGCCTTCCCAACACCATCTCTTTACGTCGGTGTCCTCCACCGTCCGTCCTTTGGCTTCTTCGAAATTGCGAATCGCCTTTGCCGAATGTCCCATTTTTCGGGACTATTCGGAAGTATTCGCCTCGGCAAATATTACACACAAATAGTTTAAAACAAATTGTATTCAATCATTTTTTATAAACATTTAACAATCTAAAAACGAAACCTTAAAACCTTAAAGTAGTTAGTGCGGGCACAAAATTTATTTTGCTAATTTTTCATGACATTTTACGTACGCAAAGCAACAAAAGTGACAAAAGTTGAAAATTGAACGCTTCGCCTGCAGATGGTACTCGCCAAGCGAGAGTTCGTACCCGGATCCGGCAAATAGTGCATCCAAATACTTGGATTTGGTACTCGGTGGAAATTGTCTACTCGGTTATGCCCTAGTCACTTCATCCAAGGCATAGGATAAATATATATTGTGCTGTGTGATGCAGAGGTGCGTTTACACAAAGCGGGGCCCTAGGCGCAACCATTTTGGAGGCCCTCTAAATTTACACACTGAGTCTAAAGGGCCGTCTATAAATGACGGCACGCACCCATTGGAGGGGTCGTCTGTGACGATTTGTGACGAAGGAGAGGGAGTCTGAGATATGTGATGTCACGTCATCACATCAAATATCGAAAGAAACGACTTTATTTATTTAGAAATTTCACTTAATTAAACAGTTGTATGAAAATATTACGGGTTCCGGTCATCTCCCCCCAGATATTTCCCTTCGTAGGACAATTCCCCAGATATTTCCCTTCGTCAATTACCCGGAATTTTTCCCCCCTGTGACTCATTGTAACTATTTAAATAGTTATATTAAATTTAGACAGCAAAAAGAACGAACATTTATTTTAAAAGCATAAATTGGCTAAAGTTTTTAGCGATCGTTTGATTAGACTAATTGAAACACAAATATCGATGACAATGACATTATATGAATTCTCTTTCATATAAAGTTATACATAGATGTTAAGCAAAATGCCTCCTTTAAAAAAATTAGTATAATTTTTTTAAATTTGTTTTTAACTTATTTTTCACACTTAAAGTTTTCCATGGAAGCCTTGTCTTCATCTCACGGAACCATAGGTTCAGTTAATGAGCAATATGTATTCTGTGCTTACAGACTAATGTTAGATGCAATCGCTCTCGAGTACTCTTTAATGTTCCGGGAATTAAATGAACTGACAAGGACAAGTCTTCGTTTCTGGTATCTCTCCTGCAGTCCCTCAGCCTGAACTCTTTTGAACATATTCTGAGTCAAATTGAAGAAGCATCCGTGTATTACAACGTCAGAAAAGCATTCGGTTGCAGCATTAATGGCCGCTTTCTCGAAATCTATTGGGAGCGTTCGCGGATGCAGTTGCGGTTGGAGCATTTTAACTTCATCAACGATAAGTACCTTGCGTTTTGTTAGGATAGAGAATGTGCAAACTTGGGACAATCGATCCGGAGACAAGAACCTGTATTATATACAGCTGAAAAAAGAGGTGCAACCTTAAATAATATAATCCATCCATGAACCAATGTTCGGAATCGTTGAGCAAAGTTGACGTATGAAGAATCTGTTGATCATCACAGCCGCTGTCGAATAGTAGAAAAGTTTCTCCATTGAGTAAACACTTGTACTCTTCAGGAATTTCGATTGTGCGGTTGGGTGGAATTGGATGAACCGCATTCTTCTGTTTAACTCTGCTGATGTTTCATCTCACATGTCGTATCGGTATCATCTGGACGGCAAGCAACTTGTTGACTGAGTTGCTGTAATTCTCAATCCAGAATTTTCTGCAGTGTTTCTTCGGTGTCCTCTGCCTTTCGCTTGATACTTGCACGGACCTTCGACACCTCTACATGAACCGAGTATAAGTGTGTTCATGCAAGTAACTAACGACCAATAGATCATCATTCAATATCACCTATGCTTTACACTCACTTAAAGCTGTCCCTGCACCGTTACAACGTTTGCCCTCATAACTGACGACATTTGCAAATTTTTTTTAACATAAACATAGCCGTTTAACGCAACTTTGTTCTTTCCAAGTGTACTAACTTGAGTTGCCACCTACATCTCTCCTGATTGTGTAATAATTTTTCTTACAATTTCATGGCAGATTACATAGCAACAGTCAGGCTAAATATCAAAACTTTCTTAAATATTTATATAGAGCATCCAAATGAGGCACATTTGATTAAGTAAGGTTGTTGGTTGTTCACTAATTAACCATCAATTAACAAAATCGCTTAACTCTACTACAAAATGTTGCACTTTGGGGACCTCTGCTCTACGATATTGTCCGGGCAACCACACTGACTGTCTATTATATGCATCTCCTGCTTGTTAAGCAGCACAAGCCTGCACGATCAAGTATTCCTCTAGTTATATTATTTATGATTAAACATTTGCCTTAAGCTTCAACATCAGACACGTTTTAGCAAGGTTGTTGGTTGTTTACCAATTAACTAATTAATGGTCGAGGGAAATGTCCGGGGGGAAATGCCCTAGACCCAAATATTACACACGCAAATAGATAAAAATAAAATTTATTCAATAATATTTTATAAACATTTAACAATCTAAATACTAAAATTTAAAATTTTTTAAATATTGGTAAGCACAAACATTTATTTTACTAATAATTCATTACATGAAATGTCTAAAGTGAAAACATCAGAACAATTTTAAGCTTTGCCTGTGGGTGGTACTATTTGGGCCAGAGTTACCACTACTATTCGGTTCATACCTGGATCCGGCAAATAGTGCATCCAAATACTCGGATTCGGTACTCAGTGGAGATTGTCTACTCCAGCCTTTCCTAATCTTTTTTGGCCATGGAACCCTTTTGCTCTTAAATTCTTTTGGCGGAATCCTGTCGTCCAAAACTTAAACATAGTCTGTTGTTTGTACAAACGCTTGAGAGTGCAAACGATTATAGGTATAGGTCTTAGATTAATAACAAACAAAATATCATTGACAATTTCATATAAAGTTATGCACAAGGTGATCGGTAGAGAAAATTATAACAGAAAATTGCTTCACACTGAAAGTTTTCCGCGGAATCTTTTGATCACCTCATAGAACCCTATGGTTCCGCAGAACACAGTTTGGGTAACACTGGTTACACGGTTATGCCCTAGTAATGGTGGAAGTCAAAGGTTAGTGCAGTTGTAGAACTAGGATAGGAAAACTTGGAAAGTTCAGTTTTCAGTCTTGAGTTAAATGTTGCAGAAGCCAGCAAATGGGGAGAAGAGAACCATGGGGAACATTACAGTGTGACAATGAGATGCATGTCCAACAGCATAAAGAACATAAGGAAAGATGAGACTTAATCCAAGATAGGTAGTTCCAGAAATTCTGAATGCAGGACAGTCTCACAGATTTTACATCTTTTAAACTGTGTCAATATATTTCTGTACTGAATTTCATTTGCTTGTTTGATATTTGTTATGTTGAAGTCTTGCTCTTTTCTTACAGCTCACATGTTGTCACAACATGGAAGAGCGCCATTTGGTGTTAAAGTGTACAGCTGTTCCAGCTGCAATTAC
Source organism: Bimastos eiseni (assembly GCA_959347315.1). Lineage (NCBI taxonomy): Eukaryota > Metazoa > Annelida > Clitellata > Crassiclitellata > Lumbricidae > Bimastos > Bimastos eiseni. The sequence continues at coordinate 16,619,299 of OY365821.1, read as the reverse complement.
AAATGCATCGACCGAAATCGTTTTGAGGAGCATGAAGCAAAGCACACAGGTACGATGATTGATGAGATTTTAACCAATATTGTATAGCAAATAACATCAGGATTAAAACTTACTTTATTTTCCTTTTATCCAAAGGAGTCCATTTATCAGGATCTCACATGTGTGTAATAAAGAAAATTGAGAAAACAAGAAGACGTGTCTCGATCCTTGTAGTTTGGTAAGCTTAACTCAAGGAAAAGAAAGTTGAAGTTTACAGTCAGCATTCAGTATTGCCAGTAAACTTCATTCCCACCTTACATTTAGAAACTGAGTTAACTGACAACACAATATCTATGAAAACAACGCTGGCAGATCCAAATAACGAAAATGCCAGTTCAGAAACTTCAGTTATCGATGATAAAAGCAAACACCCATTAGGCCTACTATTTCAAATGTCCTCGATCGACAGAATACTCTACAATCATTATTAAACTTCACCCAATACAACCAATTGCAAGTGAAACTAATCTACCATTTACAAATGCATAACCTATTGAGTATTTTTCAGATGGTATCAATAAGAATTGGGTGTCATTATGTGGCCGAAATGACATCCAGCCTAAAGAAGTTGCATATACTATAACCATCATTATAGTGACTATCTAACAAATTGATTTATAACGTGAAATACATTCTTGATATTTTATATCTAATTAAAAATTATATTTGTGCCTTATCATTTTTGTTATTAATGTTGTAATTTGTAAAGTGACCTGTGAATTTGGAGGCCTCAGGCTTGGACGGATGACAACAGTTACAGTTAGCAATCAGTATTGCCAGCTAACTTCATTCCCACCGTACATTATTTTAGAAACTGAGTCAACTGACAACAGGCAAATAAAAGTAAGGTAGGGCCACTTTTTATTTCTTTTCCCGGGCCGCTCGAACACCCCAATCCACCCCTGGTCAGCACTGCTGACAACAAAGCTACAACTTGTCCTATTTATGATAAATTCCACAGATGAAATACTGAATTAATTTACCTAACAGGAATTGATACATACAGAAATGATAAAATAAAAATTTATGTTGAATGCAAGGTTTTTGCTGTAGGAATCACCTTTGGCTGCTTAGTTGTACTAGATCAGGGTAGGCAACATACCTCACAAAAGCCCTTGACAAGTCTCTACCTTTTGACCGTCTCATATATTTTCGCCTGTATTCTTTTTTTGGATTTTGGCCCCTTTGCATCCATCAAGGGTATAAAACGTTACATCTCATCAACCACACAAGGTACAGCTAAAGTATGCATATGACATTTCTTTAAAATTAAATTCAGAACAAATATATCATGGTTATTTGGCTGTACATGTTGTTCCTCTCTAATACAGTGGTTTTAGTAACCGAAATAGCCGAAAAATCATAATGGTTTATGTTATACCTGTTGTTTGACGGTCTTCAAGTTTTACAAATATATATTCTACATAAGGAAAAGTGCATTTTCATTTACCAGTAGGCCATAGTTCAACTTCTACTGCTCCTACCATTTTATTAATTCATTCATAATGGGAATTTATATAGCACCAATTCAAGATTCCTACTGAGGAGCACTCCCAGTCCAGTTACGACTAAGGGTGAAATGGGCCACGTTTGTGATATTCTGTACACTCCATATCATAGAGGGTCCATGTTACAAATGAGGAGGTTCTGAGGTTGGTGGATGTGGAGAGGATGAACAAGATCGTCAGGTGAAGGAGAAGAATGGCCGCACACATTCGAATGCCATCGCAATGCCCGGCAAAAGCAGCAATAGGATGGACACAAAAGAGGTGCAAGGAGGAATAGAGGAAGATAGGTGAAGACTTAGGGAAGTACTTTCAGTGAAGACTTGAACGAAATGGGAATCAACTGAGAACACGTGGAAGAGACTGCAGAAGAACGTACGAAATGGATGAATCTTATCGACCTATGTTCCAGGAGGATGCTTCATGTTCAACACGATTCCTTCGTATATATTCGTTTACTTTGTGGCACAGAGAAGTGCCTTCCATTTGTGGTACTCAGAAGTACACTTTGCCTTGTAATCCAACAGAGTATGGTACCATTCAAAGCAAGGCAGTGTGCACATTGGCTATTTACATTGCTTGCAAACAGCCTGAGTCTGGTGTCGCTTTACGTTCCGGTCGGAACAGACTTCGCACTCTGGTCGTGAGGGTTTGCCGCTGTATTTAGCAGCCATGATGTTACCCAAGAAATGTCTCTCTATCAGTTGACCTAGTGGTGGCTGCAATGACCTATGACCAAAAGGTACCAAAAAGGCCGAAAGATACCAAAAAAGCACAAAGAAATTCCTTCTGCAGCCCTGTATCGATAAACTACACTAAGCCTAGCCGATCCGCACGATGCTTACCCTGACCCTAACCAACCCTCACGTATGTCCTTTTCAGTGCTTTTTCTGTATCTTTTCGACCTTTTCGGTGTTTAGTGCTACCGGTCCTGTATTCTGCAGGGGCTGGCACATGGTAGCACTAAACACAGAAAAGATACTGAATTGATACCCTAAAATCATAAAGAATTTACTTCTGCAGCCCTATATCGATAAACTACACTAACCCTAACTGACCCTCACATACGTCCTTTTTGGTACTTTTTCGGTCTCTTTTCAGCCTTTTCGGCCTTTAGTGCTACCTGCTGGCACAAGCTAAGGACAACCTTTTTGTTGCACCCACCTCCACCTCTGCCTTCCTGCCAGTATACAATTCTACATCCCATATGTAGCCAATCCTTGCATCTGACAAGGCCCTATGGACCTCATTTGTGCAGTCTTTGAATGCAACTATACTCGGTTATATCAGTTCGCTTTATGTCTCTTGCATACGGTCTGAGTTCTTTGTTTACAAAATGCACTGAGAGGCAAGCCGATTTGTTTCCGCGACGATGCCGGCCAAAAGTCTACTGAAAATGTGTAAAACAATTTCACCCATATGTGTGAAGTGGGCCATCAAATTTTTCAACCAACTTGTGTCTTAGGCTGACGCTAAATCAAAGCCTGACACAATTATGCGGTGGCGGTACTGTCATGAATTTCACTCTCAGATTCGCTTGAAAAGTCAGATAGATCGCTAGTAAGGACGCTACTAATCGTGCCCAAACTTTCATTGTCTCTATGACTAACTGTATCGAAACCTTCGAAGTGTTGATCTGAGTCCGAATCTCCGAAAATTGCGTGCGTGATGTCACCTATGCTAGCCACCATTACTCTGGATATTTTGCGTGTAAACAAAGAAATATGAGCGATACCTACTCAGCAACAGACCTTTTGTAAAATCAAACATAGGTGTAGTGTATTTTAATATTTAACTATGTAAAAAATCCAGTATACCAGAAGCCATCTGTAGATACTGGATGTCAAAGATAAAATAACTGGCGAACAGCATTGAAATTCCTGATGTGCTCATTAACGATACATTTATCGACAGAAAGAAAAAATCTGTGTGCCCATAAGCAAGAATATCCTAAAACATGTCAAATCAGATTATATTAACAACTTCTACAATAACAAATGCACTTAATCCACACTCGCATTTCAAGCTGAATAACCATAACTAAGAACAATTATAAAAAATAGTTAAACATTTCTGAGAGAATTTTAGATAAGCATCCAGAGGTGATTGGCAGATAAACAAAAAAGAGCGACCTTGTTGGTAGCTTGAGCTGTTGACCTACTACCAGTGTTAGACCTATCACGGTAAGCTCTTCAGAGACAATTTTATCATCATGCTTTGCATGGGTTAACGCTTAGCAAACTTGACATACTCAAAATTATGGTGGTGGTGGAAATAGCAATGTTTATTCAATTTTCAAGAGATAAAAGATATGAGCTATTGTGTTGTACTGTATTTCATTTATTCTCACATCTCACAATGTGAGATACCTGAGAAAAGAGTGGCCTAACTGCAGGAAAGGAAGTATCTGAACTACCAGTTAATATCAAGCTTGAGATATAGCCATGGCAGCCCTCGCTGAAAAGCGACAGAAGTCGGTCAGTTAACAAAGCCAATCCAAATATATAGCCATATCACACCAAGCGTAAATGAAACACGACCATTGATCAGTTTGTATTTGTGTCTTGATGTGATACTATTCATTATTAGTTGATATTATTTAAATTGTGAAACATACCACCACAAAAATCAAACCTGGTGTAGCAAGTATGTTCAGAGTTGTTTGTGCTCAACCACTGTAGATGTTTCTTAGATAACACAATATAATAGCAAAAACATAATAATTTAGCTGTTAAAAGATAACTCTTCATTTTGTACAATTTATGATACTGAGTGATATCATCCCTGCTCGACAGTTTGTGGCCTAAGAAAGGAAAGGAGCCAATATAGATTCTCCTTCTGACACCAACTCTCTTGCATAGTTAAGTTCCTATTGTATGATCTTGGGATGTTTTAATGACAAGCCACCAATGTTCCCTCTAATTTTTCAGTGACAGTGTGCACAAGAAATTTTGTGTGTGCATTGTTTTATAAATGGTTGATAGTGTTGCGCACTGGTTCGAGCTGAATGTATTTTTTGATAAAATAATCGTTAAATACTTACGTCCGCTTCTATGACGAGATCTCCTAACTCTTCTTTAAAGAAGACCAGCAGCAGCAGCATACCTGCTGCCAATCTGATGTCCTGGCTTGTTTCATCACTCGTTGCCAAATCCTCAAGGACATGAGTCACAGCAGTTTTGAAAGGAGGGGTAGTGATGGAATTGTATATTTGCTGATGGTCTATGACTTCGTGTATGTCAGCATCTTCAAAACCATTGGTTCAGTGGAAGAGGAGCTCAGATCAACCGTCATCAATCGTCGGAAATGGATCAACATCCCAGATTCTTGAAAAAGAAATGGCCATGTTGTTTGCAAATCAAGGACTGTCTTGCAATTATTTATAATCCTTGTGCTGTAAAATAGGTCAGGTCCAGGAAGTCCTCAATAATATCCATTTCCCAGACCCACTCTCCTTCACCAAATTTTTCGAACCAGTTTTGCTTGTTTGTCCAACAATGATTCCAGGGTGTCGCCATCGGGAATGTCTGGATTTTGGTTGACGCAGCCATAGGAACCTTTTGTTCACTTTGGAGCAGGCTCTTCGACATCTTCCGAGGTGCCGGTTACCTTCGAGTTACCTGCAATACCTGGTGCTTGATTTATATTCTCAACACGACATTTCAGTTGTACAGCCAGTGTTTCAAAGCCTGTCCCAAGAACTCTACCACTCTCAAAGTTTGCGTCTGCAGGAGATGGGAATTTTGTAACCAATCACCTGGTTACAGTGTCCATGTGTTTTTTAAGTGGTTTTTTTTACAAACCTTCACCATTTCAGCCACTGTCATTTTGACAAGTTCTCTTCTACTTCTGCATGGTTCGCGTAATATGCTCTACCCATCTATAAATGGTGATTGATTGCTAATAATAACAGGATGTGATTAGTTAACTTGAATAGGTGCTATATAAATTCTCAAACGAATGTATATAATTGAATGAATAGACAAACTTCAAGGCTACAAAATTTAAAAGAAAGTTTTTATCAGTACACAAAATATTGCATTACACGAGTAATGGTGTTGGCATCAGGAAGCTCATCCGGCTATGAAAATAAGTCTAAGCATTTACCACGCAAGGTTGCTGATCCTTAATACCTTCCTAGGTCAAAGTCAAATTATCTTCTAACGTTGGGGTCGAGCATAAAGGGTTAGTAATTGCACTGTCCAAGCATGGAAAACTAACATACAACAATGATGGCAATGAACGCAATAACAGAATAACACTAATAATAGCTACACTCACCAAACAATTTCCAACTTTGCAAACGTTTCCTGACTTTAAAGATGGAAGGAATTCCACCAAATCTTGCTCCATAACAAGTGACAAATCCTCCAGTGACTCACAATAATTTCCAGAGTTTTATGGTCTCAAGACAGTGTTTTTAGTGTCCCAGTTTAACTAACATTAATACGCACCATTGTAAGTGTTGTATGCAAACATTGAACTTTGTTTGAATAAGCGCCTGTGATAAATCTGGCTCCTGCAATTTTGGCTATAGCTTATTTCGATTTACGAATAGGCAATAAATATAGGCCTAGAGCATTTCTATTTATGCTAATTACAATTTTTGAAAGTCTGTGTTGTCGTGAGTAAATTGGTGGCCACATTTGAATTTACTAATTACTCTACCATGCGAGATCTAATTACAGCTAATTACCGGTTTGTTCAAGTTTACAGTGGTCTGGTATCAAGAAAAACGGCATTTGACCTTCGAAAAAAGCGGTGAAAGCTTACAGTGTACGGCCTGTTTTACATGTTTCTTTTAAATATTTTCATGGTTTCATGGTTTTACTTGGCATTTTTCAGGCATCACTAGTCATCGGTGTCCACTTTGCAGTCGGGCATACACAACTAAGCGAGGCATGAGAACCCACATCAAGTATCACAGTGAAGAGCGACCTCACAAATGTAACATCTGTGGTGCTGCATTTAAAGTTACTTCAAAACTAAGTGACCACATGAAACTGATTCACATTCAAAAGGTTTGTGTACATTACTCGGCCAACCTATGCAAATCTCAATAGTGTATATAATGTATACAGGTGTATCTGAATGATTGTGTTGTGCTTTTTAAGAACATCCAAGAGGTGGTGATGCATTGTGGTTCCCAGGCTGGGAAACCCAGACTTTCTATTTTTTCATCATATACGTTGCTCTTGCCCATAATGTGCCAAAAAAGAAGTATTCTATTTTTGGTAGACACAGTGGACCGTAAACCCGGCAATGGCAAAAAACACACGAGACAAGTGCCCCAGTGCACTAAGTATGTGACACCATTGCTCTGCCGTCCTGGGAGACACCCGACTTCATATCCCCGCAGCTGTGGCCGCCCAACAGTTCAGACCTCTATCCAGCTGTGCTAACAAGATTTCAGTCATATGCTACAAATGTTGACCGAGTTATGACACTTTCTGTTGGGGTCTACTTTATGTCGGGACACAGTGTAGTTTGGCTATGTCCATAGTAGAAAGGAAAGTGTTGGAGTTTAAGGAGCAACTAATAATTTTATCTAACACAGTAGCTAATGACTGAGCTGCAATGGTTTTCCAGTTACTTTTAGTACGTGATTGCCATTAAAGTGTTAATCAATCCTTAGAACTTTCTATGATTCTTGACTTATATCTTCAGCTAAAATCTCTTGTACTTTTCAAGTTTGATAACTCATGCCTGCAGCTGAAATCTACAGGACTTTCTGAGTTTTTGTCTCGCTTCAGCTAAAGCTGTGGAACTTTTCAAGATTCTTGACTTTGCTCATCAGCTGAATAAGTTGAACTCTCTATTACTGGAATTGTACTTGTCAACATGTAAAGATTTTAAGAAGAACATATGGCTGACGAACAGGCTGGCTGGCTTTGGAGTACTATTCAACAGATCTTGATGTTGAGACTAATTGCAGAGAAGACAAAGAGAAAGAACAAGTATATCTACAACTGCTTTGTGGATTTCCAAAGAGCATTCGATTCAGTCAAACAGAACATCATCAAAATTATGTGCAATGCTACGACCATATGGAATTGGACAGCAGTTGTTACTAATCCTACAGATGCTGGCAAACAGTCGAGAGCAGCAGAAGGATAGGTCATGAACTAGTAGAGTGGTTAAAAATCAGTCTAGACACAAAGCAGGGAAAGGCAACACAATAAGATACAATACCAAACTGAGGACATTTAAAACATGTGTATTTAGTGCAGCACTATATGCCTGTGAGATCTGGGTGATGAAGAAAACATGTATAAGAATGTACTGTTATAGATAATGTACTGCTATTGCAACTGAACTGGACTCAATGAGTAACAAACATTGAAGTAAGAAGAAGACTAAACATCAAAGAGAATATGATGCAAGCCAAAATGAAATGCAAATTGGGACAATTTGAGCACATTTGCATAATGGAAAAAATAAAGAGTGTAATTACAGGAATTATGGAGGGAACGGGAAGAATGGCTGGATGACATACAAGACTGGTAAGGGACCGATATACACAACTTATTACAAATAACTCAGGACAGAGGATCATGGAGAACAATGTGGTCAAATGTGCAATGGACACCTACGGGTTTTCAGCCCATGGATCATGATGATGATAATGATAGACTTTTATTTTAAGTTAGTTCAATGTCGGTGGAACTGATCCTTTAATGTCACAACTGTCAAGGGCCTTTGCTGAAACTTTTATTTTATATTTTCGTTCAATGTCTGTAGAACTTATCCTTCAATATCCCAACTGTTCAGAGGTCAGTAATAAACAGAGTTGTATGGTCTCGAGACAGCGTCTCGGTCTTGAGACGTCTCGAGACAGTTTTTTACTGTCTCGGTCTCGGAAGCCTGCTGTCTCGGTCTCGAGGCAGAGTCTTGAATTTTTAGAAACTGTCTTGAAGTGAAAGTCTTGTTCTGTCTCGAACAAGCGGTCTCAATAAGTTTCGCGTTAACTGTCTTAAAATCTTGCGGCAATATAAGAACTATTCTCAGGAATTGGTACCATATACATTACAACCATTTCGCCACTACTGTAGGAAGTGGTGTAGGAGGAGGAAGATAAGGAAAAGGAGATGCTGGAGTAAGAGGAGGAAGCGAAGTAAGAGGCGGTGAAAGAGGAGGAAGTCAAGGATGAGAAGGAGGTGGAAGTGGTGGAGGAAGTGTAGGAAGAGCTGGAAGAAACAGAGGAGAAAAAGGGATTATGTGGAGGAGGGGGAAAGGACCTGGAAGAGAAGAAGAAGGAAGAAATGAAGGAGGTGGAGAAGGAAGTGTTGGAAGAGGATGAGGTGGAAGAGAATGTGGGGAGCACTAAGAAGAGAAGGAGATGAAGGGAAAATGTAGAGAAGGTGGTGAACATTTCAAAATCATGTCAGTTTTGTTTATTTGCTTTCAGGGAGTAAAGCCTTACAAATGTGGCTACTGTGATCATGCAACAGCATTAAGAGGGAACTGCAATCAACACATCCGCAAGAATCATCCTGGCCAGCCACTATTTGTCATAGACAAATTTGCCTCACAGAGAAAATGTGTTAAAGATTATGACTATGCAGGAATCGCAGGCGAGGGAATAGAAGAACATGGAGATCTGAAGGCAGCTGAAGTTGGCATTCAAAGTAGCAAAATGGCTGTTGTATAGAGATAAAATTAAATTCATTAATGTATCAGAATTGTAGAATTGTATGTTGTAAGGAAATTTGTAAAATAACTGATGTTGTAGCCTAAATTTATAGGTTAGTTTTCAAATTTTTTTATTTGTTTTTTTATTTCAGTCATTTATCTGGTATTCAAATTAACAGGTTCATTTTGTCATTAAAACATTCATTTTCTCAGCGTATTCAGCCAAACAGTGGAATCACATTCTGCGCATCTGCATAACATGTGAATTCTGATAATTATGGCATTTGTTAAAACACTGGTTAGCTGTCAGCAACATTCTGAGTTTATCAGCAAACACCTTGCTTATTGTTTATGAAATTATGATTGCATTGTTTAGGCTGTGAGGGGACAGATCAAACAGGATTATCAGTAACAGGCTTTCAGTTTTATGGTTGCACAATGTGCTTCTGTACATTGCACATTAACTATAGTCTATGTTGGACACACTGCAACCGCTGTGTAAATTTGACTGTACTGCTACTCTGACAACAAGTTGCTCATCCTTCTGTAGTTCAATATGCTGGTTGTCACAGACGTCGTTGAATTAAAATTGTTAATACTGGCCTTAGAAATACAGAGCATAGTGATCAAACAGTTTGGAATCAGTAAAATTTCTTCATCCATCAAGAAGCTGTATTTATTCACAATGACAATTTGTAGTCATATAAACTACATAAAACAAATCTAGATAATTTAACTATGCAATGTTAAAGTCTATATAATCAATATTCAATGTCCTATCATTAAATTGACCTCAACATCAACTTTTCAAGGATAATGCTCAGCACACCAGTTTGCAGATTCAACTGATTATTTTAAAATAAATTAACAGATGTTGGTCCTTTAAAAATGCATTTTCAAACCAATTATTTCTATCAATTTATTTAAGACTATTGCATAGGCTTAATTTTTTATAATAGGTCATCTCTTGTAAGTTTCAGTCTATTTTTCTATGTAATAAATTATGTGGGTTGTAACGCCATCTTAATCGAACTGCACTAGGGGCAAGGTTGTTACTATAATTTTACAAATTAAGAGGTTTGCTGATTTCAAACACATAAACCAACATTTAAATGAATTTAAAGAAATGTGTTTTTGGCAGGGAAGAGGTTATATTTAACATTTAGCAGTCTTATAAAAGGTTTTGGAATTAAAATGATGAATTGAAAGAGTTTAATTTGAAACTGCGAGAAACGAAGAAACAAACTTGGATTGTCTGATTTTTACAGGCAATTTCATTTCTATGTTTAAAAAAAATTTACTTAACATGTACATATGTCTGAGAATATCTAGATTCACAAGCACCATAATGCCTATTATATGCTTAAATTCTGTGTCATTTTAGTTCAGAAAGTCATTTTTATTTAGGTTTTTATTTAGTTCAATAATCAATCATTTCAGTTGTTTTCTATGATCTTTTCTCTCATAGAATTCCAATGTGGACCAATCCCACTTGGGCTACTGTTCTAGTGAAGTTTTGAAGGTTTCAGTCGCATGTTTTTTACTTGTCTCGCTCTTAATTTCTTCATGAACAAATTTATGCAGTGTCGCTCTTATATTCCTTATGCTTCGTAATCTTTGATGGCAAATAACCTTATTGTCAATATGCTAATATAGGCTAACTGGAGAGGAAACGGCGTCTTAGTCGAATCTCTTTGTTTCTTCAAATTTGACTATTAGCAGTTTTAAAAAACCTTTTATATTGAAACCTGATCCACCCGGCATTAACAGCGTTGCAGCAGAGACTGCTTGCTGTAATCATTCCATGATGGCAGAAGTTGCAAAAAAACTTGCAGTAGTCTACTATATGTATGATCTAACCGGTGACTTCCCGCTTTGAATCATACCACTTTTATATGATTGCGATGGTATCGTCACAAACAAATTATTGTTACATTGCATGTACTCGGGGCCGTTCTAACACCGTCCGTAATCTGGCATAATGTTACAGTCTGATCTGTCGATGAAACTACGTTACCACGACCGTCGGCAGATGCTTCCGCCAGCTACGTCTCTTCAAATCCTGCCTGAAGTCGTTGCCCTTCGATGCTGCTCGGACTGCTGTCGCCAGTTTCGTGTTGTCCAGGGTAGACTATTGCAATAGTCTCCTTGCAGGAGCACCGAAATGTACATTAGACACAATAGACCGCCTGCAGTCCGTTCTGAACGCTGCAGCAAGGCTACTCTTTGGCAGTGTTGCATGCAAGACTTGGAACTTCAAGACGAGACCGAGACAGTGAGATGCCGAGACCAAGACACTGAGGTACTGAGACTGAGACACTAGGTTCAAGACAGTTCGAGACAGTAAAAGACAAGTGATCCTATATAAAATGCTAATGTTTAAGTTTTCGCGAATAATGTTTATTTGTAATTTCAATTTGAAACTTATAATGTATATAGTACAAATTCCTGAGAACAGTTTTTATAGTGCCACGCAAGATTTTAAGACCGTTCACGTAAAACTTAAAAAACTAAAAATTCGAGACACTACCTCGAGACCGAGACAGCAGGCTACCGAGACACTAAAAACTGTCTGGAGACTGAGACACTGTCTCGAGACCATACAACTCTGCTCTTCGGACGACGACGTTTTGACCACGTGACACCACTTCTGCGCTATACGCTTCATTGGCTGCCCATACCACGGCATGTAGAGTTCAAGCTATGTCTACTCGTATACAAAGCACTCCATGGTGTCGCGCCGGGATACATTGCAGATTTCTGCAGGCCAACGTCGTCGTGTTCAGCTGGTCTCCAGCTGTGTGGAGCTGCGCGTGGAGACCTTTTTGTGACCAAGACCAAATTCGGTGATTGCGCCTTCTTTGTTGCCGGTCCGCGCTGCTGGAATAGCCTCCCACATGAAGTGCGTTCTGCAGCATCGATTGAGAGCTTTAGGGCACGACTCAAATCCCACCTGTTCAGGAAGGCATATCCCTGTTGAACTGATGTAGTGATTGTTATAGTACGGTTTTTTCTTGTTAGTTTGCTGATCGTGTCATTGTTAAGCTTTGTTAAGTTTGGCTTTCAAGGATTTGGAAATCTAATTGCATCTTCTCCTGGCGACTTGACTATCCGTACCTCAGATTTAGGTGCGACCTTGTGCGCGTTACAAATTTAATTAATAAATAAGCGCCCTTGTAACAGCATAGCTGCGCTGCGGTGCATTAGAAAACATCCATTTAATAATAGTAATTGCTACATTGCTATTTTAAACAAATCTTGGCATTAGGAAGTAGCCCCCCCCTTACCTCCTCCCCCCAAATGATACACGATCTCCAATCTTCCTGCGCTGATCTTTAACCCTAGTGATGCCACTAGCCATTCATCAACATATGAAAGACAGCATGTCGTCTATCGAAACATCTCCAGCACACTCTCCTTTCACACACCTTGGTTATGTGTGTCCAACATAAATGCAGAAATGTGACTGCTCTCTGACAAAAAAATTACTTCTGCAAAAGACCTTCAACGCAAGAATGCAATTATAGGTTTAGTCCTAGATTTGATTAATAAGGGGCCATCCACATATAACGTATGCAGTGAGGGAGGGGGGTTTCAAATTTCGGCGATGGTGCGTACGGTGAGGGGTCCCGTACGCAAGCATAATTGTCTAATTATGATGTCCACAATACAGAATATGAAAATCAGAACTGTAAGCACAGACTATATTCTTGCTTAATCAATTTTATGTAGCATTTTTTTAACTGATTCAAATGTATGTGTTGTTAGTGTTTTATTTCTTCATAACGTTTAACATATTTAAGCTGTTAAATATGATGCCGAACAAAAATAAATAGCCTGTGGTAAAACCAGTGTCTTTTAAATGTGCTTAGCGATTTAACCTTTGCAATGGGGGGAGGCAGAGCTCAAATGTAAGTAGGCATGGAGGAGGCTCGGAGGGGTCCACGAAATGTACGAGGTGCAACAGGGGATGGGTGTCCGAAAATCCGATTTTTTTGCGTACATAATATATGGATGGGCCATAATCGCACAAATATCGATGACAATGACACGAATTCTCTTTCAAACAATGTTATAGCCTAAGCAGACCTTAAACAAAAAGCCTTCAATTAAAAATTCATATAATTTATTTGAAATTGTTTGAAGCTTATTGTTCACACTGACAGTTTTCCTCCGCGGAACCTTTGTCCTCACTTAACGGAACCCTAAGGTTCCGCGGAACCCAGTTTGGGAAACGCTGACCTAGTAAAGGTATTTGTGGTGTGTTGGTCGGTATAGACGAATGGTCACTTGTGACTATCGGTCGAGGTCGCTCCAATAGCCTCCACCGAGACAAAAACACACGGCTACAGCGTAAGTCTCCCTCACCATTGCCCAGCTCCATTTCCTATTGCTGACAAAATCTTATCTCTTTGCTTCACACTCCAATCTCTTCTAGCCTCTCACTCCTCCAACCCCCTCTCGCAACTCTGCTCCTTCTCCGGTCTCCCTCTCAGTCATCGCTCCCAATTCTCTCTCCTGTCACCGAAACAGAAGTGCTGCTCCTTCTTAACTCTCTACCCAACAAGCAATCACTCTTAAAAGGCAGTGCCTCTGTTCTTGTTCCTGTGGTCACAAAAATCATAAATATCTCCCTATCTACTGGCAATTTCCATATGGCCTTTAAGCACTCTCCTGTCTTCCCTCTTCTCAAAAAAGGAATATGTTGAAGAGTGGGGAACTGCATTCTTACACTTTCAGCCGGTGGCCATTGACTCATTGAGACCTTGGGCCGTTTCAATCCACTGGCAACTGGCTTTTAAAGCGAAATGGATTTAAATCGGTGACCGAATACGCTTATCACTGGGGACAGGCGTTAAACATCTTTCCTTTTTCAACCCATTTCTATAGTATACAGCGCTACAACTTGTTGGCATTCAAAGGCTCTTTCCCTCTGACCTCTGAAGACGAGGCCTGATCCCCCAGACAACTTGAGTACTTTAATAATAATCTCTATGTACCTGGGGGAACGAAGTACCTCAGGGCGAAAATAATAAGCTAATAACATTATAACAACAGCAATAGCCTAATTTTTTTAATTTTCAAACCGACACCACAGTATGAATCTGTGGCTCTAAGATCTTTGGCATGATTACAAACACGTATGAGCGAATGATGTCCATTTAATACATGAGTCGGATTTAACTGTTGGTAGCCATGCAGGGCTCACGTTACATTTACACCTATTATTTAGCGAAAGAGGAAATAACGAACCTTACAGAGATACGAGTATCGAACTCAATTCTTCAGCTCAGCCATATTATTAAATTAAGGTGGCCGTGGCTCAGCGCACCAGCATGTTATTCGTTACTCTACGCCCACCCCCAATTCTCGGTTTTTTTGCAAATATCCCGCAATCTTCTTCGTCTTAAATTATTATTACGACCGCAGCCGACAAACTCATATTCTACTCTCCATTTGGTTTTCCAATCATTAGTTTCTTTTGCGGCTAAAACTAGCATGAATATGAATTTAAAAAATGTACTCGCATTAAGGATATCTATGATCTTTGACCTACGAGTGGAACAGCCATGCTAATGCAGCTGCCGATTGCAGGGTGGTTGTTGTCGCATTTTACAAAGCAGACTAAATAAATTTCAGTACTTTTTGCTAAGCGTATCTCGCATATCCAGTTAGAATGCTCAAGAGTAACGCAATTCTGAGGTTGGTGAAATGCTGTTCGAATATCGTGTGGATATTTTAACAAATAGGCCTGGGCTCGTCGTGGAGTCTTTCAGATGCCCTTGATCACCGCATGTTCGTCTTTTAAGTTTTGATTGTTTCATGTTAACATTTTTATTTTTTGTTTTCGCCAAGCTACTTGCATTGACTATGTTTGCCCTTGAAAACTCAGTTTATATTAATCAATTGGTCTCCCTTGTCAACGCGACCAATTTTCAGAAACGGGATCAACTCGAATCATCGAAACCCGAATCCCCGAAAACGGTAGACCCATAAGCCAGATTCACTGAAAAGAGTTTTGAAAATTAAATAAACACTGAACATATATAATGGCATCCGTGCGTAATGTGAGCCCCATAATATTCCCGCATCTACGCGTCTTATTTGTTATGTTTTTAGTCCCTTTATATGTTGGCGTATTGATATGACGTCTGAAATTAGCAAAAGAAATCATTGCAGTTTAGCAATATGTCGCAACTCTTTTAAGATTAGCCAATTAAATTGTTGCCTCCCTCTGGAAACTATTGTAGGGATGCCATTGGTACAGTGTGCGGGTTCAACCCTCGTCCGAGGCATCACTGTGTAGGGACCTTGAACAAGTTCTTCACGCACAGTTGTTCTGCATTACAACTGCAGTTGTGCAGTCAAGGTGTGTGCACTTCTGAGCTGATTGTAAGAAGGGCAATATCAAATTTCAGTTGAATTGTATTGCAGACAGTTCGTACTAGACAGTTCTTACTGGCGCAAATAATTACTATTTCTCTCGCGAAGCTTCCGCTATTCGAATATATGCGGATGGATGGTTGCATTGTGCAGTGATGGTCGTTTAGGGCTATGGTAGCCAGGGTTTCTTTCGTCATGTAATAAACGAAGCATTTTCGGTAATTCGATTCGACTTTACAAATCGATTTCGGGGATACAACAGAAATTCGTTTGGGGATTCAGGTTTCGACGATTCGCTACGCAGTACGCACCCTATGCGTACTGTGTTTACCCTTCAGAAATATCCCTACCATAACCTCAGTAAACTACGCAACATCAATACAAAGCCACGGAACACCACAAATTTGTATTAATCGATTGTACCACTTGCAAACGCACTGCGGGTACATCATAATATGAACAATCAAAGAATGTATAATTAATCATAATAAGTATTACACAACAGACATTTTTGTAGTAGTGAGAGTAAAGAGAAAGCAAGCAATAAGAATTATGATCATTATAGGAATTATAGCCATGAGAGTTTGTGCTCATGCCCTGATATTCAGTTGGCCCAACTGAGGAATTACCCTGGCTGGAGTGGTGCCACATTTAATGAAATTGTATCTCGATATATTACAAATAACTGCAAATGCAAACTTGTGGACAGTATTAATATTATCCAAAAGTTTGCATTTGATGATAAACACACACAAAAATGTCACAAAACTATACTTCTAGTTGGAGTGCAAGAACCACAACGGCCACTTCAAATGACACTCAGGCGATGTCTACCTCAGGTCAAGTCAAACAAAGTGAACTGTTTGGCTCCCTTTACCTATATCAAATATTTAGCTATATTTTGTATCAGCTAGTATATTGCAATGGCTCATTGTCCACTCCTAACTTGATCAGTCGGAAGAAGGCTCCTGCCAATGTTAGTGAGCTCCGAATCAGCAGTGTCGCAATACCTTGTGTTTCCTCAGCTAAGTTAATTGGAGTCCATGTTGATCAATTTCTGTCATGAAAGATCGATATTGATTGATTGATTGATGGCTAGCATATCGTCAAAACTTGCCAAAAACGTAGGAGTGCTATCGAGAATTGCTTATTTATTACCTACTAACATTCGTACCAACCTCTGTTACACTACGATATATCTCTACCTTACTTACTGCAATATTATCTGGACCTCCAACTATCCCACGGTCATTAAGTTTGCTGCAAAAAAGAGCTGTTCGATTTATTGCTGGTATCCCTTTGGCCTACTGTTGCTCATCCGATTACCTGTTTAAGAGCTTGAATATTCTGGATTTTCACCAGATTACGTTACTCCAAACAAATGAGTTTATGTATAAATTTGTCCACAAACAACTACCATCAATCTTTGGCTATCACTTTATTCACATCTCTACTATAAACCCTTACAATATACGATCCTCTTCCAATTGCAGACCCATCCTCTGTCGAGCAAATACGCGTAAATTCTCACTTAAATATACTGGTCCATCGACTTGGAATGCTATACCGGTCATTATACGACAAATGTGTAGTGTTCGTCTGTTTAAGGCTAGACTTAAAATATACCTGTTAAACAATTCATAATGAGTGAGTGTACTGGTCACACTTCCTTGGCTTAGTTCACTAGTTAAGTTAACATTACTTGCACTTGTCTGCCTTTTCTCTTATATCTTCAATCTGCTGCCTCAATACTAGCATGAAAGGGTGTCCCCTACTAGCAGAACCATACGGTTCCTTTTGGGATTTTTCTTTCCCTGATGCCTCCCACCACAATGCTACACTAATCAGCAACCTATTGTCCAGTTGACCCTTTTTTGTTTTTCCATCGTGTTATTTTTATTGTTACTCGCAATGGTTGCAGGTATGTACTGTTAATAATTACTATGATTGGAGTCAATAAAAACGATATTGATTGATTGATTGATAGCTCTATCAAATAAACCTGCCACTATCAATGTTCCCTCGGATTTTTTGGGAGATAGGGGGGGGGTCATTGCAAAAACAGCCATTTTCGGTGTTACGTTATGTAATTATACAATGACCCTTAGTGTATGCAACATTTTGTAAATGGTTCACACTTTAGTACACAGGACCGAGCTGAATGCGATGATAGGTAAATTAAGTTAGTTAAATCTAAATGTGTATGGTCATAAGTTCTGATAACCTAAGAAATCCCTTGTCAAAAGATAAATAAGGGGACCAAATTTCTGGAGTGAGCTGGGAGACGTGATTTGTGTAGTTTCTTAAAATGGAAATCATGTTTCATTATTTTTGCAAAGAACATTTGTGTGCACACACTAAGTTCTTGTGTCATTCATTGGCTCACGGCCCGTGTGCGCATGCATACAGCTTAGAGGGAACACTGGCCACTGTATCCAGTATCTCTGTGTACCTTTATTTTTGGCACCGACTGTGCTTCTTCAACCCTTCGTCCGTTGCTGCTCTCTTCTCTCCAGATACTTAATGACCACTCTTCTTCGCAGCCAGCAACTGAATGCTTAGTCTCTCTCTTATCGTTTCTCACTCTCAGTGACCTGCATCATGCCTGTCTTTTCAGCATCATATTTCCTTTTAAGCATCATATTTCACAGCTTAAATTTTTTAACTGTTATGAAGATATACAAGAGTATTAACAACATTTGCATTTTAAACAGTTTTAATGCTACATATAATTGATTAAGCAGAAATATAGTGCATGATTGGGTTTTCAGTTCTTAATATTTTATAACTTTAGGTTTGAGATATAAAAAAACTTATGTGGACATCATAATTAGACAGTTATATTTGCGTGCAATGTACATACACATGTTTTTGAGACCTCAGCATACGCACCAGTATGAAAAATCGCCGAAATCAGAAACCCCTCCCCCTCACTGTGTATGTAATATGTGAAAGGGCCCTTTTGACAATGACAGCAAACTAACATTGATGTTCTTACTTTTGTCATTGATGTAATGTGTAACCACACAATTCTACATTAAGTAGAGCCTTTAATCAATACTTTCAGCAATTTTTTTCTATAATACTATACTAAACGCTGGTTAGAGATTTTTAAAATCTGAGATGGTGACATATGTGCGGCATGTCAACTCAGTCACTGGTTGAGCTTACTTGGGGCACTTGGCCCAATTGGTAAGACTGAAAATCTCAGTTCTTGTTCCAGTTATTTAAAATTATTTGTGGCTTTTGATGATTTTAGTTTTGTCTCAAGAAAGCTGACTGGAGTCGGTGCATTGTCTGTTCACACTAAGCACACGCTTCCAGATCTGCCATATGACTTTAATGCTCTGGAGCCATATATATCAGCTGATATAATGAAAATTCACTATGAAAAGCATCATGCAGCCTATGTCAACAATCTGAATGTGGCAGAAGAAAAGCTTGCTGAAGCTAAAACTAAAGGTACATATTTTATCTGCTCACAGTTTATTGTTATTAAGTGATTTCATATTGTTTGTTATGTCTTGTTGTTGTTTTAATCAAAAATTAAAGTTCTGTGAAATGAGGGATGGGCATGTTGGTAGGTATCGCATTGTATCTTTACATTTATATAGCACCTCACTATTCAGATGCACTCTCTGCGTGGAAACCCCAAAGAAAAATAAGCGCCTTCAAGGTATTTACGTAAGAGGGTCAAATCAAAGACATGGTTCTATTGATTTATATAGTACCTGTCAGAGAATAACTATTGGAGGCACTCTCAGCAGGGAAACCCTG
The DNA here is from genome assembly GCA_959347315.1 of Bimastos eiseni. NCBI lineage: Eukaryota > Metazoa > Annelida > Clitellata > Crassiclitellata > Lumbricidae > Bimastos > Bimastos eiseni. The sequence continues at coordinate 16,599,962 of OY365821.1, read as the reverse complement.
GGTAACAGTCGAGAAATTTAATGCTATTTCGGGACAACGAAAACGGTCTTAGACTTATATGACTTGAAATAGAACGAAGATTTTCGGATTATCAAATACGCATGCGTTATGAAAACGAACACAAAACACTTAAAACCTTAGTTGTCTAGTTTTAACACTGATTTCACGATAAATCACATAAATCACAGTTCCACAAATTACTGATTATAGATAAAATTAAAATGTTATTCTATTAAGATAATTTTATTATATATCTGTACCATATTATTCAATTAGAAATATATATATACTTATATCACTCTGCAATGTATTTCAAGTATCGAAGGCAAATCCATTTATTATCGCTTAGTCTGACTAGCGCTGGAAAGAAACAAAATATTAGCCTCATATGCCATCATAAATGAACACACATTGTGATATTTATTTATCGCATGATTGTAATCTTTGCTTTCGATGGCTCTTCTTGATCTAGCAGAGTCTATTGTAAATTAACGCAGTTAGGTATATTATTTAGGCTTACCGCCTTGTGGTCAAAGTTGCTGGCAAACATGCAGATTAGTTTCTTGATCCAACTCGGCGATTCATTTAGCGTCAGAGTCCATCGCAATTTGACGCAGTTTGTTATATTTATTTAGGCCTGTCGCTTCATAGTCAAAGTTGCTGGCAAGCATGCGGATTAGTCGTCTTGATTCTGCATCCAACCCGGCGATGATTCATTTAGCGTCAGATGCCATCGTAAATTAACGCACTTTGTGATATTTATTTAGACTTAATGCCTCAATAGTCAAATTTGCACCTGCTAATATTTTTTTCACCTCAGAGTAAAATTTTATTGCAATTTGCTGATTGGTCGTGCCTGATCATCCTGAAGATTCAATTAGTGTCCTACCAAATCTTTCAAGAAATTCTGTAGACCTATATAGGGTTCTATGTTACAGTGCATAGCAAATTTTGAGATTAGGACAGTAATATACTTTATAGATACTTAGTGCCAGTGTTGTATACAAGACCTTAAACTTCAAGACCGAGACAGTGAGATGCCGTGACCGAGACAGTGAGAGACCGAGACACTAGGTTCAAGACAGTACAAGACAGTAAAAGACAAGTTATCTCATATAAAAGGCTATAAAATGCTAGTATATCAGTTTGGAGAATAATGTTCATTTGTAATTTCAATTTGAAACTTATAATGTATATAGTAGCAATTCCTGAGAACAGTTTTATATTGCCGCATTTTATCTTTTTTGATATCTCTTCTTCGGCCTATCTTCTGAATAGTATATAGAAAGCCTTTTTAGCACGTTTGAAATATTCTAGACGATTTTAAACAAACAAATTTGATACCAAATGCCAAACGAAATTATAAATTTGAGCATATCCTTACTCACCTTGAGAAACTCGAAGTTGTTCTGATCATTTCGGTTACGATTTTAAGACAGTTAACGCAAAACTTATCAAGACCACTTGTTCGAGACAAAACAAGACTTTCACTTCAAGGCAGTTTCTAAAAATTTGAGACACCACCACGAGACCGAGACAACAGGCTTTCGAGACACTAAAAAACTGTCTCGAGACGTGTCGAGACCGAGACACTGTCTCGAGACCATACAACTCTGTTTACCACAATGAGCAATTTGAAGAGAAAGCAGACCTCCTACAAAACTGAATTCAAGTTGAAAGTTGTTGAGTATGTAGCATTTTAATTACGCTATGTGAAAGATGCCTCCCTTACTTACTAAATTTCTTATACAACCGGAAGCAGTGGACAGAAGTCATCCATATTGATTGTTTATATTATTTGTCAATGATTTTCAAACACAACTTTATTAGATTTTGTATATTTAGGAAAATTTTCTAATCACTAAAAAAATTTTATTGACCGGAAGGTATTTTGCATGGGGGTTATTGTCCAGGGGGCTGTTCGACCCTGCCCATCAATTATGTTTTGTGAATAAGCTGGTTCCCATGACTTCATTTTTGTTGGTGTAGAAATCTCGAGATAATGACTGAAAACAGTTTTTAGTGGCTGTTCTGGGATGTCCTTCAGTAGAACATTGAAAGACCACTATGTATAGTGTGTAGTGTGCCTATGTGTAGATGTGTGTTTGTGTGTCTTCCAGATGAATGGACAATATATGGTTAGAATTTATTTGTTTTTACAAGATTATATTCAGTTATTGCATTTTGTGAACAATTGCTCAGTGAGTTCATCTTTTAATCTGTTAGTAGTTCCTTTTATTAGGTGAATGTTATATGACTTTGTTTAAAATTGATGTTATTATTTATACGCATTGTGAGCTATTGTGCATTTGCTGGTAGTCTAATAAAGAATATCTTTACTTACTTATGATTGGTTTCTGGTTGCAGGAGACATCAGTGCCATAATTGGCCTGATGCCAGCTTTGAGATTCAATGGTGGAGGACACATTAATCATTCTATATTTTGGCAGAATCTCGGTCCCAAAACTGCAGAAGAGCCGACTGGTGAGTCTTGTTGGCTACCCTCAGCATCTCTGGAGAGCTGTCAACCTGTTCTTCATCGCAAATCTCCTTCCCACTGCCCAGCTCCATTTCCTTCTGTTCATTCTTCTCTGACAAAATCTCTTCACTTCTCTTCTAGGTTCTCATTCCTCCTGCGCTATTCACTACCCTCTGAACCTTACTCCTCCTTCCTCTTGGTCATTGCTACCAATTGTCTCTCCTGTTTCAAAATTTGTTACAGCAGATTTCCAACACAAGGACTCCTCACTTAATATACTATTAATATAGCTACGGATGCTTTGTGTACTATCTGCAGGTCAGATTCTACAGGTAGATTCATTCATTCATTTGAAACTTCATGTTGCACCTCAGAGGTCTTCCCAGCCCAATGACCCATCAAAAGAGCCACCGACTAAAGAGCACTGACAAAGGAGCACTCATAAAAGAACGAGAAAGATTGTAAAATTTAGACATTTAATTTTCTTCTTCTTTTCTCGTTCAATTTGTGAAGCAGTGTGGTGCAGTGAATGGGGTGCAACTTCGGGACTTAATCCACTTCTGATTTGTTGTAGAATATGTCTTGGTTTTTCAAATTTCACCATGTGCCCGTTTACATATCATGGACACTGCTTTCGCTGCTTCATTTTTAGCAGTCTAGATAGTGTGATTGTGTTCGGAGGTTGTCAAGATATTGTTTTTGAGCATTTTTAGCTCTAATCGTGCTCTAATCACAATTTAGACTGGTGTCTTAGTTTATCAGAGCTTGTCACCATAGACTATTGTATATGCTCTTAATTAAAGCATCATCGAATGCAGCTCTAACTGCACACACAAGTGTGAACTATTTATAAAATGTTCCACACACAAAATTTCTTGCACACACTACACTGTCTCCAAAAAAGTAGAGGCTACATTGCCAGGTTATCTGAACAGTGTGTACCAACTAACTTTTTATTCCTAATGGTTTATGACACCATTTAGGCTAACTTGGGCACTATATTAAGTGTCATTATATATGATTGTTAGCTTCAGGGCATAACCAGAAATCGTCTTGGACATTCGCCTCGGCAAATATTACACCAGCAAACAGCTAAAAATAACTTTTTTGATAACATAATTTTTTTTCTATGAAATAATATTTTTTCATTAAATAAATTTAGGAATTACTTATAAGTTATTGATTAACATAACAAGAACTTAACATTCCATTGAATTTTCTTTTAAATAACGATGTTACTTTATATATTTTTATTTCTTTTGGTTGCATTCCCCAGGTGGTAACCAAATCAGTAATTTACCCGCTTGAATTGGCTCCACCCACTTTCCGGGAAACATTAGAGAGTAAAGACGTTGTTGGTAACTTCATATTTCAAATTTTATAACATGATTTTACATTTTTCACAAATAAAGTTACTAATTAATAAATATATTGTTATAGCCTAGAGTGCAACGATACGCTATATAAAAGCTATTGTTATAGACTCTGCATTGGCTATAAATAGTTCTCCGTAGCTGTGCATGTGGCGGGTTAACTGCACTTTGCCTACAGATGGTATTTGCTGAGTCGTTGGCCATATCCGGATCGGGCAAATACTCTAAATACTCGGATTCGGTACTATGTGGAAATTGTCTACTCGGTTATACCCTAGTTAGCTTCAGTGAGTGATGTAAAGCCAAGGTTTGCTTTTTCAGGTGATCTAAAAGAAGCCATTCAACGAGATTTTGGATCATTTGAAAACCTTAAGAACCAGTTGAGCACAGCGAGTGTTGCTGTACAAGGTTCTGGATGGGGATGGCTTGGATACAACAGACAGACAGGCAGACTTCAGGTGGCTACTTGCCCTAACCAAGATCCTTTGGAAGCGACAACAGGTAGAAACCCTTTGGTAATAATGCTGTGTGCGTGCGTGTGTGTGTATGTATATGGTTATTTATGCTGTGCCTTTTCAGAACCTTGCAAGGGCATTTTACATGGCTGTCTAACTAACAGAAGTGAATGTATACAACTTAAGCTGCTTGAAAAGTTCCCGAGTTTTTTACATCTAGTAAGAATGGTACATGCTTTAAGAAGAATGCTCCTGAAGGGTGGGCCAATACACAGGAAATAGTTCATCTAAATACTCGGATTCAGTACTAGGTGGAAATTGTGTACTCGGTTATGCCATAGTTAGCTACAGTGAGTGATGTAAAACCAAGGTTTGCTGTTTCAGAAAAGAAGTTTGGCTCACAGGAAATGTACAAGACTTTCATATTGTGTCAAAATTTTCTTACAGGAGAGTGAAATCATCAAGTTGCCATTGACTGATGAACGAAATAATATTCAAATGATAGTCGGCTACAGGCAGGAACGTTTAGCTCTATTAGCAGTGAAAATCTAGGTGCACATTTATAAGCAAAACGGTTTTGAACTGTATATGCTGTAAAATAAAGAGCCAATGAAGTATGTATGTATCTATATGGGCAACCAGACAATTTGGCGCCGTACAGTTCGGCGCTGGGACAATTCGGCGACGGACAATTCGGCGACGGATGAATTTGTGAGTGTACTTAGACCAGATGAAGTATCTAGTAACTGACATTTTTAAAATATTCAGAATGGGAGCAAAATAATATTCTCCATTATTATCCAGCACATGTTTGGTCATTGTAGAGTCATGGTCAATACATAAGGACCGTGTCACCTTCTAACTAGAGTAGTCCTCCACTGTAGAGAAAACTAAAGACTATTACAAATTACATCGATTTCGGTTTCTGACTCACATAGTATTTACTAACGGCAGTAGAAGTTGATAAATCCATGTCTTAATGTTACTGTACTCTTTAATCGCCATTACTCAAAGTCAGTATGTTAGGGCTGTTGTCTTCACCAGTCTCTACAATAACCAGACATGTGCTGGATAATATGGAGAATACTATTTTGCTCACATTCTGAATATTTTAAAAATGCCAGTTACTACATACCGATATCTGGTCTAAATACACTTACAAACCAATTCGGTACCAAATTGTATGCGCACCGAATTGTCCGTGCCAAACTGTCAGGCGCCGAATTGTCCGGGAACTATATATATGAACATTTATATAGCGCCCTATATTACCTCACGAGGGTGCTTGTGTCAATTGTCCCAAAGCTGTGGCATTAAGAATAAACTGAAGTTTGAGAGAATTGGTAGGTCACATAGAGTAAGGAAATGACGTATTTGTTGGGTTTCTTTCAGGTTTGGTGCCATTGTTTGGTATCGATGTCTGGGAACATGCCTACTATCTGCAGTACAAGAATGTGCGTCCTGATTATGTCAAAGCAGTTTGGAATGTTGCCAATTGGAAGGATATTTCCAAGAGATTTGTTGCAGCAAAGTCTGGATAAGGAATGCTAATTTCTAAAATGAGTCACCACTGAGAACTTTAAATTACTCTAAAACAGTGCAGTTGCATTTGTGACTGAGCTTTGGTGTTGCTATGGAAATGCTTATAAATGTAAGCTGCCATAAGTATTCCTAATATAGCTACGATTAATTGTGCTACACTCTACAGTGAGAAATTTATTTGATTCTGCCAAACTATAGTATAGTGAGGAAACTGCAATGTAAGTTCATAAAAGACATGTAATGCCACTGTTGTGTAGTTATTGAATGGCATCACTTAGAGATGCACAGAAAGCATAACAGAGAAACTTCGTAGATATTGTTTGTATGCGCTGTAGTAAATAAATATAATGAAGTTCACACTTTGTTTACAGTGATTTTTCTAATTTTGATCTGAAATATTTGTATACTGCTGCTTCAAGATAAATTAATCATATGCACTGGTTGCGCTAGCTTCAAGATATTGTTATGGAATTCAACCATCCGGAAGAGACGAGAGATCATCCTAGCAAAGTCTCTTAGATATCTTTGTTGCAACAAAGCAATCAGAGCTGCTTGAGTAGCTTGTCCACTAACAGAGGGATGCATACTTGTCCACTCGGCTTCCGATTTACAGCCTCGATGCAGATGAGTCAGGTATTGACAAGTGAAGTAAAGCACACAATTGCTTTTACACATGCTGACAAATTTAACAATGCCAAATACTTTGACGGTTTAAGTTCTTGTTCTGGTTATGCAAGATGCCACTTACACTTCTTCCCATTTCATCGTTGTTAGAGTGGATTGGTCTCTCTGACATCCAATTCACATCACCTGACAGAATCATCTTCATCATATTGGGTTTTCTCCTCCTCTTAATCAGTGGCGTGTTTACCTATAGGCGCTCGCCTAGGGCCCCAAATCTCAGGGTGCCCCCAAATGATGAAAACATTAAATACAAAATAATGTCTCAGGGGCCCTCAAATGAATGAAAACCTCTCATACAAGATAACATCTCAGAGGCCCCAAATGAATGGAAACATTAAATACTAAATAACATCAGGCAGCCCCCCAAACGAATGAACATATTAAATACAGCATGACATCTAAGGGGACCCCAAATGAATTAAAACATTTTTCACAAAATAACATCTCAGGGCCTCAAATGAATGGAAACAGTAAATACTAAATAACATATCAGGGAGCCCCACAAACGAATGAACATATTAAATACAACATGACATCTCAGAGGACCCCAAATGAGTTAAAACATTTCATACAAAAAAACATCTCCAGGGCCCCCAAATGAACGGAAACATTAAATACTAAATAACATCAGGGAGCCCCCCCCCCAAATGGATGAAAACATTAAATACAAAATAACGTCTTAGTGGCCCCCACATGAATGAAAGCATTTCATACAAAATAACATCTCAGGGACCTCAGATGAGTGAAAACATTAAATACGAAATAACATCACAGAAGTCCCTGAACGAATGAAAGCTTTTCGTACAAAATAACATGTTTCACGCTTGAAATATATTAAATATAATAATTTATATTCTTTATTTTTGCAGCTGAGCATTCACATGACAAGTGTAATGTGGGAATTCATAATTGCTTTGTTAATGTGAATATCAATCGGCTCAATTATCTGGGTTGGTAAGAGTGAAGGCTGCATGTTATGAGCCTCTTTGCCACCAGAAGCTGGCTCACTGTTTAATTAAGTGAAATTTTAAAATAAATTAAGTTGCATTTTTTGATACTTGATGTGATGACATGATGTCACATATCTTAGACTCCCTCCCTTTCGTCATAAATCGTCACAAATGTATGACCCTTCCAATGGGTGCGCGACATCATTTTAGACGGCCCCTCAGACTCAGTGTATAAATTCAGAGGGCCCCAAAATGTTTGCGCTTAGAGCCCCGTTTTCTGTAAACGCGCCTCTACTCTTAATGAAGTCATTGGCACAGTATCTCTGAATGGCGACAGATCAGACCATGTGAACATGATTTTGACCGATGCTGTGTGAAAGCATTAACTGAGCCGATTTATGGAAATAGCAGTAACAATAAATAGCAGTGTATGCCTATTTGGAAAAACCATGCCTGCACATTAGCAGAACACTTTGGAAATACAACTGCATAGCAGTGGCAATGACTCGTAGGTTAAGACTCACCTTGTTTGCTGATGTGGTGGGAAAATGTATTTTAAGCAATTGTTGAGAAAGCGTGAAAGGATTCTGTTGATAGAGTGATTTGTAGAAAATTTTGTCAAACTTGAAGCAGGCCTGCTGCAGACAGAAATTCCTGGCCCATAGGCAACACTGCCCAGAGTAGTAACGGATCTCTTAGATGGAAGTGAGTGTGTATGTATATATATATATATATTGAAATGATATATATATATATATATATATATATACTCACTTCCATCTAAGAGTACCAGATATCTATATATATATATATTATATGTAGGGTGATATTCAAATACTTGAAGTTGAAACTGGTAGTTATTGCACTTAACAAGGCTTAAAAATAAACTTTATTTAACCAAGTATAATCGCTTGTTATAAGTAATCCTGTTGTAAATTTGCCTTTAGAATGTATTTCAAGTCAAGACTTTCAAGGAGATATCCGACTAAAAATGACTGTGGTCGTAAACGTATGTTGCAGAGCAAATTAATGCAGTTAAGTTTTTCTTGTTAGCATCTTATTCCTATTGCCAGTGTTTCTTGTTTCCCAACTTTGAAGCCACTGCCCATCCCTGGCATACGTTTGGTTTCATTAAACGTACATTGTAATTTGTACAATATGATACCAAAGATGGGTAGAGTCATGTATTTGGTCTGTGTGGTGGTCAAAGCACACAAACCGTTGGGCCACCATAATGACTAAGTCTGATTTTTTTTATCTTTGTTTAGTTTCTGAACAAGTTTAGCAAGACATTATTTTGAACTGTAGGTGTTTTCATACTCTAAAATCTGCCATATGATGGTCTAAATTTAATAGTGACAATATTTGCAGGCTGTATTCCGGTTTCAGGTTCATAAAAATTCTTGTTGGGACATCTGGAAAAAGTTTGACAATTCATACCCTGCTATCCATATCCTATAGCCTACCACAGTTTGCATAGCCTGGTCCTCGATACAGGCTGACAAGGTCTAACAAAGGTCAAGAATAGTAGCTAAAAAATTGTAGGTAGGGAACTTTAAATAATGACCATTTATTTAGCCCTATGTCATTAAGCTTGTTAAGTCCTTGTCTAGTAGCCAGCCAGACAAATATAGCCTTATATTGTGGTAACAAGGAGTATGTTGAATGAGGAGCTGGTTCCATATAACTTGTATGTAGCCAGCTCCATGATCATTCAACACGTTCCTTGTTACAGCCAATTGCTTCTTTTCACTGTCTCAAGACCACTTTCTGAAGGTCCCTCTGGTTGGTGTGCACTGTGGGAGGCACTTTATAAATTTAGAAACACACCGCTATAGCGGTCTGGCTGCTTATCACTACCATTGCTATATGCATACCTCCCTATCCTGGTGGGATCTAACCCTAAGCCTCTGATAGAGTGTGCCTAGAAAAACTCCTAAGAAGAGGCAAATGCCTAGGTCACTTAGTCTTAGAGTAATCCTTCCAAACAGTCTTTGAACTTGCAAAGCCAAATTCCTTTTCTCAGTTTGACAAAACCTCAAGCAAGCAATTCACCAATTCGTATAATTATAGTCTCAGAACTTAACCACGGTCCACTGCATTCACCAATTCACCCATAGATAACCCTAAAATTATCCCCAGATCATTATATTCATTAAGACATTACTAGTTTGTTATTAATTCTATTGACTTTTATTGATCATTGTCACTCATGTTGCCAATTCTGTGTTATTGTCAGATTGTTTCATTTCTAAATAAACGAATATCATCATCATCATCTGCCTGTATCAATTTGGGAACCGATTTCAACCCTCGTCCCGTCTTTGATTACAGATTGATTTGGTCTAATAAGCGCCTATAAATGCCCGTGCTAACCTGCTTCACCTTTTGTGCGAGTAATCGTATCATAATCTTTACATTTCTACAGCGCCCACCAAAGCGGCGTCGCCGGAACCAGATAATTGGCTTATTTATCTGTAGAAATCGCGAGATTACGACGATTGCGAAACCCAGATAATGTTTTATTATGAAGCAACTATACAGAGCATAGAACCTCGAAATCACTAATTACGTCTTATTTTCCGAACCCTCATAACAATATAATGTCTGTGCAATAGAAGTTATAAATAAGCATGGTTCCCAACATGGCGTCCTTCATCGCACAAGAGAGTCGATTGTTTTTGAGCTAGTGCGCGTGCGTTTTAAATGAAATTTATACATTTTAATTATAAAAGGAGTTGTACTATTAAAAGTAATGGTAAGTCGTTTCATTTGTTTGCTGAATACTGATATTTTCCAAGGTCTCATACTGATACAATCTGTGTAACTGCTAGCGCGTGTTTATCTCGTATAATATGAGGTTGGTGAGTTTTAATCTTGTGTGTTTTCACTAACGAAAATATTGGGGAATTGTTATAATTGGGAGTAATGTTTCGGTTTTCGCTCCTAAATTATTTTTAATAGATCTGGGTAGAAACATCATGGGCTGGTATAGAATATTTAGCACAGTACCAAGTTTATAGCATTCTGTGTTATTGTTATGGATAAATCTTCTGCGGCCGAAAACACCAACACTGTTAAAAACACCAAATTTGTAATCATGCGTCGTGAGGGTCGTTTAGGGTTAGATTAGGCATCGTGAGGGAAGGTTAGGGTCAGTGTCGTTTTTAGACACATTCAAATAACTTTCGGCCGCAGAAGTAATTTTTGTGTGCGTTTTAGGCGGAATTTTTGGTCGGAGAAGCTCCATGCTCTTGTTATATGTCTTTTTAGCTTAATTGGCAATCTGTTAGTGTGCATGACGGTGTATTGGGGCATACATTTTGTATGGGGGTTTAAAAGTTCAATATCTTTTTGGCTTCTGACATTTTCCTAAAGGAAAATCGTAGGGAACATTGGTCCCCCCCCAGCAACGTATTACTTCTAGGGATCTATACTTGCATGCTATATTTATGATTTTCTTTTTAACAATGAAATGTCGGCTGTGATTGGACGTAAGAAATGAGGCACGGAGTGTAGATATGAGCATTCTTTTTAAAGCTACCTGTTGCATAGACTTCAACCCAACTGTTTCCCAACTTTTGAGATAGGAATATTTTCTAGATAACAGAAATAGTAAAACGGATAGCGTAAAAATTGTCCAACGCCACATTGCAGATAGATATCCATGCTAGGTAGGCCTATATTCAGTCACGCTAAACTGCAAAAACTGCACTAACCGTAATCCTGTATCTATAAAGTATAACTTCTATAGACCATGCTAGCCCTAATCCTGACCGTTACTGACTCTCACAATGCCTAGCCTGACCCTAAACTACCTTCACTATGCCTAAACTGACCCTAGCCGACCCTGACGATGTCAAAACCTGACCCTCGTATTATGCAGGTATACCTTAAACTGAATGATCATACTCAACCTAACGGTTTTTAAGTACTCGCGAATGAATATGAAATGACAGAATTTTAATTATTACTAAGTATTACTTTATTGGTAAGCTTATTAATAATTATCATTATTTTGTTGGTATTATTAAATGACACAGTAGACCTGCGTCACATCACGGAGTTCCCTCCAGGGATATGTAGTCACGAAAGGCAATCATCGGGACGAAAACATTGCAAGAAAGTAAGAGATATGTAGACCCCTGGAAGTAATACGTTGCCCCCTCCCCTCCCCCCGACACTTGTGGGTAGGACATTTGCCCCACTAGTGTGAAGTATGAACGGGTGATGACAAGTTATATATTTAACTGCCATTATGTAAAATATATGAAAACAAGCAACTAATTATCGTGTCATACCAGCCATCCATAAATGACGTCATGCTATTTTTGACCCCCTCTCCTCCCATCGTCTTGCATTGTTACAAAAGTCATTCCTCCCTCAAATATGACATCACAAAGCTCTGCAACTTCCCCCAAAAAATCATGTCCAGAATGTTATGTGCCAAGTTTCCTATTATTCTTATTATCAAATAAAGTAATTGTAACTGAAAAAATACTCCAGCAGAGCTTTGAGCAGACGTCATATTTGAGGTGGCGACATGTGATGGAGGTGGGGTGAAATACCATCCTAAATTTATGAGACTCTAGTTGTGTTTAAACCCCACAAAGTTGAACTGGAAGACGTTATCGGTGGTGTTATTGCCTCTAATTGTGATTAGCTATGGGAGCCATTTTAAAGGAATTTGTCGTATTTACATGTTAAAATCATAAGACAAGTTTTTACATCATCTTGAAATGACCGAGTGTCTGGGTCCTCTAGTACTGTTATCAAACTTTTTTTAATGATTCTACCAGAGCTTTTCATTGTGTGGAATGCATAATTGTAATAATTATACTTATTCCATTTTCCTTTGTTCTACCAATAGTTTCAAGTATTTTTTCAGGAAAGATATATCTATGTAACTAGATCTAGCTAGATTCTTCTAACATGCCAATTATGCCATTAACACCCCAGACAGGCCACTTTTAGGACTTGCCAATTTGACCTAAAATGACATGATTGTGTCCAGGGTAATTAAGCAGGCACTATGACTCACTCTGCACAACAGGCTACAGCTGTAGACACTTTCCCACGGTACTAGCAGTCTAGCACAATGGTTACTGGGTGGTCTGAAGTAGAAGCCCGAGTTCCCCATGCTATGGGAAGCGAACGGGAATGCTGTCCTTCACAGGCCCAATGATGTTGCTGTCGTCATTTTCCTCTTAAAGACTGAAAATAATATTATAAAATTTAAAAAAATTATTTTTTATATCAGCACCAATTATCTTGCCAATATCTCCATAATCGACCCAATTAATCGGTACAGCTCTATTATCACTGCCTAAATCGGACGAACTATTGTCATTTTCAACCTAAAGCGAGTCATTTTGCTATTTTGGTACGATATAGGTTTCAAATGTGTTATTTCTGTTCAGTCAACCCAGTAAATGATGTAATTTATGCCGTTGCTACAATCGCAAAACTATAATCTTTTGATAATTGTGACTAGGACAAGTTTATAGTGGATATGCAGTGAGTAAATAGACGCATATCATTTGGACGAGATAACTCTGGGATCACACTGTACAATGATTTACGTTAGACGAGATATCTCGGGGATCACGCTAAAGGGATTAACGATCGAAAATAATATTACATAATGGAAAAAAATTTTTTTGTATCGGCGCCGATTATCTTGCCTATATCCAATATCTCTATAATCGGCCCGATTAATCGACTGGCCGATTAATCGGTAGAGCTCTAGGTGATATGGTAACTTAGGTTGCAGGCACTAAATAGCATCTCATTAAGCTTCAGATTGCAAGTAAGTGCCCATGTAGCTACATATTCAAGTTCAGAGCATGTAGTGTCTATAGCGGGAATCAGAATGTAGCTGTCGTCTTCATATTTAAGCAATCTATTGGTGCGATGCACAGGTTTCAGACCAGACATAGTCACCACAAAGTTAGGCGGTCCTAGCCCAGGTCCATGTATGATACTAACATTTATGTTACATAAGGCAGATACTTGGCCATGGAATTTAGTATAATGCTGACGGTTTTGCAAGAGTGCTAAGATCCAATTATACAGAAAATCAGGTAATGGCCTAACCGTATCAAAGGCACGGGAGAAGTCCAGCGAGATAAGACGTACATAGGGCTCTTCGTGTAACATATCTAGAATTCCATGAGTCAGAGGAATGAGAGTAGATGTAGTGGAGCCAGTGGGTAGAAATGCATATTGGTTGCTGAGATTAGAGTTAGTCTCAGGATCAGTGAATTTAAGGTATATGGACATTAATATAGACATGAACTGTGGCTTATCAGCTGATGTAATAATAAAAGAAGATATATAATGATGATCAAAATGATGTTCAAATGTAATTTTATTAGATTTTTCATATTTTGAGACTTTTTTAAGCACTAACATCACTTGTTTTGATTTTATGGGTTCGACTTATATTTGAGCCATCTATTTTGGATGCTATTTTTCTCAAAAATGCACTTTTACTTATACTTGAAATATCAACTTATGGTCAGGTATATACTGTGCATGCTATGTTAGACAGTGAAGTGCAACCATAAGTTCAAAGTGTTGTTGACTTAATTTTCCTTTGCATCAGCATACTACAGTGGGTGTCACCTGTTCTTACCACCGACAATGTACATGTATGGTCAGTATAGTTGTTTTGCTTAGTTCATGGGCAATTGGTAAAAGTTTATATAGCTTTCAGGCTTGGTTGAGATTTGAACCATCAAATGCCATCTGAGTAAACACTAACCACTAGGTTGTTTGTTATTCATCCACAATTTTGACAAAGCAGTCAAGTGATAATTTCTCTGTTAATTTTAGGAACCAACTCAGAGTTCCAACTTGCTAGAAGCTGCAATGCGCGAGTGTGGTCTAATAGGTGAGCAAACAGAAGAAGAGACGGGATCATCATCATCTGCTGCTGCTGCTGCTTTGCATAATTCATCATCATCCAATATTAGAAACCAGAATTCATCCATGCAAAATCCAAGTATACGGGGACAGACAGTTGTTCCTATATCACTGGAACAGAACCCTGGACAGTTACCACGTAGTTCAGTTGTTGTATATCAAAGTCATGCCAACAGCATCATCCGGAATCCGTGCAGTTTCAGCACACATCAAGCTGCAGTTCAGAGAGGTTTAACAACGAATATACAAACTCAAAATGCTCTAAGTGGCAATTTATTACTTGGGTTAAATAATGCAAACCAACCTGGTGGTAGACAAGCAAGAATTGTTTCTGTCTCTCGTCTTCCAAGTCTGGCTAATGCACCAGGATTGAAAAGAATGGTTCCCTTTACAATTGGTTCACCAGGTGTGATTCCTACAAATCCATCGTTTGGTAAAGGAGTTACGTTAGTTTCTGGAATCGGTACACAGATTGTTGCTATGCCTCGTACTTGTTCTACTGATGTCACTTCAGTGACAGGCGTAAAACCTACTATACTGTCATCACCAGTTCAAACTTTTCAACAGTTCCAGACAAATGTTGGACCAATGAGGACACAGATTACTGCTGTGCGAGTGCCAACATCAGGCGCTAATGTCAACAGGGTTTCTCTCCAGCCACAATTTTCAGTGAGGAAGATGCAACCTGTTCAGGTATCTGGTTCTATGCAAAATCGAGTACAAGTGCCCAGTCTTATTGGTCCTGGTACTGTGCAAAGAATTCCAACTGTTACAAGAAACGTTGGCGTGTTAAGTCAGATTTTGCGGCCAAGCAGTAGTCCAGCTGGCTCTGGTGTCATCAGATTAGCGAACAATGTCTCATCTTCATCGACGTCACTGTTTGTTCAGCCAGGCAATCCAGCAGGCCCCAGTCTTATCAGACTGGCACCTAATGTTGCATCTTCATCAGCACCGTTTGTGCAGCCAGCGGTGGTGACTTGTTTAGGGGCAAGACAACCTGCTCGTTTATTTGAGGAAGGCAGTTCCTGTTTGCCTGCGACATTAGCAGGAAAGAGAATCATTCGGTTGGCCCCAGTTCCAGGAACTGCCTCCTCCTCTCAGACTATTGTACAAAGTGTAGAGAATAGACCACTTGTGTCAAGTGGAGTTGCCGATGGTTTATCCTTGGAAACTTCCATTTTAAGACGAGGCAGTTTTATAGATCACTCAGGTGTCTTGAACTTTAAAACAAACTCATCACCAAACCTTACAATGGTGCCAAACAGTGTTAAACATTGTCCTACATCTGCAACTGCCTCTGAGAAGAACACTGCAGAAAGTGTTGATGCAAGCATTGGAAGTGATGTAATGCATGACAGTTCTTTTTCTGCGATTAACGAACAGGTGAGAAGTAACGTCATGTATTTATTACATCACGAATCTATTTCTATGGGGCTGTCCATAAATGATGTCATGCAATTTTGGCCGATTTTTTTACCCCTTGTCACGCCTAGTCGGAGATATGGGACCCACTCCTTCCCTAGGTGTGTGACGTCACTTATGGACGGCCCCTAATACGGATGTTTTCTTCTCAATCTTAATGTAGTTAAAAAGTAAGTCAACTAACTGCAACCTCTTATTTTCTGTCATTGTCCATAACGTGATATCTGTGATGCACCTCTAACGTTAGTTGACTCACCCAATTCGTCGTCACTAATATCGCTGTCTAATTCATTATAATCACTATTTTCTAGCATACAATGTCGAAAGTTACTTTGACAGAACTCGTGATAGACGCTTACTTTGCACTATCAACAATTTAAAAAATTTAAAGTATCATACTTTGTGATGTCTCTATTCATCTGCACTAATTTAATACTAAATGTCTTCTTCTTCAATAATCTGATTCTCCGTTACTGCATCCCTCCTTAATGTAGTTAATTTGAAGACGTTAAGAGGTGCTAAGCACCACATCATCATCACTCTCGAATTCTTTGTTCTACCTTCCTTCATATATTGTAAGTCTGCAACATTTGTTCAGTCTTCACAACAGACTCCTTTCCAAACAAATACTTGTTCAACTTCTGTAATCCACACAGTATTGCTGATCTTTTTTCCATACTGTACATTTTCTCCATCTCAGTTAACTTCCTGCTAGCGTAAGCAACTGGGTGATTTACACCATCATATTTCATCGTTGAAAAGATGAAGCCCAGTCCTACCTTTGATGTTTTATAAACTCTCTGTATATAGATGAGGTAACTTCAGGATTGGTGCATTTGCCAACACTCTTTCCCCTCGTTGAAATGATCTTTACATATCAGCAAATTCAGCATGAATAGCCTCATTTGATGACTGCTTTTAGTTAAGTCCAAGGCAATTAATTTAGCATTCCTAGCATGTAGGCCAGTGGTTCTCAACATGTGGGTCGGGGCCCCCCAGGGGTCGCCTGACAATTTGCCAGAGGTCGCCTGAAACCTTCAGGGATTTATAAAAACTAAAGTTATCATCCTTGTATCTCAAATATAATATTTATATAATCGTGATTATTGCTCAAACTAACCTTGTGCTATAGTGACTTTATTGTTAATCTTTATTTGTCTCTTGTGCTATGGTTCATTCAATGAAATTATTAACAACAAATTTTAAATTGTTCTGTTAATAAAAGATTACCATGCTGTTATGCATGAGGTGTATGAGTTACAAAATGATAAGAAGTAAAATGCATGGTAGTAAAAATGAGGTGAAGGCAGTAAGCCAATACTTTTAATAGCTGGGGGTCGCCACACCTTTTGAAATATTAATAGGGGTCTCAACACTAAAAAGGTTGAGAACCACTGATGTAAGCATTGTTATTGTTTTAATACAAGTTCATATCATTTTCAAACATTGCCTAAGTAATTAAAGAAATTATTTGTGACCATCGATGCCATTCAAATAATTAACATGCTT
This sequence comes from Bimastos eiseni, assembly GCA_959347315.1. Lineage (NCBI taxonomy): Eukaryota > Metazoa > Annelida > Clitellata > Crassiclitellata > Lumbricidae > Bimastos > Bimastos eiseni. Next base: position 16,582,621 of record OY365821.1, on the reverse strand, counting down.
TAAATTATTGTCCATTAAGAGGCACGATCTTATTAGTCTGCGATCTTTTCTGTTGCGATGTTTTGTGCCACAATCTTATTAGTCCGCGTTCTTTTGAGGTGCGATCTTTTGTGCATGACCTCATTGACGTAAACTGTTAAGATTTAGATGAATGCAAAACGTGTATTTTGAATTGATATTTTTCAATGCATTATTCTGTTTTAAAGTTTGGTGAAATTTCAATTATTTAGACAGATTCTTCTCCTCCGGTTACATTTCATCTGTCGGATGAAGAAAACGAAGACGATCCGAATGATTTTATGGCAGCCCTTCGACAATTGAGAGATAACAACAAAAAGGCATGTGTCAGTTAAACCAAATCTCGCAATTTAACCCTTAAATAACGAGTGTTGCCATATGGAAAGTGGGATGGAAATAACAGTTGATGAGTGAGATATATCTGGATGAATAGGTGTAAGCTTTTCCTGTTTTACCTATCACACTGGACACAGGGGACAGGCATATGGGAAGAGGAGACAAATTCTAAAGATTGATGTCTTGATGACAGAAACTGATCAAGATTTGACATGTATATTGTTTCCAAAAATATTTAATGTATTTCCTTTGTATCCTTCACATTAATTTTTATGGCTATAGTCTTACTGCTAATGAACTAAAACCTTCATATATGAGAGTATCTCTCTTCAAACTTTCTTTTGTTTGGTGTCTAAGCTTGAATATTTTCTTTTATCATGTAAAATTTCTGAAAATTTTTATGTTCACGTAACACATGTTGTCATTGAAAATTATTCTATACATTGGTTTGAAAATATAGAAAACTCATAGAATTGGGTTTAAGTGCACTTTTTCTATATGGATAAGAAGAGAAGATACATGTATAATGTTAAATAATGAAATTTGTATTATGCCTATGGTTCAAGAACTGACTGAGATATCACAAGATCAAAATTTATTTGCTTCATAGTCATTCTATGGTAAAATCGCTCATCGTCGGGCCCTAGGTGATAAAAATTCTGCTCTTTGTTTAAGGGTTAACTTTACATTAAGTCCCTACATTGATACATGGGAGGTCACAAAGATCTGTGAAACAGCTTGAAAAAACATTAATTTTGTTAAGCTTGAGTTAGTGAATTTTATTTCATCCATTGTGTTTTTGTTAAAGTTATTGTGTTTCTATGAACATGGGTTTTAATTATAAGTTTTTGCCACTTATTGCTTTATTATTATTATTAATTAAATTTGTAACATGCACACAGTCACTCAGATGCAGATAGTCAGTCAGTCGCCAGGAGATGATGCAGCTAGATATCAAAGTCCTTGAAAGCTATTGAGAAATTGTGAGCCACTTTTTGAAGGAAGGAAGCAGGGTGGTTTCGATTTAAATCAAATGATTTAAATAATCGATTTAAATTTAAAAAATTTCACAATTAATAAATTGAATTGATAAAACATCAACAGCTTTCAAACTATCTAGCAGTAATTTGAAAGTAATTGTCATTATACTTACATTCTGCACTGTGTTATTTAAATATTCAATAGGTGACAGACACTGGAAGTTCAAGAAAAATGTGTCCCATATGTTTCTAAATGTTTCAAGTTTGAATCACGTTTCAAGAATGAATGAATGATAAAAATTTCTGGACAATAATTGTGTCAAATAATACTTGAAACAAATTCCAGGACAGCTGTGATGCATCAGAATAACACTGCTAGGTGAAAGTTCCACGCTACAAAGAGTGGAGTCAGTGGACACTTGGTTTAGTTACTATATCAAGTGTCCATGACTCCACTTTAGTATAATAATCGGCTGGTGTTGAAAGAGTTTGCTCATTGTTTGGACTTGTTCATTCAAATCATCTTGGAGTTGAAAAGGCTGGGAAGCTGGTTTTCTTTTTTGTATTGCTAAATAAGAGACCAATACAATTAGACAATAAAAACATTGAATGAAGAGACTTCAAGAGAACTAGAGACCTGTCGACTATTTATAAGGAAATAGATATTGAAAATAGAGTAGTAAGATGATAAATATTAATAAATAAGATTTGTAGTACCAGTAACTCGTACTTGGTCTAAACTCAAGTGACATTTTATCAATATCTGAAATTCTGTATGAATATATGATACTCAATGTATCTCAAACAACTTATTTTACTGTAAAACAACTGTGTATGTTATGAAGTATGTTATATTTTACCTTAAATTTACAGTAAAGCAAGTGTGTAACTGTACCTGTGTTAGTATGTTATGTTTTAGTAGTAATTATTAAATTTTGACTAAACAAATAATTTCCAAGGAATTCTGATGTTCATTTAAAATATATCACTTAAAATATAGAACTTAAATATAGCACTCTGATTAAAATTAAAAAATCTAATTTAAATTTAAAAATCAGATTTTTTTGGAAAAAATCTTGATTTTTATCAACCCTGGAAGGAAGTGAATTTGAGCTACAAGGTTGATTCCATTCCTTAGGAGCAAATTCTTGGAATGCGTGTGAGCTCATAACTGTACTGCATCATGGCTCGGCTGAAAGATCCCCGTACCTGATGATCACAGGCAACGAGGAGGGATGTCAGGAGTTTTATTTAGAAACAAACTAATTCATCCCAAAAAAGTTAGTAAGATTACATTTTGACACCCCCAAAATCTTCATGACAAACAGGTTGTCGTACATGATTTTGGCGCCCCCAAAATCCTCATTACAAACAGGTCGTCACACAGGATTTTGGCGCCCCAGGCCCCACTGATCTGTCATCACTGAGGGCCCGTAAAAGGCGACATAATATCATGTCGTAGTTCCAAATCAATTGCAAACTGTGATCTGTCCTACAGCAAATTGAAGCTAATTTTATCCTATTTGCAGCTTCAATGGGACAAAATCGTCTCAGCGATCCTGTTCTTCTAAACATCGAACGAGAAACATGGGAAAAAACAAATTTTTATAACGTCATTGACCAATTTACGACAGTTAAATCAAGAAAAATCAATTTTTTACAGACTGTCTATGACAGTCATGTATAAATGGCCCTTAAATATATTTGAAAAATGTGAAATAAACAAGAAATGGGGACCGTCCGTAAAATTTGTCACGCAATTATGGACCAATTTTTACCCTCTTCGGGCCCTCCTCCTTGTCACACGTCGTGACAAAAGTCACAACCTCTGAAATATGACTTCTCATCACTTTGCACAACCCAAAAAACAGATGTTCAAGTAGAACGATGACGAAATGGAGAAAGTTGAATTGTTACACTCATCATGCATTCCACAAGATCAGAAGCTGTGGTAGAATCATTGCATTTAAAAAAAATTGATAGTAACAACTTGAAATAAAGCAAATTTTATGCTTCTCCATTTTCGCAAGGAGAAGCAAAATGCTCCTTCATGTAATAAATGCGAGAGCTTGGGCCTCATCTTCCTGTTCAATGGATATTCCCATTCGGATCCGGTTATTCTTCGTCGATCAAATCCACACTCTCTCCATTTTCATCGTTTGCGATCGCGACCATTAGCCCCGACATGCAGCGTCACTCGATCTGTGGCCTGTGCGTTTTTGGCGGTTATAATTGATTTCTGCTTTTGTGTTGCAGAATTGCTGCCTGAATTCCAAAACCCCAAAATTTATGCCGAGCATAAAAGTAAACAGTTCAAAAATAAAGAATGCAGTAGGCTAATTATAATTATTGTTGCCAAATTGTGGTAAACAACTACTCTTAAATAAGTAGAAATTGTTTAATTGGGCAATTGTTTAAAAATAAAATTATGAATTTGGACCCCTTTCCCTCGTTACGCATCGTCCCAATTGTGTGACACCCCTCCCCATAGGCGCGTGATGTCATGTATTGATGGCCCCCAAAGGGGCGCCAATTCTGTAGTTTGTCCACGGGTGCAAATACCCTAGCTACGCCTCTGGGAGTTAGTAGAGATTGAAGCTAACTTCATGTGACATGATTATCCAAAACTTACTGAACATATGTAGCATAAGAGAATTTTTTTATATTGAAATTTATGTTTGTGAACCAGTCAACACATCAAAGTAAGATTTCAGTTAGCTATTAATTTGAATCAGCACATCCCAGCCTGTGGTTTGCAGACTAGTGCCAATCCGTCTGCCCTCAGTTGCCAATCCATGTGCCCTCAGCTGCCAATCCATGTGCCCTCAGTTGCCAATCCATGTGCCCTCAGTTGCCGGTCCACTTAGTGATCAAGAAACCGAAATTTTTATGTAACTGCAAAAGACACAAGACTATCATTACAGATGTCAATATAGGGATAGAATTGTCGAAGCTTGCATTTAAAACAATTTTTATACATACTTAGGGTGATTCACAATTAATGGGGCAATGGACTAAATCTGTCACTCTAACAAGTTTGGGAAGCGCTGTTGTGTTAGTTTTCCATGTAATCTGGCCAATAATATTGTTCTTTTCTGTAAATATTCACTATCATCTGTGTATTAACATTTTAGGCTGAAGAGATAGAGGCTACAAGAAGAGCTAAACAGTTGTCTGAAATAGTCGTACCTTCAGCATCAAAACTGCCAGCTACAGATTTGACTGTATCTGACTCAAGTACATTGACCAGTATTATGTATGGACAGCAAAAAGACTCGCATAATGAGCGACTTCAAATAAGATCAAGTCCATCTCCTCATTCAGCTCCTCCTCAAATGTTTTCACTTCTTGGTACCAACCAGCGACTATCCTCTGGAGTCCAGACAACCTCCTTGTCTAATCTAGGTCCGTTAGGTGTTCGAAATTTGACCATATTAAATGCATCTTCAAAATCGGTATATAACTGTGAGACATCATCAGGGTTGCCAGTGGGTACATCAGCTTTACAGTTGTGTGCTCCAAGGTTGCTGCCTGGTGGTAGATCATTTACAAACCAGATGAGCCTACCATCCTTTTCAAGCTCACCAACTCTCTCTGCATTTCTTGTTGATAAAGTGACTGGCAAAGTGTGGGTAAATGACATTGCCAAACAGGGAAAATTTGTGTCGCAAGGGATGTTTTTGCCTTCAACTATAGCACAGCAGTCTGGGGGATATCTTGATATAGGTGCAGTTGAACCAGAAGTTGAAGAGGAAGAGTTAGGTCACGCTGAGACATATGCTGATTATAAACCAGCGAAGCTGAGCATCGGCTGTGGCCATCCGGATCCAGCCGTCGAGTCTTCGTCTCTGTCGAGTGTTGAGCCGCCAGACATTGAATATGTCTTAAACCTACCTAGGGATGTCATACTTGAAGGCAGATTGTCCTCACTTCAGTTGGAAACGATCACGTATGCCTGTCAGAAACACGAGACATTTCTGCCAACTAGACAGAGGGTTGGCTACCTTGTTGGAGATGGAGCTGGTGTTGGAAAAGGACGTACAATTGCTGGGATAATCTTTGAGAACTTCAGATGTGGTAGAAAAAGAGCGCTTTGGTTAAGTGTGTCGAATGATCTGCTTGAAGATGCTAGGCGTGATCTCAGTGATGTTGGGGCTCAGGACATTGAACTTCATGCATTGAATAAGTTCAAATATGCCAAGATCAGTTCAAAAATTAACCAGAAAGTTAAGAGAGGAGTGATATTTGCCACCTACTCTTCTTTAATTGGGGAAAGTCAGAAACAGGGAAAGTACTCCACGCGAATGAAACAGATTTTACGATGGCTTGGGAAGGATTTTGAAGGCCTGATAATATTTGACGAGTGTCACCGTGCTAAAAATCTTATTCCCAATGGTTCATCTAAAGCCACCAAAACAGGACTGAAAGTAGTTGAGCTACAGGACAGTTTACCAAATGCCAGAATTGTTTATGCCAGTGCAACAGGGGCTTCTGAGCCAAAAAACATGGCATATATGGTACGTCTTGGTCTCTGGGGAACTGGCACCCCCTTCAAAGATTTTGGTGAATTTCATTCAGCTATAAAGAAAAGAGGGGTAGGTGCAATGGAGCTTGTTGCTATGGAAATGAAGCAAAGAGGAACATATATTGCACGACAATTGAGTTTTCAGGGTGTGTCGTTTAAAATAGTTGAAGTCAACATTTCTGATAGGTTTGTTAAGTTGTATAATGAATGTGTGAGACTGTGGGTCAAGACAAGAGATTACTTCCATGAAGCTCTGGAGCTCTTGAATAATGATCAAGCCAAATACAACAAGACTGCATGGGGTCAGTATTGGTCAACACATCAGAGGTTCTTCAAATATATATGTATTTCAACAAAAGTTGCATATGTTGTAGAACTGTCCTTGGAAGCTGTTGAAAAGGGGAAAAGTGTTGTCATTGGCCTGCAGTCAACTGGTGAAGCAAAGACATTAGAACAGCTAGAGAGTCATGGATGGGAATTGACTGAATTTGTATCTACAGCAAAAGGAGTCTTTCATAAATTAATCGAGACTCATTTTCCAAATCCTGACAATTCAGAGACTTGGTTTGGATGTGATGAAATGTCTTCACAGCCAATCAGAACAAAGGAGGAAAGTGGCAAACGAAAGATGACCACGTTCTATCAGCGTAACATTAAACGACTGAAGTTGGATGCTGATTGTTCAGGCAATGATTCAAAAAAGTCAAGTGAATCTGATTCAACAGAGGAGGAAGAGGAGGAGGAAGTTGACTCTTTGGAGACAAGTGAGGTTGAAGGCAATGAGGAGGATGAAGAGGAAGAAAGCGTTGAAAGAGGCTGGGGAAGTGAGTCTGATGATGATGACACAAATCCCTTTGCAAAGGCTTCAGGCAGTGATGATGATTCCGATCCATGGATAAGAAAACCGAAAAAAAGGTTGAAAGAATTGGAGCCAAAAAAAAGTGAAAAGAAAACTAACAAGAAACTTGAGAAGAAAACCAAAAAGAAGAGAAGCAAACTAAACAGTTCCGATGAAGAGTTTGGCGATGATTTTGAGGAGCAGGCGGCAAAAGCGGTAACAGTTCTGAGCCAAAAGGAGGTAATAGGTAGTCAATTGAAGAGCACAAGTCAGAAATCTTATCCAGACAACATGAGCACAAGGGACAGAATTGCAGCGATGAAAAGAGAGCTACTGGCTGACATTGAAGAGCTAGGACCTCGCCTCCCTTCAAATACTCTGGATGAACTCATTGAAAAGCTTGGTGGGAAAGATGCTGTTGCTGAGATGACCGGCCGCAAGGGTCGAATGGTGATGACTGCTTCTGGGATTATTCAGTACGAGTCTCGAGGAGAGGTTGATGCAACTCTGGAGAACATTAACAATACAGAGCGTCAACGATTCATGGAAGGAATCAAAAGAATAGCAATCATATCAGAAGCAGCCAGTTCAGGAATATCACTGCATGCAGACCGTCGTTCACGCAACCAGACTAGGCGTGTTCACATAACTTTGGAGCTGCCTTGGAGTGCTGACAGAGCCATACAGCAGTTTGGCCGCACTCATCGCTCAAACCAAGTTAACTCGCCGGAGTACATCTTTCTCATATCTGAACTTGCTGGAGAGCGGAGATTTGCCGCAACTGTTGCCAAGCGTTTGGAGAGTTTAGGTGCATTGACACACGGTGATCGACGTGCAACAGAAACGAGAGATCTCAGTCAGTTCAATATTGACAACCGATATGGGCAGCAAGCATTAAGCATTGTCATCAAATTTGTCCTTAGTAAAGAAAACCCTCTTGTGAAAGTACCAGATGACTATAAAGGAGATTTCTGTAATGATGTTCAGAAGGCACTTTCTGGTGTTGGTATGGGTGGCGACTTCAATAGAGATAAAGATCAAAATCAGATCAGCAAGTTTCTCAACAGAATTCTTGGAATGGAAGTTGCTGTGCAGAATGCCTTATTCCAGTATTTCACTTCAACACTTGAAGAAGTCATAATGACCGCCAGGCGTGAAGGAACTTGGGACCTTGGTATTCTTGATATTGGCTCTTCTGGAGAGCATGTCATAGAAAAAGAAACCAGAGAGTTTTCGGGATTATTTTCTGGCTTCCAGACTAAGATTCGATTGACAACAGTTATTGTTGAGAGAGGAGTGAATTGGTCACTTGCGGTGAAAATGCTGGATGAAAACACGGCAGAAGGAAGTGGTTTCTATAGCAACAAACAGCAACAGGTTGGTGCATTTTCCATGTCTTTCAATTTGTGTGAGTTATTTATTTAGCTTTCCTCTGCTCTGCTTCTTGTTTTGTGACTAATTAACTGTTTATTATTGTCAGTGGTTATCAATAATTCTTTATTGAATTTATCATTTGAGCTGCTGACATACCGTATATACTCGTGTATAAGTCAATTCGAGTATAAGTCAAAGCTTAATTTTTGGACACAAATAGCATCAAAATTCGACGACTCGCACATAAGTAGAACCCATCAACTCAAAATGAGTGATGACTAAAACATTTTTAATGATAAGAAAATTCTCCTGATTATGCAAAATCTATTAAAATTATGTTTGAAAATCATTCAAAAATAGTATAAACAATCAATATGGATGACTTCCATTCACTGCTTCCGGCTTGTATAAAAAATTTAGTAAGTAGGGAGGCATCTTTCATGTAGTGTAATTAACATGTTACAAACTCAGCAACTTTCAACTTGGAACCAGTTTCTCTTCAAATTTCTCATTGTAGTAAGCATCTGTAAGTATTTTACTGCACTAATCTCAAAACTTGTAACGTACTGTAACAGTAATATCATACAGGTATATAATAAAATTACATTTCGAAATTGTCTATATGTAGTCAGTAATTTGTGTAGCTTTGATTTATTGTGAAATTGGCGTTAAAACTAGAGAACTAAGGGTTTAAGTTTTGTGTTCACTTTCATAACGCGTGCGTATTTGATCGACCGAAAGTTTTCGGCCTCTCTCGCGTATAAGTCGAAGACCGCTTTTGTAATCCTGAAAGTACTCGACTTATACTCGAGTATATACTGTACTTTCAAATATTTCAGGGTTGTCGAATATTGCACATTTTGGCACTTGGCAGAAAAAAGAACATGTACAAAATCTACAAACCCAATATGGGTATCACATCAACGCTCTTGACATCAGAAGACTTGAGAAACAAGTATGTAAAAGTGTCTGAGCGGGATACTGCAAAACGACACTGGGAGGAACAGTATGAAGCGTCATCTGTCATGTGTCAACACCAGTATCAGTAAGTTCTTTAATCTTGTCTCATTATACTCAGTGATGTTTAACATTTTCATAAGTTATTTCATTTTGAATGAGTGAGTATTTCTGCAGTTGCCACACCTCAACATCTTCAATTATTTACATTCACTTTAACGGTGCTCCTCGAGCAGACATGCTGCTATTACCCTCTCTTGGTAGCAGAAGCAGTCATTAACAGAGTCTTTTCAGCAGGCTCAAGCTCAACAGTCATATGGTTTCAGTAAAAGCTACTGAAAGGTTATATTTGTTCAAAAAAAACTACACTTATTGAAATTTTAGATACAAATGTTAAAGTTACTCATTCTTTAGTCAAGTTTTCATCATGACGTTTAACCACTGTCCAGTTAAGCTGCGCAATCAATCACTATTTGATCTGAATGTAGCCATGTGATACATCCATGTCACCATTTGACAACATTGGGATGTTGTCTGATTTCCTAGTTTAGGTGGATCAGTGTATTTTTTCTCAAAATAAATTTGATGTTGATTCTAGGTTTAAACAATGTCGAAGTAAAAACTGTGAAACCGGAAAACGCACCCGACTCTACCACATACTAAGTGGATCAGTGCTCAGTGTTTGGACAAGTGTTGAAAAATGCTTGAAAGATGTCTGCCCCAGCAACGCTGCCCGAATGCAAGTTATTCGAGTGAGAACCACTACCGGAAAAAGAATAGTTGGTCAGTTTCAGTATGCTAGTTACATTTAGTTACTCTTTTATTTACTCTCATTGCAGTTTATTGAGTGTAAGATCTTCCTGTTTCATCCATAACTAGAATTGCCAGACATCTGGCAAAAGGAGGCCATATCCTCCTTTTTAGCCTCATGTCCTCTGTAGGGCAGGCAAAGCTAAGAATGTGGGAAATGTCTGGACTTTTGTGTGTTTCTTGTGTGATTATTGGCACTTTTTAATGACTTTGCGCGTGCATGTTGATGGGAATCATTCGTTTAACCCTTTAACGACCAGCTAAAACAATGTTGTTTTTCCATACATTTGAGTACACGCTGGTCGTTAAAGGGTTAAAGTACATGTTAAAGAATCTTTCTGATGAGAAGGTTTAGGTGTATTTTATTTGTGATGAGGATTTACTGTGGGGATGTGCTCCTCAGAGAAAGACTGCATGATCAGGAAGGTGCAACTGATTGCTTAAATAAATACTTTGCAACATTATGATAAAATGCCTCAATTGATTTCATACAGCTCTCCAATGTCACTTCCCACAACATATTGCATAGAGGGTTTTTGCCATAGTCTGGCACTGCCTCAGTGTTTACCTTCAAGAGCTGTATCGACCTGTTGCTGCCAATGTTGATCGACATTCTCTCCGATTCGCTGCTTGGAGGAACATGACCATTCCCTTTGCACTTCTGTGATGCAGAACCGGGCCTTTGCAACCACAGAGAATGGATTACCCCACAACCTTTGCCTTCTGCCTGAAACATCCTCATCTACATTCTACTCATTACTAAAAACTAGAGCTGCTTCTCGATCATAAATTAAAGAAAGTAGCATTAAAATGCATAGGCCTATTCTTACAACTGCAACCAGTTGTTCAAGCAAACAGGTTTATCTACATTACTTGGCTCTAGTGATGCCCGTTTCTTGCAGCAATGTGTCTGGACAAAGGAAACAGTCATTCAGAAGTGACAGTCGTTGCTGGGGATGACAAATACCTTTTAGCCATGGTGGATATTGGATAAAACAGGATAATGTGATCACCATTCCAGTGGGCAATAGTAGAGTTCAATCTCTGGTTTGGTTTTGTAACCTTGCATATAGATCTGCCTTTGAGTTTGTCAGTTAAAGCATGAGTGGTTCCTCTTCTGAAACAGATGATAACTCATACATTAGATTTCTTTTCTTTGGAGGTTCGAGGACTATGATGTACGCGGTTTCATTCCGGTTGTTGATGTCTGTAGGGATCTGTAGCTTCTTCCAGACATCCTTGCGCAAACAACGTGGATCAAGTGCTGTTGCAATGTTTAACCATGACAGATTGAGATATTGTTGTCGATTCTTGAGATCGGATGTAAACATGTCCTTGAATCGCATGATGTATGCTGGGTTGTCATCAGAAATTTTCATTTCATGAAAGAGATGACAAAGATTTTTGAGAATCATTGAGCATGAGATGTATTGCTCACCACCCAGAACTTCAGTTACATAGGTTCAAGGGTTTTACACACAAGGTGAAGTTTCTCCCATTCAGCAGCCGTTGGCAGTGTCAGGGTATGTTTGTGGTCGTGATAATATGGCCATCACAGTGTCTTTGTTCTTCTGCAATCGCTCCAACATCTGTAGGGTTGAGTTCCAGTGTGTTGAAACATCCTGGATTAGTGTTTTTTTTGTATGGTATAGTTTTTGGGCTTTCAACTCTTTCATGTTAGCAGGGTTGTATTTAGGGTTCTGGACATCTCCCCCGGATATTTCTCCATGGACATCTCCCTCCGACATCTCCCCCGGATATATCCCCTCGTAGGACAATTCCGCTCCCCCCCAGATTCTCCCCCCCTCTGTGATCATGAAAAGGGTTTGATGTTAAAACACAACTAGCAACCTTAATTCAACATGTCTCACTTTGATGCTTAAGGGAAATGTTGAATCAAAAATAAATAGAAGAATAGTTGTTTGTATAGGCTTGTATAGCTTAATTTATTGATAGTTAACTGGTGAACAATCAACAACCTTACTTAATCAAACGTGTCTCACTTTGATGCTTTCGGTAAATATTTAACAAAGTTTTTATCTTTAGCCTGGTTGTTGCTGTAAAATCTGCCATGAATCTGTAAAATCAATAAATTATTTGACGAAAAATTTGAAGAGTTGGAAGTCGACACTGTATAGCTAGCTAGTATACGTGGAAAGAACAAAGTGGCATTAAACAGCTATGTTTGGGTTAAAAAAAATTTAGTAAATAACGTCTTTAGTTATGAGTGCAAAGGTCAGAGAGGTAGGGCAGGCCTACAGGAACAGCTTTAAGAGAATGTAAAGCAAAGGTGAAATTGAATGAAGTTCTTTCGGTGTTAGTTGGATTCCTTTTCAACTAAAAGATAGTTTAAATTAAAATAAATGTTCATTCGTCTTGCTGTCTAATTTCATGCTTTGATTTCTTTTTGATTAAAAGATAGTTTAAATTAAAATAAATACTCATTCGTTTTACTGTCTAAATTTAATTGCACTATTTAAATAGTTCAGCTGGGTCATAGGGGAGAAAAATCCGGGGGAGATGCCCTAGACCCCTATTTAGAGGGGCCAACAACTTTACGGCACTTAGAACACCTTCAATGCCAGATTCCACGATAGCTTTATTCACAGAGGGCTGCAGACATTTGCTGTAAAGGTAGTAATCAACAGCAGCCATATTTCTTGCATTGTCCATCCGAAGTGTCATAAATTGACCTCGACCTTGTAACTGAGGTGATGTGCTTGGCACAGGCTTCAGAAAAGTGTCGTTTTTCTACACAAAACACTGCAAGTGAGAATGATTTTAAATCCCAGTTTTTGTCAATCAGGTAGCTAAGACTAAATTGTTAAACTTATTTGATGTTGTGATTATGTAAGTAAAATACAAATTTTAATATAAAAAAGTTATTTGCAGGCTATTATTATTGTTTTCTTCTTCAGTTTCACTATCTGCATGGTCTCGTTTTTTTCCCACAGATTCTTTATCTGTGTTCATAAAGATGTCGTTAAATGATTTTTACTGTTTGCTCATGGTTATTTCTCATTTATTTATTAAAATTTTAAAATTTAGCCATTAATAATCTTGTAATCTTACAGAATTTGCATTAATAATTAAAATTACTAACATCTACTAACTTGATTTATCGCTCATCTTCCAAAGAGTACTGGAATTAAAACTAAACAAAGATGAAACATTACCAATACATTTATTTGTCCACAATGCCTTTATGAGTCTATGTTGAACTTGCATATTTTAGTTTTTAATTTAGATTATGTCAGGTTGTTAAATTAATGAAAAAATTAAATTAATGTTTAATTAGTGTTAGAGAAGAGTAAAGAAGCAGACCACGACTTTAAGAACCACTGATCTTCTACTCCTCACTGGTAGAAGATGACACAGTTCTGGATACTGCCAAGGATTTTATGCATTTAAGAGGCTTATTGTTCACAAGTTGCCTAGGCCATGTGACTGATGACACGTGCAGAAGGCGCATGTCATTGGCCATGTTGCCAATTAGATGTATCTTTATTCCACTACGTTGTTGCTTGGTTATCATCTAGCTTTTGTAGTTGTGAACTTGAACAGGAACTTGTGTGGCAATAATTTGTGCATTTTGCTGTTTTAGGCACTTTAATACCAGCACCAGCAGTAGAGCCTCTGTCCAAGTTTTTTAAAGATACAGAGTTGTCCAAGACAAAACCACAGGGTCGAACAGCATCTACGAATAATCTGACCAATCTGATTAGCAACTCATGAATTGCCAGAAGAGATGTACACAGAAGAATTGAACAAACTGAGAGGGCACCACTGCTCAGCATGTCTAACTTCCTTTATTTGAAATGTTAGGCTTTGGTGACCTCGGTAAAGAATATCAAGTGTGAATTGTTTATTGGCATACCAAAGTTAGCCTTCCTGTTAAATGTAAGAGTAGAGGCTTATCGAAAGCTACATTTGAAGATAAAAATGAAGCTTAAACTTCTGGTGAATAGGTGCTCGTGAATAAGCTGGTGCCCTGCGCTTAGCTTTCAAGTGGCGCTTTAAAAATCAGGAGATTACGATTACGATTCTTGTGATTGTCATTTTGGGTCTTAGCTTGGACAAATACTCTGACTCTTTCTGTTTACCTCTGTTGGTTAACCCAACTACCACTAGCAATTTTTTATGATTCCTTTAAGAGATATGCCTCAAAACCCACTGTTTCTCACTGGCTTTTAGAAATCTCTTCACCTGGCATTTGACTAACACCAAGATTCATACTTCTGTGCATAAATCTTGTAAGAATTACAAAATTTTATAGTAATTATAATAATTCCTGCTAGTTTCATTTCGACCTGCAAACAATAATTATTGGTTGTTCATTTATGAATCTTTTGTTATGTGGCTTATTTAACTGGTTGAAACTTTAAACTGCAGTGATCAGTTTCGGAGTAATCTTGAATTGTGTAATATAGCTATCAGGGAATGCTTAGGCTCTTGTGTGTTAGTTGCAAAGTTTGGCTTTTGCAGTGTTTTCTGACTACTGGAGCCCATCTTCAACATGTCCACTGACATTTCCACTTACTTTCATTTAACTCTTCTTTGACCTGTTGCTAGGCAATTGTCCTTGAGATGACTTTTGTAAAACTTCTCATTTGACCAGAGATGCACTGAAGTCTACTGTTAAAACAATAGCCTCATGGTTAAAGAATTTCTGTCCAAAATTTTAATGCATTTCACTAATACAGTTTATATTTAGAAAAGTGCAACACTTTACTTTATGTGATAACTTAAAATAATAATAATTATTATTTTTCCTTCATTGGTTACTGTACATTTTCCATAGATCTGCACTCCTCCAATTTGAAACATGTTTGACTTTGTATGTGCATGCCTGGGGTGAAACTTTGCTCTGAAATGGTTGTCATATACAAGATACTTGTAATTGAAAATTTATATTGCACCTCTTCCAGGTTTGCTAACTGGACATGCTTTCTGAGATCAGCATCTTCTGAGAACAATACATTTTATCAGTATCATGTAATGTAGCAAAGCCAACCATTGGATGATCAACCTGGTCATATTTCCTCCTCCAACAACATTGTGCTTATGTGAGCTTCAATGGCAAATCCTGTACAGTACTACTTCAGGTGTCATTTATGTTTAGCAGGGTGATACAATTGTTCACAGAGTGAGGAGACCTTTCTTTCTCTTGCTCAGTCTTCCCATTGACATTTACTCAGTTTGGTTTAACATGAGGGCTGCTACATCTTCTAGAGCTCCTTCATACCATACTGTTTCTAACATATTGTAGACAAGTCTTATAAAAACTACTCTAATCTTTTGCTGTAAAATTAACATTAACTCTTATGTGAACCACACATTTTCCTATTGCACCCTAATTACTGGTGCTATAGTTGTACAAGGTGACTATTCTTAAATGTAATCTTTTGATTCAATTTATTTGGTTCATTGTTGCGCTGACCTAGTTCCCATTTTTATATAGAAGCTGTTATATATAAAGCTCGGAGCTTTCAATGGAGCTTTAGTTTAGTGAAATGACCATTAACATTTAACATTTGGAATTCACAGGAAGAGTTAGCTAAATTGCTCACATAAAGAAGTTTGCCAATGATTAACTGTGATATGTGTGTGGACATAAAACTTAGATGTAGACTCCTCTTTTAGTTTGGTTTATGAATGAAACCTGTCCGATGTCTGACCAGGCAGTACGGCGAACTGTAACATTAACAAACGTTTTGTTTTGTTCATCTACAGACTGTGATACTTCATTAAGTTCAGCTGCTCTGCATAAACTGCAGTGTCTTTTGCTGACGTTACTTGTACTGTAAATTTGCATAATTGTTTAGGTGTACATAAACAGGCATTCATTAGTCAAGATGCAGCACCACACATTACATTGGTGCTATGTGAATAAGACTTGCTGCTTTGGGTGGAAAAAAGAATGTTATAAACAGTGTTGTTTCTTGATACAGAAATCAAACATACACTTCAGCTTCATGAAACTGTACAACTGTTCCCAGTTTGGCTAAAAGCATGAAAATTTGGAAATCTTAAGTTCAGACAAATGTTATGTTATGTAGTCCTGTCAAAAGAGCAACACCAAGCTGTTCTGGCCTTAGCCGTCCTCCATGTTGTATGAAGATCTATAGTTTTAACACATTGACCACTGGGGACGTGTATACACGTAACGTATTGCATGTATTTACATTATTGTATTATGCTATACATCTCATTTTTAACAAATGCCGCCGCCGCGCGAAAGAAGGGAAGAAGTCGACCCTAGGGGGATACGGGTCTCGAACTCAGTTCTTCAGCGCTGCCACCCAGTCTTCTTTGTGTTCACCACTACTCTACGGCCCCTACCGACAATAAACTACAGCTACAGTAGAGTGCCAGTGTAGCTTAACTCAATGTACACTTTTCCAGAGATACCATGCAAACAATACTCTCCATTAAAAAGCACATTCTATCCCCAAAAATTGGCAACGTTCGTATGCTCCTACAGCAAAATGCAGATGCCCATTACGTTATACGTCTAATTTAACCAATGTCGCCACCTAGTGAACGAACGACTAGCCATGACTTATTGTAATCCCTCAATATTGCAACATATACAAATATTTTGACTTGTTGGCCTCAACTTTGATAGCATGATTCAACAATTTATACAGAGCTGCTCTGTATAAATTGAAACCCAGCTCCAGCCTGGACAAACGTATTTAATGGTGTCAATATTTTACAACAAGTGGTGGGCCATTTAATGGCCATAAAACGTATCGTTTGGTTGGAAACAGGTGTAATTCCCAGGGGAGACCTACCACCATTGGCATGGTTGCTGTATGGGAAAACGGGATCATCAGAACCCCACTCAGCAGCGCAAAGGACCAACAACCTGATACCGGCCGACAGGTTGGCCATTTTGGCATTGCCAGACTCAAAAGACCACTCTATACTCAATACGCTGTCTAACAGGATGCCAACCCTAACCCTAACCTCCCAACATATATCTGGCGACATGATCCTATTTTAGATAGGGTGCGCTGAAGCTTGCAGTTCGCGATGAAGACCAGAGCAGACCAGAATAGAGGGCTTGAACAGTAATGAAGGCATGGACAACAGTAGTTGCAGCAAATGTGCAGTAGTTTGTAATGACAATCACAACCATTAAGGCCTATAGACAGATTTAGGATGATTTGTTAACTATGAGTGGATTTAATGGTGTCAATATTTTTGAGCAAGTGGTGGGCCAGAGTGCTGAAGGCATATGAGCAAAATTGGGTAAGTGTCTTGTAGGGATGAACCAAAACTCTCTAGCAGTGTTGTATGCAAGACCTTAAACTTCAAGACGAGACCGAGACAGTGAGATGCCGAGACCGAGACAGTGAGAGACTGAGACCGAGACACTAGGTTCAAGACAGCTCGAGACAGTAAAAGACAAGTGATCCTATATATTAAATCTGTAAAATACTAATGTATCAGTTTTCGGGAATAAGGTTGATTTGTAATTTCAATTTAAAAACTTAATTATAATGTATATTGTACCAATTCCCAAAAACAGTTTTTAGATTGCCGAGTTTTATCTTTTTCGATATTTCTTCTTCGGCCTATCTTCTGAATAGTATAAAGAAAGCACATCTGAAATTTTCTAGACGATTTTAAACAAGCAAATTTGATACCAAATACCAAACGAAATTATAAATTTGCACCCTGAGAAACTCGAAGTTGTTCAGATCGTTTCGGTTATGGTGGTTTTACATCAATGACAAACCAATAGCCAATAGCTATGGTTTGTCAATAGGTCTAACTTCAAATTGCGTAAACGCAAACTTCACAATTTCAGGTTCTCTCTCAGACATTTTTCCACTTTAAGACAATTGAATTGATTTCAGTATCATGTGACTCGCGCGTTAACCAGAATTACCGTTTCTCGTAAATTCCGGTTTCAGTTTCTAGCGCAAAATTTTAAGACAGCGAACGCGAAACTTATTGAGACCACTAAGAAAATCTGCAAAACTTAATCTTAACTGTGCATTGTGCATACAAACAGGCTTTTAAACATCTTCATTTTTTATCTTCATTGTCAGTCATTAACATCGCATAAAACTTAAGACTATTGTAGTTTCTAGATATGGAACATGAAGAATTCAATTTTATTTTATTTTGATATTTAAAAATGTTTGTGTCAAACGCATAGTAATCTTGCAAAAACAGTGCACCAACTGGTACATCAAGGACACAGGGCACTGATTCAAAAAATACATACCAGTCCAAATTTCACAAAACAAATTCACTGTCCACATTCCACTTCTTATTAAATTTTGATAACAGTTTAGACTTGTTAACATTAAAAACTTTTAATATTTGTTGACAGACAACCAACCCAAGATAGAGATGTGTGTGTGTGAGTAAAAGTAATAAAGTGATGTCATTAATCAAAATCATCTTTAGCAGCAAGGACAGGTTCACGAGCCAATCTGTGGAACGAGAAAAAACCCAGGCCACTGCGACGGGTGGGCCTACACGGCAGATTGTTCCATATTTTAGGACCCTGGTAAATTATTGAAAATTTGCAGACATCTGTGCCAACGGTTGGGTTTCTTAACTCGGCACTTTTCCTAGTTTAAAATGTATGGGAGGTTCAGGGAAAGAGATCTTGAAAAGCCAGTGGACTAACATTTTAGGTGTACTTGTGCATGAAATCAAATCTGGAAATAACGAATTTGGGTTGCTTCACCTTGTCACCATATACTGTCAGTTCTTGGAACTCTAGCGATTGCAACGACAAAACTACTCCAATGCTTTCTTCTTGAAGTCGCATCTCACAATTCCTCCAGGTTCATTCCGGTTCTTTCATGTATCTCATCCATCCATTTTTTCCTTGGTCGCCTCCGTTTTCTCCTTCTCCGCACGCCAACATCATTTCCTTTTTTAATCCATCTGATTGCATGTCTGAAGAACCCCAGCTTCCTTCTCATCGTTGTTCTAATAACGACTCATCATTCTCAACTCCAATTTCCATGTGCACCCTTTCATTCGTCTTTTTCTCCATCCACGATATTCTCCACATCTTCCTCCACATCCACATTTTGCATGCGTTAATCTTTTTCTCCATATTCTTTGTCATTGTCCACATCTCGCAGCCATATAGTACTGTAGGGAAGATCATTGCCCTCACTAGCCTTTTTTTGTGTCTATGCTCATGTGTTTGTCCTTCCATATCTTTTCCAGTTCGTTCATTGCAGCTTTCCCCATTGACACCCTTCTTTTTGTTTCCGTATCACACTTTTCCTCTGTTTCTATTAACGTTCCCAGGAACGTGAAGCTTCTTACCACCTCTATTTCCTCTCCGTCTATCTCAAAACTTTCCCAATCGGCTATTGTCATTTATCTTTGTCTTCTTTATGTTGACATATAAACCTTCCTTCTCACTTTCTCTCTTCAACCTTCTTAATAGGTTTAACAGATCTGGTTTCTTCCCAGCCACTAGTGCTGTGTCATGTTAGGTTTCTTCAGTAGCTTAAATTAGCAAGAAGAGGTGCTGTATGTGCCAAGAATGAAAATTTAGTTGCAATATGTAGAGCTCTTTTTTGTAATGTTATTAACTTTTTAAGATGTACATCGTACATTGAGGTCCAAATCATATTGCAATAGGTGAAGTTGGATAGAGCAGAGTGTGGTATAAGTTGAGTAAAATATTAATAGGTAATAGGTTCTGAATTCTCTTAAGTACCCGTGTCAAACGCTTTGGATAGGTCCAGGAATATGCCCTTGGAGTAGCTGTTGTTGTCCATTGCTTTACTTATTTTGTCTTGTATATTCAGACTGGATAGTAGTTTTGCAACAGTTGTGGATGTTTATTTTAACAATAACCTATTTTAAGTTGATTCTGTCGTCTTATATATTTCAAGCATTTCCTTGACCTGATTTGTTGCTAAGGGGACTTTCTACTAAGGGGCTTTGTTAAACCTTCGGTTTTATCAGAGGAAAAGCACAACCAAAGTAGAGACAACTCCGATGACCAGAGTCGCTGCTCCTCCACAGAGACTAAAATTACTCACTGTAAACAGCATATGTATTGCAAAGATCGCAGACTCAACCATGCAGTTACGCAGACAAGGACAATGAGGAAAGAAAAGATCATAAAACATACAGTGTCTGCAGCAGAAAGAAAGAATAAATCCAAGCCATAAATTTAGTAACAGTAAATTCCAGTATGTTATAAATTATTGAGAAAAATTTGCATGTATAAAAAAATAATCTGCTGAAGGCAAATCAACGAACGATATGGGACATATAGCAATAGAAATTGGCCGCTGTGGTCATCTCACAATAAGATTAGCTTAAACACATGCACAAGTATACATACACTTTTATTGCATTTTTACTGGTCAATAATGCAAAAGTCACAATGTCTGAAAAACCATAACATCATGAACAAAATTTCAACAAGTTTGACACTTTAAGCAAAAACAGGAACAACTTCTTAGAAAACCCTCACAGTCGGAAAAGTTGTGCACTGTTGGTTTTTAATTACCCACATACCACTCTCTGATGCCTGATGATAAGTGCATGCAGTCCTTTAAAACGTTCAATTATCTAAAGTATAAACTGCCCTTCAGACTAATGGACTCAAACTTTACAACATGTCTTACATGTTCTTGGGCTGCATTACATTAAAATTTGCTTTAGTTCATACTGGTGTAAATTATGCACAATCATATTGCATTTCTCCCATAGACCATTGATAACTGAACAATGCATAAAAAAATACTGAAATATTAAACTTGACATCAAAGACGCTTCATTTATTCATCATCGTTCTCCACTGGGACGGCTTTTGATTGAATCTTGAAGCAGAGGCAGTTGACATCTTGACAGTCAGGAGCTGTGCAGGCACAGTTGCAGTTGCACTGACCACACTATACAAAAGAACCACATAAACAGTCACAGAAAAAAAAGGCATGAAATAGTGTTCAACTGGTTCAGCCTGTGCCAGTATTTATGTGGCTCATTAAAGGCACCATACTTTTATGGAGTGTATTGCTAAATCTGTTGCTGTTAAGCTTCTGTATATTAAGCAATATCTTCCTTATCAGCAATGGAAATACTCTGCTTAAACTGCGTCTCATTTACAATTACATAATACATGACTCTCCTTGTAAAATCATTGGAAAAGTTAATATGCAAGAAATGCACTCAGAAGATAAATGGATCAAAATGAACTTTTAGCATATTTATATTCCTGGTTATGTTAGTCATGAAAGTATAGTACTTTTTTACTAAGAAATATTATCACAATAATTATTATTATTAAGAAACCTTTCAAGAAGCTTACTTTAACATATTGCATAGGTACTCTAATTTGAAGTCGTATGCATCGATTACTATGCTAGAAATCCAGTCATGTCAGAGTGATAAAGATGAGTTCTCAGCCCGAAGGCAGGTCCATTTGGCTTTATGCCACCTGGGGATGAGATGAGTGAGGTGGTTTCCCGTTGCCTTCCTCGCAGACAATTATGGGTGAGCAACCTGTCCAAGGTCGCTACGAACCTGAGATCCTCCGAACGCAAGGCCCCTTTGCATATTTGCATATTTGAGTAGCAGACGTAAATTTGCTAAGGGACAAGACATAATTACGCAAAGGTTAAATATCAACTCTTGCATGATGGTAACGAGTTGTCAAATCAGGCGCTTTTTGTGTTAGATGATTCCCAGTAGCACAAGAGCTTATAATAATTATTGTCTAGAATATGTATTCCAACAATACACCAGCATAAGAAGAACACAGCAATCTAGGTGGGTGATAATTAGTGTCATAATGTTAGCAATGTCAAACATAGCCATAGAGGTCATAAGAGGTCATAAGCTCATATTCTGATTCATGAAAGTAAAGCAGGCAATTTTAAACTTAACATGTCATTCAACAGGAATGGAATTTGTGCATTTGATGAAGAAAACACAACAATCCAAGGAAGAGAGTTCTGAACACAACTGGAAATGATAGCCAATAATGAAGGGCACAGGAGCCAATTGTTAGAGCACTTGCCTAATAGCATGGAAGAGTAAAAAGCAAGTACATATGTACTTTGTTGAACTACTTGCAAACTGCAGGAGCATCGGATAATTACAATCTATTAGCCACAAAATAATCACAATATGCAATTACAAAACAGACGTCTTCAGAGCTGTCAGAGAGTAAGAGTGAAGAAGAAAGAATAAAGATCAGCAGAAGAAAGAAGAAAGATCAGCAGAAGAAAGAAGAAAGATCAGCAGAAGAAAGAAGAAAGATCAGCAGAAGAAGGAAGAAAGATCAGCAGAAGAAAGAAGAAAGATCAGCAGAAGAAAGATCAGCAGAAGAAAGAAGAAAGATCAGCATAACATTTGCATGATAGAACCACATCAGATTAATGCCCCCAGCATGTGTGATCTCACGGCTGTGCAAAAGAGCATGGTAAAGCAGGTTGAGCAGAGTGAGCAGGTAAAATTCTTCACAGGAGGCGCTTCCCAGGACATGGCTAAGGTCGTGAAGCACAGAAGAGAAAAGCAAGGAATCAACACAGAGATCATTGAAAGTCTCTTGGGCGGCAGCCAGAAACTTCAACCATGCCATTTTTTCTCATTATTGCTTGTCGTGTCATGTCATAAATTATTGCCATATTACATGACTGTGACATAATCTTAGTTTCATCGTGAATATCACCAGGTTGTGGTCGGAATCACAATCTGCATTGAGGCACACGCATACTTTTTTGATTGACTGAACATTCCACTGCTTACTGATCAGTATGTAATCGATTTGTGCTCTGGCTGAATTCACTCTTAGCTGACTTCATGCACCGATAATTATGAGAAATTTCCCACAAAATCGCTTGGAACAATGGCAATATATTATGAAGTAGGCTTAAACGTCAGGAAGGCTGCTCGATCAACCTGTGCTGATATCCCATTTGCAATCTTCATTTCATTTTCAATATCGACTAACTTCGAAAGCACTCAATTTGACTCAAATTTTAATTAGACAAGCCACTTCTACTCCCGATCGCAAAAGAACATATACCTACTTTCAGTCATTAATGAATATTTATACATTCCCTCTGTTCGCACGAAAGATAATATTCATTCATACACTACAACATTTTATATAGCACCCGACACGGCACGGTTAAAAAGAAAAGTTTTAAGGCGAGTATAAGATGAGTACGAGTGGACCCTGGAAGCAAGACCTAGCATGGACCAATAAGGTGATTTTTGAAGCATGTTTCTTGCATGTTTCCTCATGTTTCTTGATTGCGACTTAATTAAGCGGACGAGATATACAGTGGAAAAAAGTATTGGTATCGAGTAACGCTGACAGGCTAAAGAAAAGTATCGAGATACATATGCGACACCAGCAAAATAAAACTATCGCGATACTTGCTGTGATATTAAAAAAAGTACCAGCAATACCAAGTATTGTGATACTTTATCACGATATTAACAGCCCGGTGGTGCTACAAGATTATTGCACATCCTAAGATGGCTTCATAATATAAAAGACTCTGATTTCAGCAAGTGGCATTGCAATATTTTTGCCTGTCCTACGATGGTTTAAAATCAATTCAAAACTGTTTTTTCAATAATAATAATAATAACAACTGAGTTCAGCCACCTTCACCAACACCTATCAATCACCATTCAGTGCTGTTGCCTCCTTCTGAGGAACTTTGCCCAGGGAGCCACTGCTCCAAAATAAAACTATTACCCTAAATTTACTCAATTAATAATAATAATAATAATCTACCTCCTACGTGCAGCGCCCTGCTGGGGACACCCCTTCTAGAGAAGATGGACGACCAAATGCGAGTTGGATTAGAAAACATCCTTAACATCAAGCTCAGCAATATACAATGGAAACAGGCCACACTCCCGATAAGAGACGGAGGATTAGGAATTAGACGGGTGTCGACGCTGGCATCTTCAGCTTATATAGCCTCAGCTGCATCGACCAGGTCGCTCGTTGCTGCTGTTCTCGACTCGGAGGATTGGATCGACGATCATAAAGAAGAAATCCTTGAGGCCTGCACACCAACACTCCCGGATGGTCAGGTATCGGCTTTGACCAGTGAGAAGGTCTGGGACAGACCCTTGATTAACATCGACAAAGCTGCGGTGTTGTCTTCCAGTAATGACCCACTCAGCCGGGCAAGGCTGCTAGGCGCGATGTCATCACCCCACTCTGGAGATTGGCTCTCGACTGTTCCCGTCATCTCTCCCGGGTTAGGTCTGAGCAATGAGGCTGTGAGGGTGGCGGTGGGCTTTCGCCTGGGACTCAACATCTGTGTGCCGCATCAATGTTAGTGCGGAGAAATCGCTGACCCGGGAGGACATCACAGTCTTGTTTGCAGACATTCGACAGGAAGAGCGGCCTGACACTTCGCCTTGAATGATATTGTCTAGAGAGCCCTTTTAAAGGCAGACGTTCCATCCTTGAAGGAGCCACAAGGTTTGATCCGGAGCGACGGAAAGAGACCGGATGGAGCGACACTCATCCCGTGGGCGAGAGGCAAATACATCGCTTGGGATGCAACAACTATCCACACGTGCGCCGTCTCATACATCCATCTGTCTTCGGCAGTGCCTGGCAGTGCGTCTGAACATGCCGCGGATCGAAAGTGTTCCAAGTATTCTACTCTTCCCACCACACATGACTTCGTTCCCTTGGCATTCGAATCAATCACGCTGGACGCAAGTTCTTGACGAAGTTGGGTCGCCGCATGACTGTCGTATCAGGAGATCCTATGGAGACCATGCACTTGTTTCAACGTCTCTCCATTTGCACTCAAAGATTCAACACCGTAGCGTTCAGAGGCACGTTCAAACAGCCCACAGGGATCGTCAACTGTCAGTCATAATATTATTTATACAATATGTATAATAATGATAATAATAATAATAATAATAATGACAACTGAGTCCTGCCACCTTCACCAACACCTATCAATCACCATTCAGTGCTGTTGCCTCCTTCTGAGAAACTTTTGCCCAGGAAGCCACTGCTCCAGAATAACACTATTGCCCTAAATTGACTCAATTAATAATAATAATAATAATAATGACAGCGACATCAACTGGAGCAGGAGAAGCAGCAAATCGGTAAGCCGCTGCCAAGAGAGCAAAAATACACATCAATCACCCAAACATGTGCCTTTGTGGCGGTGGCACTGGAGTCCCGCATTGCTTGGAGTTCCGAGGATTTGAAGTTTGTGTATTGGAGCTGAGATGAAGGCCAACTGATGTGACCCATGACACACTCGAGACAAGCTACCTGTTCCAAAAACTCTCAGTAGCTGTCCAGCAAGGGAGCACCATCTGCTTTTCGTCAAAACGAATCATGCCACCATGCTAAATAATAATAATAATAATGACGAAAACAACAACAACAATAATAATAATAATAATAACGACAACGAAAATAATAATAATAATAATAACACATATGAAGCAACTTCACATTGGTAATAAACTCTGCACCAAATATACATTGTTAAATGGACTCACATCGCACAATGGTTCCTGACTGTTGCAGCATGTACAACATTGGTTGTTGGGATCAGCACAGCACTGGCAAGTTATGAAGTCTGCACAATCCATTCGCTACAACACCAAAATAAGCAGTGACTACTGTAGTTATTAATTAGTAGTTATAACTATTATAGAAGTAGTTGCCTAGTGGTTATAATTAGTTTTTAAGAAGTAGTTAAAAAATAGTTAAAACTATTTTTATCAAGTAGTTTTAAGTTAACTGCAATATTTCACATTAACTACATTTTTTTCCTATTTAGTTCCGTCTTACAGGAATTTCTGTTATTTCACAACAAACATGGACGTTGTCCATAATAATCTCATGTGTAAATTCGCTATGTAATTGTTGCATTAAAATTTGTGCATACTATTGTGAGGAAGTGGATTCCTCTCTGAACTATAGAGAAAGCCTAAGGCATTATGCCTGTTTAATGGCATACCTGGAGATTGTTGCGCAATAAGAACTAGAATAAAGCGGTCTTAGAAGGGTTGAAGCCAAGACGTGGCTGGATGACCACAATTAAGTGGGCTGCTGGGTTACAAGTGGGTCTGAAAGAGGTGATTGTCTTGTCAAGAATGACACAGGTGAGAGAGAGACAGAGACAAACAGAGACAGACAGACCGGAATTCCATTACTGGCTGGATAGACCAGTGATCCTATTAGACCTGAGCAGCGATTGGCAAGGTACTATACTAGGACGAGGTGAAGAAGCACGATTGATGCAGAACGCAAAAGGTGAGATATAGGACCTACAGTGATATAGTATATCACTTGTAGTATGATATATATACACACTACTTTTGATTCTGAACATTAGCATTTTTTAAGAGTTTTACAGTTCTGGACTTTGTAGGCTAGACGTTTTTGTAGTTTTAAAAAGTTGGCTTATGTTACTGCTAAAACTGTGCTCTTATTAGGGTGCATCGTAGCATGTGCTAGTAGTAGTTCTTGTCCTTGTTAGTTTACAATTAGATATGTCATTGTGCTTCTGATCATTTTCATTATTTACGTTGAATCGTAATCGTAATCTCAGCATTTCTATAGCACCCACAAAAGCGAAGTCACGGGAACCAGCTTATTCACAGGCGCTTAATCAAAACAGAATCGATAGGCAGGGGTTCAAATCCAGAGAGTCAGGCAGGCAGACAGGTAGACGGCTAAGATGGATGGTGTCTGGAGTTGAAACAGTGAGGGAGATAGGAGGAAGAGGAGGAATCAGGATAGGATTTGCGAAAGAGCAGTGCTTTGAGTTGTGAGTGAAAGACCTTTGGGGAGATAGCAAGAGGTGAGGTGTTTGTGAATTCATAGGATGGATCGGATATTTGTCTTAATGCTGGAGGGAGTTTGTTCCAAAGAGGCGGGACAACAATGGCTAAGAAGCGATTTGCAAATTTGAGTGATGATGTGATGGGAGGGCGAAGTAGTGTGAGGGTGGAAGAGGAACGGGTTGAACGATGTGGCTGAATCGTGAACAACTGACGGAGATATGTTGGCTGTGAGGATTGCAGTGTGTTGTAGGTGAGTGAAATGACCTTATATTTGATCCGTTCAGGTATTTTGAGCCAGTGGAGTGATTTGAGCACAGGAGTAATATGGTGATGATTTGAAAGCCTGGAGATAGGAATTATACCACGGGTTGTTAGAGGGTTGTTAGCGTGAGATTCGGTTTTGTTGATAATAGGAGCGTGTTTGTCAAGGAGCGTGGAGAGAGTGGTATTGTAGGAAGACAGGAGATCGTCAAGGGAGAGTGGAGGATTTTGAATGAGGTCTGAAATGGCGAGATCTTGCGTGAAGGCTTCAATGTTTATGGAACTGATGCGACAAAAAGAACGTGAGACAGGATCAGGACATGGAGTAGGTAGAATGTTAAGGCACGTGAATATGGGATAATGATCGGAAGGTGTATCAAAAGAGAAAGAAATATCTGGCGACAACTTAGAGACATGATGTGATGATGAGATCAAGTGTGTGGTTGTGACAGTGGGTGGGGAAGTTGACATGTTGGACCAGATTAGTTAATGATAAGAGCATGAGGAATTCAGTGGCAAATGAATCACAGGGATCATCGACATTATCTTGAAATCCCCTGTGATCAGGAATTCATGAGGAGTGGTAGCAGTGGTAGAAAGGAGGGTTGTGAATTCTTGCAAGAAG
Organism: Bimastos eiseni; assembly: GCA_959347315.1. Taxonomy (NCBI): domain Eukaryota; kingdom Metazoa; phylum Annelida; class Clitellata; order Crassiclitellata; family Lumbricidae; genus Bimastos; species Bimastos eiseni. The sequence continues at coordinate 16,555,088 of OY365821.1, read as the reverse complement.
ACGGATGAAGGACTTGAGTATGAGGAGGAGGAAGGAGGGCGATAGACGTTGAAGATGGTAAGAATTTTGTTAGGAAGTTTGAGAGTGATTGAGGTGCATTCAAAGGAGCGAAAACAGTAGCCAGGTGAGTTGAGGACAGTGGATGGTTCCCGAGTCGAAAAGGCGATACCTCCATCTGTGGTGTTCATGACGGTTACGGACTTAGAAGGGCTAGGTGTGCTGTGGAGATGATAGCCGGGTGTATGCAGCTTGGTGCTGGGCAAGGGTTGTGTTTGAGTTGAACCAGGTTTCTGTTAGTGCAAAAAGATCTGGAGAGTGGGATGAATGAGACAAATCTTTAATTTCTGCTGAGTGCGCTGGATGTAACAGTGAGCGTATATTTAAAGTACAAAGTACGAATTTGTTTGGAGGAGATGGAGGAGAAGGAGGAAGGGCAGTATCAGCAATTAATATGGGCAATAAATTTGCATATTGCACCATGACATAACATTAGCAAAGTAGTTGTAAAAGTAGCTAAATACTCATGTGGTAGTTACAAAAGTAGTTATAACTACTTGTCATCTAAAGTAGTTAAATAGTAGTTATAACTACATATTTTGAAAGTAGTTAGGAAGTAGTTTTAACTACTAGTCAAGTAGTTGGTGCCCATCACTGAAAATAAGAATGTCCTGCAATAAATCAACTGCTAAACACACTTTTGTGTATGATCAATATAGTCTAATAATCATAATCAAAGTTTAACATACAAGATATACATATACGAGATATAACATTTTGAGAATCTTTATCAAGAAGGTTACAATTATGATGCCCATCTCTGAGAAAATATGGTGTAAAATGTTGGTTGGGGTTACAGGCTTCGTTCACAAAAAACAGTATGGCTTTGAACAGAGACTGTCTGCCTCATTGGCAAAAACTTTCATAGAGGAGGAAGAATTTGAGTAAATAAATCAGGACCATTTTGTCCGTTCGAGGTGTGATTTTTTGTTTTCGTCCGCCTGTCCCACCAGGCAGAGGAGACATATATACTGATCTTGCTGTGGTTTGCATGGGTGATTCGTCGCAGATATACCATTGTGTTTGAATGCTTTTAGGACAAAGACAGAAGCAGAGCCAATTTTTATAAAAGTTTTTTGCCAATTGTAACATCTATGGAGGTACAGCAAGGAAGGCAAGCGATTGTTGGTTTGTTGGAGAGTGAAGGTTGATCATGATTGATGACTGCCTTTTCATGAATTTTGGTTGAGTTTATTTTTAGATTCTTTTTTTTGGACCAGTTGTATGTATGTTGAAATGATGTGGAGTGAGTATGGTCTGAAGGAGAGGTCAGAATTATCGGCGTATTTGGCGAGACGATTTTCACTATGAATAGGATCGATATCAAATGTGCCAGCAATGAACCTATGGGACTGAAGACTGAGCCACAAAATACACTGGTGCTAATTTAATTTAGTACTATTTATAACCTTTATATAATGATGTAGTGATTTATGTTACCGAAATCACACAAAAGTATTAGACTGGGCCTGGGATCATTGCAGTTGCCATTGTTGTTGATGACCATTGTAGATATCTCAGCATCTTCACAAAACCACATAAAATCTGCAGAAAACTTTTAAACTAACTCCAGGAATGCCGACCACGACTCAGAGCAACTGAACACATGATCTTGGATGCTCAAATATATTTAAAATATATCAAATATACTTTACACACAACACAAAAGATATTGATATATTTGAAATATGGCATGAAATAGTGTTCAACTGGTTCAACCTGTGCCAGCATCTGGTTTGCACAACCAGTCTGAACCAAAGGATAATTGAATTGAATTACTTCCAGAGATGTTTCAAGTGCCTAGATTACAGGGATAAGTACATGGCTACTGCAGGAACATGGAGATTTTAACAAAGCAATAGTATTGCCACATGCACTATTTAAATATTGCTATTCAAAAATATAAGGAATGTGAACATCTTGTCACATACTGTCGATAGATTTAGTTTTAATATTACACAACACATGTTCAACAAGAACACTAAATGCAGCAACACTGAATGCTCTCAGAGTAGGTTTATACAGTTAATCAAGAACAGTTTTGGTCCATTTCTTAATTAGTAGTCCAAACAATGATCTTCATCAAAGTCTTTTGGCTCCTGATATTCAAATATGCTGTCACTTGCTAGGGTGCTCGGCTTCAGAAGATAGCCAATATTTAGGTCTCAAGTACGAGCACAAGTACTTAGACTTTTCCCTGCAGGAGGACATTTCAGTTGCTATAGCTGTAATCCAGACTGAAACATTTCTTGCATCTGTTTCACCATTGTCAAAGAAACTTAATCTGGTCTAAAATAAAGCATTTTTTACAAAAACCCAACTGGTAACCCATCCAAGTATGAAGTGCCTGTTAAGACTGTCAGTTGTTTCCAAGTAATTAGGTCTCAACCATGAGCACAAGTACTTAAAACAGTACTCCAGTTGCATGTTATCATAAAGCCTCAATCAATCAGTGGTTGATTAGAGAATGACAGCCAACAAATCATCTGTTACAGCATGCCAGTATAAGGCATGCTGTAACAGATGATGTAACAGGCAACAGAGTAACTTAATCTGGCTGAACGCACCAGAACAGAGTTTTGGCTCCTTTTATCAATACGAAAAAATAAAAATTGTAGTTGTGCAAAACTTTGGAATTTTATATAAAACTTCAAAATTTAAATTTTTTACACTCTGAGATTTATAAGTAAGCGTTTAGATTATGATCAATGTGACCTAGAAAATTTATTTTATTTTGTGGCTAATTTAAGCACAATTTCTTTTGACAAAAGCCTACAGATGCGTTCTGGCACATTTCTAGAAAAAAGCACTGGTCATGTATATCTGCACTTCTTCACTGGCTGCCTCTTTCACAGCATGTTGAACTTAACATTTTTATGTGGGTCCTGTGGGTTTATGTTTGCCTGGCTGCAAGTTCCTTTGCTGAGTTGAACTTGTTCCTCCATCAACAATACAAAGCAGTTGCTCTCCGTGATTGGGCCATCTACATGATGTATGGCCTTGGTCTGTATCCGCATGTTCCTCTGGTCATCAAGTGCTTGTAAACTGTTTCTTCCATGGGACAAGAAGCTCCTATAACTACATAAGTTGAAAGGATGATAAGGAAATACTCTGAATTACATAATCAATAAATTACTCGATTAATTAAATTACTTAATTAATTTAATCACTTAATTAAATCAATGGCAAGTAAGAATGTTCTTTAGTAGACTACCAGCAAATGCACAATAGCTTACAAAAGGTAAAAATGAGAGCAACAATTAACACAACATTCACATAATAAATGTTCTCTTGGATAACCTTACTCTACGTAGGCTAAAGTCGTGTGGCCTGAATCGCATGATGTATGGTCGTGTTTCCCAAACTGTGTTCCGCGGAACCCTAGGGTTCCGTGAGGCAGGGGTTCTGTGGAAAACTTTCAGTGTCAACAGGTTTTTTGTTTTACATTTCTATATCAGTCACTTTATAAAATTTAGAAAGTGTCCTATTATATTCTAGCTTGTAAACTTGCAATATCAATACAATTAATTGGATGCAATGCGGTAAGGCATATACAAGCAGTGAAACAGATCGACTACTGCAGCTATGACGCTGTTGTGATATGCTGGATAAAAGGTTTTTTTTAAATTTAGAGAAGGTAAGTTTTTAACAAAAGTGCTTATTGAAATAATATTATTGCAGCATTTTAAATTTGTCATAGTTAAACATCAACAAACTTTGCCAGGAGAAAAAACAAAAGCAAAGTAGCCTACACATGAAACATTTCAGAAATTGGCATGTATTTTTGCTTCTTTTGCAAAGTGGTTTACTTCATAAGTTTGTTTACTAACTTAATTTTCAAACAATTTAAAATAAATTACACGAATTTTCCATAGGATACTTTATTCATTTATTCATTTCCGAAATTTGATACCGTCCTTCTTCCAACATCTCTTTGCTCAGAAGTGCATACACACACCTCGATGGCGCAATTGCAGTTGTACTGCAGAGCAATGGTGCGTGAAGGACTTGCTCAAGGTCCCTACACAGTGACGCCCTGGACGAGGCTCAAACCTGGCGCACTCAGCACACGCTGAACGTTATGGCTGACCGCTCTAACCAATCGGCCACTGTGCCACAACATGCTTTAAGCTTAACATCTGCATATAACTTAACATAGAAGAGAGGTAATATCTTATTTTAGCGTGGTAAATTGCCCATGTTAATAAAGAGCCTGGTAAATTATTCTCCATGGTAAATCAGGTTAAGCCTCGTTAGCGTCGGTAGCAGAAGCAGGATTGGTGAGAAGTCCATTTAACTGTGAGCTAGGTTGATGAAAAGAATCATGCTTAAATGTCCTCCTTGTGCAATGATGAAAAGATGCAATGAAGAAAAGAATCATGCATAAATAGAAACCGGATAGCAATGGTAATTCTACTTGACGTGGAAACCTTCTCATTATTCCCGCTTCCATTTCGGTGGAAATCCTGTCATTATTTTCGCTTCCATTTAAGCAGAGATCTCAACATCAGTTTAAGTTCTTGTAATGCAGTATTCTTTTCATCGATCTAGCTCCCAGTTAAACATAAAATTTGTCATCAATCCGGCTCCCAGTCCAAGTTAAACATAAATATTTTCATCAATCCAGCTCCCAATTAAACATAATTCTTTTCATCAATCCAGCACCCATTTATGCAGAATTCTTTGTTAAATACATTCAATCAAAAAGCAACAATTTACGACGCTAAAATAAGATTTTACCGAAAGAGAATCATGTGTCATTGTCATCAATGTTCGTGTTAGACCTATTATCCATCTATAGCCCAATCTAGGCCTAAACATATAATTATCTGCAATCTCAAGCGTTGTACCTACAACAGAATATAGTGGTTTTTAACGGAGTTCTCGAAACATTTTTTAGATCAAAAGGGTTCCACGGCCAAAAAAGATTGGGAAACGCTGATGTATGGGGTGACCTTATGAGGAAGAAGGACATTGCTAAAGAAGATTTTGAGGAGTAATAGGATTGATGTTGAATGTGCCAACTTGTGGGGCTGAATTAGCTGATAGAAGAGATTGTTTGTTTTTACAGATGGAGCTGATTTTTATGCCTAACATAAAGGTGGTTGTGCATTGAACTGAACAGAAGACAAAATAATAGAAAATTTCAAATTGTGAACGTCACTCAATAGTCAAAAACATGGCAAAGCTCCTAGATAGTAGGCCTATCTACTTATGTTAGCTTCATCTCATTTGCCAATCACTTCCTCTTCATGCAATCAAGACTCTGGTCCATGCTCTGATCTGTGCTAGGATCAATTAAAACAATGCCGTAAATATGGCCAAGCTACAGGCCATCCTCAATGTAACCTGGTTGTTTCCTATCGTGTACTGCCACGATACCGCATGGGAGCCTCACAGTGGCCCTGGAACAGATTTTCAAGCAATCTGCAACTTCTACTTTCTATGCCTCAACTTTGCAATCGATTGAAGACCATTCTGTTCTACCGTGGCCTTATGGGACTGCATCAGTGCTACAGTGCTATTTTGATGCCACTGTGGTAACCGTTAACTCCGGGCTTTGTCCAGCTTGCCTTTCTATGATCTTTCCCTTTAATCAACTTACGGACCATTGTGAGTTTGTTCACTGTGCAAAGGGAGATTTACCCTCAGAAAAACTGATTAAGCAATACAAGGAGGGGCCTAGATTAGACATACTCTCAGACCTAGGACTAGACCACCCCTTCCTTAACAATGAGGATTTAGATCCAGACGAAAATTACTTCACAATAAGTCCTGCCAATTGTACTTATATAACTCCTCCCATTGCTGCACCGTCTGCTGAACTCAAACCTGCCAAATTTTCTATTATGCATGTTAATGTTCGAAGTTTAGTTGGCAAAGTTTCATTATTAGAAGACCTAATATTAAGCTTTTCACCAGATATAATTGCACTATCGGAAAGCTGGCTGATCTGTGATCTGACTTGTGATATACAAATTTTGGGCTACAATTTTTAATCTCAACCAAGACTAACTGGAAAGGGCGGTGGAGTAGGCTTTTATATAAAAGAAAACATTAAATACACGATATATAAACCTTCTGGCTGTTCGCAACATATAGCGTATGAATCCTTGTTTATATCTATGCCCATCTTGAATGGGCATAGATAATACTCCTACAGTGGTACACTGTAGGAGTATTATATATAGACCGCCTGGTTTAAATCTTGATGACTTTGTAACAGAATGGGTCCTACTTTTAACTGCATTAGCAGCAAACACTAAAGATCTTCACATTACGGGCGACTTTAACATTGATCTCCTTAAAGCACAGGACCATCCCAATACTAGCAAATTCTTAGATGTAACAATTTCTAATCACCTCCCTCCGGTCATAACTCAGCCTACTGGCATAACCGATAATACTGCTACGTTGATTGATAATTTTTTTACAAATTGCATCACTAAAATTTCAAACCCATCCATAATTGTAGCAGATATTTCGGATCACCTACCCATATTAATATATTTAGATAATCTGTCTAATGCTGCTCCTGTTAAAACTCCCGTTGACCAATACACCAGACATAGGCCTACTGGCAATGCTGCTAAAGACCGTTTAAAAGCTGAAATATCAAAACTGAACTGGTCAAATGTCGATCAACAATGCGAAATGGGTGATCCTTCTCGGGCACACGAGTCGCTTTGTACAAAACTTAAACTAATCTATGATGCTGCTTTCCCCATTTCAATGAAAAGGCTTAAATCATCTGACATGCCAAAACAACCCTGGATGACCTCTGCCCTTTTAAAATCGTGTAAAACTAAGGCCAAATTCCATGTTAACTGCATTAAGGACCAGACATTAGAAAACAGAGCTAAATTTGTAAAATATAGGAACAAATTTAAGACACTGCAATGGGCCAAAAAACTGAACGTGACTTCTACACTGCTGAATTTAGCAAACATGCCAACGATCTTAAACATACCTGGAAAATAATAAAATCCATTTTAAAAGTGAAATTACTGGAGACAACTATTCCCTCTCTGAGCTCTAATGGCTCTCTAATTTCTGACCCCCGAAAAATTGCAGAAAAACTAAATCTTTATTTTACGAACATTGCTCAGGACCTGCATGATAAACTGCCCCCCACTCAGGCTTCTTTTGAAACATAATTGGATGCCCCTAACCTGAAATCTTTTGCCATATATCCAACTACTCCGGAGGAACTTATTACAATCAGCCGATCATTAAAAATTACACATTCTAGTGGCCATGATGACCTTGACCCTGCAATAATAAACCCTATAATTCTGCTCATTGCCAAACCACTAGCAAAAATTATTAATTCCTCATTGACCACTGGTATTGTTCCTGACTTAATGAAATTGACTAAAATCATACCCATTTATAAAAATGGGCCAAAAGATCAGATCAGCAATTATTGGCCTATCTCAATTCTCCCATTTTTTCAAAGTTTCTTGAAAAGGTCATGCACAAACGCCTCTTTGATTTCATCGATAAGCATAAATCCCTATACCCACACCAGCACGGATTTCAACCAGGCCATTCAACTGCCCTATCTCTAATTGATCTCCAGGATTATGTTTTGGCTGCTATTGATCGAAATAAATATACTGTGGGAATATTCATTGACATAGTTAAGGCTTTTGATGCAGTAAATCATCGAATTTTATTGGCTAAACTAGCAAATTTTGGCATTTGGGGTTTAGCTCTAGACTGGTTCAAAAGTTATCTAAGCAACAGATCCCAATATGTTTCTTGTAATGGAGTAGTCTCGTCAGTAATGTTGTAACTGCCTCATTAGAGTCTCACCCACTCTTAGATTTCTTTTGTTTACCGACGATACTAGCATTCTTGCATCCAGCCCCTCCTATGAGCAACTGATCTCATCTTTAAATCGAGAGCTTGTTTTAGTTTATGACTGGTTTCTTGCAAATGGACTTACTCTCAACGCCACGAAAACTAATTACATCTGCTTTGCCTCACATCGGAAAAAAATACCCTCTATCGATGAGCAATTGAAACTTGATGATACACCCTTACCTGTAGTAAAATCTAAAAAATTTCTAGGGGTCTATGTTGACCAATTCCTTATTTGGAACACACATATTGAAAAAATCTCCTCAAAAATATCTAAAAACATTGGAATTATATCAAGCATTGCATACCTAATACCTAAAACAATTTGCATGAACCTTTACTTTTCCTTAATTCATCCCTACTTAACCTACTGCAATGTAATTTGGGCGGCAAACTATCACTCACGGTTGAATAGATTAGTTGTACTTCAAAATCGAGCATTTAAAATCATTAGGAAAACCTCCTTGCCTGATACCTCTTCTCTTCCCATATTGCAAGTATCGCAAATAACGCTATGCCAGGCAAATGAATTTGTATATAAGTTTATGAATAAATTACTACCTTCTGCTTATCTGAACTACCTCAAACCACTTCAGCTAGCTAATCCATATTGTCTTAGAAATGTTAATGATTATCAGCCTATTTTTCCTCGTACAAACAGGCGTAAATTCTCGATTACTTACGCTGGCCCCATAGCATGGAATTGCCTACCACACGAAATCCGGAATATAAACCACTATGAAACCTTTAAATACCGACTTTGTAAGCACCTATTGACTCACTCTACATGAAGTGCCTATTTCTTCACAATCTGTTAAGTTTGTATACTATCTATTAATTAACTAGTTAGGTGTAGTAACTTTACCACCTTACTGAATACTCAATACGTCATCCACCACTACTTCATTTCATCTCCGTAATTGGGTGACCCTGCCAGCGGGATTTCGGTCCCTTAAGAGTTTTTCCATTATTGTTTTATTTATTACTCTGTGTAACATTAGATGGTTTTATAAAAAAATATTTAATTCTTACTCTTATGCTATTAGTTCATAACTAAATTAATAATGATGTATAAATTATATACATTAATTTGTTCACAGAGAATTTGTTACCTACATTTGCATAATGATAGTGAAACAATAAAAAACTGTGGTTATGGTTATGGTTATCAGGAGGAGCTCCTCTGAGCTTTATCAAAAAGGAGGCACTATATAAATAAGCACTTACAATCTATTTGGCGAAGCAGCTTACTTTCAAAAGTAAATGTGGTTAGCTCAAATAAATTAGGAGCTAACTAAGTTCACAATGGCTTTGATGAACATTTTGTACCAGTCAGCCAAACACTCATAAAAGGCACAGTAAAAATACCTTAAGATATGCTCACTTCATGCATCTAGTTTGATGATCTATGTGATCATGTCAATAAATCCCTCTTCACGTCTATTGTAACAAACTCCGACCACATTCTAGGAGGTTTACTTCCATCGATTAATGCCTCAGCTTACCATCTGCACCAACATGCTCACAATAAGATCGTCCATCATCGGGCGGATGACTTTACCCGCTGTGGATTCATCATAAGGATGCTATAAATAAGAGTATGAATCGCTAATGTGATTCAACTCTAGTCAGTAACTCAACTCTTCTACTACTTTAGCTTTTCTTATTATGTAAGTCTACACAGTGCATGTTAAATGTTTGGTTATATATGCCGTGAGATTGCAGGCGTTTGTATTAAAGAAAATACTTACTTACTTACTTACCTAGTGTCAGAACATCTTACTAGAACACTTAAATTTTGACAAATCAAACAACAAACTTTCTTAGAAACTTCAACAACAGCAAAATTACAAACAGATTATGAAACAGAGAACAAGGTGACGAAACTATAGAACAGAAACCATAAAATTATGTTAAGAGCCTCCTCACACAGTCAGGGCCCTCTGATGTGCCGAGTTTGGAACAATTATCACAACAAATCTGTAAGAAAATAAAGACAGAAGAATGAACGAATTACAGCATAAATATGCGAATGAGTCTGATCCTGCTTGATTCCTAGAAATTATGATTCATCCACGAGCCACTATAACAATTATAACAATGCAGTCTAAAGTCTTCCATAAGTATGGCCAAGCTACAGGCCATCCACAATGCTGTAGAATACAACAAATACAGTTATAGTAAGTGATAGGCTAGGCAAAGGAAGCCGAGACTACAAGAAAGTCAGCAGAAGAAGTTGGAGACCATATGTCAACAACAGTTGGATATTGAGCTACACAGAAGTTGACGTTGTTGAAGATACAGTGCACCACTTACACATTCAGAGACAAACAACATATTACATATTACATATTACAACATCAGCCAGGAAAAAACTGCAGCGTGATAAGCCACATGTTTCCTTCAGAATATAATACTGCAATTAATGCTCACAAATTGCCACTGAATTTAGGAATTCTCGGAGCTCCTTTCTCGCAAGTTTCTTACCCCAAGCATCCCATTTGAAATCGTGACATCTATTAGATGGCGTTAGATAGATGTCTTTAAAATGAGTTCTTCACTAATGCCCAAATAATGTATTTCAGCAGGCATTGTAATCAGGAGCAATGACTGCATATTTTGCCATTCAAGTAATGCCAGTAAATCAGTAATGGATAAGAATTCCGTTCAATGGATTGGTGAAATGTTTCACTATGCAGAATGTATCAAATGTTAAGCTATGTTAATGGAATCATTGGTGAAATGTCACTCATAATGAAAATCACCAAATTTAGTCAATTTATTGCTATTCTACTCTTCAGATTCCATATTAATTGTGTTCTGGAGTGATTGAAAACCATTGAATGATCAAATCTGTTTAGAATTCTGCCTGCTGTCGTGAACATCTGTGAATCCATCTCCGCCTCCTGCTGTGTGCTACGATGTCACTAAGCTAATAGACACACAGACAGATTGGGCCAGCATAAATGAAAATGGCACAGTGGCCAATCGGTTAGAGTGGTCGGCCCGTAAAGTTCAGTGTGCGCTGATCGAGCGGGTTCGACCCTCGTCCGGGGCGTCACTGTCAGAGTACTCGAGTTCGGCGAAGGACTCGAGTCTGACTCGAGACCGTTTTTCGGAGGTCTCGGACTCGGAATGACATGACTCGGAGTTGGACTTGGACTCGAAGCCCTTGACTCGAATTTTGACTTTGTCTCACTGCAGAAATTACGTGCGCTCACTGCTAACTTACTTAAAATGGTTACCATTCTAACCTAGATTGTACTTAGATCTCAGTGTTCTTGGCCAACTTCCAGTTAGTGTGTGTATGTTGTGTAGGGTGTTCCTGGTGCAGTGGTGCACCCACTGCACAACGCTGCGTAGGAGAGTGGGGTATAGGTGGTGTGTGGAGCCATAACAGCTGTAGGCCAGCCCCCTAGGACTGAGAGAGGTCATTGTTTCTGACCTGTCTTCGGCTTTCTAATTATTATAGCTGTGACCGTTGTTCCTTCGCCTCCCTTGCGCCCCCAAATAATCATTGCCGTGTGTCTTCCGTGTTCGGTTGTGGGTGGGGTATTATTGGGGTGTCATAAACAGAAATAAGGGATAATGGGACCCTGTGTTTCAGTGCCCTCACTCCACAACAAAGACTTAGCTTAGCTTTTGTGCTCATTAAATGTAATTTAGATAAATTAAAGTAACTCTTGATAAATTGTACTATTATGTTTTTGACACCCTACGTTAATTCCTTGTGCTATAACATATATTGAACTGTCGTTTTCCAACAAGACCTTTTATTGTGTGTTTTCGTGTACTTGGAATGGGACTTGGACTTAGACATTTGGGACTTGGACTCGGACTCTAGCAACTCTGGACTCGGACTCGGCTCGGACTCGGTGAACTCCAACTCGACTTGGACTCGGCATTGGTGGACTCGAAAACATCACTGGTCACTGTGTAGGGACCTTGAGCAAGTCCTTTGCGCACAATTGCTCTGCAGTACAACTGCAATTGGGCCATCGAGATGTGTGTGCGCTTCTGAGAAAAAAATGTTGGAAGATGGGCGGTATCAAATTTCAGTAATAAGCAAATAAAAAAATAAATACTATGTACGAAGTAAGGGGAATGGGGGGTTTCGAATTTCGGCGATTTTGTGTACAGGTGCATAATGCAAATGGCGAAAAAATATGTATGTACGTAAATATAACTGTCTAATTATGACGTCCACATTATGGATTACAACATAACATCTCAGAGACCCCCAAATGAATGAACACATTTCTTAAAAAACTAACATCTCAGAGGCCTCCAAATGAATGAAAACTTTTAATACAAAATAGCATGTCTCACGTTTGAAATAAATTAAATATAATATATTCTCTGTTTTTGCAGCTAATCATTCACATGACAAGTGTATTGTGGTAATTCATAATTGCCTAATTAATGTCATTATCAGTATCAGCTTAGTTAGCTGTGTTGGTAAGAGCGAAGGCTATGCGTTATGAGTCTCTTCGCTTCCAGAAGTTGGTTCACTGTTCAGTTGAGTGAAGTTCCTAAATAAAGTTGCGTATTTCGATATTAGATGTGATGACGTGACGTCACATATCTCATATTCCCCCCTCATCACAAATCGTCACTTATGTATGACCCCTCCAATAAGCGTGTGACGTAATTTATAGACAGCCATTCAGACTCAGTGTACAAATTCAGAAGGGCCCCCGAAACATTTGCGCCTAGAGCCCCGTTTTCTGTAAACGCGTCTCTGCCCAGGGAACGTGCAGCGGCCAAAAAACTGGCAGTAGAAATGAGACATGCATACTACAGCATCACATCAGTCATATCTCAAAAATAAAAACACACAAAATTAAATGATATGGGCTTGTTTGAAAGTCATTTTTAAACAAGTCATATGTTGACCAGGGCTGTTAACAATACTGGAAAAAAGTATTGCGATACCAATACCAATACTTCATCAAAAAAAGTATTACAATACCAATACCCATACTTTTCTTAAAAGTATTGCAATACCAATACCAATACTTTCACCAATACTTTTCGACAAGCAAAACATGTGCTAAAGAAAAAGGAGTATAACTGCAATGTTAATGTTACATACATTAAAGCAGTATAATTACAATTATTATTTTCACATATCAAACATCAGTATAATTACAATAATATTTTTTACATAAAAACATCAGAATAATTACAATTATTATCAAAATTATTATTTTCAAAATGTGTACAACACAGGCATGCTACAAAATGGCCTATCAGTAATGCGCTTGCTCGCGTAGCATGCAGCTGACTCCATGTAACGACCCTGGGCAAGTTGTTTGCACACACGTGCCTCTGTCACCAAGCAGTAAGCTGGGAAGTAAACGGCAAGTCATGCGATATCACTGGCCCCGTGTCCAGGACCTTGGGATTCGTCCATTGCCGGCTCAAGGGCCTAGGAAAAGGAGATGAGCACCTCTTCAACGTTTCATATGGAATATAGGCTTACTCTACTACTCAAGGATGTGCATAGAGGGGAAAACACTATAATTATATCCGATCATTTCCCTATTTATAGATTCCTTCCATTGACACTATAGATCGTAGATTGCAACAAGAGACAAATTTCTGAGCGTGATGATTTTTTGCTCACCATTTCTTAATTGGAAATATTTCAAGTTGAAGAGAAATATTATAATTTTTTATTACACTGAGAAAAAGTATTGGCACCGCATATTGATGACTGGCTAAAAAAAAGTAACACGATACACACGCGATACCGACCAAATAAGACTATCGCAATACATGCAGCGATACTGCAAAAAGATCGCCGACACCAAAGTATCACGATACTTTATCGCGATATTAACAGCCCTGATATTGACACTTTATATCTAGCTTCAGTTTTTTTATCTGATATACCGCATATACTCGACTATAAGTCGATTCAAGTATAAGTCGAAGTGCAATTTTTTTACAAAAATAACGTCCAAAATTGACGGCTCGAAAATAAGTCGAACCCATAAAATTAAAAACGAGCGATAAATCGATAGGTATATCTTGATATCTGTTGTCTTTCGATGGAGAAGTTCGGCGGATTTCTCCGCTAAATATATATTTTACTACGGGCAGATCAATATTAATGCATGCGGCCGTCATAAGTCGAGAAGTAAAACCTGTCTGCTGTCTTTCGTCGGAGAAATTCGGCGGATTTCTCTGCTAAATATATATTTTACTATGAGTATATCAATATTATTGCATGCGGCCATCATAAATCGAGAGGTATAGCCTGATATCTGTTGTCTTTCGGCAGAGAAGTTCCGCGAAATATAGTGCCAGTTAGAAGAGTCATTCCACGTGAAATCAAACAATGTCTCACAATTTTCAATATTTGGTCTGAAAATCTCCAAATATTTTGTCTCGCGAGTATAAGTCGAAGACCCATTTTGCCATCCTGAAATAGTCTTAAATTTCTCGACTTATAGTCGAGTATATACAGTAATATTCTTACCAAAACCCAAAATATCTGGCTGAAGCCAGAAAAAGGGCTGAAAAATCTAGCATACAAACAGGTAAAAGAAAATAACTTTGGGAATAATGTCCTCAACCATATTATATCCGGGTCTGAATTATAACGATGCATGTTATATGAAAGGTCCAGTGAATCGCAAGAAGAAGAATGCAGAATATTTAAACAAATGCTTATCATCATCATCAACACAAATGACTTTAACTGTGTTTAATTACAAACTTCAATCAAACATGTACTTTAATTGTACTTAATTACAAACTTCAATCAAACAAGTACTTTAATTGTACCCAATTATAAACTTCAATCAGACAAACTAGAACTGACTTGAATCAAAATACCACATCCAGCACAGCGTGACATCAATAAACCCTAAAAACAGGTGATACAACATTCGTGTGCAAATTAAAGCATGTCTGGGCTTTTGAAATATCAAACTGCAGAGCCTGCAATATATTTATTACATACAGTGCATCAATCAAAGTGAAATCATAACCCAAACTGATGATCTACTGAAGAATCCCAATCAATATCTGTTATGTCAGAATAACCAGAAGTCACATAATCATGAATTCACATGAAAGTTGAAGCAGATGAGTTGTAAGTCAGAATGAACAGAACTGAGAATTGGCAAAGCTTCAGACTAGCCATCCAAAATGCGCAAAAGTCCAGCAGTCTTCCCAATGCCAGGCAAAACAGTGTCTGTTAACTGAGAGCAATATTTTTTGGTATAGACACGTAATGTTCCTCACATATTGGAGGAAGTAACCGCTGATTTGACTAATTGTAGGGATGAACCAAAACTCGGTTCGGAACTCGGCTCAGTCCAATTTTCTTGGAACACCATCACTGCTGAAAGCATTACTGCATTATTGTCAGATTGTGTTATTTCTAAATAAGTAAATATAAATCAACTCGAAACCTAATTTTGTTCCTTAGAAATTGTCCTGTCCTTGTCAGCATCATATCAACAAATACCAATCACCTGCTTGGTCTTGATCAGTGCCATGCTACAATATTATCATCATCAGCAACATGTCATGTCTTACCTTTCGAGATGGGCAGATTGAATCAAGACAAGCTGACAGATTCGGAGACTGGATACAATTACAAGTGTCATTTAGTACTGCACAGCATTGGCAGCAAGGTTCATTCTCTTTCCCACAACAGCTACAAGTCTCACTACAGATGCCACGAGACTGAAATCAAAACGTATACCTGAATACTGAAATACCCTCAAATATCAGCTCTCAAATGTTGTTCTCCATGTTGAGTAAGACTTATCATAAACATATTCAGCAGCACATGTGACAAGTAATGTTCAGTATATCTTGTCTGTCCTGTAAACTGTACGACAGTGTACGTGAACGATTAGGTAGCACGTTTTAAGCATGCATTTATATATTAAAAATTAATATGACAACATAGCAATGTTGTTCATTCCTTTCCACATGCACAGATCATACACTTGAGCAGTGTTATTCAACTGGTGGTCCGCAAACCGGTGCCGGTGCGCAGAAATTTGTGGTGGTCCGCAAGAATGTCTAGAAGGAGTGCAATTTCAGGTTAATTAGTCACCAAAAGACGTTCCTATTGCACTGTACAACTGTAATTTTATTTTTAAATTGTGAAAAAAAGTCAAATCATTTTGCAGGAAAAATGAGCTTATATTCCATAAGCTCATTTTTCCTGCAAAATGATTTTACTTTATTTTACAGCGCAATAGGAACGTCTTTTGGTGACTAATGCATCCTGCATAATTGTGAATGAAACCTTAACCTTGCAATGCAACATTTTCTATGTTTTCTCGCGGTACATGACGTTTTGGCGCAGCCGTTTTGGCGCAGCCGTTTTGGCGCAGCCGTTTTGGTGCAGGACGTTTTCACGCAGCGCCGTTTTGGCCCAGCACCGTTTTGGCTCAGGACGTTTTGGCGCAGCGCCATTTTGGCTCAGGACATTTTGGCACAAGCGTTTTGGTGCAGGACGTTTTCACGCAGCGCCGTTTTGGCTCAGCACCATTTTGGATCAGGACGTTTTGGCACAGCATTGTTTTGGCTCAGGACGTTTTGGCCCAGCGCCATTTTTCTCAGGACGTTTTGGCACAACCGTTTTGGCACAGCCGTTTTGGTGCAGGACGTTTTCACGCAGCACCGTTTTGACTCAGCACCGTTTGGCTCAGGACGTTCTGGCACAGCATCGTTTTGGCTCAGGACGTTTTGGCGCAGCGCCATTTTGGCTCAGGACGTTTTGGCACAACCGTTTTGGCGCAGGACGTTTAGGCGCAGATTTCTGATACAATTTTGATACCGTTTTGGCTCAGGACGTTTTGGCATAGCATTGTTTTGGCTCAGGACGTTTTGGCACAGCGCCATTTTTCTCAGGACGTTTTGGCACAACCGTTTTGGCACAGCCGTTTTGGTGCAGGACGTTTTCACGCAGCGCCGTTTTGGCTCAGCACCGTTTGGCTCAGAAAATGATCGTGTTTAAATGGAAGCCGGATAGATGAAAATAATCAGGCTTAAATGGAAGCTGGATTGATGAAATAATAATGCAGTTTAATTGGAAGCGAGGTTGATAAAAAGGTTGTGACTAAAATGGTTCCACGACGGATAGAATTCCCATATTCATCCCGCTTCTATTTAAGCATGACTCTTTTCATCATTCCAGTTCCCAGTTTAGCATAATTATTAACATCGATCATGCATTGTGTTACATTATATACTGTATCAAATATCTGCGTCAAAACGTCCTGCGCCAAAACGGCACTGCGCCAAAACGTCCTGTGCCAAAACGGTTGCACCAAAACGGCTGCACCAAAACGTCCTGCTCCGTTTTTTTTGCTTGTTTTACGATATCTGTGAGATTTTTTCAAAATTTACGTCATCACTAGTTGACCACTTGACCGGTGTTTTTTGCAGTATTGTGCTGTGGTATTTGAGAAAGCAAGTTATAAATATTGTAACATTTGAAACCATACTAAATGGAGACAAAAAAACAACAGCAAAACCTATTAGCCTTCTTCGGTTGTGGAAAGGACAAAATTCAGGAGAAAAGTAGTGACAAAAGGCTTTTGCCAAGAATTAGTGTTTCAAATTTAGAAGAAACCAAGAAAAAGAAATATGTTGATATTTCGACTTCCTATTACTTTGTGTGAAAAGACTTTTTAAGCCATGTCAGTAATAAAAACTAAACAGAGAAACCAAATAGCTGTTAATGCAGAATTTCATCTCTCAGAAACAACACTGCAGCCATGTATAAATTATCACATCTTCTAACAAATAAGCAGCAGCAGCAAATGTTGAACTAACTAAAAGTTGTAAGTTTATAACATTACATTTAATATATAAAATACTATCTTCATTCTACATTGGTAATTATTTCTGTCTTAGTCACCAGCCGGTCCGTGAAATGTATCTCCTATTTTTACCGGCCCGCAGGTGTGAAAAGGTTGAAGAGGTTCATCAGTGCACCTAGTACACAAAGTGATCACCTGCCTTGGCTTAATGGGTATGTCTAACAGTCTTGCAAATGCCTGTGGAAGCGTGTTCTGACATCGGCTAACTCACAATTCATTCATTCATTCATTACACAGATTTATTTAGCTCCCCTTCAAGGTTACTTGAAGGTTACTCCCTACTCAGGAGAGCTCCCAACCCCAGCACCGCTAAAAGGAACAGTTTTAAGGCAAGTATACCCTTGGCGACAAGTGTGGCGACAACTGCAACACCAACGGGAGTGTGTTCCAGAGCGAGGGGAAAACCATTGAGAAGGCACGATTCTGTTTAGTAGTTGTATGAGCGAATGGGACAATGAGCAGGCTTCGCTCAGTAGAGCAGAGACAGCGGCGACCAGGTACACTTAAAGTGTACCGGGTCGCCGCTTATCATGGGCGAGACCTAGCTAGGACCGCCATACTAAAGAGATGATACGGTACGAGATTCGCTGTCAAAGGGGGAGCCAATGGAGCACATCCAGCATATAGCCGGAGACAAGGCCAAATTATTTCACATGGGTGCTAAGTGCTTGTGTGGAAAAACATAAAGCATGAGTCGACAGGTTTTTGCAAAACCAATGCTTGCGCAATAGATCCATCTTTGTATAATGGCTATGCCAGTCAAACTGGCCAAGTGTCTTGAGAGACCATGCAAAAGCATGCATTGCAGCAATAGCATGAGAGGATTGTTTTGAAAGTTGGAGTTACAAATGTCATTGACAGATTTTTACATGCAGATCAGAATGCAAACACCAAGAAGGTGATAACAAATACCTTTCTATACAAAGTTATAAAAAGTCACAACTTGAACATCTTGGTCACTGTCAAGACATGGCACCAACCTGCTGCTAACATTGCAGTGCTGAGAATGGCTTCAATTGGGTATAATATTTTCAACCTGCCGTGTGAGGACTCATGCTTCCATATTACAACGTGGACTTGCATTATGCTTCTTATCTTCCATTAAATTAATCTACCGTATATACACTCACGTATAAGTCAATTCGAGTAAAAGTTGAAGTGTAATTTTTTGAAAAAAATAGCGTCCAAAATCATCGACTTGCATATAAGTCGAACCCATAACCTGAAAACGAGTGATGATTATAAGTTTTTTCAGTGATTAGAAAATTTTCCTGAACATACAAAATCTAATAAAATTGACACCAAACTCTTGCATGCCATTCAAATTTCCATGCAGTTCAGCATACTCAACAACTTTTAACTTGAAAACAGTTTTGAAGAGGCTCGCTTCTCTTCAAATCGCTCATTGTGGTAAGTATCTGTAAGTATTTTACTGTAACATAGAGCCTTATATACAGAATTTTAGGAAAGATTTTGTATGACACTAACTGAATCACAAACTTTTACTGTGTAGAGTAGATAGACATGTTGAAACAAACCAGAGATGTCAATGTCTCATAAATTAGGATGATCGAACACGCCCAATCAGCATATTGCAAATAAATTTTACTTTTATGTGAAAATAAATATTACCAGGTGCAAATTTTACTATGAGTCGATAGGCCTTAGTAAATATCACAAAGTACGTTAATTTACAATGGAATCTGAGGCTAAATGAATCACCAAGTTGGATCAAGAAGACTTTGACTATGACGCGATAGGCCTAAAAAAATATACCAAGGTGCGTTAATTTACATAACGCATGAGTATTTGGTCATCCGAAAATCTTTGGTCTATTTCGCCTCTCGCATATACGTCAAAGTCGAAGACGCTTTTTTGTCCTCATAAAATAGCACTAAATTTCTCGACTTATACGTGAGCATATACGGTACATTAATAACTCGTCAAGATTTGCACCTCCTTCAAGATCCTTTTGAATTTATTTTCAACATTTCACAATCTACTGGCCCGAACTGCTGCCAGCATCTGCGATATTCATCTGGGAATTCATCAAACCCCCAGAAACACTGGCAACATAAACACCTGGCAACATAAACACTGGCAACATAAACACTGGCAACATAAACACTGGCAACATAAACACTGGCAACATAAACACTGGCAACATAAACACTGGCAACATAAACACTGGCAACATAAACACTGGCTACATAAACACTGGCAACAAACTGTTCATGAAGAGCTTGCATAAGGAGAATTTGCAATTCTCATGGTTAAAACATAATTTATGAGACATCAACATGTCTCGTCTGTTCCAACATGTCTATCTACTTTACACAGTAAAAGTTTGTGATCTGATACAAGACCAGCACTGCTAAGCTGTAGTTGCAAATATCGTCTGTCAGTAACAAGGACTTGGAGAAGATGTGTCAAAGTTGCATTGGACATCCACGGGCAATGAGGTAGATCGATAAATTAACGAAGGTGGGGAAGATATCAGCCAAATCCTCATTGACATGACCATCAGGTATGTGAGAACACTACTCACCAGAAGTCGTTCACCAATCTCAATGATATAAGAGTTGCAAGAAAAGAGAGAAAAGAGACAGGGAAGATGAAGTGGATCTTAAAGATACGTTGAAAGCAGAAGATTACGAACGTGGAAATCAGTAAAACAAGTAGTCAACACCAGAAATATCATGCAACTCATTATGAGGTAAAAGTTAAACCTGTTTGGATACATTTGCAGAATGAAGGAATATAGGCTAGTGATAACTGTGGTGTTAGGAGATATGGATGGAAAAACAAGAGGACGACCCATGCAGGGAATGGATCAACGATATCAAAGAGTAATGTGAGGAGGAAATTTACGTGTTGACAAGGAAGGCGCAAGACCGGACGACTTGGAGAAGATATGTCAAACTTGCATTGGACATCCACGGGCAATAAGCCCAAAGAATGATGATGATGATGATGGTGGTGGTGGTGGCGGCGACGACGGCGGCGACGACGACGACGACGATGATGAAGGTCATTGTAGAATTCACTGATCATCATCATCACCATCCATCATTGTCACCAACTTATCTTGAAGGGGCGCTTATATCAGGTATTTTTGATTGTGATTGATTGATTGAATGATTGACCAACACCTACCACCTTCTGGTGGCATATGTTGGTGTTGCTCGTGTTTTCTGTGAAAGACCTTCTCCTCTGAGGATAATTGGAAATTGGCAAATGAGATCTCAGACTTTGACAAATGCACCCTAGAGTGTTCCCATCCATAATGGTAAATTTTCAACTTAGTATTTCACACTGCTCCAGGGTGCCATTTGGTGATGCCTCATATAAGGAGTCTGTATGCAAATTTTTTTTAAAATAAAATATTACTTGGGACTTGCCCATTCTTTTTGCCTGAAGAACACAGGTGGTTAAAACTTTCATAATCCTTTTGTCATGATCTTTGATAAACAATAGTCATGTGACCTATACAGGCTGCAATCCTCAAACATGATTTTATTTGTCAGTAAAATGAGTAACCGCCACCTTTGCTAGAGGGCCGAGATATCTATATTTATCTATACACATAAAGAAGAAAAGTATGTATGTAAATATGTATGTTCCACAAAAACTTTTGATCAACTTGAGCGATTGCTCCTAAATTTTGCTCGAATATTTTTTAGCAGCCGAGAAAAAACATTAAAAAAAATGGTTCAACCCGGGTAAAGCCAGGTACATCAGCAAGTTAAATATAGAAGTACGGCAGCTAGCATTAACCTATTACAAGCTACTGCAGCACTGTACGGCACGGTTAGCTATTGGATTATTTCCATAAATGTTCCGTTACTTACACTAATACACTCATTACTACACTGATGTTTCTACAAAAAGTTATTTCGATGACATCTAACAATGTGACAAGAAGAGAAGTTACTGTCTATAAAACAATTACTTAGTTTCCCTTTCTGCTGCTGCTATGTGCAGATAGATTTCAGTTAGATTGACCAACCTGTAGAATGGATCGGATGACAAGGATCAGTACGATCAATAATATGTAAGCACCAACAGAAATGCAGACAATGGCTGCCACCGGAAGGGCAAGCGAATTATTAGCAGGCGATACTTGAGTAGAGGCCTAAAACATCAATTTCAACATAATAATTACAATAAGCAACAGCAGGAGATTGTTCTCAATAACATAGTAGTATTCAACTTATCTAGGCCCACAGCTGACAGCTATTCATATTCAACTTCTCTAGGCCTACAGCTGACAGCTATTCATATTCAACTAGCCCATTCTGTGCAGAGCATCATTGCACTAGTTTAGCTAAGGTCCTTTTTGGGGAAATTCTCAGTTGCTCCCTATCGGCTAAAGTCTTGCCTGCTGTCTGCAATTGACCGAAATGTGTCTGATGGTCACAAAAAAATAAAGTATAACAACCAAACCAAAAGAACAAACATCTTCTAACATATCTAAATCAAATTTAACATAAATCAAACTTGTGAAATGCATCTTGTAGAGTATTTGCCTTCACTGCTTTCACAGCCCTTCAGCAATGAGACCATTGGTGAAGGTATGCTCGGTTGGGTAATCTGAACCACAATGCAAGTGTGCCTTCACAAGGACTAAACTTTCGAAATTCTCAGATGGAAGGCAACATTTCATGGGGAAGGTAACTTCTCCTTTCAGAAAAGATAGCTCCAGCAGCACTGAAAAGTCCTTCACTGAGAATGCCTGTTGGTAGGATTGCAAGAAAGGCTTATGCACAAATCCTAAGGTTGTGTCCATTCTGCCACCACCATCACACTGGGTCTGAAGTTCTTGGGATGCAAGGTTCCAATTAGCTAATTCAAATTTCCACGTCTGTGACTGTCAAATCTTCATTATCTAAACACAGTTGAAGGTGAGAGGAATGCCATACTACTTAAAAATCAAAGTCATCATGGGATGATCACTGGCATGAAAAGGAGAACATCCACTAGTTAAATTCAGTTTTAATATTATTACTATTAATATTATTATTAATATTATTATTATTATCATATTTATTTGGGAACCAACGGACATGGATACAGACTCATTAGCTCGTTATTAAATACGTTAGAGTCAATCAGTTTCTGGTGTCACTATAGTTCCATTCAGAGTCTGAGGTGACCAGAACTGACATAGAGTTTCCGATTTGGAGTGCGACGAACAGACGCTGAAGGAGATGACTCATCTCGCACTGGTTGCCTGTTGCTGCTGTGATCTTGCTACCTAGTTCACTGACGAATCCCAATGTATGCGTGTACCAGCTACAACGGGGATAAAGTGATGCGACTGGGTGATTGCCGTGTTTGCTATGGCTGCTTTTCCACGACGTTATATGCCCATGCAAAACAGCAAATGTGTCAGGAACCGTGACATCCCACGTCAGGCAATGTCCTCTTGACCAGGGTATGAAGGTGACACCGTCGGGTCTTTTGCCGTCGGATCTGGAGAGTCCGTTGGGTTCTTTGATGGTCGGAATTTTGGTTCTGGCAAGGGCTCGCCAGATCACGTCATTCACCATGCGGCGCTGTTGTTGCCTTCTCGCTCCTTTGACCCAAGAGAATCCGTGATGGCCTTTGGGCTCTACTGTGGCGCCGCATCTGCATGTGTGTCTTTCACATATCGTAGTCCCCAACCGGATGCCAGCTGCTATCCTTAGCACCTCTCCCAAGATTCTTAGTCCTGCTGCTGTTATGGGTAGTGCATGGAGCCAGTCTCCTGAGTGTGGCAATCGTGCAGCCAACAATCTGGCTATATTTTTAACATCAGTTGCTCTTTCTGTAAGACCTTGAGATGCATGCAAGATCAGTGTACTGTCCCATTCTCTTTGTGCGTGAACCTTCTGGAATACTTCAGCAGCTTCTTAACAGAGTGAATGAATCGTATGGGTGTAGCAACCCCAGCCTTGTGAAGACTTTCTCCAGATCTGCAATCTTCTTCTGAATGGAATTTTCAACAGCTCTTCCACGCAAAAGCGGTGTTCCTAGCAATATCAGATCCTCGAAGGCGACTTGTTCGAACTCAGTGAAGGTGTTATTTAGCAAGAAATAGGGGAACCGGGAACAGGAGCTGAGTAGAGATGCCTGGGGAGATGTCTGTCCGAGGAGGTCAAAGCTGACTAGAAGTGCGTACGTTCTGCTGACTGCTTCGAAGATGGTTGGCCGAGGCCTCACAGGCAGGCATCCCACGTTCCGCCGTTCAACCCAAGCATGGATATCAAAGTGAAGAAATTCAAAAAAGCGAGGGCAAACGGCGGTAGTGACTGTGACTCTCTTACGGAATGTGGTTTCCGTTGGTTTAATTGAAACTCCTACCAGATGCTTCGCACTTGGCACTCAGCTTTAGACCATACATATGTGTGAGCTTCTCTATCAGACTGATGTCGCACTCAACTTCGTCAATCGGTCCCACAAGAGTTAGATTGTCCATATAGCCAATATTTAATGGGGTTGTCAGACTCTCAAGAATTGGATGTATCACCAGGCAAAACTCTAGTGGTCCCAAAGGGTCGCCCTGTTGGGCGCTTTCCTCAGAAAGAATCGTATGTTTACTGGTCTGTAGCTGCGGGGCGTATGCAAAACTGTGAAACTCGTACCTGTATATTTCTGGGGCCTTTTCTGCGATTGCCTCTAACATTGAGTCTCTTCTCAGGGCGTTGAAAGCAACTGAGAAGTCCAGTTTGATTATGATATGGTTGTCAGGCAGAGACTGCAGGTATTGTCTAGTTGCGTGGACGGCATCCTTGGCTCCTCCAGATACTCCCACGCCGATTTGAAGCGGTAATAGGGTTTGAGAAAGGTGTGGTGTAACTACTTAGCTTACACACTTTGCGGCGAGGCATCACCACATGTACCCGACGGTTATTGGTCAGATTCCGCCATCTGTTTTCCGAGTGTTATCAATCTGCCGCCGCATAGAATCTCTGTTATGTGTCTCGGTAGCCCGCCTCTCAAAAGTAGATTAATTAGGTCAGCAGTGTTCTCCAGGAAATCCATGTCTGCTGTATTGGACAGTAGGTTCTTTAGATGTTGTGGAGTGAGGCCATCCGGTCCTCCGCTGGAAGCTGCTGGAAAGGACGCTATAGCACTACAGGCCGTCTTCCCAGAAACCTGTATGGCGTCAAACCTGTCTTCCCGAGGGCACGGTAGTGTTCTGCTGTCACTGTAGGTCTTTGGGTGTTTCTTCTTCAGTTCTTCCATCACGGTGGGCGAATCATCGATGGGAACATCTTCAGAGCAGAGTAAACGAAGAGCACCCTTTATGTCTTTGAGTCTGCCAGACACTGTCTGGGCGAGATATGTCGTCCTATCATAGGTCCTGTCCTTCCCTCTGGTCCACATGCCTGTTGGCGTGATATCTTTTACTGCAATTCCCTGGTGTTTATTAGGTCGAGAAGATGTTGGGGTCGGAACCCATCCGGACCCCCCACTGAACCCGCCAGGAACGATCTAATCGCATCTTCCACTTCTCTCACAGTGACCTGGAAAGAACACGCTTGTGACGGCTCAGGCAAGTCTGACATTTGGTCCGTCCATCCATTTGCTGGGTGTCTTTCCTGCATAGCATTAAGTGATTCGGTCGCCGCCTCGACTGGGCGGTCCTGACTGCAGAGTATACGTGATGTGACCCTGATGTTGCCCTCCTCCACCTTGGCATTCATCGCTACCAAAAACATCTCTCGAGCATCTACCCTCCTTCGAGTCCCTGATGCACAATCTGCTTCCACATCATCCTCTCTCGCGTAGTCCTTATTCTCGAGGCGTCTTTTAACCACATTTTCCGCGTTACGTCTGCGGCCTGTCCGCTGTGGCTGTGCAAGAACGCTGGATGCAAAGTGAAGCAGCGTATGCCATGTCTCAATGTTATTTTGGTTGTTGTTAATGGAAGCCAGAATTCTCTCGAGGGCCTGTGAACTGATATTGTTACTATTACTATTATTATTATTATTTTTATTATTATTACCTGGTCTGAATTCGTTTCAGTTCTTGCCTTATAGTCTTCATTTTAAATCTTGGGTCCATTGCTGTTGCTACCATAAGACATGATTCTTCACAGAGGTATTAAACTTGTTCATTAACTGGTTTTATTGTCTCTGACACAGTTTTCTTTATTCCCTCATCAGAAGTGCTGTCTCTGAGGTGCCCTCCTTCAAGTCAGTGTATTTGGACATTGGCACAAGAGTTGCAGTCTCATTGGGGATAATCATCAACTTAAACTGATGCTTATAAACTGTTTGGGCTCTTATGACTGGGTGATTGCAGTCATGTCCTTCAAAACCAAGGTCTTGGTCTCGAGTACACTCGAATTTGTTATTAAAAGGCCTGGTCTTGGTATTAAAATTCAAAGTCTTGTCAAGACAAAGACTCGACTGTGATTATTCATGACCAATTTAAGATTCCAATAAGAAATTGTCAAAAACGGAATTCTGGCATTGTTTCAGGGAGAGAACATTTACAAACTAGTAAATCATTCCACAAAAACAGCCAAACAGTCTGTTTGCATCATACAACAAATATCTATGGACAGATAAACAGGATTCCTTGTTGGTCAGGAAAACCATCGACATCGCAAACAGTTACGCTAAATCTGGAAACACTGCCAAGACTTGTTTCAGGTCTAAACTGATAAATCGTGGGAGAATTTTGAAAGACTTTAACATCCAGTGCTTGTAAAGCTGCTGTGTGCGTGTAAGTGACTTCAAGACCTGCAGAAGACATCTTTTCACATGAAACAATTTGTACAAGGCCCACAGTCTTGACCAGTTTGACTTAGATTGAAAGTACTGTTTTGTCCTGGAATGACAAAAAAGAAATGTGGTCACCCTATACTGCTACTTTTCATCTAATCATTTAGTGTAATGCCTTTCAGAAAAACCTCTCAAATGGGAAGAAGAAAGTGAGAATGATGGTCTGAACTCAAGTGAACTGAATAAACCTCAGATGATACAACAAAGAGCAAACATAATTCTTGACTGACCTGCTTCACACAGAATCTAGAGAGACCATCTAAACTTTGCACTCAAGGCAGAGAACATAGAATTGATTTTTAATTAGTCTTAATACTACCAGTAGTATATATTATTTCCTGATTATGAATCAATTTTCAGTAGAGTATAACAGAAACTCACCATCAAACTATATCATTCCTGGTATGCAAGCGCTCTAACAAACTTCAGCTTCATTTAATGAAGTCGTGAATGACACCAGGTTTTCAGAGGTTCCAAACTGGAAAAATATAAACAATATAATCATTAGATGTCAATATTAACTTTAGTACCTTCTGAACACTGGATTTCTAGTATGGCACATTATAATTAGCTCTGAAAACACTGCCTTCATAAGCATCTGGTCATCAATTGGTTAGAGTGCTCAGCCTTTAACACGTAGAGCATCGTTTCGAAACTTGCCTAAGGCAGTTACTCAGCTTCCTTACTCACTCCCAATTCCTCTGTGCTCTTTCGTGCACCTCTGAACTTTGGAAGTAGGACAACATAAAATATAGTTGTATTGCTTTGTATCTAGGGCTGTCAACGAGTATCCAGAGGCCCAGGTACATATTTATAGACCTTATAGTGATACAGACCCTATGCAATGCTGACTAATCATGTACAAGAACTTTATAAATAGCACGACCTAGCTCTGACTTCCACCAACATGATGACAAAATGGCAAGCAAGGGCGCTGTATGGAATTGCTTGTAAAGCTGCTGTGTGTGTTTAAGTGACTTCAAGACTTGCAGAAGATATCTTTTCACATGAAAAAATTTGTACAAGGCCCACAATCTTGACCAGTTTGACTTAGATTGGAAGTACTGTTTTGACAATCTGATAATCTGAAAACATCAATGAGCAATGTTTACCGATGGTTGCCTGAGTCAGAAGGAAAACCCAGTCACTACCTGTGTGGCACGGTGGCCGGTTGGTTAGAGCAGTCGGCCCGCAATGCTGAGTGAGCGGGTTCAACTCTTGTCCGAGGAGTCACTGAGTAGGGACCTTGAGCAAGTCCTTCGCACACAATTGCTCAGCATTACAACTGCAGCTGTGCCGTCAAGGCATGTGCACTTCTGAACTAAACTGTAAGAAGGACGATATCAAATAAGTTATATATATATATATATATATATATATAAAAAATGGCCTATACATTGTCTGATATCATTCAGACCCGGTAAGGATGTGTAGGCAAGGCACTGGGTGTAGGTTATCTAGAGTTTTGTGATTCGCATGAATCCTGATTTTCGGTCAAACTTAAGAATGCCACCCAGCTGCCAGGCAGCCTTGTGCTGGACCCTGCCAATGTAAACTGGGAGTGTTTGTATATATTTAAGGATTTTTAACGATGAGTGACGGAAAGAGGGAGGGGGTCAAAAATCGTCCAAAATTGCGTGACGTCACTTATGGACGGCCCCTAAGATGAGACGGGATATGAATTCTTGGATAGGTAATAACTCAGGTTTAACTGAAAAGCACAAGGGATGATTAATTTATTTATTACCGAAATTTGATAACGTCCTTCTTCCAACAGTTTTTGCTCAGAAGTCCACACACACGCCTCGACGGGGCAATTGCAGTTGTACTGCAGAACAATTGTGCGCTAAGGACTTGCTCAAGGTCCCTACACGGACGAGGGTCGAACCCACTCGCTCAGCACACACTGGATATTACGATCGGCCACCATGCCACACGGTGGCCCTACGGTGGCCGATCTATCATTTAATAGAAAAGCTTGAGGCAGATGTTGGTCAGTGATTCACAATAACGGTAAAGGAATCGAAACAATGCGGGATTTTGTGGGATTCGTCTTGAGTTTAGTTTACCTTTGCCATCTTCTTCCCCAAACAAATATAAATCCATTTAAAAATTGTATACAAAAAAAAATCAATTTCGTACTCATCACAATGCTTGCATCAAATAAAACAAGCACTTACAATCCCAGACGATATTACCTTATAGACCTGTAGCTTCACCTGCTGTCATAACAACACAAGGCTCCGTTTTTTGTGCATCTTCCGATGAAGACACAAGCGCTTCACAGAATGTCGATGATGAAATATTCGTTTATTTAGAAATAAGACAATATGACAACTTGTGACAAGCGTTGAGCTTCTGCGGCAGAAAGTTTGGCCTAAAATCGCAGCGAAAAATAACTTCTGAAGCCGAAAGTTTTTCGCATATCTCTTAAAACGACACTAACCCCAACCCTGACACTAATTAAACCCTCACGACACCTAACCTGATCCTAACCTACCCTCACGATGCAAATTGTTTTTTAAATTGTGTTTTTAACGGTGCACATGCGCGGAGGTCTTCACGCGCGAAATATTTTTTATGGGTTCGGTCGTAGAAGCAGAATTTTTGGGCCGAAGGTACGTACGGCCGCAGAAGATTTATCCATCTGATAATACCGCATTGGCCTATATAATTGCTTACATGAGTGAAATTGAACAATAACAGCTATATAAGATGGTACGACTCTACGATCTTTGATAATAGTAGCTAGCAGAATTTTGTTAAATTATTAAATGTTTTTGTATAATGATCTGGGGATAAATACCCGATAAATTGAGAGCCGTCTTTTGGTGGGAGGATATGATTGTAGGTTGCCAACCGTCCAGGATCGACTGGCCGGGACAGTCCCGGAATTGACCTATAGGCCGTCCCGTGTCCCGGGCAACACTTATTTTGTCCCGGAATCTGGGAATACTGGAATAGACTACAGGTATACTGAGCTGAAGATTATGCGATTCAATGACAAATTACTCAAATCTAGGCAACGTACATGAGCAATTAATAATTATTATCACTGTTCATGATCAAAATCATACATTCATAAGCCTAACTTGCACACATCGTCACAAATCTGTGACCCCCTTCCCCTATAGGCGCGTAACATCGTTTAATGTCGGCTATGTCGCCCCATTTAACCTTCTCATCTGCATTTAAGTGATTTCACACATTGGAACGCCTCTGAGTAGATATCTTGAAGGGGCGCTATATCAAGTATTTTTGATTGATTGATTGGCATCTCTTAAATCTGTCCTTTTCATCTGCAGTTGGGTTAGGACCGTTAGGTGCGCCTCTAAATAGGTATCTCGAAAGGGTGCTGCATCAGCCTTATTGATTGGTTGGTTGATTGATTGATTGACACACCCAATAGGCCAATAATATTACTCTAACTGAAAAAGTAAAAAAGCTAGGCTATAAACATCAATCTTGACTTATGAAGCTTTTAGGTTCTTCAAAAATCCTTAGGCCTATATAATCCTAATCACTTTAATCTAGATTTCTTGGGCCAATATAGCTAGATTCCTTGGGCCTAACCTAATCGAATTCTGAAGTCCTGACTGCGGTTTGTCAGTAAGTATCGATCTATCGAATAAACGAAAATAGATTAATTATTTAAAAAATGTTAAGTAACAGTTACATAACGAATGTAAACGTATATATAGGCCTAAGTTGTAGGCCTAATTGTATTTTGCCACCTTTAAAGATTGTTATACCTATTCACTCCGTCCTGATCGATCACATAATCGAGAGATCCCGCGCGCTGACGAATGCTATACGATTGAATCTATTCCTATTGTGAGTGTAACTAATCCTAGTATTGTTTGATTTATATTTACTCTAGTTACTCATGGGATGTCTGTTGTGTAATTGCCAGTTATGATTATTTTATGAGTGTACATTATTTTACTCTAACTACTTTGAGGATGTCTAATTGCTGTGTAATTGCTTGATATGTTTATTTTGAGAGTGTACATTGTTTTGAACGTTCATGTTATGATGTGCCCGCAGTGCGTTTGCAAGCGGTTCAATAATAGTAATAGTAATAGTACATACTTACTTACTTACTTAGCCGTGCTATTCTATATCAACCTATGTGGCCTCAAAATTAGGGTTTACTTGGTTTTTAGCGTTCCTTTGGATCTTCTCATAACAGCTTTATTTGTTATAAAAAGCATAAAACAGCATGAAAAAGAGCTCTAACTTGTTTATATAATTAATTTAGCTTGATTTCCGACTGAATAATACACAATTAGTAATATAATAGTAATATTAGTAAATTTTAAAAATATATTTTAAAAGCCAAAGCGCCAAAAGATCACCATTTTGATTTTTTTGTAAAAAAACAAAAATACAAATAACCAAAAAACTAACATGTTTGCAGGCCAGCCCTGCTCAAAATTGTCCATTTTCAATGAAGTGGTCGATGAGATCTTTGATCGTATTGCAGTTTATTAGGTCGTTGAATAATTATATTTTCAATGTAAAGATTCCTGTGGAGAGGAAAACAAATTTAATATCCTTTGCAAAAGTGAAACCTGGCGGCACCTTTTGCTAGGAGTACACCGAATTATGCCACACGAATTTCCATTTCTGTTGATTAGATAAGATTCTTTGCGGCGGTGTTAAATTTTGTTGTCTAACTACATAGATAGATACTAACGATAATAGAGCGTTTAACGATTCTGATTTCAGTAAACACCTTAACAGTTACGAATTTCGTGATTGCCGATGAACGTTTTAAAGGACAGAACTAACAGATGAGCAGAACGTTATATTAGTAGTTGTGTTACACTGCGTTCCAATTTGTGCTTGAACATGGACTATTGCGTTAGTCATTCAGTGGAACTTCATTCGAAGCTGGACCAAAATGATCATAAGCTGAGGTAATCGCACTTGTCATGTAGATCACTGCTGTATTGGTCGCTAACTGCCGCCCATTTGTTAAAAGTACGCCGATACGCCAGACTTAGAGATCGCATGCAGAAAATGTACTATAAAGTAATCATCTTCATATATATATATATATATATATATATATATTCTTTTTCATTGATCACCATATCAACATAATTTTATGCACATAATTTTGATAGTCATGTACATTGGCATAAAACGGAAAACCCAAAAGAACATATGTTTGCGCTACCAGGGTCGCCCTATGTACATCAATCATTAATACATTATAATAGTCGTGTGTTATCACATGCTGCAAAATGGTCAAGTTAAGTCAGAAATTCTTATTGTTCACCAAATCAGTTTATATTCGGAAGCAGCAGGGGCATGATATCTTACTAGTGATTATATATACTCTAGTTAACACATTTGTATAGTAACAAACAAAAGGTATGCCTCCTAAAGGAACAAAACGTTCTGCTTGAAGGGGCTGCCTCGTTGCACAAGGTAACTCTTAATGGAGTGATTGCAACAATTTTTACCAATTACAGTTCATTAAAATGTCTTTAAAAACTTGTTCAATTAAACTGTTTCACAGTAGAACAACCAATTTTCGCAAATTATAGCTCATTGAATTTAATTCTACTTTTATGCATTTCACACCATTGTGCAATTGCACGATTATAATATTATATTATACAGTCAAAATATCCATAAGCCTTCTGTGAATTAATAAAGTCAGTAATGCATGTGAAAATTGACAATGACAATAGAAACAGGCAGAACAGATCATACATTCAGAGGCAAGTGTTTTAACTCGTGTTTAAACTATTGTAAAAATGGGGAGTTTGTCAATTCTTTTGGCAATGAATTCCAGTAGCTAGGTCCATATATTGTTATGCTGTCTAAGGGTAGTACGAACACAGAGCTGATGATGGTTGTTGGACGAACGTGTTAAATAGTTGTGTAGCTGGGTCATTCCATGTGAACTCAACCAGTAAAATATCAATTTGCCACCACATCCCTTTGGATTTAAAAAAAAGTTTATACATTGTGTGGCACAGTGGCCGATCGGTTAGAGTGGTCAGCCCGTAACGTTCAGTGTGTGCTTAGCGCACGGGTTCGAGCCTCGTCCGGGGTGTCACTGTGTAGAGACCTTGACCAAGTCCTTCACCCACAATTGCTCTGCAGTACAACTGCAATTGTGCCGTCAAGGTGTGTGTACGCACTTCTGAGCAAAAGATATTGGAAGGTCAGTATCAAATTTCGGAAAATAAAAAAATAATGCAAAAATAAGAATAAAAGTGAAAATTTTAGCAAGATATTAATTATTTAATTTATTAAATAAAAAACGCACCGCGACAAAACGACACGACCCACCAACTTTGGACTGTTAAATCTCTTCCATGAAATGGCAGAGATTTGGAAAAAGAGGGCTAATTTTTTTTTAAATATAGTAAGTTTTCTGTGCTTTTTCCAAATATGCAAGAATCTAGGTGGTATTACAGGTGGTTTTAAATATAAAAAATGTTAAATATTGTCCAGAAGCCAATTTTTTCACAAGTTCCAGACATCATATCAGCAGGCAGAGATGATATATTGTAATACTTAAGCTGGTTTTATATTGAGGTACATGGGTGCTCATGAGACAAATAATAATTGCCTGATTAGTTTCATAATGTCTGGGTTTTCTAAGGACATGTTCCTTGCCACGATCGTGAAAAATGGGGTCTACGACTAACCCAAAAGTGAAAATGTATATCTAATGATTTTTCATGAAAATTTGTACATATATTGTGGACATATAGATCTATCATTGGTGAAAAATTCAGCTCCTTTTCTCGTAAATAATTTTTTAAGTTGACCAATTTTACAGTGTCAAGAGTTGCTATTTATTGGCCTCTTGCTGCATTGTGGCAACTTATCAATGACCAGCTACATACAAGGGCTTGATTACTAGCATAACTGATTTTATTAATACTATGCTGGCAGTTAAGTTATCTCATTTTTCAGCATATTTATGCCATTAATACCTGCAGAAGCATATGAAACAATATTACAAGTTTACACATTATACTTTGTGCTTTAATTATCTGCCGTTAACAACAATAAGCTGCAGACATACACAGAATCATGCATTGTTCTCCTTGCTCCTCTACAAATGTGTTCAAATAGTCCCAGTTTTTGTTTGGTTATGGCTTTCATGATATTATCTTTGATGTTTAGTCTTCTTCTTACTTTAATATTAGTTTGTTACTCTTTGTGTCCAGTTCAATTGCAATATCCTTCTTTAACAGTACATTTCAAACGCTAGTATTATTCTTATATCCTCTTTCTTTATAACCCAGGTCTCACAGGCATATAGTGCTGTACTAAATACGCATGTTTTCAGCATCGTCAGTATGGTATGGTATTTTATTGTCTTGCTTCTCCATATGGTGTTAAGGTATCGGACGTTTCATCGCAGTCCTATTCATCGCGCCCTGTTCAACACGGCCTATTCATCACAGTCACATTCATCACAGTACCAACTAACCGCTAGGATGTTTCATCGCGGTCCTGTTAATCACACACCCATTCAACGCCGTCAGAAATGACAAGAACTAGTATAAATCTGAAACCGATTATAGCAAGGTCTTTCTTACAGAAATCAGCACTGCAGTAATGCTGAAGTCAATGTAAATGTCCCATATGATTATCAATGTAATAAGTGGTTTAATGAATAATTAACTGGTAACTAAATCAGTTGAATTATGAGTGCGACAGATGTGCAATAGCTCGTAGATATGTCATAGTTTCAGCACGTCCATATATGCTCCAACAGCTCTTTTGATATGTTCATTCAGAAGCCTGTACAGTTTTCTTTGACGGATGATCAATTCCGGTCACTCCCTGGATTAACATGGCGATGAGTAGAACCGCTATGAAACCCCCCTAGAACTGATGTTAAAGCCTACCATCACTCCTTTTGCTTTATTAATTCTTCTCATTATTTTATTTTTCACTAATGATGACAAAATATGGCAGCTAGGACTTTTCCAAACATTTGCTTAAAATTAAAGCTATTACCAGTTCAACTTTTTTGAAGCTTATACTAGAGTGAAATATCTATAATTTGACACAGCAAGCATAGATAACTTACAAATATTGGCGGCATTTTATGCATGCATAGTCAGTTCATCCACGCTGGCCCACCCTGTATCTGCATGTGTACTATTTGCATAGGCAAATACTTTTGAATAGTTAAAATAATGGGATTTTCGGCTAAGGCGATTTCCAGTTGGTCCTTGTTAGACACAACTACTCTCTAGATTGTCTGGGTGCTAGACTCAGATACTCTCTCTGAACAACTCTCCTTACATGATGCACTCGTGTATAAGCTAACTGATTGTGGTGCGTAAAGTTTTCTTTAGCTCACAGGCTGCACTGATTTTTGATGTTTTAATTTTAGTTATCGTGACTGGCGACATGAACTAAAGAAGCTGAAGAGAAAAGCTCGAAGGAAAACACTTGCACAATGCCGAGATTCTTCACTTTCTGAAACAAATGGTAGAAGATCATTTCATGATAAATAATCTTTGGGTGTTTATTTTGATACTAGCTGTAAATCACGGGTCATAACCCGTGTCTTAACCACTGTTAAGACACTGGGATGAATTTAATGAAATGGTCAAGGCGAATTGTGTGTCACCTAAACTGCAAGTTTGCCTCGGCCAATGCTAAAATATGCCAAAAATACACTTTACCCGTTGAGATCCATTTAATTTTAATAACTGCAAATATACTTACATTACACGATGTATTTAATTTTAATAATTACAAATATACTAACGTAGACGTGAATATAAGCTTTTTGAAACTCGAATCATACATTTGTTTGTTGCGAAATCGTGTTTCAATGAAATCAGCACCCGGTGCAGTAAGGTTTACAGAAGATTTACGGAAAAACAGACAGACATTACATATTTAGGTAAACTTTATTTGCATACAACACTTCTGTCCAATCACACATGCCTTAAATCAGATGGACAGACAGACGTAGTTACGTGATTTAGGTAATTGTTAATTTAGGATGAAATCTTTATTTTAAGTCAATTGAAGAAAATGTTTTATGGTCGGTACAAATGTTGTAACTGTATAAAAACTAAGTGAAAACAGATCTGGTTGAATTATGTTTGGTAAACCATGCTCTCTAGTGCCATAGACATTTATAACCCTATAACATGAAATAAAAACGACAAGTGACAGTCCAGCATGCTAAGCACTAGTCGATCGCATAAACGCAACTATGTAATTTGTAAAAATGCCTTCTGCTGAAATAAGAAGCTTTGTATTTGATTCATTCAATGTTAAATCAACACTGTATCTTAGACCACATCAGGGTTTACTAACAATTTGGCACAGTTATTTCCAAAGCCAAATAATCAATCTTTACTCTAAAGTTAAAATGTTTTTTGCATCCAAACAAAGGCTCAGGAACAGAACACTGTGGCAATATAAAATTTGTTGCAAGCAGGGCTGTTAATATCACGATAGAGTATCGCAATACTTGGTATCGCCGATACTTTTGTCAATATGGCAGTGAGTATTGCATACATGTGTATCGTGTTACTTTTCATTAGCCTGTCAGTGATACTCGATACCAATACTTTTTTCCACTGAAAGTTATATTGTTTCTCAAGAAGTAGGAGAAGTTAATAGTTATGCTTTGAAAAGTTTAAGTAGCCTTTTTCGGCCATATTAAGCTTAGTGCGAACAGATGGAATAATTCATATATAGGGAAATGACCAAAGTGAGCCTATGTCCTTGTGCGATCAGTGGTAGTAGGGGCTTGCCTAATTAATTTTAGAGTGCTTGCAAAGTTAAAATGAGGCAACATGCGTCTCATAAAGCCTCTGTTGCTCAATTGCCCATCACACCACCTACCCGTAATACCCCTGTTGGAAAGTGTGTGGTGGACGACCGAACCCTCGCCAGTATATGCGAGTCCCAAAGGAGAAGATCTTGAAGGACGGATGGTGGAAGTCATCAATGCAAGGAGATGGTGTCTCAATAAAAACACCCAGGGGAAGGCAATGGCAAACCACCCTTGTTAATCTGCCAAGAAAACCATAATGATCAATATAGAACAATCGATAGTTGCAGATGGCGAGACCCCAGGCCGGATTGCAACTCAACAGTTACTGGGGAAGAGCGAGACGGTGAGTCGAGAGCCATCGGATCTAATGAAGCAACAGGACCAAAGCCGAAAGGATGTCCTGTGATGGATCGCATCAGAAGGCAAAAACTTAACCTAAGCTGTAAACAGAGAATGAGGGTAGCCATTCGGAACGTGAGAAGTATGCAGAGTGGGAAGATGAATATCATACAGGAAGAAATGAAGCGACTAGACATAGCAATAATAGGATTATGTGAGGCAAGATGGAAAGGTCAAGGACACTTTAATTGGAACGGATACAGTATAATAATGTCAGGCCAACAAGAGAGAGGAAGAAATGGGGTTGCAATCATGTGTGATAAGAAAAGTACAAATGCAATAATGGGATTGCACTGTGAGCGATAGAATATTGAGTGTAAGATTCCAGGGAGGAAAGGTAAACACCACGATTGTACAGGTGTGTGCTCCAACATCAACATCACCAGAAGAGGAACATGAAAGATTTTACACTGAGTTACAGAGTGCAATGGACAGAACTGCAAAAGGAGATGTATTAATGATCATAGGAGACTTTAATGCGAAAGTGGGAAAGCGCACGGGAGGAGAAGGGGACACGATGGGCAACTATGGCCTAAGGGAGCAAAATGATGCAGGTGAAAGACTGATAGAGTTCTGTGAAGGCAACAACATGAGAATTATGAACACATGGTTCGAACAACCAAAAAGAAGACTATACACATGGACGTCACCAGATGGGAAATACAGGAACCAGATTGACTACATATTGATAAATAAAAGATGGAAAAGCACAATCAGAGATGTAAGAACGAAACCAGGAGCGGATTGTGGAACTGATCACGAACTATTAATGGCAACATTACAAACGAAACTGAAGAAACTAAAAAAGGAGAAAGAATGACCACATATGACTGCAAAGGCATCACCCCGGAATACAGGATGGAAATAAAGAATAGGTTCGAAGTACTGGAGAGGGACGTGATGGAGGTAGAGGAGGACACAAACAACCTGTGGGAGAAGAAGGGAACGATATTGGAAGTTGCAGAGAAACACATCCTGAAGAGGAAGAAATTCACAACACCATGGCTATCGCTAGAAGCTATTAGTATAGCAGGAGAAAGGAAAGCTGCAAAAAGCGCGGGAAACAAAGATAAAGTAAGAGAAATGAACAGTGCCTTCCAAAAGCAAGCACGGAAAGATAAAGAAAAACATTTAAATGAAATGTGCAGGGAAATGGAGGAAGAAGGAAAGAAAGGGAGAACGAAAGAAATGTTCTCAAAAGTGAAGGCAATAACTAGAAAATTTACACCTAGAAAAAAAAATATGCAATAACATATGGAAATCCAGAGAGTGACCAGAGGAATGGAAGATATCAATATTTATCCCTTTATTTAAGAAAGGAGATGCAAGAGAGTGTGAAAATTACAGGACAATAGCATTGATATCACACACAAGCAAAATGCTACTCAAAATAATTCATAAAAGAATGGAGAATATAATTGAGAGAGAGCTTCCGGACAATCAGGCAGGATTTAGGAAATCCCGGGAACGCGAGATCATATTGCCAACATGAGGTGGATAATGGAAAGGCAAAGGCAATGTGGAAAAAAAATACACATATGTTTCATCGATTATAGCAAAGCATTTGACTGCATTAACCATGAACTGATGTGGAAAACTAATAGAAATGGGTATACTAAAACATTTGATACAACTACTAAAGGGATAATACAAAGACCAGGAAGCGATGATAAGAACAGAATTTGGAGACACAGACAAATTTAAAATCAAGAAAGGGGTGAGGCAGGGGTGCATCCTGTCCCCTTGTTCTTTTCAACCTGTATGCAGAAAGGATAATGAGGATGGCAGAAATGGAAGAGGCAACTGAAGGAGTAAAGATACCAGGACGGACATTGAATAATCTAAGATATGCGGATGACACAATACTACTGGCGGGGAAGAAAGCAAATCTGGAAAATCTGATGAGGAGACTGAAGAGAGAAAGTGAGAAGGCAGGCCTATACTTCAACTTAAAGAAGACAAAGATAATGACAACACCTGATTGGGACAGTTTCGAGATAGACGGAGAGGTGGTAACAAGCTTCACGTTCCTGGGATCATTAATAGAAAAAGAGGGAAAATGTGACTCGGAAATAAAGAGAAGGGTGGCGATAGGGAGAGCTGCAATGAACGGACTGGAAAAGATATGGAAAGACAAACATGTGAGCATAGACACAAAAAAGATTAGTGAGAGCAATGATCTTTCCTACAGTACTATATGGCTGTGAGACATGGACAATGACAAAGAACATGGAGAAGAAAATCAACGCATGCGAAATGTGGATGTGGAGGAAGATGCAGATAATATCATGGACGGAGAAGAAGACAACGAAGAATTGCGCAGGAAGATTGGAGTCGAGAATGATGAGATGTTACAACAAACAACGTTGAGAAGGAAGCTAGGGTTTTTCGGACATGTCAAATGGAATGGAAAAGGAAATGATGCTGGCATGTGGAGGAGGAAGGAAGAAAAGAGGGTGCCCAAGGAAAAAGTGGATGGATGTGATACATGAAAAAACTGAAATGAGCCTGGGGGAATTAAGAGATGCAACTTCGGACAGAAAAAACTGGAGAGGATTGGTCATGGCAGTCGCTAGATTTTCAAGAAATAACAGCAAAAGGTGACAAGGTGTGTGCAAAGTTAATCGATATTTTAAATGAATGGGACTGTACGATGTGAACGTATAATTCCTTTACTTAAAGCCATTAATTTTTGCATATTTTGGATTCTTATTCAGCAGAGGATGTCTTTTAAATGGTTGCCCATGGTTTATAAAATACTGAACTCTGTCGAACAACAATACTTAAGATTTGTGCTAAGTATTCCTCAGTCTCATTACTATTCAACCAGGTTATCTGTGTATCTTTCTCTGATCTTAAATGGAGTTAGAACTGTTCTTGGCAAACAAGGTGTCTTTTGGCTGCTGGCTTTAGACTGGAATACTCTCCCTATATGTGCTCAGTGAGGAATGTGGTATTTGGGTCGAGGCAGGGAAGAGCAGGCAGGCAGAAACTGTGCAGAAAATGTCTGGATGACATTAAAAAGTGGTGTAGCGAAGAGATCCACGTCTTGAGCAGGCAGGCAGAAACGCACGGAATGGAAACAGATTGTCTGCAAAGCATTGGCACTTTTTTACCTTCTCCTATGGGCATTGAGCCCATGGAGCGATGGATGGATATGCTCAATATGCTCAATCATTTGTGGATGTTAATCTGCACCAAAGCTAAGCCTTCGGTTGATGCTTTGTGAATCAGACATTGATTGGCACTATGGAAATTACTCATTAATTGTAATAATTAAAGCTATTACCAGTTCAACTTTTATTAATGTTAATTTCTTTTTAATTTGTGTCAGTTAAGAATTCAATTCCTGGCAAAGCTGGGTTGTAAGTCTAGTTTTACTAAAAAATGTAACTACATCTTGCCTTTTATTACAATCCAACTATAACTTGCAGTTGAAGCCTAGAAAGACATTGTAATTTCAGGGCTGTGAGTGCGAATGCGGTGTTTTTCTAACATCGAAATTCTGTTGCATATACTATAGTCACATTTTATCACACACCAAGATAATTCAGGTACTTTTATTTTGAATTCATAGTTGACAAATTTGAGGTAGATAATAGTCCAAAGTGTACTCTATCTAGTATCAAATTCTCAAAATTGTGCAGACTCCTGGGTTTTTGCCCCAGACACCGCTGGAAAAGCTTACGATGCTCCCTAGTCGTTTGAGCTTTTTTACCCACCCACCCAACCACGAAGCTCTGGCAGCACCACATATAGCTGTTAGTCTGAAAGATTAACTAAATATTCTACATTTTTCATATTTCTTGGACTAATTATCATTTTTCTATGGATAGACTTTACTGAAATGCACATCAATAAATGGATAATAATAATAATAATATAAAATATTAGATAAGTTAATGTCAATTAGAAACAGGGTCTAGGTAATGCATAAGCTTGTAGCTTTGTACTTGGCTCTTGTTGCACTGTTTCAGTAAATTTCTAAGATTTGTTGTACGATCAAATTAAAATTATGTGTATTTCTACTACAAGGATCTTCTGAAAATCAGAACGTTATAGGAGAAGAAGAGGAGAATGACGAAGATGAGCAACAGAGGTAACCATCATTATTATTCACTATCTGGGGTACCCGGCATTACCTGGATTGAGACAGGTTTTTGGCCCTGGAGAGCAGGAAGACGGCGGCCTGGGACACCCCTCTACTGGGTGTCCCAGGTGTTCCCAGAGCGAACGGCGAATGTTTCGAGTGAATAGGTGTAAGAGTGTGCAAATGCATAAACTGACAGACAGACACACACACAGAATCTAGATATACAGGTATCTTCAACTTTTCTTCCTCTTCCTATTCCTTTGTGTTCATCCTTGCTCATCTTCCTCCCTTCTTCTTCTTCTTCTTCTGATTCCTGGCATCATCTCTTCCCACCACTTCATTACATTTAATTTACCTTTCCTCAATCTAATCCCTCCTCCTCATCTCTAATTTCTGTTCTCTTTCTCCGTTTTCTCTTATTTCTTTTCACTCCCTTTTGTTCTCACTCACCTTTTCCCAACTTTCTCCCCTTCCTCCTACTTCTCACCCTATCCTAACCGCTTCCTCCTCCCACTCATCCTCCTTTTCACACTCCTCAGCCTCTTCTCCACTTTGTCATGCACTCATCGTCACACTTCTCCTTTCCCCATCTCCGTAATCCTTCCCTACGACTTACTTCTCCTCCTCCTCCTCTTCTTCAACAATCCTGCATTCCCTTTCCTAACCCTCGTCATCATCCTAACCCCTCTTCTTCCCCTGATAGCCCGAACCCTCTGCATTGCCACGAACTCGAATTTTGTTCCACTAAAGTTTTTTTGAGTGAATAGCTGTGAAAGTGTGGAAATGCATAAATGGAATTGTGTACAGACACTGATGCGTACAAAGTACATACCCACCTGACCGACTGCAAACGATTGCCAACTCTATACCTGCTCTCTGTATCTC
The DNA here is from genome assembly GCA_959347315.1 of Bimastos eiseni. Lineage (NCBI taxonomy): Eukaryota > Metazoa > Annelida > Clitellata > Crassiclitellata > Lumbricidae > Bimastos > Bimastos eiseni. Next base: position 16,513,361 of record OY365821.1, on the reverse strand, counting down.
CCAAACCGTTCATTTGTAAAAGAAATAGGTGCGGCAAACAGAAATCCCGTGCACGTGTACAGTATTTGTAACCTACGAATGCTGTACATGTACAGGACGCCTACTAATTGCGATTAGTAAAAGTCACTAATCGCCCAAGCCTATTCGTAGGTGGGGATCAACGTGTGTCGCTCGTGGCGGCTGAAGAGGAAACTTTCCTTGAGGAGGGGCCTGAAACAGGTTTTTGACCCTGGAGACTTGGAAGAGGGCATGCCAGGGTTTCACGAACCCCTCGACTGCGTGTATCAGGTGTTCCCGAGCCAACGGTGAAGGTTTCAAGTGAATAGCTCTAAAACTGTGCAAATGCATCGATTGATCGATCAATCCATAAACCTATTATATCAATCGATTGATTTATTCTGTGAATAACATTTGCAAAGATATATTGAGCAACAACCAATGGTTGTTTGAATTAACTGACACTGCATGCTCTTATGTTATAGTCCCATGGATGAGGGTTGGGTGCAGATGCTGCCAGCCATAAAACAAATCTAATCTGATATTTGAATCATTTTAACCCTTTTGCCCCTGAGCTCCCATAGTGAAAGTGAGCTAACCCTACAGTCCTGTGCAAGAATGCCCCTAACCCTGGGCAAAAAACAAACACTTCAGAATGCATGTAAACTGAAATTTGACTGTTTCTTATAAGAAGTCTGATATACAATTAAAAGTTACTGATATCTTTTATGGGGTTTTAGCCCCATAATTCCACTTTACTGTGGTAGTCAGCCCAACATGGGCTACCATCGCGAATGCACAAGAATGTGCCACACAATGAACAGTGAAACACAGTCTTGGTGTCCTTGTATGAATTGTCTGCCTTGCTGCGACTGGATTTGACCTCACAAACCTTGCAGTATTTTATCTAAAAAAATGATTAAGCACTGGAAAAGATAAAATGTATTACTCATGGTTGTTGTGTGCTTGAATGAGTGAGCAGGGAGGATGCACTGTTGCACAGTATTACAATTGGCTGTTGCCAGTTGAAAAGGCTTGAAGAAAGGGGGACTATAGGATGGGAATCACAGGATGGTGGGAATTAATTCTTGCCCCGGTAGCTTTTGCTAAAAGTCAGCAAATATCAGTTGTGTTAAATTAGAATTAAATAATTACTGAAACTGAAATTAAATAACTAAGATTAAGACTGAAATTAACTTACTAAAACTAAAATTCATTCATAAAAACTATAAAAAAATGGAAACTGATATTCAAATGCAGTTAAATATAAAACTTAAACTAAAATTGAGACAATGTTAAAACAATGTGGGTGTTTGTTGCAGCTTTAGCCAAGGTGTTCTGAAGCATTTGTAATTTGTGCAAACTTGTATATAATATTATGACACACCCTTTTATGAGAAAGAGTAATAGTAATGAAGACAACTAGAAATGGACAGAATTATCTATACAGAGAAAGCTTTTGGGAACCTTGAATCGCTTGTCATTTCAGAACATATTCTGAACACTTGCTCAAGAACTTTGACATCATTTGTAGAACAAGCGAAAGTAAAAACATGGGTTTTTCGGGACCCTCTTTTATTGGCTTTTGTTAAGTTTTGGTAGATGGTGCAATCGATCCATTTCCTGAAGAGATAATTTATGATGTAAGCTTGCCAGAGTGGAGCTCGTCAAGGAGGACTTGTTCGAATGGTTGAACAATATTTACTTTTTTGCATTTTTTCTCACAATTTTTTAGTTATGTCTGTAAAATTTGATACATTGCATTGTCATGCAAGCGTGATATGTGTGCAAAATTTCAGCTCTGTAGGTCGACGGGAACATACCGGGAAAAAAAGTTGAAAGAACTCCGACGAACCAACGATCATGACAAACTTTACACAAGCTAAGCTAAAAGAGGGTAAAAAAGTGAAAGACAAGAGATATATATGAATAGGGAAAATGACCAATGCTGATGAACAAATGCTTGTCTGTCATCATTTGTGATGCAGTATTACCAATTGGGTAGAGTGCATGCCTTGTAACTGGAAGAGTACGGTTCCATCTTCTCCTGAGATGGTTACTGTGTAAAAACTTTTAGCAAAGTGTTTCACTTGCAGTTGTTCAGTCCCATCAATTGATGTTTGGTCATGTGATAGTGCAGGTGAATATTGAAATTTTTGATGATTTACATAGCTGGCACTTAGTAAACTGTGCATAATTATAATAATAAATGCCACGAGTGTTCATTAGATGTCTCTGCTGCTGCTTCTTATTGAAATACTTCTGCTTCTGCTTCTGCTTAGACAGTTGCAGAATGAACTGTGGCTTGAGCGAGAGAAAACAGCTCAAACTTTGTTTCTTGCTAAGAAGGATCGAGAGGAAAAAGAAAGGCAGCAAAAGGAAGATGAACAGGTTAGGAATTGCTTTTCTGTTGCAATAATTAATTTAACCTTTTGCTATGAATATAATTATTCTTGTCCAACTAGGGTCACTCAATGTCATATGGACCAATACTGCAATTTACTTGTATCTATTTTAATTGTAATCAGACTTTTTAATTTATCTATAGCACAGATAAAGGAGTATCACAGATCAGAAGTGCTCTCCTTATGCACTCGTCAATACGATGTCATTGATGACCTAGACTATTACGTCACTTGGCAAATCACAGTAGAGTAAAAGAGTGACCATGCACACATATGAAGCCCAACCAAAAGTTGACAGATATTCAAAGCTTTAGACCAATATGCAGTGACAGACATAACATAGCAGAGAATGATGTGATTGAGGAGAATTGTGTCTGTGTGAGAAGCACTTCTTCCATTTTCATATTTTGTCCTTATATCCAAATTAACTTTTGCTTTCCATCTGTTACTACTTTGTCATATAATCTTACTGCATCCTTGTCATCATAACTTAATAAACAAATGTTATTACTATGATCTGGTGATGCTTGAGTGATCTCATTAGTTTAGTTTTTATATATTTTTATATAAAGTTTTAATCATAATTAGTTATCATTATTTCCTAAGGTTTCGTTTGTATTAACTAAAACTCTTGCCTTCGTTTTTTATTATTTTCAAAATTTTAGTTATTGTTTTAGCAGCTCGATATCTTACAATTCCATTTATTGTAAATTAGTTTCAAGTTTACTTTCAAGGATGTTTTCATTTGAAGTGTTCAAAAGATCGATTATATTTTCCGTGATTGTCTATTCTACTCTAGTTTAATTTTGCATATTCAGTGCAATGGTGATTTTAAAATGTTTTATGAATAGTGACTGATGTGTTTTGGTCCCTGATTGACAAATCATTATAATGCTTAGTTATTTATTAGCTGCCAATAATATGTACAGGGTGGGCCAGCATATAAGGTCTGACTTTGCAGGAAAGTAACTCTGCCAATATTTGGAAGTTATTTATACTTAATGCATCAAATCAAAGATATTTCACTCTAGTATTAGCTTAGAAAAAGTCGAACTGGTACTAGTTTTTAAGTTTAAGAAATGTTTGGAACAGCCCTAGCTGCCCTATTTTGTTGTCTTCAGTGAAGCAAAATGGTGCCGTTGGCGGACGATGGTCGAGTTTTTATCAGAATTTTGCGAACTGATGAGGGTTTTAATTCATTTAAAATGATTAAAGAGTTTCCTGGCAGAGGCTGGAATAAAACTACCTTAAATCATATGATACGAAAAATTGATGAAACAGGAGCTTCAAGTAGTAAACCACGCAAATCGGTACGCACGGCGTGCACACCCGCTAACATTGCTCATGTGTCCGAGTTAAGTTGCAGTCAAGACGATAACCCAGGTGCAACCAACTATCTCCAAGTTAATTATTAATATTGCTGTATAGTACAACAAGATAGGGTTTCATCTTTCGGATTTACTGTTAAGATTGTCATGACTTTTTCATTAGCTAGTAACAAAAAAAGATGACTTTTGTTATTTCACGATTTTTGCCATGAAGGTTAATGATGCAATAACCAATGTTTTTGAATCTTACTACTAGAGTGAAATACCATTAATTTGATGCATTAATAATAAATAACTTCCAAATATTGGCTGAGTTATTTGCCTGCAAAGTCGGACCATTTATGCTCGTGCACCCTGTGTATTGCTTGTTAATATGTGATACAAATGACATTTGAGGATAACTGCATTGTTTTCCTAGATGGGAAAGTGTATGCTTATGCTGAGTTATTTTGAATTGATGTTGCAGGGATAATGCAGAAACAGAAGAATGTAGGCTTAACTTGTACAAAGATTAAAACTGTTGAGAAATTTAATGGAGGTGATGAACAAGAAAGATTAAAGTGATTTCACACTACCAAAAATATGACTAACCTTCTGTTTTGCGCTGACTTGCAGCTTCCTGTTTGTGTGCTACAAGTTTTGCCAAGTACCGTTTGGATAGAGTTCTATGAATGATTTTGAAGGCTTGCTTTGCAGAGTTGTGCATAGGAATACCTTTCTAGACTTCTGTGAACTCTGACATCATTCAGGTCAACAAAGATTGCCTTTTGAGATTGTTATTGAATGCTAACTTTGGTAAATGCATACAATACATACATACATTCATCTTAAATGACTCCTAAGGATCAGAGATCAGTTCAAACTACATAAATGAAATTTAAAAACCTATAGAAAGTTTTCTTTTGGTAAACTTCTATCCTGTAAAGCAATTTTGTTGTTGTATTGTTTTCAGAGAAAAATAAAAGAGGAGTGGGAACAGCGACAGAGAAAGCAAAAGGAAGATGAGGAAAAGCAGAAAAATGACAAAGACAGAATAAAGGAAGAAATGAATCTACTGCAGAAAGTAAGTGTAAGTCATAATAATGATAATTATTGGCAGCTGTTGTAGCGTTGATGTCTAATGCACAAGGTATTAACCGATGGTGAAAAAACCAAGTCGTCATCATGTCAATACGAGAAAAGTCATTCCACTGGTTCCCTCTATCTGTTCTTTCCTCTCCCTCTATCTATCTTTCCTTACCCTATTGACCTTTGCATTCATTTTGAAACGGAAATCTTTAATTATTCAATCATTCAGTAGGTATGCTTGTTCAGTAGGAATGTGTATACAAAAATTGCCTTATGACAGAGGTTGGCAATCTTTTCAGTCCAGAGGGCCGCATGAAAATTATTTTTTTTCAGACGGTCGCATGAGAATGATCTAGGAATCTATAATAGAGAGACCATAAATTTAGCACATTTTTTACAAATTTGCATCAGTTAGCTGAGACCTATACTTTGATTTATTAATGTTGATGTAGGAGAAAGTTTGTTCACAGATGTAAGTTGATGCAAATAAAACAACAATTTTCGTAGCAAAATGTTGTATGTTTGGAAATTTATCATTTTGCAGTGATGTATAAAATTTTGTTAATTCCATATCTTTGACATTCTCTTTGAGAATGGTATCATTCTGCAAGTTTATTAATTCAAGATGCAGATCAGTAGAGGCTTTGTCAGTATCATAAATGGCATGGTGACTGGTGAGAGCTTTAAAAATCGCTACAGTGCCTTGAAAACCTTCCCTCAAAGATGACATTTGATGGCTGTATTTTTGTGCACATACTGAAGAAACCGTTTGTGTCTTCAGTGTTGGAAAATGAGCAAAATTCTGCTGTGTCAAAAGTCTAGAGAACAACATGAGCTTCACTTGAAGAGACTTGATTTCTGTAAAAAGTTGTTTTTTCTTGCTTTAAATTTCTCACCAAGTCATCAGCTTTGCATTGTAATTCATTTTCACTTAAATTCATTTCGAAATTGCCATGCTTCGTCTGAAAATGTCATTTGAGATTGTACTATTTGAAAACGGCCACCTACTCCCGACATATTAAGCACACTGCATTAGTTTTAATGTCAATAAAAAAATACTTTCACTCCAACTACGAAAATATACAGCATGATTTTTTGTAAATTTGCGTGATGTTCTTAATATTTCTTAATATTATGAATAGTAATTAATTGATATTGTTATAATAATTTGAAATTTTGACACTGGGATTATAAATTTGCAAAGGATTGTACAAATAATTGTGCACATTGAAAAATATATTCATCGAGCTGGTAGGTCTCACGAGCCACATTAAATGTTTCCGCGAGCCGTAGGTTGCCCACCCCTGCCTTATGAGATTGATATTGAAAATGCTAACTTTAGCAACTGTTGTAGTGTTGATGTCTAAATAATCTATTAGCTTTATAGATTTTGTACTCAATGACATTTTTTGAGCCTAGGTGAAAGATAATTGTTTGCTCATATCATCTGTAGCCAATCAAGATGGTAGTCTAGAGGAAGGCCATTTTGGATAGATCAAACAGGTGTTGAGTAGGTGGCTTGTTGAGGAATGACCCTGGATACTTTGATATGCCAGAAAATATAGAATTAGCCAGGATTGCAGAGACAATGTAATTGGGATCATCTTAGCTTCTTTATCCTGTATTCATTAAAGTTTCCAAAAAAGTAGCTATGCATTCTTGACATGTCACCCATCTGGCACAGTGTATCTTCTGGTCTCCATGACAGCTGTGGCAGGTTTAAAGTAAAGTTATGCTTTAAAGTAATGACTCAAATGGGAGATGTTAATGTTATGAGAAACATGAACAGTTTCTGGTTTCAAATCAGAATAACGTTTGTCCCTTGCCCACATTACAATGTGGCCTGTTAATAGTTATTGAACAAAATCATGTGGCAGCAGTGCTACTTACTGTTAGATTATAGAGTTTGTATTTTTTAGTTTCTAGCCAAATAAAGACTTGCATGATGTCAAATGTAGTATTTTACATCATTCGGCTGAGATTATTAACTTCTGTCACTTAATAGGATAAAAGATGTTCATTTAAGTAATGCTGTTCTAGGATATATTCTATTCATATTCATTGATAGAAATTAACAATGGAAATTTTGCAAACAAAAAGTCTTAATACATAATCTGATGTTTTCTGGAGTTTTGCTTCATAGACCGCAGTGCACATAATTTATGTACATCTTTAGTATTGTGTAAAGGCTCATAGGATGGGTGTAGTTCTTCTGTGAGGTGTCAGTGCCCAGTATAGCAATTTCAGATTTTATGTTTAAAAAAATTGTTTGTGAGCAAGACTTTAATGTACTAGAAGTGACTGGAAAACCAGTGAAACTCATAATTGAGTGTTAATTTCCTACAGATCCAATTTGTATAAAAAACAGTGCATTGCCAGCAATATATATTTTTTTTAAATATTTCAAACCAGATTAATGAAAATGATTGATAAGATTAGCTGATGTTATTTTCCTTCCTAGAAACCTACTGATGTTTGTCATAATCCACCTGCCCCTCCCGAATACAATGCAGACAGTCAGGAACTGAAAAACTGTCCGTTCTTTCAGAAAGTGGGAGCCTGCAGGTTTGGATTGAAGTATGTATCTTTTGTTTGATTTTGTTACTTATTGCACCTAATTGTAAATGAACAATAATATAGCATTAAGTCATGAAACTGTGAGCAAAGGACTTGACACTGACTCCCCGGACGAGGGTCGAACCCGCTCGTTCAGCACACACTGAACGTTACGGGCTGACCACTCTAACCTATCGGCCACTGTGTATGTATGTATACATTCACAGAAAAGCCCTATCTCTCTTAAGCAGTGCTTATAGGGTACCAAAAGGGAATATAAAAGCATACTAATACATGGCCAATCTGTGCAGAACCAGTTGTATCTAACTTATGAATGGATTTTTGCAGATAGGTCACATATAATGTATGCATATCTCAAGATGCTTGGTATGGCACTTGTAAGTATCTCGCAGAAAGTGCTAAACTCATGTAGCTATTGAGATAGATGATTGCTCTCTTGCTGCTGACCATCATGTTCAACATGTTTCCACCAGGGTACATAACCAGACATGTCAACAATTCCATCTCTTGATGAATGGTCAGTTAGAACAGTTAATCTACATGCAGTTTCAATTAGGGTGTTTAGGATTGGAAAGCAGAAGATCAGGTGAATTTGCTGTATGAATTCTTGAAGAGGTGAGATTTTAGTTTTGAGTAGAAAGCCTGAGAGGCGCTAGATAGAGGCAGATGATGGCGTGTGATTGACAATGCTGGCAGAGGAACCACGTGCCCTGCGACCTCCATTAACAATAATCAACTGTTGGCACTCTGAGCCCCCTCCGTCACCCTCATCTCCGAGTGCCTGTCCCAGCCACCTGGAAGGTCGGTGGAAGGCGCTTCCCTGCCCCTCGGAGTGCTGGCGTGGCGCCCTGGTTGGAATTTCGAATGTGGTCTCCAGGCATCAGTTTGTCATCATAACCTGTCAAGAGATTTGGATTAATGAAAAATAATGATAACAATTTCAGTTTAATTTCAAACTGACAAATCGATTACAAGTACAGTATGAACAAATGATAAGTTATTACAGGAATCGAATCTTAAGAAGAGCCAAATGCCTAGGTTACTTAGATCAATTCTCCTTCCCAGTAGCAGATGCCAAACTCCTTTTCTCCACTTTACACAACTGCAAGCACGTTCATCACCAACTCCTACCTCCACTCCCACCCCACTCCTTCCACTTAGAGCACACAACCATGTTCTCCCACCCAAAGACAACTCTCAATTTATCCACAGATACAAAAACATTTCCTGGTTTGTTATTATTCTAACTACTTGTATTGATCACTGTTACTCATGTACTCATGTAGGCATTTTTGTCAATTGTGTTATTTCTAGATAAACGAATCTATCTATTTATCTATCTATCTGTCTATCTATCTATCTATTTATCTATCTATCTATTTATCTACCTATCTATCTATCTATCTATTTATCTATTTTTCTATTTATCTATCTATTTATCTATCTATCTATTTATCTATCTATTTATCTATCTATTTATCTATCTATTTATCTATCTATCTATCTATTTATCTATCTATCTATTTATCTATCTATTTATCTATTTATTTATCTATCTATTTATCTATCTATCTTTCTGAAAGTTGACAATTTGTGCCATTTTCCGCAAAGAACGAAGTTCTAGGTAGAGCTTGAACTTTATGATTATCACTGTGTTTATTGATGAATACTGACTCAACTTATCAATAAACTTATATTTTTTATTTAGTTGCAAGAGAGCTCACACTGTTCCCGAGACCAGCACCACCCTTTTATTTCCTGGAATGTTTGCACATTTTGAGTTGGAACAGAGTTTTCGTGATGAATTTGACTCAGGTCTGTGGAATCAGTATCCTTTTTTAAGTAACCTGCCACACGCAGGGCTCAAACCGTATTTGTTATATTTAATTGTAGTTTATGTTGTTCTGGACGGCGTTGTTTTCATTCGTATATATTGATTTATACTAGTTATCAGAGGACATTACACCTCCCCAGACATTGCCCCCCTTAGGACATTACCTCCCATTCCATTACATAATTAATGTGCAATCTTTATAATATTAATAAATCGAAACTTATCAGAAATTCATTAAAATAGTATGTATGAAAATATGTAAATGTGTATATATGTATACATGTATATAATTATGTATGCATGTATGCATATTGGTATATAAGTATCTATATGTGCATGTAGGTATGTATATATGTATGTGTGCAAGTATGTAGGTATGTATTTATGTATGTATGTATACATGAATGTATGTATACATGAATGTATGTATGTATGCAGGTATGTATTTATGTATGTATGTATGCATGTATGTATATATGCATGTATGTATGTATGTATACATGTATATATATATGCATATATGTATGTATGTTTTTAAGTATGTAGATATGTATTTATGTATGTATTTATACATGTTTGTATGTATGTGTGCAAGTATGTAGGTATGTATTTATGTATGTTTTTAACATGTATGTATGTTTGTATGTATGTATATATGTATGTATATATATATATGCATGCATGTATGTATATATGCGCTATTTTGATATCCTGGGGTAATGTCGGGGGTGGTGGTAATATCCTGCTCCCAGTTATCACAACCCATTCAGTTTTTATCATTACCATAAGATTGTTTGACCAAGTTCTCGCCTATCTTTGCGTCCAAATGAATATGGATTAGATCAAGCTTCTGTTTTTTTTGGTGTGCTTCAGCTTCACCAACATTGCAGTTTTGTATTGCACAATATGAAACTTTTATAACAATACAATGTTAGTTAGCATTTTAATAGTAGTGATTTAGCTGATAATTGCCTCTATCCATTTCAAGAACTGTTGTAAAGAAAAATCATCATACGTCCAGTTAGCTATGTAACAAAAACTACCTTAAAATTGTGTACTATCTCGTGCCAATGATGATTTGACCAAATGTATGGAGCTCCTCTGCATCTTAATAATCAGACTTTTAATGGCGTTTCACTTGTATTAATTACGGTAACTAATTTGGTAGTCGACGATTGTCACGATGTATCTACACATAGGCCTACTAATACAGCATGATAATACATGGTAGTGACGTGCATCCTATTTAAAAGCACCATTTTAGTTTCCCTCCTTTTTTGCACTAGAAATAAGCATTACAGTATCACACAGAATCAATTGGTTTAATATTGCACTATCAGGTATTTATCGATAAGTTCGCGGTACAACTCTACCTATTTAATAGCGTATGATGTATACAGAGTGCTTACTACAACTGCAATTGGGTATTTAAGCAAACATAAACTATTTACACATACTATAGAAAATGAAATCAAACATCATGATAATACCTACCAAAATAATTATTTCAAGTGAATTAATTTTAAGTTAAACCAGAATCAAAACAAAGCACAAAAAATTGCATTTTAAAGCGTTTAAAGGTATGCCCAGGAAATTGTTAAAATTGTAAACAGGAAATTGTTAAAAATGGATTTACAAATAATAAGTAAGATATTGAACCAATCCATTCTGTGTGTCAAATCAATTCGTCAGGTGGCAGCTAATGGTGCTAGTTTTGGTTCACAACGTATTGTGATCTTCGATTAAACAAAGAAGGTCCGTGGTACATGGAATTTGCAGGTATGCAATTGGCAGACAAACAGGCAAAATAGCATAAGCTGGAAATTTTTTTTTATTTAATGAAACCTTCAACCTACCCCCACCCTACACAATATAATGCTAACAAAACTGGAACCCACCCACCTACCCCTTGAGCGTTATATAATATGTGAGCGGCCCCTTAATCGCAAAAGGACACTAATTAATTTTATTTCGCCATTACTTTTGCACCTATCGAATGAAATAAATTTTGTAGTAATAATAATGTCTAAATTCTTTTTTGAGCCATGTCTATCAGGGCCGGTTCCTGGCATAGGCGACATACGAAGCCGCCTAAGGCGCCAAATATTAGGAGCGCCAAATTTTAGGGGTGCCGAATTTTATGGATACTCCAGTAATGTTTTCAGAAATAAAATTTCATGATGATGCAAAAGAAATTTATAAATTAGTTATTAAATACTAGTTTTTTGCTAATTCCAATTCCAACAATGATATTCAATCTCTTAGCACCTCATTGAATCTCCTGCTCTTTCCCTATTAATTTTCCTTTGCCAGAATCATTTTTTGACCAAAAAAATTATTATGTACCCCTTGCAGTGTGTACCTGACCCCATATTTTCTCACATCTTTGGGTCTCAGTGATTGAAATGGGATATCCTATACACATCATCAACTTGTTGACAAATTTATATGGCAAACAAAAAGCAAAAGTGAGAGTAGCGGGAGGGATGTCAAATGAGTTCAGAGTAAGAAAAGGGGTGTGTAATGTCACCGTACTTATTTAACATCATGGCAGAAATGGTGATGAGAGAGGTACTGGATGGCTGGGAAGGAGGGGTACAAATAGGAGGAAGAAAATTAACGAACTTGAGATATGCGGATGATATTGTAATGTTAGCAGAATCTGAAAAAGAGCTACAAGAAATCATCAATCGTCTGGATAAGATCGGAAGTGAGAAAAGTTTAATGATTGACATGGATAAAACCAAGACCATGGCATTAAATGGTAAAACATGCAACATCGTTTTGAAAGAGAGCAGAGCAGGTGGATACGTTTCAATACTTGGGATCATTGATAACAGAAGATGCAGAGTGTAGCAGAGAGATAAGAGGAAGGATGGCAAGGGGACAAAGTGTTCAGATAAGGATGAAGAAAATATGGAGCATAAAGTTAGACTAATGAAAGCATTGGTATGGCCGGTGATTACACATGGCTGCGAAAGGTGGACCATGAAGAAAAGAGATGAAGAAAGAATTGAAGCTTTTGAGATTAAATGCATAAGACAGATTCTAAGGGTATCATGGACTCAAAACAAAAACAAACGAGTGGGTATTGGAGAAAGCAAACATGGAACGAGAGCTACTTAATGTGATAAAAAGGAGAAAATTAACATACTTTAGACATGTGATGAGAAAAGAGGGAAACTGTCTAGAAAAGATCCCAGTATCTGGGGTAGTGCAAGGTGCTACACCGGGAGCAAGAAAACGAGGAAGACCACAGACACAATGGGTAGACAATGTGGAAAAATGGACTGGTAGACCACTTGACAGTTTACTAAAGAAGACGAGAGACAGGAAGAGTTGGAGTAGACTTGTCCATGAAGCGACCAACCCTCGGATCGAGGATGGTTAAGACAAGACTGCTTATGCAATGGGGATGGGGCGCTCTTATACAGATGACTGCCTATGGCGCCAAATTATCTGAGGACTGTTCTGGTGTCTATAAACATTAGGTGCCATTCGATCATTTCGATGGTACTTCGGTATATTGCATATGTTAGTTTTAAGTTGAGAGAAAGCCAAAAGGCATTGTGCCAGGTTTAGACAAGGGCAAGAAGAATTTTGTAGAATGCAACTTTACAGCAATGATTTTTTATTTATTTTTTACCGAAAATGCCGCCCCTAGGACAAGTGCCGCCTGGGGCAGTTCGCCCCACTCGCCCCTCCATTGCTATGCCACCGATGCCACGGATCGATCCATAGTTAACCATTTTGAACCCTTTAGTGTCTGAGCAGCTTTACACAGTTTAATAACCATCTGTTACTTTAATTTAGCATTTCAGGTAAGACTAGCTGAAAGTCTTTCTTGGATGAGCTCATGTCATGCACAATTGTTGGATTACTTGATACAATACAATAGCCTATTGTTAGGGTTGTAATTTTTCGCTCTCGAAAATTGAAAAATTAGCGGCCAAAAACACAGAATTTGCACCGTATTCGCGGTCTAGTCTGTAACACAATAAATAAGTGAATAGCAGACAATAATCAAGAATCATTGATGCCAATATTGGCAGGTGCTGTTGCTGCAGTGTCTGCTTTGCAAACACAGTTGAAAGAGCAGGTTGCAATTTTTCCCTTTTTGCCTTTCCACTCTAGGTATTCAGGTGCTTAGTGCAACTGTCCCTCAGATTAAATTCGACGAGCACATATTGCATCTTCTGCAAAATAGTAGATCAACGCTCATCTTAAATGCAACCAGGCATAAAGTGAACGTCTTCCTCTATAATCACCGAATGTTTTTGCACACGAAATCGTAACTAAGGTTCAGGGCCTTTGCCATTTCCTTTACCTACATAAAAAAACGAGCATCACAAAACAACTGTCAAATTCGCGGTAAAACGTTAAAATTCGCAATATTCTTCTGTCATTGCTTCCTTCATCAGACTTATTGCCTAAACTTCTAAAGGAATTATTTCAGCATGGTACCAGTCCGCGAATGCCGAAAACACTACTATACTGTTAATTTCAGATGGCCACGATGCAACAGATACTCATGATAAAGCTTGTCTAATTGCTTATTTGGGCACACAATGTGGACAATTACTGCAAATGGTTCACAGCTTCTCTGTAAGTCAACCCATCTGGTGATAGTGTCGCCGTAAAGTACTAGCGCCAGAAAAGAACGTTGTTTTTTTCCAATTTTAAGCTACAAAAACACAATCAGATATCAAATTTTTCCAGCAGCCTTTGATTAGCACCTCCCAGACAAGGTGTCCTGCAAATTTCATCAATTTATCTGCAATAATAGTGGAATTGCTGCCTTCTGAATATTGCAGCAAATTAAGATGCGAAAAACACCCCAGACGTCTTTAAAATTCCGTAAAAATAAAATTAATAAGATTATTGTGTTAAAATTTTGCACATCTTGTTCTAATACATTAATGCACATTGTGTGAAAATTTTATAAAAATCTGAGATGGTCGTACGGGAAGCTTCTGTCAAATTGACACGAAATGACCCAGCATCTAGAAGGAAAGTAGATTCTGTGATCACTAACTTCTCTCACTTTGTTATCTACACATCTGTGTTTTGTTAATCAAAGGCTTAACCTTTCTGAACATGTTTATCTGCTATGTCATACTTTCTTCATTGAGTTGCTGCACCAAATATGGATCAGTTCTCATTCTCACCTAATGCTACACTTTCTCTTGCTCATGTGTTTGTTAGTATAAGATTGACTACTCTGTGAGCCTTTATATGCCTTTATTTCTGGGGTGCTTAACTTAAGCTTAACTTAAACTGCAAGCTGACCTTATTGTGTTTCATGCACAATGTACTTCACAAGCTGCCTATGTAGAATTTGAGATTTTTATTTGGGCGGGGCAGTGCCAATTGGGAATGACATGTGCTATAACTAATTGCAAACTGAACTGAATTGTTCAACACTGAAGTCTGGTTATAATGGGCCTAGTTGGCTGAGGGTGAGAAATAAACATATACGATGTTTGTATGCGTTTTTGAGCATCAAGCATGATAGAAAGTTCTTGTTGTCCTTGACTGGGTGGGCAAATGGGTTGGGCCTGAGTTGCAGGCTCTCCTGTCGTTTCTGGCACATCGGAGGACGTAGGACGTGTTGAGGGACGTTTTTATGGTCTTGAAGAGCACGTCATAAGCTCGGTTGGCCATGCTGTGGCCTTTGGGAGGAGAAATCCAGCCCCCACTTAAGACACTGAGGGAAGAGTTCCATACGGTCGCTCTCTCCTATATTCAGGTACTCCACTAGACCGGTGATGCGGACATACATTAGTCATGCCAATCGTTATCTATCACATTACCTCAGTCCACATCCACGTAGAGTTTTCAGGGCATATATCAATGAGGAGCAGGAGCTTAGGATCTGGTCAATGTGTTTCGTTAAGTACTGTCAATTCCTGGAAAGCCTTCCTTCCCTTAGATCGACACATTGGCTTAGCTATGGATGCTGCATACATCCCTGTCAGCACTTATAAACTGTTCTTTTTGGCCATGGTTGGTGCTTCTGCTTAGTTGTCTACAGAGGTGCTATATAAATGCTGTGAATGAATGAGTGGTGTACAGATGTGGAGAAGACAGAAAGTCAATAGGTAGAGTCTGAGAGTCTATTTTTTCTCAGCTGATGTTTATTGCAGCTGAGAAATACAGTGAGTCATTAATGCACACCCAGAAAATAGGCCTTTCTGCTTAACACAAATTGGTTTCCAAAGCCATGTACTCAATATGTTAAACACATAGGATTACCTAATTAATATTCATAATGCCTGTGCTGAAGAGACTTTATTTATGATACATAACTTGGACAACCCAGATCGTTTTAAGTCTGACCATTGAAATAGCATACGATGATATGTTTAGGAAGGTCAGTGTATAAAAACAGTGCCATCTCACAGCTAATGTGAGAATTATAAGTACCGTATATACTCGCGTACAAGTCGATTCGCGTATAAGTCGAAGTGTAATTTTTTGACAGAAATAGTGTCCAAAATCGACGACTTGCATATAAGTCGAATCCATAAACTCAAAACGAGTGATGACGAAATTTAGTAGTGATTAGAAAATTTTTCCTAATATACAAAATCTAACAAACTTGTGTTTGAAACTCATACAAAATAATATAAACAACCAACATGTGAATACAAATGGATGACTTTGGCTCACTGCCACAGGTTTGTGTTAGAAATTTAGTTAGTTAGCCATTCGAATTTCCATGCAGTTCAGCATACTCAACAACTTTCAACTTGAAACCAGTTTTGTAGGAGATTTGCCTTTTCTGCAATTATAATGGATTACTGGATTATAATCGCTCACTGTGAAAGTATCTAAGTGTTCTACTGCACTAACCTCAAAACATAACAGTTTTGTAATAGAATACTATGGTACAAGTATATAATAAACTTATTTAAAAAAATTACTTTTTGATTTTAATTGTGTGTAGTCAGTAATTTGTGGAAGGGTGATTTATTGTGAAATAGGTGTTAAAATAACAAGACAAGTAAGGGTTTAAGTTTTGAGTCCGTTTATATAACGCATGCGCATTTGGTCGTCCGAAAATCTTCGGTTTATTTCACATCTCGCGTATAAATCATAAACCATTTTCGTTGTCCTGAATTAGCATTAAATTTCTCGACTTATACGCGAGTATATATGGTAAGTTTTACACCTGGCCAGAGAGCTGGAGAGGATTTGAGAGTGGGCACATTTGCAAGTGCAATGTAACTTCAAAGACAGACTTTAGCGAATCTCTACTATTGTGAGATTGCTATGCTGAATTTAGTACAGGGCAGTAAACAACCACTTCAGCTAAAGACTAAAGAGTTCTGCAGTTGTTTAAGTTGAGTCATGCTGAATGAGATCAAATTTCATACAGTGCTCGTACAGTGTGCAAGTGGCCGAGGTAGCGTTATGTACAGTGATGAAACTTGGGACATCTATTGCCTTCATGGCTTGTAGCCAATAGTGTGTGTGATATGTGCATTTTCCAAGTATGGAATATACCAAACTTGTGTGCACTGTGCAGATGCTCTGCCTGTGATAAAGTAGGTTTTTAAAATTGTGCCAAAAAATTTCCAGATTTGACTTTGGAGTATGAAGAAGGTGATATCTATGATGAATTCAAACTCTTCTATGAGGATGTTTTTCCTGAGTTTCGAGCAGCTGGTCACGTGATTCAGTTTGTTGTGTGCTGCAACTATGAGCCTCATCTTCGAGGCAACGTCTATGCTCAATACGCCAGGTATGATGCCTAAATTCCTATAATTGATATGTTAATATTGACATTTGGCTTAGCAACAATGTTTAGGGGGTTGTTGGATGTTGAGCGACATGTTCCAATTGTAGGTGTTAATTAAATGCCTTAAAGACAATTTATTTAATAAATGACTTTTCTCCATCATAAGAAGCTTATAAGAACTTATAAGAGCCTATAGCCTGCTTGCTGTCTTGTCTGCTTTCAGCTCGTTTATGTTAACTCAATTTTTTAGGTATCTCAGATCTTGAACTTCAACATATTCAAAATTCTTTGGCTTATGCTGCATTATTTTTCTCGAGTGATCTTCTCAAACCTAGTCAGTCAGCTTCTTTGGTTGTTGCAGAATTTTGTATTAGATTTTAACTGACCTGTCTGACCAATAAACCTTACGATGAGCATGGGAAGCGTCAACCACATTTGAACCATCTTCGTGTTTATGTCGGAGTACCAACCTTCAGCAATCAGTTTTCTCCTTACATCTCCCAGCAAGTAAAAGTCTATGGGGGGACAAGGGTTTTTTCTTGCCATGTGAAACCGCGAGTAATTATGATGGACTATTGCTGAGACAGCCTTAAATATTTTATAAATAAACATGAATACATAATACCTGTTGGCCAACACTTCCTTTTATTCAGTTTACAAATTTTTTTACATGTAGCTTATGATTATTATTTATTATAATATATTTGTTTAATTTCAAACTGACAAACCTCAGTATAATTAAAAAGAAGTGTGGACGAATTATGACAAGTTGTTATTGGAGTCGAATTTAACTCTCGGCAGCCATGCAAGGCACCCATTATGTTGTACATCTAATTTAATCAACTTGGGAGTCAGATTCGGCTTCTCAGCTCTTTGCTCCAGTGTGTTATCAAATACTCTACCCCCCTAATGATCTCATTTTTAAAATCAAAATAATGCAAAATGCAAAATTTTAGAATTGCATTCCTTAAGTTCTCTACCAATGGGCAGGTTCTAGCATCCAACATCATCATCACTACTCTCAATGCTGGACTTAACTCTTTCATTCTCTGTGGTATCTAGTCCAACAGCATTCATATAAGCTTTCTTCTCATTCTCACTTGTTGTCCATTCTTTCTTCCATGTTAGTTTCCAGCATGGAATCCCTCTGAGTATGTAGCCAATCCACTTCCTCTGTTCAATTGGTAATGTATTACCCAATTACTGCTGCCATCTACTAAATGCTGGTTCAATTACTCAGCTTTTAGCCTTAAAAATTGCATAAAAATTCTTAGCTACACTGAATGGACAATTTTGGACTGAATAATAGAGATAAGAGCCAGATATATGATATGATATTCATTTATTTAGAAATCTTCAATACAATCTGACTAAGATGCAGAACTGCTAACAGAGGTGACTGTGTTCAGTAAATTTAGCTAGAATAATATTAATAACAAACTAGTAAATTTTTTATTTAATGATCTGTGGATAAATTGAAAGTTGTCTTTGGGTAGGAGAACATGGTTGTGTGTGCTAGGTCTTAATTGATGAATGAAGTAGGGTCAGAGTGGAGGTAGGAGTTGGCAAAGAACATGCTTGGGGTTGTGTAAAATAACTTAGGCATTTGTTTCTTCTTAGGAGTCTTTCCAGGTGCTATTTATCTGAGGCCAGGGTTAAACCCCATCAGAAACACAGCATTAATTCTTTATGTTTGGTTTTCTTCTGCAGACTTTGCAAGAATGCATGTGTATTTGTACTTAGCAAAGAGAAATGCTAATTTAATGATGTTCTGAGATTTGCCAAAGTCTACAGATTTATGTAGATTTATGCAGATTTATGCAAAGGTAGACATGTACATTGCTGCCGTACCTGGCTGAAGGAGTCGTTAAACATGCACAGTATTTAATGCCCACGATTTAATGAGGTTTGGTTGAATTTGAATATGATAGATAGTCCACTATGGTTTAATCTGGTGTTATATATGTGATGTTCAGGTCTTTTGGAATCAAGGAGCAGATAAACATTATCTGCTCCTTGCAGACGGGTCTGTACTGAAATTTATAGAATGTAATTAAGTAATCCAAGTGAAATGAGTTCAAATGACATGAGATAGTTTTTACTCTGTATAAATATATGTAATAGAATTAAGATTGTTGATGTCAGTTCTTCTCATTTCAGTCATGATATCAATGTTCTTCAGAGATAACAGTAGAAACACAGAAATTAACTAAATTCAGTTTTTGTTAAATTAGCAAAGATGAAGCACTTTCAGCTTATGAGAAATTCAATGGGCGATGGTACAATAAAAGGCAACTATCTTGTCAGTTTACAAGTGTTGACAACTGGAAGTCTGCAATTTGTGGTATGAAACGACATTCTCTTCAGAGCAAATCAATGTAGTTATTAAAATATTTTAATGCAGAACATCAGCTTAAAAATGTCTTATGTTGATCAAAACCAATTTATGTGGTTGTGTGAGCAGACCAGTCCTTCTCAACCTGAATGCCGTTGCATACTTGTGTTCCGCGAGCATATTAGACGAGTGCCATGGCCAAATGTCGGTAATTAGACGTTTTAAATGACAATATTATCACTCGATCATAATATGCAGCATCCCATACTGTGATAAATTGGTGCAGGCAAGTATATTTCTTGCCAGGCTGATATAGCTTTATGTGAACCTGCATATGCCCTAGACCACCCTGTGTTGTGTCTACTCTATCTGATGAACTAACTTACTTTATATAATATAACATCATCGTTAATTAGCTTCATGATTGCGCTTCTTTGCATCATTTTCATAAGTTGTCATCAACTATGTGTAATTGCTAATTTTTTTTAACGATAAAATTACATCTTTATTGCAGTAGTTATAGTCAAATTGAATTCTAGTTAATGAATCTGTTAGGTTAGGTGCCAAAGCTGCCTGCATACTGTTGCTGCTCTACTTAGGCTACCTGTGTGAAATGACAATTTCAGGAATGACACAAATCAAACAAAACAATAAACTGTGTTTACAGTAAGTGGAATATGGATTACGAGTGTGCTTGTCAACTGCTGTTGAAGCTCATAATCATACTGACACAGTTTCACAGTTCTATTAAAAAAATGTTGTCCATATAAGTGAGGAATCTGTTTCATCAAAATAGCTTGATATATACATATGCATATATTTATATGCTTTCTTGTATTCTTATTTTTCTAGAAGAGGTAAATATTTTATTATGATTGTATTTTATTGCTATATAGCAGTTCTATACAAGTTTATGCATGTTTGATTGTCAGATGTAATAAAGGCTACTTGCCTACTTTCATTTGTTCAAAGGTCAATCAATTTGTGGTTTGTACATTGACCTTTCTTAGTGCATTTAATGGTTTTACTATTTTCAGGCTTATTTCGTTACAAGAAATGCCCTAAAGGAAAGAACTGTAATTTTCTGCATGTCTTTCAAAACCCAACGAATAAATATTCAGAAAATTTGTCACACTTACGTAGATCAAGAAGAAGTGATTCGGTTCATGATCATTCACAGAAACAAAAGAACAGTCAGAAGTCTTCATCTTCAAGCAGAAAATCATATACAAGCAGTAGACATTCAAGTCATCGATCAGCTTCAAAATCACCCACGTATTCTCACCAGAGAAGCCAAAAGAGGTGCCCAGAGAACATTAACACACGTGCTCATACAAATTCACCTCACATTTCTGGGTCTTCTTCGCGGAAGTGCGATCGTTCGCGAAGTTCCACGTCAACTTATCATCAGGACAGTTCACGATCCAGTTCTGAATGTGACGAGTATGACTGTGAATCAAGTCGCAACAAATACCGCAAGTATTCTTCACATGGACGCACTCGAAGAAGAGAAAGTTCAAATACTGATTCTGTTTGCCATGATAAGAGTTTAAAAAGTGAGAGTGAATTAGAAAACTCACGAATCAAAACTGGTAATTGTTTAAAAGAATCAGATCTAACTTCTCTTTCCTCAAAGCTTTTGGAAGATGGTTGTGCAACATACCAAAATGAAGATGGTTGCACAGAGAGAAGAAGTAGAAGGTAAGTTTTGCTATTATCACCTTGCATTTTTAGTTGTCTGATCAGCCATCATATTGCACATCCTCAAACTCAGATTTACCAATTTTTTTTAAAATTTACTCTTTGGCATCTATGTTGTTTTTGACCATTTTGATTATAATTACTTTATGTAAATAAAAACAACTAATATATTCAGTATTGTATATCGTTTTGTTCATATTTTATTTGTTGATAGTATGATGAAAAGTTTATCAATTAATGCACTTAGCCTCAAAGCTTATATGTACCGTATATACTCGCGTATAAGTCGAGAAATTTAATGCTAATTTAGGACGACAAAAACGGTACTCGACTTATACGCGAGACGCGAAATATACCGAAGATTTTCAGACCAAATACGCACGCGTTCTGAAAATGAACTCAAAACTTAAACCTTTAGTTGTCTTGTTATTTTAACACCTATTTCCCAATAAATCACAGTTCTACACTTTATTAAAATCGAAAAATCATTTTTTTAAATAAGTTTATTATATACTTGTACCATAGCATTCTATTAGAAACCTTATGTTTTGAGTTTATTGCAGTAGAATACTTACAGATACTTACCACATTGAGCGATTTGAAGAAAAAGCCTCCTATAAAACTGGTTTCAAGTTGAATGTTGTTGAGTATGCTGAACTGCATATAAATTTGAATGCCATGCAAGAGATGCCACCCTTACTTACTATATTTCTTACTCAAACCGGAGGTAGTGAACGGAAGTCATCCATTTGTATTCACATGTTGGTTGTTTATATTATTTTGTTTAATTTTCATACACAAGTTTATTAGATTTTGTTTATTAGGGAAAATTTTCTAATCACTACTAAATTTCGTCATCACTTGTTTTGAGTTTATGGATTCGACTTATATGCGAGTCGTCGATTTTGGACGCTATTTTGGTAAAAAAATTGCACTTCGACTTATACGCAAATCAACTTATACACGAGTATATACGGTATATTAAAAGTTTTATGAAAATTATAATTAAATTATGAAATTAAAAATTAATAAAGAAATTCCATAAACAGAAATAAGTATAACGAAAGACATCAAAATGTACGTGTAGCCACTCGTACGTCAAACATGTAGGAACTAATGAAAGCCTACAAAATTAAAGAATTTAGTCCAATAACTGAATTTATATTATTTCTTGTCAATGATAACAACGGCCCTCAAAACATTTGAACTTCGCCGTGGCTGAATTCCAATCTCTCATCTCCGCATCGCCAAACGTATTAAGTAAGTAAGTTAGAATATTCTTTATTAGACTACCAGCAACAGTAGGTTACAAAACGTATAAATAATAGCATTAGTTTTAAACAAGGTCATATAGCATTCACATAATGAAAGTACTCTTGGCAAATACACCAACTCTAGCCATCAACAGTAGCTGTAAACAGACCAAATGGGTCAGCAATAGGACTCTAACAAATCAGTCTTTTTTGATTTGTTTCAAGATTTCTATATTTGATACCTTACAACATTAGCCATTGAGCATGGTTGAGGAATTATTACATTTTACACACACAAAAAAGTGGTCCAGGTTGAGGTCATACACATCTCGCTATAAATAGGTGACACTGATCGAGTCTCACTGACTGTGTCTTCAAATCGAAAACCTCTACATATTTGTTTCAAGAAACTTTAAAATGAACAGTGTAAATTAGTTTTTGGGGACATGGTTGATGAATAAAAGCACATTTGCCAACAGAGAAAAGGTCAAAAACTAAAATGCCTGAAATATAAATGGTAACCAAAACATCAGCAAATTTGTGCTACTGACATTATGAAACTATGCAAGGGCTTTTTCAACATCAATAATGTTTCTTCTATCTAGCAGATATTATACATAGAACTATAATATATACGGTAGCTTAATATAGGTTAGAGGACGTGTTTTTCTGTATGCGGTCGAAAACAACCGCATCTGCGGTAAAGGAGTTAAGTGTGCTTTATAGTGAAGTTTTTAATATTGCTGTGTTGTTAACAATCGTTTTTGCAAACTAGTGTTAAGAACTTTGAAAATGTCTGATATGTAAGTAACACGCCTTTAGTGCTCTTAGCAGCAAAACTATTCATTCCTCTCTTCACTGTAGCTTGGTATGTAGGATATCACAATGAGTCTGTTCAGGATAAGTGACTGGACTGCACTGACTGTTTCTTAGATTTGATTCTGCTGGCTTATCTTTTGGCTTGCCAAGATAAAGACTGGTAAAATACATCATCTATCCTGAATAATGATCTTATTTCCCAACGACACTAACTATTCTTCTCTCATAAATTCTTAGAATCTTTATATAAAATAACTGATTAAATTATGTGGTGGATTGGTTTAGAATAAATAAACTCTCCCTGGGGCGCTGTGGCATAGAGGAATGTTCGGTACCTTGCATTCTGAAGATCTCATGTTTGAACCCACCCCAAGTCACTGCATAGCAACCTTGGACAAGTTGCTGACCCACAATCGTCTGTGAGGAAGGCAACGGGAAACCACCTCACTCATCTCATCCCTGGGTGGCGTAAAGTAAAATGGACCTGCCTTAGAGCAGAGAACTCGTCATCGTCATCAAACTCTCCCTAAACATTCAGAAAACCAATTTTATCCTATTCAGGTCGCACAGGAAATCTATTCCAATTACCTATTGTATTGTATTTTTAGATTTATATAGCGCCTCTCAAAGAAAAACTATTCAGATGCACTCTGCACTGGCCTATTGTGATATTAAATGTCAGTTCTAACGAACAATGTCACAACAATTAGTAAAACAGTGGACAGTAAGCTGAAAGAGTCACCAGTGATAGGTCGTCGTGTCAATGTGAACAGACACAAAGTCACATGCGTGGAACCAACCAACGGATTCCCGTTGACAGCTGACAGATGGCATGGTCTTCAGAGTTTCTGGGCTGGTTGCATCGATAGGGTAGAGTTGACTGTTGACAGCACTCGCAGACATGGTGCTGATGTCGACAAGTAGTCCCTCACTGGTGATAGATGACGCATGCCCGGATATTCGTTGAGGCACAAGGAGGACATAGAAAAGGCATTCGTCATTTGTTGGTCAGTAGATTGAATAGCCGCCTATGACTACCGGTCACTTGACAACGGCCACATGTTTTTGTCTTGGTAAAAGGTGGATGCCTTTTTACAGAGTCAAGTATCCTTGATTATATGGCTCTTATTCTGTGAGATGGTCTTGCACATTATGATGACAAAGTCAACCAGCTGAAACTCCATACTATCTGACTCTACTAGCTTTGCTGCACAACCCTGTACAATCATGTATGAGCCTGGCAACTGAAAGTGTCTAAATATATGAATACGGTGATGATGTTTTTATGATGATGACGACTACGATAATGATTTTAATTAAAGTCTTGCTACTGTTTTTGTTTTCAGATCAAAACACTCAAAGAAGAGCAAAACAAAGAAGTTAAAATTGAAATAACAGATATTTCAGTTGTCAGCTTTTATGATTTGAGGCTTGATATACAACAGAATGTTGTTTTATACATGTGGGCAGAAACTACATGTGGAATTTTTATCCATTTTTATCTAGGCCTACTTGAAATTCGGGTTAACCTATCTCATGCACATACACGTCTTCTTGTCGTCTTCAAGGCACAACTGATCATAGAAAATGTACGCAATGTGAACAAAGACACAATTTATACTAATGAAACTGTTGAAAAGAGTATAATATATACAGTGTAATAATAACAGCAATGGTGCTCATCGCTGTTATTACTACACAGCTAAATTGCTAATCAATTAGAATTAGCTACTGAAATTTGTTTATCATGTAGAATTTAGCAAAATCTTGTAGGTAATCGGTTAGGATTTTTTATCTAATTGATTAGCCAATTGATTGCTTAAATTGTTAATTGGTTAGAATTATCAAAATCTTGTAGCCAATTGATTAGAATTAGCTGTTTATTGGATTGATTAGCCAAGTGACTAGTTAAACTGCTAATCAATTATAATTGGAGTCATTTACTTAGAATTGGCTAAATCTTATAGCTAATCGAATACAATTAGCTGTTTGTCTAATCGATTAGTTAATTACCTCTGACTAATAAACCAGTAAAGTCTGGTGAATTTACTCAGCTTTTAGAGAGAGATGGAACTTCATTGCCCTAAGCGTTGTGATGGCACCTTGAAAAAAGAGCGCCTGACAAAAGATCACCGACAAAAGAGCACTCTACAAATGAATGCTGACAAAAGAGCGCCCGACAAGAGAGTGCCCGACATAGGGCGCCAAACAAGTGTTTTGTTTGCCTTAGTAGCTGAATTGATGTAAAGAATTATGTCTAACTAGAAGCTGGATTGGTGTAAGGAATGTCGTTCAAATAGAAACGGGAATGATGAAAAGGTTTTAGCCTAAATAGAAGCAGGACTGATGAAAGAGTTCTATTTAAATAAGAAACTGGATTGATGTAAGGAATTTTGTATAACCAGAAGCTGGATTGATGAGAGGAATGCCGTTTAAGCGGGAGCGATGATATGTTTCTGCCTAAATGAAAGTGAGAATCAAGCAAGACTTTAACTGGAGGGTGGAATGATGAAAAGCTTTATGTTTAACTAGAAGCTGGATTGGTGAATAGTATTTCATCTCAATAGAAGCTAGATTGATGGGAAAAAATTCTTTAGGGACACAATTGCAGTGATTGAAAAGAATTATGCTCAAATAGAAGCTGGATTGACATGACAATTACACTAAAAATTTCAGCGAGATCAGTGTAAGAATTCTGTTTAATTAGAAGCTAAATTGCATGATTCTTGCCATCAACCTAGCTTCAAGTTAAGCATAAATATTTTCATCATTCCCATTTTCCTAAAAGGCATTCTTTTCATCAATCCAGTTCAAGTCTTACATAATTAATTTTCATTGATCCAACTTAGTTAACCAGTATGCTTTACATCGATCCAGGTGTGGCACAGTGGTCGATCGGTTAAAGCGGTCAGCCCGTAACGTTGTGTGTGCTGAGCGCGCGGGTTCAAGCCTCGTCCGGGGCGTCACTGTGTCCCTACACAGTGACGCTACACTCGCGCACCTTGAGCAAGTCCTTCGCGCACCATTGCTCTGCAGTGCAACTGCAATTGCGCCGTCAAGGCGTGTGTATGCACTTCTGAGCAAAAAGATGTTGGAAGAAGGGCGGTATCAAATTTCGGAAATGAATGAATTTAAACAGAAATTTTTTAGTCATTCTCTACTCCACTTAAACGGCATTCCTGTCATCAGTCCCAATTTCTGGTTAGACATAAATCTTTTCATCTATCCAGCTTCCATTTAGGCATGATTCCTTTCATCAATCCAGCTTCCACTTAAACAGTAATTTTTTTCATCGATCCAGCTTCTAGTTTTCATCACTCCAGCTTCTGCCTAAGCTTAATTCTTTTCATCGGCCCTGCTTCCATTCAGATGGCATTCTTTTCAGCATTCAAACTTCCATCTAAGCTGAGTTCTTTTCATTTGTCTAGCTCCCAGACATAATTCTTTTCATCTCTCCAGCTTCTAATTAAAACAGAATTCTTTTGGTCAGCTCTGCTCCTGCTTAGACGAAGTGTCGTAGGTGAAACATTGTTGTCATTGAACCCACAAGAGCGCCAAGCAAACTAAAAGTCATTGTATCAACGAAAATGAACTATTTAATGAAATTACACAAGAGCTCTGACCAAACGCGTTAGATATATGTTCAGCGTCCTTATGTCGGGCGCTCTTTTGTCGGCGCTCTTTTGTCGGGTCACGGGTTTTGAAATTAGATCAGGTGGTGAGGGCCACTACCATTGTTTTATGTATGTCAGCAAAACATGGTAGAGTGTCACAAATTGCAAAGATAGAAAAAGGATCGAACATTTCTTAGGTAAAATTGGTGGCTTTCCCTCTGCAACAGCCTTGGGTGTGAGAGAAATGGCTGAGATGGCTGATGACCAGTTGCTTAATAGGGTAATAAACAGCCACTCCAACAGAGTAAATGGGACCTCGGACATCGATCACTTAATTTTACTCTCCCTGTAAAGGATAACTTTAACTACATCCCAGAATACTTTATAAAAGTGCATAGTGTTTTGAATCTACAAACTCAGATAAACTGCTCTCCTATTTAACAATGCTATGTAACTAGTTGCATCACCTTTTGAGTTTTGAATAAACGAATATTTGATCTGATTCCCATCTTCTGCATATGATGTGTTGGATTGAGACTGTAAACAATAGTTTTCATTGTGGCTTGATTTCATGGCAGATTGAGAGAATGCCATTATATAGCATACTCTGGATTAGGGAATTCAGGGAACTAGTTTCCCATGGGGCTGCCACTATAAACAATATTAAATACCCACAGCATCCAACAAAAGGCAATCACAGAGAATTCTCACAGCAACCTTCATGGTTTGTCCAGAAAGCTATAAATTTTTTTCCTGGCACAGGGACTCCTGTAGCAGCCACTTTGGATTGCTTATGTTGATATGAAAGGACACAATCGACTCGCTAGCAAGTTGGAAGTGCTCTGGTGTCTAAATTATCACTGGGGCTTCCCAGCCAACTTGAAGTTATGCATGCCTTACATAGCAACTTTTTAGGAATGCCATACAAAAGACCAGGGTAGAGCAATAGGACTCTTGTAGATAAGTGGGCATTATGTACATTGTAACACAAACAATGACGATCAAGATTAGTGCCCATATCAATTAATTAATTGTCTAGCATCAAATACTAGTATCATAGATGATGAAATGTTAGACAAAGTTTGAAGTATTTGATGTCTAAACTGAGAGCCAATGTCCTGAGAAAGTAAAAATATTGGACATTTTTAAAACTACAACCTAGGTGTCGTCTGCTCAAGTGAAAGTAAATTGTAGTTGAAGCATTATAAGTCAAGTGTTGGCTGCCGGTCTGTCGTTTTGGCATCCAACTAACTTCTGATCAGACGTTTTAAAGATTGTTATTTTCTCAAGCTTATAAATTTATAACTTCCTCTATCTTGCTAACTTGCCTCTCGATGGCGGCGCCGATGAAAGGCTTGCTGCCTCGCAGTCACTGAGCGTTTGCAGTGTCTTTCTCCCTCCTCACTGTTTGACGTATCGTCGCCTCCTATACATGTATGTTTAGTGTTCCTCTTTCCACAAGCCTTGTGCCCGATCCACAGCGCTTGAAGTGTCGCGTGTTATCTGTCTCCCATAATCCGTTCCATAGCGTGTAGCCCGAGTTAACGGGCATGGCTACTTCTGACCACCCAGTGGGTCCTGAGCCCCTAAAAACCATGAGATAATGTTTGAAGACTATAGAGACAACTCAATACGTGACTATGATATACCATGTTGTTGATGCATATCATCCTTGTTATGAATGCGTTGTTAAATAAACTTAGTCAGTCGAAGGCCATAGCTCAACTGCAGAGTGATTCACAGTACCTGCTTAATTACCCTGAGCAGCTGTATCATCTCTGCTGGCTGCTAACTTGGCGACTAGTGGCCTCTTCTTGAGGTTATTGTTGACCAAAGTGGCAGGTCGTAACTGTGGCTGTGTAGGGGAGGGAATGGCATGTTTGTTAGACGTAGAAAGTGATTGTATGTCTGAATTTGCTACCCGAGACATTGAAATCATAATAGTTCAAGGTTTGGTGAGAATAGTGATGATGATGATAGCCCACAACACCGATTCTAATTTTACATGGTGCGACAGAGACCGTTTTCCATGCGTACCCATACCAATTTTTTTGGCCTAGCTGGTTCACCTGGGAAAAGGCTTACCTGACAAAAGAGAAGAAGAGGCTTTAACGTCAAGGCATAATTGTTTATTTTATTCCATAAATGCATAATAGGCATTGTTTGCATATTTCTCATTTTAACCATCATTATGGCTGACACAAGCAGCAAAACTCATATGTGCTACAATATTAGGCAGCAGCTGAGCAGCAGTAGGCCAATCTTATGGAACCCGATATCTTGGAAAACACAATGAAATAATCGATATCGGCTACTTCAATCGGTATCAGTAATTTCAATAATCGGCGATACTCGATATCGACATAATCGGCAAAAAGTGGTATCGGTATAGCTCTAGTAGATTGCTTGAAGAGGCGCTATATTAAATGCATCGAAGATTGTCTTAAAGAGCAGGATGGAAACAAAGGAGGAAACCTTCCAAGGACGGATTAATTTGGCTTCAGAAAGGAAAGAGGTACATGAGATGGAATTGCTACACTAAGAACATTGTATGAAAGAAGCCAGGAACATAACAATAAAGTTTATATCTGCTATACATGTGGACTATGAAAAAGCATTTGATAGGGTGAATTGGAGTAAGAAGATGGATGTCCTGTCAAACTTGGGAGTGGACTGGAGAGATATGGAACACGCAGAGGGCTTTCGTAAGGAAAAGTGAATAGGAAGATGGGTAAGAATTGGAGTAAGATGAAGGATGTCCTGACAAACTTGGGAGTGGACTGGGTAGATATGGAACACGCAGAGGGGTAGGATGTTGCCATTACTGTACATGTACATGATGCACTTGCAAGAGAGGCAACAAGAGATGTAGAAGAAGGAATAAAAGTGGAAGGTCAAATAATACAATCTGTAAGATATGCTGATGACAAGACAATGGTGGTCAGCAGTGAAAAAGGACTACAGGAGTTAATGGATAATTTGAACGGAGTAACTAGGAGGTATGGAATGAAAGTAAATATCAAGAAAACCGAGACATAGCTAGAAACAAGGAGAAAGAGATAACGATTGCTGGACAAGTGCTCGAACGGGTTAGCCAGTTAAAACACTTGGGCAGCACAATATCTGAGGATGGATATTGTGAAAAAGATATCAGAAGCAGGATATGAATGGGCAATGTACCTTAATGAAAAGAAAAGAATGTTAACAGGAGGTATGAGCATAGAACTGAAGAAGACTAATTAAAACCTTGATATGGCCACTGGCAACATACGCTGCAGAGTGCTGAGCTGGACAATGAATCTGGCAGATGGAAAGAGAGTGGAGGCATTTAAAATGTGGACTTGGAGGAAAATGATGAATATTAGTTGGACAGAAAAAGAATCAAACTCTGTTCTCCCACAGAGACAGTGGGAGAACAGTTTTGCTACAATCAATTAAAAACAGGAAACACCACTGGCTTGGACATATCGCTATATTCAGATAAGAAGGCCTGCTGTTGACTGTACTGGAGGGAAGGATGCTGGGGAAGATGACAAGAGGAAAGAAAAGATTGAAGATGCTGAGTGATCTGGACAATGGAGAATCTTATGTAGTTACAAAGAGGAAAGCGAGTGACAGAGGGAGCTGGAGAGAAAAGAGGGGGAGACAGAATCGTTCATGTCAAAACCTGCTCATCGGCAGAAGACTGAAGATGTTTTTACATTACAGAGAAGAAATCGTGAGTCAAGCCATGTGGCAGAACTGTGCATGAATGTTTTATCTCCAAAGCAGATATTCGCTTATCGACGCCAGACAGCAATAAATGAATAGAACAATTCTACGCTGTAGTTACAAAAGTTCAATAGCAAATTGAGCTTTTGTAATACATGGACACTTAAAGTCTGGTAACATGAAACTGGCAAGAATCCTGTCATTAGAACCACATCATAATGGATCGTGTGTCACTATATTACGCTGACAAACTTCAGAATCTGCAGATAACATGTTCGATTATCCTGTATGGGTAGGGTATTCTTATATGCAATTACAGCATCCTTAATGTAAACCTATTTAATTAATTTTAAAAGATGTGCCTCTGAAACACTAAATACACAGACAATCTTTATAACATTTACCACAGTAAAATATTAAGCCATAAATGACATAAAAGCTACTCTTTGAAATGGAGTTTCTCAATTCACATCAATACAAGGACTCAGTGCAATATATTAGCAGATTATTTCATGTACCAACAGTTTGAGACTGAATCAAATGACTCATTGTTCTCTTTTACCATACATCTCACCAATATTAGCAATTGGAAAAGTGAAAAGGAAATATCCTCATGGTACGATTACAGATTATCTCTAAAAGCTTTCATTCCGGATGTTTAATCTCCGGTCGATTCACATCATGGGGCTTTCACCTATGGGAGTTTTCACCTGAATCATCTAATGTAAATGAAAGCTGTCAAAGTGGTTTGCTATATGTTTAAACTATGTGGAAAACAAAACATATACAAGATAAGAACAAATATTTAACAAATTATCATGCTTCAAGAGTAGACAAAGCAAGGCAATAATTATTAATCACTACGTAATTAGGTTGATTTCTTAGTGTCAATTCATCAAGATGTTCGTCCATGAGGCCCAAAACTAAATGGAGACAACATAAAAAATATTTGAAAATAAATAACATTTAGTTTTCGATGTCTTGGACAAAACACTTCGTTACTCACATAAGGTTAATTAACAGAATATGTTAACTACAACAAGTGACATGAGTTACCATCTGCCGTTAATTACAGTCACTGGCATGTCTTATTATCTGATTTGATTTGTAACATCCTTGAGGTTAATTAATTAATAAATATGGGAGTGGTGTGAATACACTTGAGATACACTAATTATATTATAAATCAACCAGAGGTCAAACGACCAGAGGTGAAAGCCCTCAGAGTTGTATCGACCAGAGGTGAAACATTCGTAGGTGAAAGTCCTTAGGAGTGAAACATCCAGAGGTGAAAGCCCCTAATAACCACATTACTCATCCATGTACTGCTATGAAAATGAGTTCTGCATGTTAATGACTTTCAGATGTTAATTTGGTTGTATCAATTGGAGACAGGATCTTATAAGGCGCAATCTAAATGGTCATATACATACATTGCCAAACATCAACAGTATTAGCATGCTAATGGATGCATTTAGTAATGCATGTTCCATTAGAACCGTTATTGTATGATCTCAATATAAATTCACAACAAATACAAAAACACTCGCAACAGGTCACTCAATGTCAAACAATGTCATGTAGTTGCACAAGTGCAATGCAGTATCAACGTCTGTATGCAGAATTCTCTATTAAAATTGTTTTTCTGTACAGTTTTGTCTAGAGAGTTCAGATGCAACTTTTCATCATTATGTGCTTTTATGTGCTTCTTTCTCAGGAAACTAAAAGTGTTACTTTAACCTCCAGGATCTGATATGTAAGCCGATTTGTTTAAATTCGTCATATAACAATCAGTTTCAAGTTTCAATTTCCTGTACACCATTTAACTCTGATGAGACAAAAGCTGGAAACATTGGATGAGAGCTTCACCAGCCAGATACTTTTGGAGTGGCTTTGTATTATCAGCCTGCATGATGAATCTAGTGGCATGAAGTGCCAAATCAGAGCTATAAAGTACTAATTTCCTTTCACATCAAACCTCAAATCAAGTACTAAACCTCAAATCTAGTACCTGCAGATGCTCATTTGCTAGCCTGTCTTCCTTGTTTCTCCCATATTTCGACTTCTATGACTGAACATCTTCATTGACTTAACCTAGCTGCTCGGATTCAGTTTAAAATTTTCTGTCTTACCTATAAAGGGTTTTTGGACTTCTCTGATCCTCTCAG
Source organism: Bimastos eiseni (assembly GCA_959347315.1). Classification (NCBI taxonomy): domain Eukaryota; kingdom Metazoa; phylum Annelida; class Clitellata; order Crassiclitellata; family Lumbricidae; genus Bimastos; species Bimastos eiseni. The sequence goes on along the minus strand of OY365821.1, from coordinate 16,480,807 downwards.
CTACATCTGAACATCCTCTTTGCTCTCTAGAGCATCATGACCATCTAGTACCTTGGCTTCAGACTGCCACAGCATCATACTTAAGCCTCTGTTAACCCCTTGCTGTGAAACGATCTTCCTGGCCCTTGTGCAGAGATCTAGGGACACTACTAGCCTTTGCAACACTCCTTTTCTATGGATTCTTCACATTGGGAGTGCTTCTGATTATGCCATACTGTTTGAGGCGCTTTAGAAGTGCATAAATAGAATAGAATACGTAGGTGCTCAGATTTTACTTCAAACCTCACTTTGAGCCAAATCAGCTATTAAAAATTTCAGTATTTTTAAAGGCTATGATCGTATCAAATTGCATGGTTCCTAATAAAATATTATTGATCTTGTTAATTTTGCCTATTACATGTGCATGCTGGCATTTTATATAATTAATACTGCAGCAATTCCACATTCTGTTGCAACAGTTAAGACACATTCAAATAGTGCCTTCAAATCTGAATAAAGGAATATTCAGATGCACACTGGACGTCTTAAAATTCAACATGTACAACTGTTTGGACAGTTGTACATAATTGAATTTTCATAAAATGCCTTTAAAATACATTTGAAATGCTTACAAACATGACTAGTGTCAAATTGCAGATCTGAAAATGTTACTTCATAATTTACTTGAGCTCTTTCCAACTGATCTGCACAAAATAAGATTGTTTCAGAAATGCACAGAAAAACATAAAAACCACTCGCTTCTTTAATAATCTACCTCTCATCACTCACCTCTGCAGCTGTATTATCTGGGAGTTACTAGCAGTGATATTTTACCAAAACAGCCCAACATAGGAACAAAACGTCTTGTGCACATCTAATATCAAGTAAAGGTCAACCCAGAAGCAGACTGGCCCACCAGACAAGCGGGCCTTTGGCCTAGCAAGTTGATAAAATAAATGTTCTTTTTAATTCTTACACATAGCCTGACATAGCAAATTATCTGGCTATGATCATTCAAAGTACATAATAATAGCCTATACATTGTCTGATTTCATTCAGACCGGGTAGGGTAGGGTAGGGTCGTGTAGGCAAAGCGCTAGGGTTATCTTTAGCGGAGACCATCCCACATGATTCGCATGAACCCTGAGATTCACCCAAACTTACAAATGCGACCCAGCAATGGCCCTGTCAACGTCAAGCCGGGAGTGTTTGTATATATATATACACTGTGTCCGGAAATAAAGGGACACCCTAATGATAATATGAAAACAAACAACAAATGATCGTCGATTTAAAAATTTACAAAACCGTTTTGATTCTGACATATTTATCTACAAATGCTTAATTTATGAACGCGCTTGTTCAATAAGTATGTAACATTGACGTTCTTAAATTACAATGTTAACACATAGGAGGAATTTGGTCAGCTGGCCCTTGATGCTTCTATTGGAGAATGACGCACACTTCTTGAAGCTTGTGTTGAGGCCAAAGGCAGACACTTTGAACTCACCTTGTAGTCTGATAATATTAAAATATAAAAAAATACAAATTCATGGCAGCATAATCACAGCATGTAAAAAAGTTGAAAATTCCACAGATATATTATGATATTATGGGCAGTCTTTAATACTTGAATTTTGAAGGATATGACGTCATTATCGGACAACAGGAGCTATTATATTTATGTACCACTAGATAAATATGTCAGGATTAAAACGGTTTGAGAATTTTAAAAATCGAAGAATGTTTACTAATTATTTTCATATTATCATTAGGGGGTCTCTTTATTTCTGGACACAGTGTATATCTATATAACTATGTATAATAAAATAACTTAAATCAGCGCAGCAATGCTACAGCAGCAAAGGCTTATTCTGCAATCTTTTTGGCTTATAGATTTCTTCTCTCATTGTCCACTATACAGTTAAGAGATTAGACTTACTGATGAAGTTGCAAAAAAGAGCAAACTTGTACAGAAGACTTTAATTTATTAGAGTTTCAGTCATACTTGTTATACTTTTACATATTTTCACATTTTACTACTTATTTATTTATTTCATTAAATTGCAATTTAAGCAAATTTTATGCTATATCTTAATCATTGCATAACTTAGTTTCTAGCAGTTAAGAACATAAATAAAATATTATGTCAAACCTCGTATCAAAGTCTTCTATCAAAGTAAACATCATCTATCCATCTGAAATTTCACGGAACGAACAATTCCCCCGGACAAAGGCTCCCCAGACTAGAGCATAACCCCCCTGGTTAGAACAATAAGCTTGTCCAAAAGCCTAATACATACAAACCATGAACAAGACGTTATGATGATAATGCATGTCACTTGGATAGATGAAAAATAATTCATGCTTTAAAAGAAGTTGGATAGATGGCAAATACTGTTTATTAGAAGCTAAATAAACAACTTGTCATCATCGGTTGAAAGCTGAGTCATTTAGTTTCTTAGATGAACATCCATTTCCACTAATTTGTAATTATGCTGGTTTGTCAGTTTTTTTACATAAAACTAAATATTATTATTATAAAGTTGTATTGAATATAAATATTTTTGCATTAACCTATGCAAAGGTTGAATGTGAAAATACCTACACTCAAATGTGGACAGTCCACCCCTGGGTCAAACACAAATGAGAAACTTAAATCTAATGATTGCAAACATTTCTTAATATTCATAAAATATTGTACAACTTTTTATACCAATGAAAGGAAGGACACCACGTCCTTCCTTTCATTGATATGAATAGGAAATTACACCAATTTCACAATACTGCAATTCACACATTTATCATAATTTAAGTTGAAACTGATGCTTAAATTTGTTGCTTCTTAGCAACATTTACATAGTATCAATAGCTATCATTTCACTGATGGCCTCACATATTTGAAGTGCCTCCAGACTGTAAATGTTGGATAGTTTTGTTCAAAATAATGTCATTTAAGGTTTGCTTACTCTGTTTATGCAACTGGAATTGACACCAGTAATGGGGCATGTTTAGCGAGAATGGTTTGACACACGCAGGGATCCAATGAGAATTAAGATGGCAATAGGTCACGTCAGATGAAATAGCAACCTTGCAAAAGGTCTGCAAGCGTCACATGGCCGTAAAACATTTCCAAACTGAACTCTGCTTATCCAAAATATTAAAAATACAAAATCTTGAAACACTTTTATATACTGTAATACCAAATTTTATCCAGAATTTGAAGACTTACTTGTGGAATTACTACATCGACATCAAACCCACCACATAGAAGCATCTTGTAGCTGGGTTTGCATTGGTTGCTTCAGTTGCTATTAGATACTTAAATTTATACTTTAGGTAGTAAGCAATTCCACATTTTGTTGCAACAGTTAGGACACATTAAAATAGTACCTCCATATCTGAAAAAAGACAGATAGAAACTACAAAAGAGCACTGCTAGAATTACTATGATATTTGAGGCACTTTGTCAGAGGCGTTTCGTCAAAAACACACCTGTTACAATTGCTATATTATGTGATAAACCATAGTTTTAAAGGTACATCAATCCTTCACAGCTCAAAAGATATACCATTCTTTTGTTTAACCTTTCTGAAGATATGTTTTGCTGAACTGAAAAAGTCATTCTTGATGAATCAATGCATCCTTAGCATCAGGAAAGTATCGTCATACAGTTTTGATTAAAAAGATGTGCTTCTATGTACAGTGAGGCTGTGCAAGGCCATGAAGTGTTTGAAACTCATAGTTCTGACCCTCAAAAGCTCAAACGATCCCAGCCATTTAGCCATTCTGGTGCTGGCACTGATGCAACAGCTCATCATATATTAAAATAGTTTCTTGATATACTTTTCTATATATATATACATGTATATATGAAACAAAGTTCAGGGTTAAATAACAACAATCTGACGAATGATAGCATGCATTAGCAATAATCTTTTCTTCTCATTCACAAGCCAACTTGCTATCGAAACTGCTGAGTGCTATTCCAAATGCCTGTACAGCACACATCGGGTAGTTGAAGTCCATCGTGAAAATATCTTCAGATACTCGACCAAACTGCATTACGATGTAATCCACTAGTCAGAAGAAAAAATAAAATCATAGCTTAGAAATCTTTAAAATATTGATTTTTAGTCTAACTACCTGTCTAAGATACTCTAAATACATCCTTTGATATTAAATTCATCTTGTGCTATATAAAATTTCTCTTGCTCATCTTAATCAAGGATTTTTCCCCCACAAAGCCAACAAATCTCAGTCCAAAGACGTCGAGATCCCCTCGCAAGGCCTTAGAAGGATCTGCTGTTATGCCTGGCAATTATCATATTCATTTGAGCATCCATAGTATAATGCTGATGACAGTGCTTTAGATTCTCTTTCCTGAGATGAAGAGTCAAATCAATTTACTCACAAGAAACAACGTGCGGCAGCAACAACAATGACCGTCCAATTTATGGGCTGCGAGTTTGAGGCTATCTTGAAGGGACGTCACCCCCCCCCCAGTACTTGAAAGTCTTATCTCATGTTATACTAGACATTTGAGGGGGAAAGACTTGGTTATGAAGGTGGTAAATGATAATTTCTTTAGAGTTTGAAACATCTAAGGTGAGCTCAGGTTGAGATCGAAAGCAGTTCAAATGGGACAGATCGAATGTGAGAAGGTAAATATCATCTGCAAATTCTAATATTAGATTAAGTGGCTTAAAGGTATGTAAGTATGCTGCAGTGATAAAGAAGTTTGCAAGTCCTATTGAATTCTGTCGAAGCTAGAGTGACACTACATGAACAGATACTTAACAATCTGCGTTTTGCTGATGATGTTGACCTGTTAGCAAAATCACCATACCAACTGCAAAAACTGACAGATAGTGTACGCGATAGCAGTAGGAGGCTCAGACTAAAAATAAATGCTGTAAAAACTAAGACAATGACCATCGGAAAACAACACAAAAAGCTGAAGGTGAGATTGGAGGGAGAAGAGCTGAAGCAAGTCACAGAGTTTGTGTACCTGGGGGGAGTAAAAACGAAAGATGGACAATGCACAAAGGACATAAAACGTAGGATTGGCCTCGCATCAGCAATGTTTGTCAGACTGAGTAAGATGTGGAACGAACAGCATATCAACAAGAACAAAACTGAAATTGTACATGGCATTTGTCACTCTGGCATTGCTGTATGGATCTGAGTGCTGGTGTCTGCGGAAGGAGGATGAAAGGAGGATGAAAGGAGGATGAAAGGAGGATGAAAGGAGGATGAAAGGAGGATCCTTGTGGTGGAAATGAGCTTGAAGAAAATAACATGAACATGAGAACAGCCCTAGATACAAAATCAGAGACAGACAGAAATGAAGCCATTGTGTAAAAACCTCATCGTCGGCACACACCTGACAGAAGAGAAAGAGTGAGAGATAGAGAGAGATAGAGAGGTATGTTGCAGTGATAAAGAAGTTTGCGAGTCCTAAGACAGAGCCTTTGAAGACTAGCATTGATTGAGAGGAGAGACGAACATATTGAAGTACGAGCATTCAATATGATAGCCAGTTCAAGATTTTGATCTTGGATATCAAGTGTGGATATTTGTCAAAAATGGAAGAGTGTTTAACATAGTCAAATGCTTTGGAGAAGGTACTCTTTGTAAGGTCTCTGAAAGCATTATATAAAAAACCTGCCTACTGCATTATTAAACACTGAAATACTAACCATCATTATCATGCACTATCTGAAAGTTCTTCACTGATGCCTGGGTTACACGGCCATGAAAGTTCAACACATACGATTGGGTATCTACAAAACAAAATAAAGAAATTTCAGTGTAATAAAATCTAATCTAACTCAACACTTCTTTAATCTCTCTCTGTAGTCACTCAGCTAAGTGTGACCAGGTCCACAATGCAACACCATAATGTTCTGTTCTGGGCCTTCCAGCATGTTGTATGAAGAAATTTAGTTCTGCAATGTTCTCCTTAGAGCTGTACTGATATCACTTTTTGCCGATTATGCCGATACCGATTATTGCCGATTATTTCATTGCCGATACCAATTATCTAGCCGATCATTTTACCGATTATTTTACCGATTATTTCACTGTGTTTCCCAAGATGTCCAGTTCTAAAAGACAGACCTACTGCTACTGCCTATTGTTGTGATACAAGCAAAACACTTGATCCGTAGGAGACGTATACATGTAGTTGGGGACTAATCCTAGGCAGGCAATACAGATTTAGCACACCGCCCGCCATTGACTTTGCATGACAGAAGAGAGAAAGAGAGGCTTATCTATGTAACTGGATGCCAAAGCCACTTTTACAACTTGAACTTTGGCCTAAAATACTGGCCAGCAGAGATGACTACTGTGCCCGGGTTAATTAAACAGACTTACTCTGCACAATAGCTTTCCAATGTTTTATACTAGCACAATGCCTACTGGGTGGTCTGAAGCCAAACG
>OY365821.1:15864381-15871881 GCA_959347315.1 Bimastos eiseni | reverse complement strand
ATTTCGAGTTCTGTTACGTCGTCCTTTTAATACATGGAGAAGGTCGCAAGTGGAACATGAATGTTGTATCAATTGGGCTGGATTCAATAGGCAGAGGATCAATTGACGAGGGATCAACTGACGGGTGATCAAGTGATGGGGAATCAACTGACGGGGGATCAACTGACGGGGGATCAATTGACGCGATACACTCCGCCGCTCCTCCGGCTGTGGCGGCTGTATCGGGGATATAAAAAGCCGCCCCTGTGTCCACCACCGTCGGGTCCCATAGTAAGGCCCACCCGACCCACGATATCAGGGTCTGCCAGTCCGGTCGCTTTCCATCTGATCTGGAAAGACCTGACGGTTCCATGACCGCTGGAATACCGGCTCTGTTGAGGCTGCGATGGATAAGGTCGTTGATATTACAGTGTCTTGCTTGACGGCCAAAACCCAATGAACAGGACAGGCCATGTGCGACTCTGGCAGAGACGAAGGCGCCGCATGCCCAGGTGTGCGGCTCGCAGATGGCCACCTCTAATCGTAGGCCAACCGCCACCATCCCGCCATCATCATGGTATAGTCCTCCAGTCTGAGATCACGAGAAACGAGCGAGAGAGCGTATAGCCAGTCCGAGGCGTGCGGTGACTGCAAGGCCCTTAGTCTCCCCTGGTCGTAGGGATCCTGTAGCTTTTCTTCTAGTGCAGACAGAACCGCGTTTAACAGCGGTCTGTCAAAGTGGGCTTGTTTATGGCCTGGCGTCGTCGGGGCAGAAGCTTCGGCAAGTTGAAGCCAGGTAGACATCGCCGAGTCGCATGCCGAATCCGATTTCACCGCCACTGATTCTAAGATGAGGGACTGGATCTGGAGAGTGCCCGCGGCTGCAGCCAAAAAGGCGGGAAGTGCCATCGAGGACGCCCTCCTAATTCCCAGTCCTCCCATCCTGATCGGGAGAGTGGCCTGACCCCATTGGACATCGGTCATCGAAATGTTGAAGATTCGCTCGATCCCTCCTCGCAGCAGATCGTCGTGAGCCCATAGACGCGGATGGTCGTGGCAAGGGGTGCATCTCAATAAATGCATGAGTGTAGGGGAGCCGATCGAATGTCTAAGGATCAGTAGAGCGTCTTGTCTAGCGATTAGTTGCAACCTGTTGAGGGCAATTCTAAGGTCGGCCACACAAGTGTCGAGGGCTGAAAGCAGGGCATCCGTCGGCGAGAGCGGAGCCCCTAGGAGCACGGCCGATGATGCATTGACTCGGGCGAACTGTCCTAGGAAGCCTTGACTAACTCGTTGATATGAGCGTCGGAAGATAGGAGTTCGCATTTGTTGCGGTTGAGCGCGAGGCCAAATTGCAGACATCCCTCTTCGATCGAGTTAACACCCGCCTCCACCACCTTAGGATCTCCGCCCAAGGTGAGGTCGTCGGGGTATCCAATGGTGAAAGCAGGTGATCGGCTGTAGCGGTAAGCACCCCCACCGAAGATGACGTCGCTTGGAGATATGATGGAGCCACGGTGTCAATCACTGTCGCATCCCATATCAGGTTCCGTCCTCTTCGCCAAGGGATCAGCGTCAGACCATCAGGGCGTTTTCCGTCCGTTCTGGAGAGTCCCGGGGGTTCCTTAATGTTTGGGAAACCAGCGCGTGTGAGGCTACGACTGATTATGGCGTTTAATGCTGCGTGCCTGGCGAACCGCCCTGGTCCAAGACCACAGGAAAGCCCGTGTGCTCCTTCCGCATTGACTCGTGACCCGCATGGGCATACATGTGGCTCACAAATGCGTGTCCCCAGACGGAGACCCACCGCTATTCTGACAGCTTCGTCGTCTAGCCCAAGTCCACATGAAGTGATTGGTAGGGCAAAGAGCCAGTCTCCGGCATGCGTGCTGCGGCTGCCTTGAATTGCGCCTGATGGCATGGGTCGGTTTGGGCAGTGCTCAACTCGGCAGCTGCCTTCTGCAGTAGCGGCTTGTTCCAGTTTGATTGCTTGTGTGCTGTATCATTGACCGGACGCATCATTTGGCTCTCGGTGCACCACAGATATTCCATCTTCTCAAGCAGTCCGTCGACGTCGGACCAGGTGCTACCTAACATGGAGGACTGCAGTGGACGGGTGCTCGCAGCGGAAGCCAAAAAGGCGGGAAGCCCCAGCGAGGTGACTCGACGAATTCCTAATCCTCCCATTTTTACTGGTAACGATGCTTGAAGCCATTGGTCGTTCGATAGGGTGATGTTGAGAACTGCCTCTAAACCGCTTCGAAGAAGGTCGTCGAATTTGTGTAGCAAAGAGTGACCCGTGCATGAGCTGCATCTTAATGTATATATCAGTTTCTGGGAACTGAGCGAATATCTGAGGAGCACCATAGCGTCGTGTTTGGCTACAGACACTGGTAACTGCTAAGGCCAGTTCCTTGCATCTGCCCTCCAGACATGTCGTCAAGGCCTCGCTGGTGGACAATGGCGCGCCCAGCAAACAGGCTCTTTCCGGCGAAATTGACATATAGTGCTTGAAGACATGGTCGGAAACTAGTCTGTCTTGGCGATGGATGATCTCGCATTTGTCTTGGTTGAGTCGAAGCCCTAGTTCCTCTCCTCGCAGTTCCAGCATTCTCACATCTTCCGCCACCGTCGCTTCCTCTCCTCCTAGGGTTAGATCGTCCATGTAGCCCAGTACCAATGGTGACGACATCTCCTGTAAGATTGGCTGCAATGGAAGGCAAAAGAGCAAAGGGCCAAGCGAGTCTCCCTGTTGAGGTCCAACCTGTGACGAAATGGTATACTGACCAAACCGAAGCTCTGAGGTTTTCGCGTATGCTAGGTGACAGAATGGAGCTAGTTCCGGCAGGACCTCATCTATCGAAGACAGCATTCTGTCTCTGTAGAGACTGTTGAAGGCATTCTTGAAGTCTAGCTTCACAAGGATTGACCCTGTTGGCAATGCTTCCAGGAAGCGCCTCGCCGCATGGACCGCTGCCTCTCATCCCCCGGAATGCCAACCCCAACCTGTCTCGGTGCGAGGTATGCCGTTGCCTTTGGAACCGCGAAGGTGCACGCACATTTGGATGCGAGCCTGCGCCAGTAATAGCCGATTACAATCGGGTGTAGGCCTCCGGAATCCTTGCGAAGTGCCATTAGAGTGCCTCCAAAGAGTATCGGTCTAATCTGTTCAGGGCATTCGCCTGTCAGAAGGAGGTTGACTAGTCCGGTGACGGATGAGATCAGTTCAGATCCAATGTATTATTATTATTATTATTATTATTATTATTAACATCATTCTCATTATTATTATTGTTATATTATTGTTATTATTATTATTATTATTATTATATTATTATTATTATTATTATTATTATTATTATTATTATTATTATTATTATTATATTATGCTGTTATCGCCCATGTGGGCGAGCTAAGTGAGTGGTGGCAATGTCCCGAAGAGGCAGGCGGCGTTCCCACGCTGAAACGCAGGGTCATTGCTCGGCATCTGGGTGTTGTGACACGCGATTTCGAATTTGCTGCGGTTCAATAGCAATCCCAGATTTTTTCTTTGATTCCTGCTCGATTAATTGAACGTCGTCGGCCACTGTTTCCTTGTTACCTCCCAATGTCAGGTCATTATTATTATTATTATTATTATTATTATTATTACTAATATCATTATTATTATTATTATTATTATTATTATTATCATTATTATTATTATTTTTATTATTATGTCATACATAGTGTTCATCATTGGCATTGCCAACGGATCTGTCATCAGGCCATCTGGGTCGCCGCTTGTCAGTGGATTGTAATCTTGACATAGTGCCCTGAAAAGCTACCGTATTGAAACGTTGGATCAATGCCGACAAGTTCTGGAAAAGGAAGTTTGTCTCTCGGGTGTCATCGGTAGCTGTCGAAAGTCGGCGTCCAGTCTCAGACAGAAAGGCGAGGCCCTCACTATTGAGGGAACCGAAGGTTTCTATAGTGATTGGAACAAAAGTGTATTTCTTCTCCAGCTCAGAATATTTTGTGTGCTTCCTTGTGTGTTTCTATCATCCTCATTATTATTATTATTATTATTATTATTATTATTATTATTATTATTATTATTATTATTATTATTATTACTATTATTATTATTATTGTTATTATTATTACTATCATTATCATTAGTATTAGTATTATTATTATTATTATTATACATATATGTTTCACATTATGCTGTTATCGCCTATGATGAGCTAATGGAGTGTTGGCAATGTCCCGAAGACGCAGACTGCGTTCCCACGCTGAAGAACAACTGAGATACGTTGGAACAGAAATGACGTCTCCATTGGATCGTGGGTTGCAGCACTCGTTCGACTACCCAACTCTGAGATGAACTCCAGTCCTTCACTGCTCCAAGCGCCGCCGGATTCCAAGGAGAGGGCTACAAAGTCGTGGGTGTTGGTTATGGTGGAATACTTGGCCCTCTTCGTCTTAGCTGCGCGTTCGGCTGCTTCGCCAGCTCTGATAGATGTGTCGACAAGATGTGACTTGGCGTAGGTGTCGGGCACTGTCACATCCCATGCCAGACATCGACCACGTGTCCAAGGAATGAGCGTGACGCCGTCCGGTCGCTTTCCATCTTCTCTTAGCAAGCCGAGAGGTTCCTTTTGCGCTGGAATCTTCGCCCTGCCAAGAGCTCTCCAGATGACATCGTTCAACATGCTGTGTCATTGATGTTTTCCGCTGCCTCTTCTACAAATTAGTCCATGGAGCCCTTTTGCGTCGACGCTTTCTTGACATTGGTGACACAAATGTGGCTCGCAGAGCGCCGTTCCTAGCCTCAACCCGGCTGCCAGTCGTACATCCTCGTTTGAGAGGCGCAGGCCTAGGGCAGTCACAGGGGGCGCTAGCATCCAGTCTCCAGAATGAGGTGCTCGTGAGGCCAGCAGGCGAGCACGGTCGCATGGATTGTTATTGGAATCCAGCAGACCTTTCCATGCCTTGTCTGTGAATCGGAGGTCCCATTCTTTCTGGCGATAACTTGCTGCTCCTGTTGGTGGTTCTGCATCTGTCAGGGTCTTCCAAGCGTTATTATTATATTATTATTATTATTATTTATTATTATTTTTATTTTTATTTTTATTGTGAGTTGATTTCATCTATTTAATGGTGATGTCGTCCGGAGCAGCCCTGCTCGTTGGACTCCTGAGCAGCGAAAGTTCTCTTGAAAGTAACTGCGTTGTAGCGTTGAATAATCATCGAGATGCGCTGGTAGAGAAAAGTCGTCTCCCTCTGCTCCCCAGTGACGGCGCTCAGTCTGTGTCCCAGTTCTGAAAGGAAGCTTTGGCCTTCGGAATTGATGGGGCCAAAGGTTTCGAATGCCACCGGTGTGAAGACGTACGTGGAGGCTAGCTCGGCATATTTCTGAGTTTTGAGGTTCGCCGCCCTCTCGGCCGCAGCGCCCGCTCTTTGTGATGTTTCTGATGTACCAGGTGCAGACCCTGGTACAGAGTTTATTATTATTATTATTATACTCGGCTGTTAGCACTGTGGTGCTTAAATTTTTATGCTCTTGTCAATAAAGGCTGTATAATGATAAATAATAATAATAATAATAATAACAATAATAATAATCTGCAACTAACAGGTGTCTAATTAGAGCCTGAGTTTTTGAACTAAGACGCTTTCGTTATCATAATTATTATTGTTATTATTATTATTATTATTATTACTAATGTTTGGTTAAACTACAGCTGCACAAAAGAGCCTCTGACGGCAACTGCGTTGAAGCGCTGGATGCAAACGGACAATCGTTGGAACAAGTAGCTTGTCTCTCTAGGGTCTCTGGTGACTTGTGTCAGAAGGCGACCCAAGTCTTTGATGAAGTCTATTCCTTCGTTGTTGACTGGGCCAATGGTCTCAAAGGTCAATGGAATGAAGAGATAGCTGACAGCGAGCTTGATGGTCTTCCTGGTGGTAGCCACCTCCGCTGCAGCCCCCACCGAAGATGACGTCGCTTGGAGATATGATGGAGCCACGGTGTCAATCACTGTCGCATCCCATATCAGGTTCCGTCCTCTTCGCCAAGGGATCAGCGTCAGGCCATCAGGGCGTTTTCCGTCCGTTCTGGAGAGTCCCGGGGGTTCCTTAATGTTTGGGAAACCAGCGCGTGTGAGGCTACAGCTGATGATGATGATGATGATGATGATTATTATTATTATTATTATTTTTATTATTATTATTATTATTATTATTATTATGATCATCATCATCATCATCATCATCATCATCATCATCATCATCATCATCATCATTATTATCATCATTATTATCATAATAATGATGATAATATTATCATTACCGTCTATCCCTCCCCCTCTATCCCACCCCATCCGAATGGGGAGGGATAGACGGTTCTAACTGGAGGGACTCACGTAAGCAATGCTCCTTGTTTGAGCCGTATACTATAGCAGTGCTCATGCGGGGTATTAACAACAATCCACGAGCAGATAAGGGGAGAGAAGTGCATTAGAGCATGGAGAAGACCCTGGTACAGAGACAGAAGCAAAAGGTTGTTGTCATTGTTGTTATGAACGTCTTTTACATTTGCTTCAGATAATATAAATTATTCGCCTTGACGTGTTGGATTTCCGCAGTATTGCAAATATAAATAATTATGACGGGAGAGCGTGCAATTCACCTGTTGGTACGCTTGGTCGAGCAGTGTTGATTTGTGTCAGTAAAAAATCAAAATTCAATCCATGTAATATTTGTTATTGAAGGATATCACATAGTATCAACCTCAAATAAAGTTCGAACCCATACCGCCCGCAGTATAAAGCAAAAGCCTCTAAATCAGCGTTTTCCCAATCTTTATTGGCTATGGAACTCTTATCGTATTAAATTTGTTGGCGTAACCTCCGTCCAAAATTAAACATCTTCTGTGGTACGCACAAACTCTAGCGAATTACAGACGATTATAGGCTTAGGCCGAGATTAGATTTAATAGTAGCAAAATATTGATGACAAGGACATAATGAATTTCTCTTTCATATAAAGTTACACACAGATGTTAAGTTAAACCCTCCATTTGTCCACACTGAAAGTTTTTCCGCGGAACCCTTAACTTCACCTCACGGAACCCCTGGGTTCCGGGGAACCCAGTTTGCGAAACGCTGCTCTAAATAAATCACTTGGGCGTAAACTACCCGCTCTGGATGATGATGATGATGATGATGATGCATATATGGAGACAGAGACAGAGGGAGAAATAGAGAAATAGAGGGGAGAAAGAGATGGGGAGATAGAGGGGAAGACAGAGCGATAGAGAGATGGAAGAGGAGAGCGAGAAGAGATGAGAAGAGTAGAAAGAGAGACAGAGACAGAGACAGACTGAGAGAAAGAGGAAGACAGGAAGCCAATATGTCAGCAGGTGTCCCTGGCAAATTACTACAGGTGCCCTGATTGGATGAGTTGTCAATACTGATAAAGGATGAACGAAAGCAATCGTCGGTCGCCAAATCATTAAAATCGATCACACAGTTC
>OY365821.1:15795542-15864181 GCA_959347315.1 Bimastos eiseni | reverse complement strand
GTCATACATTGAATACTTCCAGCGTGGATGAAATACCTCATGCAATTACATCAGGCTTTTTCTAAGTGCTAAGAATGTTGCTACGATTCCAAGCAGTGCGGAAAATATCGCATTCCAGCACAGTCGCGAACGAGTCAACGTTATGTATAGGAAGAAAGCAACAGAGGCTGACAGTCAATGCAGCGCTGCTCAGATTGTGCTAAAGATCTTATTAAATATTGATCAGTAGGAAGAGCTTTAAAACACAGTAACATTCAGAATAAATCACATTTTAACAGCGTCAAAGTGCACAATAGGCCTATTGATTCAAAATTCGCTAATAATTATAGCAAACTGCAATTCTAATTCCGTCCTGCCCTTGCTGATATAGAAATATACTGTAAGAATAGCGCAACAGTCTACCAACCTTTTGTTAACTGTAGGAAAGTCGAACACAGCCCCTCACATACACCGGACTGCAGCCAGTTGGTCACCAAACCCTCTTCTCACAGAATAACAATCGCCTTCTACTCATCTGACATCTAATCCAGGGTTAGTACAAACAGGTCTTAATCTACTAGTCTACTATTTCACGCGGTCTGCGGTGTCGATCTAGTTGCTTGCGCGATCTGTGCTGTATGACATGTATACAAAACGACGTCGTCGTTGAGCCGAGCAGCAGCAGCAGCATACAGCAACGCCTTGACTCAGCCACCACTCAGCCGACAGATGCGTTTAGTACCTACAATGTATATGCATGCGAGGAGATGCTATAGGCTCCTCTGTCACTGAATCTGGCATCTCCTCCTCCTTCTCCTCCCATCCTATTCCTCCTTACTTCTGCTCCTCCTCCCTCTTTTTCCTCCTCTCCATACCGTTCCTTACCCTGTTCGCTCTCGTCGTTGTCAGTTGCTTCTAGCACATTGGCGTATTTAGAGGATGACTCATCGGATTCAAACCTCCCCCCATCACACCGCCCCCCATCACACCGGCCCCCATCACACCGCCCCCCATCACACCGGCCCCCATCACACCGCCCCCCGCCCCACCCCCGCCAATAAAGCATCACCGTTATTAGACGCTAATTATTAAAAATTTAATGGGACCGTTTCCAATGGAAACATCTCTTCGAAAACTTAAAACCCACGAACTGTTTCATATTAATTCCTCTGCAGTTTCCAATGCACAATAGCGCACGAGAGGGACAATTGCATCGCATGCAGTCTATGATAATTATGTGGATTAGCTTCTGGTTACGGTTAAGCTAGCTTGATTAAACGTCACGGCTGATCTAGTGAATCTGTGAATTAGACCAGTGTCCTGCTCGTACACTAAAGGGTTTCCTCTCGTTACATCTTATTCTGATATTCCTGTTGTATTCTGCTTCCTTCTATTTCCTCTGGTCGGCCTATACCGCTCTTTTACGCCAACGTTGTCTCGTATCATTGAGGGTGGTGGTGGTCAATTCCTCCATGGATAAGGTAATTGTCTGGTATTTCTGGAACTATTTTGCTACGAAGCGCAGACATTTTTTCTGTTACATAGCATGTAATGCCATTCCTCGATGGGCCTTAAAATTCTAATCGCAATAATTACACTCCTACAACAACACCGAAAAATCTAAACCGCTCAGTCAAGACACGATCGACAGGCAAGGTCAAAATCAAATTCATATCTAGATGCAATGGTCAGGCAGACAGTCCGGTGGCTATGGTGGCGGATCGCCTTTGAACTAGAAATAACAACCGCTTATGTAACGGTTGTCCTGGTGCTACCTGATGTTCTATCTCGCTCAGAGTTAACAAACGCACAGCGTGTGAAAGTCTGCTAAAAGACAAATCAAAGTAAGGTAAGGTGAGGAAATGTTGGAAACTACTTGACTGATAAACAAGTTACCATTTTACTATTGACCAATAAGTGACGTGTTAACACTCTCATCGCATATCGGAATGATGAAGCGATTGAGTTTGGATTGTGCGATCTTACTCTACCCGGTGTGACGGGGCACAGTGTAAACGTGCAAGAACACAGCCGCAGCCGTCAAAGATGGAGAGATACAAGCAACGACATCATTGCTATGCACGAGGAATTGCGAGGCCTCCATCCATGCCCGTCTGTTCGTCCGCCTGTCTGTCCTGCTCTCTGCCTCTTCTGTTCTGTCTGTCTGCCGGCTTCTCTTCTTCCCGCCTCTCCCTTATGTGTTGTTCGCCAGCGGATGTGATTAGGGTCTAGCGAGTGACGGTCTGTATTTATGTGGCGCTGCATTCACACGGAAAGGGAAGGAAAGGGAAGGGAACAGTGGCGGTCGAAAGCAGCCCAAGGTGTGGACCGACGACGAATGGCTTGCGGTCGAATCAGAACGTATCTGGAATTGGCGATGAGTGACTGCTAGAGCCATTTGTTGGCGTCATCATGCGTGATACAGAGGCGCCACATAATTGGTCTGAGAGAGTGAGTAAGTGGCAATTCTGTGTTCATTGTTTCCTGTTCTTTCTTTGGGGATTTATTGCTTAGTAGGCTGCCGACCAATTGTGCTGTGCAGTCGGTCCGTCCATCCATCTATTCCTCTCCACTTCGTACAAAGAAGACCTGCTATTATGCATTTCGCTATCATCGGATCATCGCGATTGGTGGATCGGCGTAGATGTATAAACAACTGTTAGTCTAGTGTATAGGGCTGATCACTCCACGTGACTTAGGTCTTCTTTGAGTGAAATAGGGGAAAGAGAATCTCACCCATTTGTTCAGAGCAAATAACCCCCAGCTGAACATGTTTTTCGTTCCTATGTGTTGGTCTCTCGTTGTAAGTCGTGGGCTGCTGAGTTAGGTTTGGTGTGTCTGGCATCAGGGCTTATAATGAATGACATTTAACATCGTCGAGTGTGCGATTGACTCGTCTGACGTGTGCAGTTTATGTTGTGAATTTGTCGGAAATTTAGATCAAAACACCTACACATAACTTAATTCAAATACGTCAGAACCTTACTTGACTCGTTCGTTGGACGGTGGACTCCATAATATAATTAATGTCTTCGTTTAATTTCAAACTGAGTTCTACGAAAGTGTTAACGAAGCGACTTCTCCCAACCAGGACAGGACAGAAGACAGACCTTGACAGACCATGACATGCTCTGTGTCAGAAGACAGACCATGACAGACCATGACATGCTCTGTGTCAGAAGAAAGACCATGACAGGTTATTACAGATATCGAGTTTAACTGTTGGCAGCCATGCAAAGCGCCCCGCGCGTTATGCTTAGATCTTATGCAATTAATGCTGCTGCCAGTTGCGAAGTGAAAAAAGAACAGGTCAACCTTATGGGAAGCGGGTATCGAATTCACTTCCTCCAGTCTGCACGTTAATGCAATGCATAATCTATTAGGTATATTCATGGTAGGGAGAAGTCGCTTCGTTAACACTTTTTTATGGCAATTTGTAATCACCTGCATACGACCATATGTCTTAAAGGAAAGCTAATGAGTTGAGTTTCTCATTAAGACCACCAAACACTACGAACATTTTATGTAGCGCCCCTTCTTGGCTATACTACTCAAGTCTCAAGAGCGCATGACCTGTCTGCTCACACATTTAGCTTAGCTCATTGGTACAGCAGCTACTGGCAATTCTTTGTTGAATGTATCGAAATGATCCATTGATGAACTAAATTTGGTCTTCCTCACCAAATGCCATTGCTTGGCCGTCAGGTTTTCCTCTTCTTTTCCTCTTAAGAATAAGTCGTCGATTTCGATGGTTCAGCAGCAGAAAAGAACATAATTGTGGACAGTTCCTTAACTCGAAACATGTGGCGCCAGTTTATGCACATAGGTCTAAGAATTATTTTTTATTGGCCATGCGTTGTTTGTTTATGTTGTTCCGATCGATGGCTGTCGTAAGAATTATAATTATGGATAAATACATTAATTTTTTAATCCGGCTAACTTTTAGATAACTTTTGCGTGAAGAACACACAGCACAACAACCAATCAACATCAAGCACACAATTTTACCTCAGGTAGCTTACCCACATTTGATACTGGCGCCATCTATTTCACAGAGTCCCCATTATGGTATCAGAGAACGTAGTGCACAACATTAGTCGGTAGGTGGCGAAAGGCATGCACGATGAGTGTGAGCACCTAAGAATCAAGTAGCTCTCTCTAGCGATTAACAAACGAGCAACTCTCCGACGAGTAATGTTAAACGGTGATCATTGCTTTAGTTACGTTTACTAGTACATGAAGTATGTCTAAATAAACATAATTTCTTAAATTGCAATATTTTTAACTTTCACACCTGTCCATCACTTGTCTAATTCAATACGTACCTCTTAGTAACTTTATTATCGCCCATCAGTTTCCCCGCTGGCTATTCGCCGTGAAACCGTTTCCTGCAGCGAACTTCTCCGTCTTCCTATTAAATATTTTCTAGAGATGGCCACAAGTTCCACAAGTGATAGGGCTGGCTTTTGCTTGCACTGTGCCTTGAGCTCATTGGATAAAGATCCTTGACTTGGTGTTGTATAGACTCAAAATCTTGCACAATCCTCCGCGGTATTGCACACAGACTTATTGGCAAAACGTTTGTGTATTGAAGTCGTCAACGTCACTCCCAATAGATTCAAATGTTCGTCATTAATTTATGTTGCTATAAATTAAATATTGACATTTGGTGTCAAGCATCCCCACGATCCACTCTGACTCTTTTTATACCCGCCTTAAAACTGTTTTTCAAACCGTGCTGGGGTCTTGAGCGCTCCTGAGTTATAAGCCCAACCTTGAAGGGACACTCGCAATGAATGAATGAATGTGGACATGTTAATTGGCGAAACCCACCGCTTCATGCTGTTGACGGAACAAACTCTTTAATCTTACTCTCTGTCTTCCTTTTGCCTATTTCTTTCCTTTACCTTATGATTCTTATTCAAACAGTCACGTCTCGAATATCATGGCTCTACAATTCTGCAACAATCGTCATTCTGCTGCTCTCCACCACATTTCTCCGCATAAGCAGCCGCATGTAATTCCAAACTTCTCAGAACTACGTGTTGCTTGCTACCATTTATCTATTTCTGACATATGTATTTTATGTATATATCTTCGCTTATTTGACAAACTGACACACTGCGGTGTAAGTTAGACTTGGCTGTCTTCAGCATTGGATCCAATTAACTACAATTCTATCGTTTGAACACCCAGTAGGTGAAGATTAAGTAAATGATTTAGCCTAATTATTTATTTCACAGTAGCCTATATTAACAAAAGTGAGATTAGAAGTTCAGAACAGGTTGCTGAATTTATAGGCCTTTAATAAATAATTAATCATTCGCAATTTCAAGCAGAGAAACACTTATTTTCTGAAGCTGCAACAGTCGTAGATTTTGTGAGCTGCAGAGAAGTTAACGTGCGTGTAAAAGGTTTCTATAATATTTATAGTTTCCACATATTTACGCACAGTAAATAGACGGACAATGATCTCATTTAGACGTAATTCGCCAGATGACTCCAGTTCTCTATCTCTTTCCATCCGTCTATTATTCCACAATATATAAACTTATTGAAGTAGACATATAAAAGACATTTTAGTACTCACAGTACCTCCAAGAAGCACCACTTATATATGTTAATGGCAATTTGTGAAACAGGGATTTTGTAAAATTCCTGATTTCTTAGATTTTAGGTAATATAGAAAATCACCCATTTACAGTTAGGATTGGAGTTAGGGTTACGGTCAATGTTGGTGTTAGGGTCCGAGGTAGGGCTAGGGTTAATGTAGGATTAGTGCGGGGTTAGGGTTAGTGTACTGTAGAGTTAGGGTTTCAAAAATTGCCTAGGAATTTTACAAAATCCTTAATTTCACACTTTGCCTGTAACATATACACGGCTGCTCAATTAATCTAAACAAGTGTGACATAAAGTGTCATAGGTCAAAAGAAATGTGATTAAGACAGAAGAATAATTACATGAGGAGAGCTCAAAGAGATGATATTAGTAAAGCTAGAAAGCCTGATGAGATTGCATCGATGAACGGAAGCAACTCTCTATTCGCAGGGCAGAACGAAACCATTAGCAGCCTGATTTGACTGAGTCTATGAGAATTGGAACACAAAGTTATTTCGAGAGAGTGCCGAACAACGCGGAACGTCCAATCAAGAGCCAACTGAACGTCAAGCTGAGTGGTTGGAGCTCATGGTCGCCAAGCCGAGTGGTCGGAGCCAATGGTCGTCAGCAAAGCCTTCCGTCTAGAAGGAGTATGGGTACGGTCAAAAAGGTGAATCATCAATTTCATAATAAATTCGAGTTGTAAAATGAGCCGCGTCACAGGTGAGGAGGGAATCCACCACCAGTCAATCCTTCAATCCACCACCAACTCGTCCACCATGCCATCCGTCCATTCAGTCATCCTACCAATAGTCCATCCGTCCGTTCATCCGTCCTTCCTTCCTCGCTTCCCTCTGCTTCCCTCCCTCGTTTCTTCATTTCTTCTATATCGTTCATTCTTTTCTTTATTCTCTCGTACTTTATTTCCCTCCTCCATTCTTTCCTTTAATCTCTCATTCTTTCCTTACATTATTCTTTACTTCTTTCCTACCTGCGTTTCTTCCACCCATAATTCACTTCCGTCGTTTCTTCCTTCTTCTATCATTCTTTCCTTCCTTCATCCTTTACTTCCTCCCTTCTTTACTCCTTTCCTTCCTCATTTCCAGTGTTGTATGCAAGACATAGAATTTCGAGACCAAGACGAGATGGATACAGTGCGGTACCGAGACCGAGACCACGACACTACAAGACAGCAAAAGACAAGTGATCCTAAATAAAAGGCTTTAAAATACTTATGTATTAGTTTTCGGGAATATGGTTCATTTATAATTTTAATTTGAAACTTATTGTGTAGTACCAATTCCCGAGTACAATTTTTATACTGCTGCTTTATCTTTTTTCCAAATCTTTTGTCAGCCTATCATCTGAATAGAAAGACTTTATTGACTCGTCTGAAATTTTCTAAACAACTTTAAACAAGCAAATTCCATACCAAATATACCAAACGAAATTATGAATTTCCGAAATATCCTTATTCACCTTAAGAAACTCGAACTTGTTCCGATCGTTTCGGTTATGGTGTCTTTCAGTGCCGCATTAACCATGTTGCAAATGTTTACTCGTAAATTTACAAATTAAGGACCAACTATCAAATTGACAACCAATTAACGAATTGACAATTTGTTGGCTAAAATAGAAAATAGTTCATAGACTCGAAAGTAATACTGCACCTAGGGTAGAATTGGCCTAAAAATCCTTTTAGCTCAATTTGAGATTTTGGCCTAGTTACACATTGAATCTATTTGCGCAAGTTTGACTGTTATTATATTAATCAGGTATTTAAAAAATTTCAATAAAAGATAGACCTAGATATTATTACAGCTAATAGTTACAGAAAAATAAATAATTGAGCCTCCCATAGTTGACTATGAAGAAATTTGAATATGGCGCACAGAAACGCCATAAGAAACTTGTTTTTGAAAAGGCAGCAGAATGTCAACGTGGCACATTCGATCAATTTGTTAAAAGATCCAACCCTTGTAGTGGTTCAATGGAAAACAAAGTTTTTTGTGGAATTCTACTCTGATGATGTTTTGATGTTTTGTTTTTCAATGAATCTGTGATGAGTGGATTCAACAGAAAACATTTCTAAAAGAACTTCGATTATTAAAGACAAGGAAAACACTACTGCAGATGTTCAAATTGATGAATGAATTGAACCTACAGATCGGATTTTCAAACGTGTATGTCGCTCTGGGCATTTACTTAACTTCACCAGTTTCAAACTGCATCGGTTAACGATCCTTAAGTCACTGAAGCGCATTAAAATGCTGTCAGATCAACCATGGGTCAAGAAAGATCAAGCGCCGGAAGTTCCGTAACTAACATTGAATCTTAAATCATTAAAAGATATTGATTCTTTCTCAGCCTCAAAGTCCCGTCGTCGAGATTTTTATACAGCACAGAGTGAGTATGTAGTTTACGCACTGAACCATCTTTCACAAAATTTTAATTAAAATTTAATTAGGTTAACAATTAGATTATCTATGAAAAATACCAGCTTGGTGTGCATGTAACACTCGATATAGTATAATAATAATTGCTGACTTTGTAATTTTTTTCTATTCACTCTATTATAAACATTTATCGACTTCACGTAAAAAGACTGCTATTTATATGATTAGATGATGTAGGTATTATTATATACACCATTTTATGTTTCTTTGTGCAAACATCTAAGGGGCTTCCACTTTATTTTTGAGACGGGCCAACAAAAACTTAATACGGCTCTGGTGGCTTTGCAGCAGCGATAATTGTTATTATTTAGCAATAATTTAAAAATGGGTAAACGCAAACTTCACAATTTCAGGTTCTTCTCAGACATTTTTGCACTTTAAGATAATCGAGATATTTCAGTATCCGTGGTTCTCGCGTTAACCAGAAGGGTATATCTCCTTTCTGTCTAAACTAACTGAAAGAATTGTTCCTACCCGCCTTAATGACTACCTCTCAACAAACTCACTGCTAAACCCCCTACAATCAAGTTTCACTAAACACCACTCCACAGAAACTCTGCTTGCCTCTCTATATAACAAATTGGTCTCTGCCGTCAGCCATCAACAAGTTTCCTGCCTCTGCCTCCTCGACATCTCTGCTGCATTTGATACCATTGACCAAAGCCTTCTCTTGACTAGACTATCCTCTTGGTTTGGCGTTTCTGGGACTGCTCTATTCTGGTTCCAATCCTACTTATCTTCCAGATCCTTCTCTGGCAAAGCCTCCAAACTCTGTTTGCAACCCCTTCCACTCACATGTGGTGTCCCTCAAGGCTCTGTCCTCGGACCGCTCCTCTTCATCCTCTATACCACATCCTTAAGTCATCTTAAGGGCGTGGTATAGAGGATGACCACCTGTCGATCACCACCTGTGTGTAGATGACACCTAACTCTACATATCCTACTCCCCAACCTCTTTCTCCACCTCCATTGCACAATTACCGAATGTAGTAAACTTAGTCTCCGAATGGATGTCATCTAACCTCCTCTGCCTCAACCTTTCCAAGACAGAATTTATCTTCATAGGCCTGCCTGACCAAATCAAGAAAATACTCGACCCTGAAATTCACTTACCCACTAACTCTTCATCCCTTCCCTTCACCTCAGATGCCCCAGTCTGAAATCTTGGCGTCACCTTCGATCCTCATCTCTCTTTCTCCAATCACATCTCAAACCTCTCTCGCTCCTGTTTCGTGCACATCCGCGACCTCCGCCGCATCCGATCCATGCTCGACTTCAAAACTGCTTCCACCGTTGCTTTTGACTTGACGCAGCGCTCGTGAATAAGCTGGCGCCCTGCGCTTAGCTTTTAAGTGGTGCTTTAGAAATTTGGAGATTACGATTACGATTACGAAGGGTCACTTTTTTTAGAGCTTCTGGTTCGAGTTTATTGCGCAAGAATTTAAGACAGTTTATGCCAGACTTATCGAGACCGCCTGTTGAAGACAATAAGACTTTCAATTCAATACAGTTTATAAAAATTCCGAGAAACTTCCGCGAGACCAAGACCGAGACCAAGACACACACAAAACTGTCTCGAGAACGAGACATTGTCTCGAAACCATACAACTTTGCCCGCTTCTCATTCCTTCCTTTTTCCTTCATTACATGCACACACTCACTCTGTCTGTCTGTCTGTCGGTGTGTCTGTCTGTCTGTCGGTGTGTCTGTCTGTCTGTCGGTGTGTCTGTCTGTCTGTCGGTGTGTCTGTCTGTCTGTCTCTGTCTGTCTCTGTCTGTCTCTGTCTGTCTCTGTCTGTCTCTGTCTGTCTCTGTCTGTCTCTGTCTGTCTCTGTCTGTCTCTGTCTGTCTCTGTCTGTCTCTGTCTGTCTCTGTCTGTCTCTGTCTCTGTCTGTCTCTGTCTGTCTCTGTCTGTCTCTGTCTCTGTCTCTGTCTCTGCTCTGTCTCTGTCTCTGTCTCTGTCTCTGTCCTCTGTCTCTGTCTCTGTCTCTGTCTGTCTCTGTCTGTCTCTGTTCTCTTCTCTGTCTCTGTCTCTGTCTCTCTGTCTCTGTCTCTGTCTCTGTCTCTGTCTCTGTCTCTGTCTCTGTCTCTGTCTCTGTCTCTGTCTCTGTCTCTCTCTCTGTCTCTGTCCTCTCCTCTCTGTCTCTGTCTCTCTCTCTGTCTCTGTCTCTCTCTCTCTCTCTCTTACTCTCTCTCTCCTCTCTCTCTCTCTTCTCTCTCTCTCTCTCTCTCTCTCTCTCTCTCTCTCTCTCTCTCTCTCTCTCTCTCTCTCTCTCTCTCTCTCTCTCTCTCTCTCTCTCTCTCTCTCTCTCCTCTCTCTCTCTCTCTCTCTCTCTCTCTCTCTCTCTCTCTCTCTCTCTCTCTCTCTCTCTCTCTCTCTCTCTCTCTCTCTCTCTCCTCTCTCTCTCCTCAATGCCCTACCTGTAGAAGACGAGAGTGGCGGCCACGTCAGCGGTGCAACAAAGCCAGGCCCGTCGTCCTTAAGTAGGGACGCCGACAAACATTGACTTACAATCAATTACACCGTCTTCGACAAACATACTCGACTCGAAAGTTAGTCTCGTCGGCTCCCCTTGACTGGCCTGTGCACTCCCCCTACCTACCCATCGACAATCTCGTCCACTGTATACCTCATCCTCTCGAAACTTGACAATCTGTTTCATATCTGCATGTCGGCAAAGCACAGGAAAACATTGATCTACATTTTAACTGCCAACACAAAGACACGACACCACGAATGCATACACACACAAGACATCCACAAATACACACAGGACAACCATACAAACAAAACCATCAGGAACACACGTGGGAGGCCTCGTACACCCCAGCCACCATGTACACACACAAATACGGGGACACCCGAAATACACAGAGAACCTTTATACCATTGCGACTTCAGAGGTCAGAACCCACGCGGCATGCAAGGTCGGACTTGATATCTTCAGTTTTCTCTCTTTGAATGTTCTACAGACAGGCCAAAAAGTAATCCCTGATGTTTTTGCTAACATTTCGGTCAAGAGTAAGAATTAATAAATGAAATTCTATAGGCGCAAAACTAATTCATATTTCCATATAACGGCCACAATTGACTTAAGAATTCAAACCGAACAAAAGTTCTATCACATGTAACTGGTTCTATCACATTTCACCATAAAAAACCACGGTTTTGTTGGTGAAAAACATTTAACAAGTAGTTGTTATAAAATAAACTTCGCAGTGTTTCACAACCTGTGTTCATTGTGTTCACCACCAGTGTAGCCACACATGTTCTGAGTCTCTTTGAAATGTTTTTGATGGCCATTTTGATGGATTCCTGAGGTAAATAAACCTTCCTATTTCACTTTCGATGCAACGTCACCGCTTATCGTTTTTTGCTTTCGCCGCAGATTCTGGTATTTCCCAAGCATGCTGCATAGCTTCCACAAGTGATAATTCAGCGGGTTCAAATCCGGAGAGTTTAGGGAGAGCCCTGGGACACAAAGCGGTGAGGTTCAGATCTTCTTTGACAATTCTTATGCCAGAAGTGCGGCTGATGTTCAACTCTACTGAATTTTGCCGAATACTGAGATGAATTTTCTGTTGTTTTTCTATGAGCAAATAAGTTTGTCAACACGCTCGATATTTGTTGGAGTGCGGACAGATTTCGGTCATCCAATGCCCTTATTACGTTCCACGTTGGCCGTTACATGAAACAATATTTCATTAACGCAGCGGCGTATTTTTTAACGGTGCTCAGCTATTTGAGTTTATCAGGGCAAGCGTTGATTATGACTTTAGTTCCAAGATCCTGGTTGAGCAGGATAATCTTTGATCACAGCTTCAGCTACTAGACTATGATCATCAAGCGTCTGCATACGAATTTTATCTGTCTTTGACACCGTGCTCATTTTTATTTTGTTACAAATGTTATCATGAAATGATTAATCGGAAAATGACATTGTTTATTTACCAACGTGATCTACTGCTCGCTAGATGAAATCCATCTACGTTGATTCCTTGCTTCTTTTCTCAATTATGACAATTATGAAGTTTGTTTTATAACAGTTTCTTGAGATGTGACTTCATAAAATCGTGTTTGTACTTTTTCCTGCGTTAAATGTTTTCAATCATCAATAAAACTGTTGTTGCACTCATTAAAAGTGATATAACTATTGTTCTGTTTGAAATATCTCAGTAAATTTTGACCGTAATATGCAAGTATGTATTAGTTTTGCACTTCATTTGATTGTTCCTACTTTTAGCCAAAATATTAGCCAAAAAATCTTAGGGACTCCTTTTTTGGGCCACCCAACTTTCTATGGATTTTTACGCTTTTTCTTTGTCTGTCGATGTTAGCTAATTGATCTGTCATTTCGTTGGTCCAGAGCATCTACGAAAAAAAAATTTCTTAACCAGTTGGGGAACTCATGGGAGTGCATGGCCCCCATACGGATCAATTCTACCCCACCCACTCATAGGCTATAATAATACTTCATGCATATTAATGTTATTGTATATACAATTATATATACACACATACATAATATACAATTGCTGTCATACTTTCTGGATATCTTCCTACACCGTTCTCTCTCCTCGAAACCTTTTTCTATGCTTTGGGTTCTTAATGCGTATGCTACAACGTAATGTGTAATTCATTACGTATACGTAGGCATACAAAATGTAATAAAAACAGAGACATGCGTAATTGTGTAATTGCTATCATACTTCTTATCAGCGTATTCGTGTGTGTGCGCGCGCGTCCTTTGTTGCGACGTGTGACATACGAACAACGTATTCGCGTATACGTCATGTGGTTATTTCACGTGCGCGATATGCTTCGATTGTTGTACGTATGTCAAAGACAGCAATCAATAGATTATAGATGCACAGGGTCTCTTGGCCAGAGGCAGAGGGGGGCTAAAGAAGACTGACTGGTCATTGCAGTCAATGGTTCGTTGACTGATGAGGCTTGAAGAGGGTCGTGCAATTGCGGTAGCGAAGTTCTCCATCATCTCCTCCCCTCTCCTCCTCCTCCTCCTCGTCATCGTCGTCATCGTCGTCGTTTGTATACCTGTGTACGTTGTAGGCTTAGTTCTGTGCGTGTTCGTGTGTGTACCACTTGATGACAATTATTGTTTGTTTGCGTCTGCGATCGTGAGTGCGTGGGTTGTCCCCTTGTCCCTGTCGATCGGTTCGTCTGTGTGTGCCCACGCGTGTGTACCGATCGTGCAGCGGATCCCCTTGAAATCTGGCCCAAGTCGAAGCCAAATCCCATTCCGACCTCCCAACCATTTCGAAATGTTACTCGCATTTCTAACGATTGGCGCTACACCAGGAGGGCGCGGAGTAACGGCTAACATGACACTGTGGCGCAAACCTGAGGAACCGAGTTCGATTCCCGTATCCCCGTAGGCTTGACTAGTCCTTCTTTCACTAGGAGGCGGTGTTGGTTATATTTTATGTATAACGTAATTGACGCCTTGACAGTTGCATTCGATTCCTGTAATAACTGATCATTCGTGCATTCTCTATTTGTAATTATTCTACGGTTTTGTCATTTTGAAAATAAATAGAATAATAATAATTTTTTTTGCATCGAGGTATGCATGATCCTTCAGGGACTAGAATATTAATTAGAATAAGAAAATACAGTCTGGATAGGCTTTACTCGTTGGCCTCACAGATGGCTAAAGAGCCTTTGAACGCTATTATTACTATTATTATTATTATAATTATTATAATCATTATTAAAGGCGTCATTCATAAAGGCATTACGACATACAAGAACGCTGATTCACAGCGAAGAGAATACAGTCCCTTAATTAAGCTAAGGAGCTTATTAAGAGGGACAGTGGCCTGCAGTCATCTCCCTTACCGTCTCATCTTCCCATCGACAGCGCACATACTGTCAGTGAACTCGTTGTGGCTGAGTTGAATATCGTCTGCATGGGTGCCAGACGCAGCCATCCTTGGCAGAGGAACGGAAGAATACTCGAACCAACTGTCTGTATTGGGAGAATAGGGCGGACGAAGATGTCGTCATATGCATCGCAGTTGGTTGAATCGTCGGCCACAGTTGTTTAGCGCATTCGGTCCCTGTTCACTTGCTCTAGCTCATCCATCCCTACTCCTACTCCCTCTCTCTCCCTCCCCCTCCTCTCTCCTCCCAAATCCTGTCTTCGCTCGTAACAGGGTGGTCTGCGAACGTTGCCGAGGAGCACCTCAGAGGTCATTTCAGATTCACTGCTCGTCCCGTTTGCCCCTCTCTCTCCTAATTGCGCTGGGCCCCAAGACGCCCCAAACGGAGCCCCGGCTGAGCGACGCCGCAACCGTCTCCTGCAGGAGGGACGCGTGCCGTATTTCTCGTTGCAGGATATCTACAGCGGATATACCGCCCGACGCCGTGAAATATGAGTATACGACGTCAGCGAAAGACACACGTCAGCACTTCCTCGATTAGTTGACCAGCAGCGCTCGTGAAGAAGCTGGTGCCCTGCTCTAAGCCTTAGAATAAGCGATTTAGATATTGGAATTTGCGATGAGTGAGTGATGGCCTGTTTGTTCAATCCACGTTCTCGTGTTTTTCAACGGCTTCTCAAACTATTTCGTTTAATACCTTAGTTATGAGGCGAATAAGTATGTTGTCCTGTTTGCCGAAAGTGCCTCTAAATGAGACCGCGTTACTATTATTATTTTAGTATATACCGATATATTATATTATTATTGTTATTATTATTGTTATTATTATTTTTATTATTAAATATTATCTATTATTATTATTATTATTATTATTATTATTTTTATTACATCCTATAAATACTGTTAAGATGTTGTTACTGTGCGCATGTAAGGAAGCTAATATATCCATCAAGACCCTAAGCAAAAGATTTGTATGTACCAATGCAAGGCACGTAAAAACTGAGCTAACTACATTCCTATAATTATTATAATTAGTAGAAAACAAGGTAATAAGGCTAATAAGTCGGAATAAGACTAGCAACGCTCAGCATAAAAAAATGAAGCGAAGGGAATGTTCAGCCTCCAATTAACCAACGGAATCGATCGCTGCACTCCAGTTGTATTTCAAATTCTATAGGAAAAGCATCAGTCTATGATTCTAATTATTTATATCCTCTGCTGCTGCAGCTGAAGTGGGTAGCGACACAGGAACACGTGTTCCTGGTTTACACCATCGTTTCTATAGCGATTGATCTGCTCCACAGCCATTGTTCAAATACATTAGGGTAATGCAAATACACGACATCTAAACTAACTCACTGACTTACTTACTGCGAAATGACCGCCAACAAGACCGAGCAGGGCAAGCG
Source organism: Bimastos eiseni (assembly GCA_959347315.1). Classification (NCBI taxonomy): domain Eukaryota; kingdom Metazoa; phylum Annelida; class Clitellata; order Crassiclitellata; family Lumbricidae; genus Bimastos; species Bimastos eiseni. The sequence continues at coordinate 15,848,836 of OY365821.1, read as the reverse complement.
ATGAGCGTCAATTAGAAGAAGCCGCGACGGCGCTTACAGCGCTTAGCAGCGACGCTGGCGACAGCCAAACAATAATTGGAACCAGCGCTTAAGCGTAGCGGCGGCGTCTTTGAAATTAATTTGAGCATTCATTTGTGTATAATTGAAAAGGATTTACGGTCAGATTCGCAGGGACCGCGTCCCATAAAGTCCGACTGTGCATCTCCATGCAGGCCTCCCCTACTCTCGCTTCTTCCCCTCCACCAGCAGAGCGGTCTTTGGTCTCGACCCACCGCCCACCTACCCACCCACTGCACGGCCAGCGCATTTGCGCTAACTTGCTAACAAAAGACTTAAGCGGACTTAAGGACAAAAGAGGACGATCAGAAGGACGACAAAACAATATAACGGACAGGAAAACACGGCAGGCGGACAAACAGACCGTTATACATATAGAGACACACAGACAGACACAGATACTGACAGACAAGGACACAGACAGACAAAGACAGATACCAAGCCACAGACAGACGGACATATTTGTCGGTCAAAGGCAGACGAAAATTAGCGACGAAAGCACCTTATGGGGTGGGAATGGTCTCTTGAGAATGGAAAATATAGAGAGGAGGAGGTGGAGGAAGAAGAGGACATTATGAGGAAGAATAGGAACAGGAGGATGCGAAGAAGAAGATAAGCAGGAGGAAGAAGAGGAGAACAGGAGAAGGAATAGGAGATATTGCGATGATAAGGAAGAGATCATGATAAGCAAAAAGCAGAAATAAGGAAGCGAATAATAAGAAAGAACAAAGAAAACTATATATAAACGGGGCTGTGATGATGATGACAATGATGATATTGATGATGATATAGACGATAAGAATGATGATACGGATGATGATGAGGACGATAATAAGGATGATAATGACAAAGACGACGACGACAATAATTATGAATATGATGGTTATGATGATGTCATCGTCATAATCTTGTTCCACAATTATTGTGAAACAATGAAGCGGAGGAGGACGAATAAAAAAAGGAGAAAGTCTAATAGAAAAAGAGAAGAAAAAGAAAGAGATTGAGCAATACAGAGAGCAAGAGGAGGAGGAGAACATGGAGGAAGAGAGATCAGTGTGTCTGTTTGCGTATCCACCAGGGAATGACCGACTGCGTCCGCTTAGAATTCTGATTGCTCGACCGATGGGCGACGACCAAAGGCGTTTGGTTAGCAACCGCTGCTGGGCAGGAAGCGCGCCAACGACCCGTCAATCAGGTGGTTGCCAGCCAATCGGGTTTGGCGGGGCGGGGTCTGTTTCGCGGCCGAGCAGCGTGGCCGAGCGTTCGGATAAGTGGAGTTTATTACGGACGGCATCGCTTCGGTCGTTTTGCAAGTCAGATAAGTTAGATTCTTTTAAGTGTTGATAGCGTTCTGGCGAGGAGCGATATTATGGCCGTAACCGCTGCTTCTGTAGACCCGTATTTAGTCGGTTCCTGCTATGGGACAACGCCGGCGTCGAACGACGTGAATGGACTGGCAACGATGCACCTGCTTGGCCAGACCTATCACCACCATCAGCACCACCACCAGCAGCTCCAGCAGCAGCAGCTACAGCACTTGCAGACACAACAACAACAGCAGCAGCAACAATCGCAGACATCGCAGCAGCATCGAGATCTGACGCAGGACGAGATGAAATACATGCAAGAACAGTACTCGAATGCCAACAACTACCGATCGAGCGTCGGAGTTCAAGGCCAGTGGCTCCACGGATTGTCCTCCTACTCTTCGGCCATGGGAGGATGGAAGAGCGCCGACCTAGGCGTCGAATCCCAGACGGAGGCCGCCACAGCTGCGGCCGCTGCTGCTGCCCAGCAGGTCCTGCACCATCGCAGCGGAAGTGGAGGGGGTACAATGCCGTCCATGCACTCCCTCTGGTCCTCAACGCCGTCGTCGTCATCTCAGCAGCAGCAGTCCGTCACGCATCAGCTGGCAGCAGCGGGTGCGGGGGCAGCGAACGGGAACGACGTCGGCGGTCTGTCGGGGTACATGATCAACGGAGGGTATCCGTCGCCCAACCAGTGCTGGCGGGGGGCGCTCAATCCCGACGACTCCCTGGACCCCACAGGGGAGGGACAGTCTGACGACGACACCCCCACCTCAGACGACCTCGAACAGTTCGCCAAACAGTTTAAACAGCGCCGCATCAAGCTCGGCTTCACGCAGGCGGACGTCGGCCTTGCACTTGGGACCCTCTACGGGAACGTCTTCTCTCAGACGACCATCTGCCGCTTCGAGGCGCTCCAGCTCAGCTTCAAGAACATGTGCAAGCTGAAGCCACTTCTCCAGAAGTGGTTGGAGGAGGCGGACTCGACGAGCGGATCTCCGACAAGCATTGACAAGATCGCCGCTCAGGGACGCAAGCGAAAGAAGCGGACGAGCATCGAGGTGACGGTAAAGGGCGCTCTCGAGTCACACTTCCTGAAGCAACCGAAACCAACGGCGCCTGATATCGCCCGACTGTCGGATGAACTCCAGCTGGAGAAGGAGGTCGTCCGCGTCTGGTTCTGCAATCGACGCCAGAAGGAGAAGCGCATGACGCCCGCTGGACCCATCGGTCCCAACGGAGAGGTACTGACAATCCCCGGTGGAGGAGGGGGAGGGGGCAGTGGGTCGGAGCTAGGGGACAGTCCGCTACACTGTGGAATAGGAGGAGGAGGAGGATTGGGAGGAAGCGGATCGATTCATTCGGACTCTCCGTTGAACTGCGGAGGAGTGGGTACCTGTGCTGCTGCTGTCCCGTCGAATGGGTCGCCTGCCACCACCGCTGTCCTGTCCGGCTACTCGGCCGTCAACAGCCCCGACTGCCTGCCTTCTCACCCGACGACGATAGCGCCGGCTAACGACCCCACGTCCGCATCGACGATCCATCAGTCCCTTCAGCAGCAGCAACAGCAGGCACACCGACCATCCTTATACCCGGCGGGTAACATGCACGTCGTCCAGCACACGGGTCCGGCAATGTCCAGCGTCCGATCGCTTCAGCTTCAGTACACCCAAAACAACTGACCACGCCTGATGTACGCCCCACTCTCAAATATATGCATCCACACATAATAATATCGAATATATACATGAATATACATATATGCATGCTATGTATATTACATACTTTGGAATATATAGTGAAATCAGAAGACGTTTGTCCTCTACTGTGATGAATGCACCTGAAATAGACTGAGATCTGAAATTCTGAATCTGACCAATGACGTTCTACAGAGAGATTCACGAACAGCCGACGATTGCTAAGATATCAGCGACATTCCTATACCTTTGCAATTCATTAGTTTTTTTTTCTCTCTCTCATGTTAGACTGCACCGAGATGGGTCAATTCGAAACAACTGCTGTTGCCTAGTTCAATAAGGCGCTACAAAAGCACAGGATCCGTCCCCCGGAATTCTATCAACTGTGCAGCGTATTTCCGGTGTTTGATGACGTTGCTGACTTTTGGAGTACGGAAAATATTTAAAATTTGGTGAATTTTTGATGGCGTTTGCTAACTGTGGCGCTAGAAAATGTCTTATTTGAGTGAATTTGACGGTGGATTATGACCTGATGAATACGCCTAATTCAGAGATAAAACTCGGAGGATGATCTGACATTTTTTCGCATTTTCTCCATAATTCCAGGCGAAGATCGGATTTGTCTTTGCGGCCTAGAAATGTCGTGCTTTCTGGGTACTGCATAGGTTACACTTTGATTCCTGAATTCACACCAACGCCCGTGAATAAGCTGGTGCCCTGTGCTTGGCTTTCGAGTGGCGCTTTAGAATTTTGGAGATTAGGATTACGTCGTTTATATGCACAATGCCTGACATACTGTAGCTTATAACTACCAACCTATAGGCCTACGCATTCGTGCAATCTTTGCATATGGCAGCCTATCCCTACCACACACAACATCGTCGCAGCTGGTTCCACGTCGTGCTGTGTCGCCCCCTTTCGGGTATCCATGCTCTATAATTCTCAACATGGACAGAGGTCGACGTGTTTGAACTCATGGTTCGTTTACTCAATCGAGTATGTTCCTTGCGATACCAGGATATATGCACAAGTCTCAACACTCAGCTTAAGTTTCGAATTATTATGAGAATCTCCTGTGCTGTGAACATATTTCTATGGAATATATATATGTTTCCCGATAACACACTAACAGTTTTGTTTCATATCCGGAGAAAGATCCCTAGCCAGGTCAAAAGATAAGTAATTTCTTGACTTATCATTTTGCACTGCCAATCTGAGATTTCTCATTGTGTTGATCTTATATAGGTATACTGTATATACTCAGAACATAAAATTAAACTCAGAACTTTTGCTTTGCTACGAATCGTTTGTCATAATATATATCAATTGACAAACAATTGAAAATTCAGTTGTTAATGTTTCTAATCTCCACTGAAACAGCGTTGCTTGATTTTGAATTTTCTGATTATTTTAATACTCAAAATTCAGTTTACTCGTAGGTATACTTGTTAAATCGATAACTTTTTCGACATCCGTTATAGCCTTGTGGATATAATAGTTGTGCAGTTGTTAATTGTTGTATTTCTGTTCACTGGAAATCCTAGGACTAAGTTTCAAAGAGCTTCGTCATAACGTGCGTGCATCACATTAGTTGTGCAGTTGTACATTCCATCACCTTTTGAAGAGTTTATTTCAGTAGAATCCTGCGATACTGTATAATGTATTGTATGAAAATAACATTCATGGCTGAGATAAGCAGCAGCTGATTTAAGTATTAGAGTTTTTGTTAGGTGAACAATCAAAATTCTTCGTTATTAAGCTGAAGTTGAATCTGAATTGTTGAAGAATCTTTAGTTTTCGAGTATATCATATTAGCATCAACATAGTTTTGTATTGGCCTACTTTGTTAACCTGGAACATGTGTTTTTAGTAAATAACTTGATGGCTTTTCAACTTATGCTAAATTTTGGTTTTGTGTAATTTGTAATTCTCAATATCTTTAAGTTACATATTATATATATAGTGCGATTCACTTTAGGCTATACATATGCTTAAAACTGATTATTTCTTAACATGTGTCTGTGAAGTATATTTCAGTTTTAAGTTTGAGCTGCATGCAGTGTGAATCTGTGTAATAATCTCAATTTTGTGTAAATAATATAAGAATGTAATTACATATTTTCCAGAACTTATTTAAGTTGATAAGAAAAGAAATTCTTTTACCATTTTAAACTGTGTTTTTGGCTGATTTCTTCTATTCATTTGGTGCATAGTTTGGTGCAAGATATTCTTATATATATATATATATATAGATATATATATATACATATATATATATATACATATATATATATAGTGTAAAGACGAGGTTTGTCATTTACCTCAGACGACAGAGATTATGGCACCCAAGCGTGGTACATAGCATGCTCTGAACTGGTTGCATTTTCTTGTAACCAGAAATTCATGTCTACCAGTGAGCTAGCAACTATAGTGTCTGATACTAGTATCTATGATATTGTGTATATTTTCCACAGAGAGTAAGCCTTCGTGTTATTTAGAAGCTCATATACCGAAGTCTTAATGTTCAAGTGTTTGCTGATCTTCTTCAATGGCTTTCTTAGTTATAATACTCACCGAGGAACATAGTGCATACACTGCAGACACGCACCCTGTTCTATACAAGCCACGTTCTCAGAAGTGGCTTATGCGAAAGGCAGTAACGTCAATAGCCTATAAAAACGCATCCTTCTCAACCTCAATCTGTTCTGGGTTCGATTGTGCATGCGTCTCGTCAGATTGTTTCACCCGCAAGTATACAAATATCGGCGATTGCCTTGAGATCTTTCGTAGCTCTACTGCAGTTCTAAACATTCGTATACAATTCCTATATCTATACCATTCCTATATCTAAACTTACCTTGCATTCTTTTACATCACACCTGTACCTTACTATATACATAGGCCATACCTGATATTATATACCTGCCGGAATCTTATAGTTGTTGAAGTCGTATAACCTATATAGTCCTTTGCCTTCTGTCTGTAATGTAGTTTATTTAGAATGGTTGTTTGCCATTCTAATTTTCGCCGTTTCTAATAGCGAGCATGTGCTTCTCACCTCACTCTGAGACTACTTTATTGCCAGATTAAGTAATGAGAATATGTTGAATTGATGTCACATTTGTACTTATAATCAAGAGACGAACACTATATATATAGGACGAACACTTCTGAAAACGTCTTATACTATTGAAATGTATACAATTAAGTAGAAGAGCGATTACTTTACTGACTGACCGAGTATAAATATATATAGCATATACTGCAGGGCTTAAAGTGTGCCTGGACGGTCATAGACGGCATCCAGGCACTTATTTTCGAGGCTGGACGCCGTCCTGCCACTTATTTGGCCAGCTGAGCCTGGACACAGTCCATGAGCGTCCATGCAACAGTGCAATTCCTCTATATGCGTACGTTGTTATCAACAGGAAAAAGAGGAGGAACACATTTCAATTATTTTCCCACCTTTCAAAACGCTGCTGGCGCCACTATACCCCTTGTTGACAATTTCGCAAAGGAAAGCAATTCTCTGTACGCTTTAAATTACAACAAATATTTCACCAACAAATAATTGACGACAATATAATGGTCAATGGACAAGAACCTAACGAATAATAATAAAAATATTTTTTTCGTCCATTGTATTTGATCAAATAGAAGTTGGATTGATAATGATAATGACTGCAAATCCAGCTTCTGCTTCAATATGAACCAGTTTTATCAATTTAACTTCTATTTACGCAAATATTCTTTTTAATGATCCAACTTTTACTTTAGTAGGCATTATATTTATCTAAAAGAGCATCTGTTTTCGAAGAATTTCATTCACCAATCCAACTTCTATTCCAGCATCATTAATATCACCAATCCAACTTCTATTTTAACGAACACAGAGGACCATAGTGCACGAGCCATTTGTCGTCGACTTAGTATGTTATTGCTCTGCCTTTCGCAATCATTAGTTCTTAACTTTTTGACACTAGAGGCCGTCCATAAATGACGTCACGCGTCTAGAGGGAGTTGTCACAAATTTGTGACGATGTGTGACAAGAGGAGAGGGGGTCGACCAAATGTGACGTCACATCATCACTTCAAAATACGTAATTTTATTAAAAACTTACACTCAATTAAACAAGTTCCACTTAATAAACAGTAGTTGTTATCACAATTAAACAACACTAATTATAATTATTGTATTCTTAGTTGCACTTTCTACTTCTGCACTCGATGTCAATTTTTGGGTGTTGGAACTGAGGCAGCCATTCTGTAACTCTCAAGCAGTAATCAATCATCCCGGAGATTCGCTGAAACGGGGACAATGGAGTGTGTAGATTGGATATTATTTATTCCATAACGGAGCATTTTGTTTCAGCATGGGAGAATGAAGAGGCATAAAGTTTGGATTGTTTGAAGTTATTGTTATTAAACATTTTTTATAATTGTACTGATTCTGCCAGAATATTGTATCATGAGGAATGCATAAAATTGAAATCATTATAGGCTACTTTCTCCATTTTTCTTTGTTATACTATTATAATTTCAAATAGTTTTATAGTTATAATTAAATTTGTTAATAATTATAAGAAAATTTGCATTACATTCTGGACATCTGGGTTTTTTTGAGTGGGATCTGGGCCTTGTGACGTTACGTCATATTTGAGGGGGTCATGACATTTGTGACGACGTGTGATGAAGGGGGAGGGGTCAAAAATGGTGCAAAATTGCGTGACGTCATTTATGTGCCGCCCCTTAGCGTCCAGGCTCTTCTTTTTTCACACTTTAAGCACTGATATACTGTTTATCTTATTAGTACACGATGAGTTAATTACCCGTATTTTCCTATTCATCTGTCGCATTTATTTATATCTTATGCCTTTAATTCATATCTTTACATCATCTTATCAAGCAGTCATTTGCTTCTCTTTAGCGCTGCATCCTTTATCTGAGCCGACCCCACCCTGCATGCGTTGTACAGCATGCATTGCCCAGCTCACCTATTCGTATACCTTGCCTTACCTCACATTCCATACTTCATCTATGGCCTTCCATTTACCCTCATTATCTTAATTTACCTTGCCTTTACATTCTTTCAGTTGTTTGTCATATTTTCAGCTGAAGTGCTAAAATATTTAACAAAAAAATCAGTCCATGCAGTGACCGGACAACGCTTCATAAAGTTGCTGATAGACTGATATTGAATTGCCAAATACGCAAGATGATCCTTGAGTCTGCATTCCATGGTGCACCAACGGAACATTAAAAACCGAACACAAAGACTAAAGGCTTATTAAACGACCACAAAGTCACCATCCACTCTTATTCTAGGCAGACGAAGGGGATAGTCCCTCCCTGCAGTACATTCGCTAACGGCCGGCACAGTAACTGCAGTTACTCCATGCCTTCAATACCGGTATACCGCATGGCTTGATTGCTGTTTACTCCTCTGTTCTTGTCTGCCCTGTTGTCTTGTCTTGATCGCGTATACTGCGAGCTGCAGCATTCCTATATCGCCCTAACACCAAAATGTGATCATGTCAAAGATATTGTTATGTTGGAGGTTCCTTCAATTGGTTTCCTGTGCGGCCACGCCTTCTTCGAGTTGTCTCTCTGGTTTGACGACGCCAATCTGGCCTTGCACCAGCGTATACAACTAATTGACTTCTGTCAGCCGTTTTCGACGTCCTGAGGTATACTCGCTACCTTCGGGGCTGCTGCGATGGGTGCTGGTGGTCCCTTTGCCCGTACAGCAGCTACGCGAATCCGCATCTTCTCTGTGGAGGGACATATGGCTTGGAATGGCATCCCTGATGGGAGCAACGCCTGTTCCATAGATCATGTACCAGTAAGTTGAATGGCTATTTAAAACGTTACGTTTTGTCCGGACTGGAGTTGGGAGCGTTTAAAAATGTCTTAAATTGAAGGTGCGCTATATAAATTTTAGATTGAATGAATTAATACCGGTATATAATCTGGCAACGCACGATAGTCATCATAAGAAATATTTGGCACAGTCACACTTCATGACAAATGTCTGCCACTCTCGCACTGCAGAGTAGTATATCAGACGTTGGTCTGATCTATAAATAACTCATATTCATAAGTTGTCTGTTAACGAATACAACTGTTGCTGCCAAAGCCCGTCAGCAGAATTAAGGTGGCTACTGTCTGATATAAGACAAAAGTGTCTGGTGGTATGAGTTCCGTTATCAAACAGCTTATGTTGGCATGAATTTTTATGAAAGCCTTATTCTATTCCCAGTACTTTTTCAAAGTAATTAAAAGGGGCTATAGTGAACGTCCACATACATACATACATACATAAATACATACATACATACATGCATAGGTACATACATAATGGGGCTGTATATGCAGACATGCATACATGTGCGCATGCATGCGTACGTGTGTGTGCGTGTGTGCGTGCGTGCGTACGTACATGCGTGCATCCGTACATACGAACATACAGACATACTTATATACATACATACATACATACATGCATACATAGGCTTACATGCACGCATACATGCATGTATACATGCATACACACATGCATACATACATACATACATGCACACTTACATACACATATACATACATACATACGTACATACGTACGTACGTGGCGCCTACAAATAACAAATTGCGTACAAATTGCATGCATGCAATGTATACGTACGTACATACATACTTACCCTGCATACATACATACATACTATCTAAAGGCATTGAGACTATTTGTCCAAGGCGTCCGCTTTAAGGTTAGGTCACGTGAATAATCGGCACATATGAAAGTGATTGAAGTGATTAACCTTATCAAAGGCTTTGTTAGCTTCTAACACAGCGGACGAAAGTAAAGCACTAGGCAGGCACTGGTGTTTTATCGGGGTAAAGCACGCCTTCCAGTTCTGTCAAAAATTACCCATGTTTGATTTATCTTATATACGCGGTGTACTCTATTAATAGTGATTGCTGGTAACTACAGACACCACCGTGTCTTGCCTGGGCATCCAAGCAGTCGCTCCCTGTGTGAAATATGTCTGGTTGTCGATTCGAGTGTCTGTATTCTTTCACCAGACAATAGTGATATCTATCAATCTATCAAATAACGATTTGTCCGCATTGTTTGTGAGAATGTACTAGAAGCTTGTATAGGCGCCAGGAGGCATATTTAGAAAGGTACTGTATACATACTTTTCCTGACAGTGGTTTCGAGTGTCCATTGGTTTGTGCGTGGAGGGTTAGGTGAGGCATCTTGGGGTGTGGCTGAATCGCGGCTTGGCAACAACCATTCAACAACTGTATGCAACGGAATTTGAGGCAGCCTTTATTAAGCCTTTATTTCAAAGTATACTTTACTAAGATATGTTTGACTCCTGTGTCTTAAATACACAAAGATGTTTTCTTTTCAACCTGTATATACTGGATGGGAGGATTTATCAACTTGTAGCTGAATACAGGTCTCGTGGCCTGAACTCGTTCGTCTATCTTAGACACGAATAACATATTTCATTTGCATTTTGGTTGATCTTTGGTTGCTGAGGGTTGACATGGAAACAGCGGGTCACCTATATAGAAACCGAATCCATAGTTTACCTGACATTGTTACCCTTCCTTGCTATCTCTCTCTCTCTCTTTCTCTCTGTCTGTCTCTCTGTCTCTCTGTCTGTCTCTCTCTGTCTCTCTCCGTCTCTCTCTGTATCTCTGTCTGTCTCTCTGTCTGTCTGTGTGTCTGTCTGTCTCTCTCTTACAACCATTGGGCTGAACTGATTTGAGTGTAAAGTTCCGAAACTGTGATAAGTTGATAACGAAGCTGATTCTACGAAACTGTTATATTAATTTGGAAAGAAGTTTAAAAGACCAGAAATGTGTTGCGAGCAAGAGGTTATTGTTGACCATTCGTCAGAACTTGCATCGACGTCGAGACTGTGGACTGTGAACTGTGGACTGTGGACTGTGAACTGTGGACTGTGAACTGTGGACTGTGAACTGTGGACTGTGAACTGTGGACTGTGGACTGTGTCCGGTCGATATGATTTGAAAGAGGTCGTATAGAACGATTCTGTAGTCATGCACTACTTCAGTTATGTTTTTGCTGTTGCACACACACAACGCTCAAATAAAAATGTATACACAAACACAAATGTATACACAAATACAAATGTATACACAAACACAAATGTATACACAAATACAAATGTATACACAAACATGTGCGTAAGCTTCAAATTCTAAATTCTAAAAGTGCTTCCGATCGTGCTCTGTGGACTTCTAATACCTAGTCCTAACGATTGCGGAGAATGACACAGATGGTGTACAGCAGCCTCAGCAGTCAATTCTATGGCAATGGACAAGATGAGGTGATGAGTTAAACAAACACGACTCTCATACAGATAATTATAGATTGCTTTATACCATCTATCGTTGAATGATTGGTCGTTGGACTCTACGTGTTCGCAGTATATGCAAAGTCATGCATGTAATCGATTTCCGGTTTGTAAATCAGCATCACTCATGCGAGAACGTATTTCATTGGCTTCTATTACGGAATTGCTGTGGCTATATTATCTGCCGCCACGTATACTTCATGAACAAAGTTATGCGTTGAAGGATATAGCCCACCTACATGTATTTAGACGGGCTATCCTATGACTTTTGTATGTATGTATATATATGCATGTATATATATATATATACATGTCACATAATGTGGACCTTGTTAGTGAGCCTCCATACGTCTATGATTCAATATGCATATGATGTGGTGTCGTTATATATGTATACAGTATTATAAGCCAGCATGGTGTATACGACCGTTGTGTTTGACCGCCAACCCGAATGTTAAAGGGTAGTAGTAAATCGATGAGTCGCGGTTGAAGTGGGTTGACCTAGAGTCATAGTCATAGAAACGTCTACTTTGTATAGCGCCGACTTCACCACCCTTTCCCTCCCTCCGTCCCTCCTCACCCCCGGAGTCAGCGAGGTTTCCGGTTGGACGTATAGCACCATCTGGAGACAAAGGTCCGCACTAGGGGTCACATTCACGCGTAACACGAGACGACTTGCTCGTGATTCGGACGAGAAAAAACTGAGGGAATTCGCAGCCATTCAGGTAATCTGTGACTAATTTATCGAAACATGTAGCATATACCCCGCTCTTAACTTGCATATATATTTATATACATATATATTTGTATATATATGTATATGCAGTCATGCTGCTCTTATAATATATATGCACAAATGCACTAGCCTTATTTACGATAATAGATATACGTCAATTGCGAAGGGGTATTAAATAGTATTCATCTATATATGTTATTGAATTATTGAACATATGTTTACATGTATACCGATAGGCCTATATATTCATCGCATAATACATATATATATAGATACATATATGTGTGTGTATATTTGTTCACTGTATGGAGTATACATACAGTATATCTTAAACATGTATCGTATAGGCCTACTTGTTGTGGCATAGAGTGTGGAAAATCAAGGGACTGTACGTATTGCACGCAAGTGTTAAAGGGATCAGCGTTGATGTAGGGGTGGGGTTTGATTGGGTGGAATTGGGAGTAGGAGGTGAGAGGAAATGGGTGGGGGAGGAGGCTGGGTTGGCGACAGGTTTGGGTTTCAGATTTTCTGCATTTCTGAAACGTGGTGTTTGTTTGAACGGAATACGCATTGTTTGGCCTCTTGATCCAGAAGGACGTATACCTACTACCTACCTCTTGCCTGTGCCGAGAGCATGTCTTAGACTTACATTGTCAGTTGAAGACGAAGGTGCCAAAGAATTCATATGATGATGACGACGACGACGACGATAAAAATTGTGATGGTGATGATGATGATGATAAAGATTGTGATGGTGATAATGATGATGATGATGATGATGATGACGATGATGATGATGACGATGACGACGACGACGATGACGATGATGCATATGATGATGGTGATAACGACGATAATGAGGTCAGGGAGACTGCATGCAGAAGTCTGCATGAGTTCTTAATGATTCTTTCTCTTCATCATGCTGTGTCTGCATTGGCTCTCATCAGAGTGTGATCCACACATCAATTGTGATATGGGATCACCTGCAAGGGTATAGCGCTTGGTCGTATTTCGCTATGAAGCTGCTTGACGCATTCCACCCTGCAATAGCTTATTTTGTTCTATTACTGTGATTCACCTTCGTGACGTCTGTCGTCGTGTTGAAACGAACCAAAACTCCTCCACTGTTCACACTGTGACCGTGCCAGTACCAAGCCTGGGTAAATGAGGAGAGCGGTCTTTGTTATCATACAGCGTCAGTGAATAGGTGAAACAGTTTCATTAGTTCATATTCTGTCGAATTAGTCGTTGGGACGTGGGCTTTCCACCGTTTAATTCCTCCCCCTGGGGTGAAACAATGCTTAGAAACCCTGATCTGAATTGACAGTACTGGTGCATGCAAAATTACAAATGCACCATTAACGCAAGTCGATCTTTCGGGTGAAGTCCATTGCAGAAAGAGCAACCTTGGCACCCCTCCTTATATTTTATGTCGCCCCAAACTCTTTACAAAAACATTTTATCAATATGTACGAAAGTCCTGAGAGCAGAGGGCAACCGTGCACCAAAATATCCCGGCGGATGATTGAACATTGAAGTATAATAGTTTATTTTATAGACTCCCAAAATATTATACAGCTGTACATAGAAAGAATGCTATTGTCACCAGCGAATCTCGGAACTTCATTGGTTGAACAATCAGTTCGTAGCCCGCTGAATGGATGAGTTCCGCTTAACTATTTAAGCCAGCGTTAAATAATAATGGCGGCATCAAGATGCCGGTGTAAATTATTAAGATTTTGTTACTATGGTTACAAACAGGTAATGTACTTCCAAACACTCCGTCGGACTTATGAGCGAGAATGAACTGCAGAACATTCTAATATCCCAATGCAGCTGTGTTTCAGTGCGATTTCAATACGGTTTCTTATCGGATGAGTAAAAACGCGGAGGACTTAATTCACTGGATTTTGCGATTCGTCCTTTAAACGTCGTCGGTTCTCTTGTGAGCCATTATTTACAGGACTGTCACGGGAAGATCTCAGCTGGGAAATTGACGATATTAAGAGGATCTATGCAATGCACTTGCGCGTCTTGGGGATAAGCGAACTCGAGAAACCTGGCGGTTTATTAATAGGTCTATAATATGACAATTTCTTAAGAAACAACTGACAAAGGCTGAGACAATATCTGGAAAAAGTCGTAATGATTGATCTTATAATTGAGTCGAATCCAATTTCACGTCGGTTGAAATGTTCTCGTCTGATGTAGGCTGATATTCTTTTATTTAATGAGTTTATCTAGCTCCTCTTCCGACTGTCTACTCAAGACAGAGTTTCCTACTCTGTGCAGAAATGGACAGTTCTAAAACATCGATAAATAAAGTGACTAATGTTACATTGACATTTTCTATCGTTATCCAAAACTTATAAACATTCTATCTCATTAGATCCAATGTCATTTGATCCGACCCCATTTGATCAACTCTCGGTTGACTCAATGTCATTTGATCCGATCACATGATTTATATCGATATAATATTTTTATCCCATCTTTCCATGCGATATTTCAGCCTCGTCAGATGAGATCGCTTCTAATCTTCGCTGCAGAAGATCGACCCCTCATAACTGACCGGAGTAGATTTGATTTATAGATGTCCACATGGGCGTCCAGTGAAAGTGATAGGGGCCTCTGTCCACTTAACGTATAGACGTCCAGTGAAGTGAGAACAATATATAGGAAGGTCCTGGTCATGTTAAATTGCCTGGTTCATTACAGCTGCAACATTTCTGCATGCCATGTTGAAATCAAGGACGTATATACTTTATGTAGTCCTCCAAATACACACATCTTCTCCTAACCTCAACTGATAAAAGCCTATAAGATTATTAGAATTGTCGGCTTCTCTTTACACATCTTCTGCGTCTGTAAGCAGCGTACCAAACTGACTGACCACTGTGTATTAGTCAAATTAAGTTGTTTGTGTCCGACATGTACGTAGCTTATAAGTATATTCTTCAACCCCGCTGGCGTTTGTGCGATCGTCTTGCATGGGGTCAAAAAGCTTTTGTCAATTTGTTTGTATCCAACCAGTTCTGCATCTTACATAAAATGTGTTCAATATTATACCCATTGTACACAATGTATATATATATGTATATGTATATATATTTCACCGATTCAGTTTAGCTACGTATTTATCAATGCTGTAAATATGTAATAAACTTGCTTGTGCGGCTCATCGTGGTAAAGCGATTTCAAGCGTTCACGAACGTTTTCACCAAGGGCTCTTAACCCGGAAAGCTCAAATTCATATATATATATTATATATATATAAACATATAATATGGACTTGAGTTTGTACATATGTACACGAATATATATATATTCGTATATATATATATATACATACACGAAAAATATGCGCTTAACCGACTATATAAGTATGTAAATGTACTTGAGCTTATTGACTAAGAGCGCTTCATGAAGAGGCTTGACAATGCGCGCACACACATACACGCACACATACACGCAACACACACATACACGCACACATATACGCACACATACACGCACACATATACGCACACATACACGCAACACACACATACGCGCACACATACACGCACACATACACGCAACACACACACATACACGCACACATACACGCACACATATACGCACACATACACGCACACATACACGCACACATACACGCACACATACACGCACACATACACGCAACACACACATACACGCACACATACACGCACACATATACGCACACATACACGCACACATATACGCACACATACACGCACACATACACGCACACATACACGCACACATACACGCACACATACACGCAACACACACATACACGCACACATACACGCACACATACACGCACGCAAAAGACGCAAATGCATGCATGCACACACAAACGGAATGAGAGAAACGGAGAGAAAATGGAAAGTAGAAGACTGCAGAAGACGACTGAGTGGGATCAAATATAGCCCGTGCAGAGACGATCAGAGAAGAATATACAGAGAGGAGTGGATCTGTGTAGACTACAAGCTTCCATCTAAGTTTTGGAGATGGTGCTGCGCTGGCTTCACGGCCCGTTTGCGCGAAAACGTACACACAGCTTAGCGCCTTAGACTTTAAGCTTTCGAGGGAACATTCAGTCTACCCTTAACACTGCCGCCCGACTAATTTGTGACATACCTATATTTTCACACATCTCATCTTTCATCCGCGACTCTCTTCGTTGACTTCCTGCACCTCAACGAATACACTTTAAAGTTCCAACTCTGATGCGAAACTGTCTTATTGGCTCTGCCCAGGCATACTTTTTGGCTCTCTGTACCAGAGTGTCCTCCATTCCCCAACGTTCATCTGCCCATGGATTATTGCGGGTTCCACGTATGCGCACTACTACGGTCCAAACAAGGAGTTTTGCTTATGTAGGCCCCTCCATGGCAGTAGGAATAGTCTGCCCCTCCCCCTTAGGGAGGAGCTCCTCGTTCTCTCCCCTGTTCACTGATGTTCAGTCTCGCAAGCACTTGAAGACCTTGTTGCTTACTACCTACTCGCTGACTTGGATTGGGAGCGCCGCTGATTTGAGCGGCGCTATAAAAATGTTCATTTACAATTACAATGACAGTTACAACGCTACAGTCACTTGTAGCGCGAATAGGTGATGTGGCCTGACCCACCTCAAGTGATACCTGTCTTCCAGCTTCATAGTTAACACGTCATAGGATTCAAACCAATCGGGTAACTCTTCAAAATGAGTGCCACGCTGCACACTGAGTTGCATTGCACTGCATTAACACAGACGTCTGCTCCACAACACTCCTTGCCCCAAGTACGAAACCGCACCCGATGAAATGCACGTCCAATGCACACACTCAGACGTCCTTATACCTGCCATGACGGTCTGCCAGACGTCGCCTATGCAGGCGAACACGCTACCCACTCGAAGGCGAGCGCGATTGAACACAGATCGTATTGGGGGCAGCCGTTCTTACCGATGATCATGCCTTCCTATGATCGAACGTGTACTTATACATATAGAGCCAATTCTCCCACAAGAGGATGAAACTGCCAGAGTTAGGCCTAAGCCGAGTGGCAAACAAGGTTCAATTCTAGAACTATTCGATGCCGCGTCATATTAAAATAATTTGTAGGAAACCCTCATAAAATGTTACAATTTTACTGTTGTGATTAGATTTTTTGCTTTGCCATGATCTTATTTGATTTCTTTCTTCGGTACTTTCCACTTTCAAATTTCGACTGGGCTGGAACAATTATATTAAATTAGAATAGAATCGATTTGAATTGAATGGAGAAATTTCCAGCAACTATATTAGCCATATTATATCAGCTGCCAAACGAGCAATGTCTTCCGTGCGGACGAGACGCCGTCGTGAATCTGGAACGCCTTCTAACAAATAGTAATCGACGGTAAAGGTCTAACTCTGGCGTATACATTGACAAAAGCAGATCTATCGACTGCCACCTTCAACACGCACCAGAGAAAATGCCTTGTCTTGTCACACTGTAGTTCTGCTAGACTACTAAGTACGTAAGTAAGTAGAGTCTTTACTGCACCGTTAGCATCAATGGCACAAAGGCGGCTGTCCACGTTAACTAAACGAACGAGGCATCATAACTACTTCTATCCTGATATGACTTAGCGAACACAAAGACTACTGATGATGATCACACAACTCAACGAAATTGACGGATGAATGACGTCACATAAATGCTTTCCGGTCGATTCACGTTATAGCTTATATTCGACGTATAATATGAAATGGGAATAAATCATGTTACATAGATGAGGGTCAGATATGACTGCATGGTTTAGATTGCGTTGTTTTAGATTAGATTAGCTGACCTATTTCAAAAGCCATGCCTCCCTTGTCTGGCATCCTAAAGGGGTCACCGACCCCACTTCAAACCTCAGATGTTGCCCTGTCGCCCCGTTTCATCACCGCCAAACGTCATTGGTGACGTCTCCGAGGGTTTCGTACAAAGGCGCCTCTAGCGGCCGACAGCTGCAATGCGGTCGGCGCTGACGTTCAAAGGACGAGCGCGCTACTTTCTGGAAACGCACAATAGCAGCGACGAGCGAAGTGGGTGCCGTAGTGGGCAATGGGGAGACGGAGGGGCAAACCGATGGATGGACGGATGGAACTGAACGGAGGAGGAGGAGTTGGCATTCAAGAGAGCGCCAACCACCGAACACCTGCCGACTCTCAATCAGCACCATCGCCTCTCTTAATCCGCAATCAATCGCCACAATTGGAAATTAAAATTTCCTTCTCGTATCCCATGCCTGACCCGGCGGACGGCTCGCCTTTCTTTCGCCCCTTTGCATCAGCAACGGTCTCGCCATCTTCTGGCCAGGCGAAGGCAAAACAAAGCATAGACGATGGGGAGGGCGACTGGGTGCCCTCAACCGGTGGGTATTCCCTGGCTGTGCTAGCTTCTCCTCCTCCTCGTCCTTGTTGTTTGAGGGGTGATCAGAATGCATGGCCACACGTCAACGGCTTCATTACCATTGCAAATGCCGACCGATAGTAGAGGCAGCGGCGGCGGCAGAGGCAGCAGCCACAGCAGCAACAGCGACCACTTGCTTCTACTCCGCAGGCGTTGTACGTCTATCCATGTGCGCTGTTCCACTGTCGTCTCCATGCCTTGCAGAGGACGAAGAATCTGCATGGCATTAGGAATTTCTGGCCGAAAACCGGTCACCGATGCCAGTTGACCGAATTCACTGAATGTGGTCATCCCCGTAGACGCGCCAGATGCGGCAATCTACAGCACACTGGCGTCGTGCGGATATATATATATATATCTAGCAGGTGGCGAAGCGCGTTGTGGCGGAAACCTGAACGACGAGCGAATTGCCCGATTAACACTGAACGAAAGACTTTGCGCTCATCTGATGCGATTCGATCGCTTTCCTCTTCTTTCAATTATTCTTATAAGTACGAGCTTTACGCAAATACTCTCACTCTTTCAAATCGTCTGATATATTATAAAACTGTCCGAACACTCGATTTCTCTCAGTCTTACAGCCGCTGAATCTTGGCATCGGAGTATCTCGGACTGTCCTCTTCCGTTCTTTTAGTTTATATATACGCATACTGATGATCGCTAAATCAGTTGAGTACTTGAAGTCCTTCGAATCTGGATACTCTGTTAGTTCTTCTTTCAGTCTGTCCTTCGTTGGCTCTGATCGTGTGCTCTCGTTGTCACTTAATGACATTACAGGATGGCGATGACTACAAGCACGTAGACTGAAGTCAATTCGAGCAGACGCTAACGAGTGGAATATTGAATTGGCAACGCACGAGACTCGCTCGCACAACGCTTGCCAACGACGCGCTACGCCCAACCACGACAACAGCAATAATCGGATGATTTCGATAACATAGCCTCGAATTACTGGTGGCTGGAAAGATGTTCAGTGGTTGTTGGTTGTGACGACAGGTGTCGCAACTTTCACAGACAGATGGCAGCACCGACGAGGCAGACGACGGGTGTCATGGCTCCGAATCTCCCCGGATATTAGGTACTTCCGGAGAATGACGCGAGATGTCGCTTTCACGACCATGACGTCGGTGAGTATTGGTTAGCACGAATCCCGTTCAAGTCTCGTTGGCGAAGGGAGTTCTGGGTCTCGCGCAGTCGTATTTACAAATGGTGATCAGCTGAGCTGAGTCAGTCGGTCGACGTGGAAGGGTCTCGCGAGATCATGCTAATGAGGGATGCCACGTGACCGGAAGTTGCCTTGCCGCATATCAATTGTGGCATATTTCGCTCTTCTTATTAGTTCTTTATTGAAGTCGCCTGAGGCGATATGGGAAGTTGTGGAGATTGTGCGCCTTCCGAGAAAGGATCCCTCATTCCATTCATCCACCACTCAAACCATACATTCAATATCTATCCATACATTCATTCATCCAATAGCCAGTCTATCGTTTCACCCACCACTCCCCATTAGACCATCCTTCAATTTTTCCAACCCATATACGGTTTCTGCATCCATCTGTCCTTCCACCTATCCATTCATCCTCTGACTCGTTCATCCCTTCCTCCATGCTTCTATCCCTACCTCCTTCCATCCATTCCAAGGTGGACCTCTTCCACGACATATAGTTTTCTTCTCTTCTTCATCCATCTATCAATCCCTTCATTCATTCATTCATTCATTCATCATTCTTGATCCATTCATCCATTTTCCTCTATCCGTCCATCCATCCATCCATATATCGAATCTATTCCTTACAGTCGTGCGAACTCGACCCTCTTACTCCATTCATAATTAATGACATTTTTGACGATATACTCTTTTTGTTTATAGTATAAATTAGACAGTGCACTTCTTGACAGATGTCTTAACCGCTTCTCAATAACCAGCCATCGTTTTTCCGCTTTCCAGAAACCGCTCCCATGTCCTAACTCCTAACTATTCCTAACTAACCTCTGCCAGAACTATATCAGTTCTGGCAGATTTTTTTCATTTCTTCACGAAGACTCTCGAAAGACGTGCTTCACTACTTCAAGACAGCTCCTCCCCTTTATAATTTCTTATATCAATTCTGCATTAGATTAATCTCAGCTCACTTTACAGGCTCTTTTCTCTGTTGCTGCTGCCATTGACAGGCTGGTTATGACATTCCGTTACAACACCCTCAGTTGATCATGCGGGATTCGTTACAAATAAGTAATGGACTAGACTTGAAGACAAACCATTTTAGAGCCTATGCAGCTTCGATCGCTCAAAAATAAAGACATTTTCCACAAAAATTAGATGAAATTGGATAAACACCATTTGAATTTTTGAGTTTAGTCAATATATGAAATAATTAAATAGTTGTCGAAAATGTTGAAAACCTAACTAGTGGAACTTTGCATTCTGATGTCAGCAACTATCTTAATTGCTTAGTTGAGTGTTAGTTATAATTGGCCAATAAATATTCTCCTAAACATTCCAATTATAAATCCAATTATAAAAGTCCAATTGATTGGTTAAAAATTCTCAATAACCCATCACCTTCGCCAAACCATCTATCTTGACTCGTATTCACCTTAAGGTCTTGCACTCATCTATCGATCGTCTCCTTCATGGATTGACCGTCAACCACTGCGTTCATTGAGACGACTTCAACTATTCGTTCCGCGGGCGATGACTGTCATGACCAAATCTCTTGTGCTTTTACTTTTATAAACCCCACTTTTTGTGATCAGCTTCCTCCCACAACTCAAGCATCGCTGTGTCCTCCCTGAACCCTTTCGTTACTAAAAGACAGCTTAATTTTCACGGGGTTCGTCCATCCAGTTACCAGTCAGGCATTCCGTGCATAAATCCATTCATGAATCCATACATTCATCTATTCTTCAGTCCATTTCAACCATCCATCCATACTTCTCCATCCATCCCATCCATCCATTCATCATCCATCCATTCACCATCCATCCATTCATCATCCATCCATCCATCCATTCACCATCCATCCATTCATCATCCATCCATTCACCATCCATCCATTCATCATCCATGCCAACAGTTCTCTCGACCCATGCATGTGTGTGTATGTTTGCTAAAAATTTATTCGTACATCCGTCGGTTCACTTGTTCACAAACACTTGCATATGTTGACGCGACAGACAGACGGACAGACAGACAGACGGACAGACAGACGGACAGACAGACAGACAGACAGACAGACGGACAGACAGACGGACAGACAGACAGACGGACAGACAGACGGACAGACAGACGGACAGACAGACGGACAGACAGACAGACGGACAGACAGACGGACAGACAGACAGACGGACAGACAGACGGACAGACAGACAGACGCACAGACACACGGATGGACGCACGCACGCACGCACAGACGAACGCACGGACGGACGCACGGACGGATAAAAGGACAGACAGACAGACGTCTGTCGTCTATCTGTCTGCCTGTCCGTTTATCTTCTGGCTAGAAGGACAGACAGACTGACGGTCGGACGGACGGACGGACGGACGGACAGGTATATATGAGGAAGAATGCCAGACGCCTGTCTGCGTGTATGTCCGTATGTTTGCACGTCTGTTTTAATGTCTTTTGCTGTCCTTCTGGATTCTTTTGTGGAAATCAGCTTCGAAATCTAAAACCTGCTTCGATCTTATCTTGCGATTTGACTACAAAACGGGAGACGAGGGATTAACGACCGGATGGAGAAGACCAAGACAGGAAAAGAGGGATATAAACAGACGGAGACAGAGGTAGAAAGAGATAGAGATAAACAGAGCCAGAGAGATACAGAGAGAAACAGGGATAGAGAGCAAGAAATAAATTGGGACACACATAGACCGAGAAATACATGAATTGAGACAGAGACAGAACGAGACGAAGACAGAGAAAGAAATAGACACAGAGATTACGGAGACAGACACAGAAATTGATACAGATACAGACATACAGACAGAGATTCGGTGATAGAGAGAGAACGAGAGACAAAAAGATAGATAGATAGAAAGAGAGACACAGACATACAGACAGACTGACAGAGAGAGTGATACAGAAAGTCAATGGCCGAGGCAGAGGCAGAGACCGAGGCAGAGGGGGTCAGTGCGGCTGTGCTATCTCGGAGGTCGATCAGCGGGGGCCGATCGGGTGCAGAGAACGAAGTGACCCGTCATCGTCGTCTGAGATGGCCAAGAAACAATCAAATGCCTTCGTCGTGAGGGGGGGGCTGGACATGTGGGGGTGTCTATGGGTGGGAAGGGGCGTGAGGGCGTCGTGTGTGGGGATGATGGTGTGCACTTAGGTATGAGGACTCGGTTACTGCCTTTCGCATGAGCTTCCGGTATTGACGAATGAAAATATTATGAATAAAAATTACCAATGTATGCATTGCGGTATTGTATGTATGCACGCCTGTAAGCACGTATTCATATATGTATGTATGTATGCATGTATGTATGTATGTATGTATGTATGCATGTATATATGTGTGTATGTACGTACACATGTATGTATGTATGTATGTATGTATGTATGTATGTATGTATGTATGTATGTATGTATGTATGTATGCATGTATGTATGTATGCATGTATGTAGTATGTACGTATGTATGCATGTATGTATGTATGTATGTATGTATGTATGTATGTATGTATGTATGTATGTATGTATGTATGTACGTATGCATGTACGTATATATGCATTTATGTATCTGGGTATGTATGTATGTATGTATGAACGTAGATATGTATGTATGTACGTATGTATGTACGTATGTATGTATGTATATATGCATGTATGTATGCATGTATGTACATATGCATGTACGTATGTGTGTGTGTATGTACGTATCTGTGTATGTATGTATGTATGCATGCATGTATGTATGTATGTATGTATGTATGTATGTATGTATGTATTTGTGTATGTATGTGAGTATGTATGTATGTAATATATATGTATGTATGCTTGTATGTATGCATATATGTATGTATGTATGCATGCATGCATGCATGTATGTGTGTATGTATGCATGAATGCATGTATGTATGTATGTTTGTATGTTTGTATGTTTGTATGTTTGTATGTATGCATGTATGTTTGTATGTATGTATGTATGTATGTATGCATACACGCATGTATTCATGCATGCATGCATGCCTGCATGTATGTATTGATGTATGTATGTATATATGTATGTATTTATGTATGTTTGCATGCATGCATGTATATATGTATGCATGTATATATGTATGTATATATGTATGTATGTATGTAAGTACAGATCACAGAAGACTATGGATGACGTCATAGGCAGGGCAAAGGGCAGATTGTTCCAGAACCCGCCATACCATCACTACTTACTTACATACATACATACATACATACATACATACATGCATACATACATACATACTACATACATGCATACATACATGCATACATACATGCATACATACATACATACATACATACATTCATACATACATACATACATGCATGCATACATACATACATACATACATCAATACATACATATTTACATGCATACATACATACATACATTATATATATATACAGACATGCATGCATACACACATACAAACAAACATACGTGTATACACACATACATACTTACACACAAATGCATGCGTTATTCTTGACACTAAGTTTCAGCCAATCTTTGTTCCTTCCAGTTGTGTTGGGCCTTTTCCACACATTGTATCGCATATATTCGTCGGAAGTCATCGTTACGCATGCGTGAAAGTCCTAAACTAGAACAGCGTCTCGTCGATCGTCGCTTATTAATCTGAGCGTCCGTCGTGTCTGGCGCTAAAGAAATTCGCGTCAAGATGGCGTCCGAAAGCGAATGACGACAGAACTCGTCGCTGGATTCCCTTAGCCTAAATTCGCTATTAGACCAAGTGATTTATTTAGCGCCTTCGTTTCGTGAATACAACGATCGGGGGAGCGATGCAAGATTAAGGGCTACATAATTCAAATCAAATCGGTCCTGTACGCCATCCGGCGTGATGGATGGCCACCGGAATAATATGAGCTGGAGTCGGCAATTAGTAAATGTCTTTTATTCGACCGTCGGCGATCCATAGACGGAACTGGGTCACGTGGTCTCCATATGAATCTGGCTATTATTAGCAATTTGGGAAAATCATTGATCGGCTTTCGGACATATTTAGCGCAATGAACCAAGCGCATGCGCTCTGAGTGATTAGCTGTGTCTACTTATAAGACGGCGATTGTAGAAATTTATCAGGAGGATTTATATAGCGACCTTGAGACCATCTACTGAGGAGCTTTCCCAAATCAACCTTGGTTGTACAGTGTCATTCTGCAATACTGCTCTTAGTGTGGGTAATGAACACGGTGGAGTGGCCTCTGGGCACGCACTTAGCGGAGATCGACAGGAACCCTGGTCCAGGATGCATGCATGGCCAGCGATAGAGAGGCTCGACGATGCCTTGTGGATGTCCAAGAGCGAGGAACAAGGAGCTCGGTCTGTAAACAAACGAAGACTGAAGAGTCTCGACGTTGGACTGAATGGAGAGCATCGTAGTTTCCGCAAGTACAGGCTGCAGGGAGCTGTTCCCTCAGTGTAACGCCATACCAATGCAGAGACCCGGTATGAGATCCTCTGAGATCCTCTGAGGGCCAATGAAGGACGTCTCGCATCTATTTGTACGCATGTAATTTATAGGATAACGAGTGGTCTATGGTCTTAGAGCCTCATTGCCCTGAGACAGCGGCAGTGGCTCCTCTGCTGTTGGCCACACTGTAGCTGGAGTGGTTGCACGCAACGACTTCTCCTATATTTAGTTGGCCACACTGATTTATAGGGGGCCACAGCAGACCTGTTTCGAGGTACACAGAGACACCATGGCCGGACGGTCTTTGATAGGGGAGTGGACGAAGAGAAAGAAGTACTCTGGTGGCAGATGTGATCAGATTATCTGAGCTTTCTGGTTATGCATCAGTCCGAACTTGTTCTAAAAGTTCAACGCTTTATTTCCACCAAACGGTGCTAAGATCCGTTACTCACAATATTCAGTCATCCGAGGATCAACGTTAGACGATTCATCCGACGAAACTGTCGTCGGTCTTAGATTGAAATAAAACGTTGGCTCGCTATCAATCGACCGACTCCACTGATCGACATTTCAAGTCACTATAGCGTCGTCTGTCCCCATTCCATAGTAACTCATGCGCCATGTTGAATCACGTGACCTACTGTTTGAAAATTACCTACGGCTCATTAAAAGTGCACTTTTATAATATTGTTATTATCCACTCTACCAACTAAGCGTCACTCTTGGTTGATAGCTTATACTAAACCCTATATCAATTAATTAGTAAACAATAATTTTGATGAGCACTTAAATATAGGGCCTACATTAGGCTATAATATTATTACATGGTATTGTTTAAGTAAACGTCGGCGGTTCATTGGTACTTTGTCAGTCCCAATACAATAAATACTTTCCATTGTCATTCATTCCTTTGAAGTTCTGCTCGGTCGGCTGATTCCGTTTCTTTAGCGCCTTTTCCTCTTCATTCGGTAACCGAGGCGCCATCTACCTACAACCAGCGATGGGCGTCACGCGGAATCAGTTACAGTCGTTGAGACGTCGCTAATGACTTAAGCGCAGCTCTTTGATCTTGCCGACCGACGTTGTCACGACCGTCACATTCCATTACGAGCCAAGAAATGGTCCGACCGTTCGACGTTACGCCGGCGGGTGCTTTCCTCGGCGGTTGCCTCAAAGGACCGGTGCCATGCCCCAGAAGCCAACCTCTGCCAACCCACCGCATGAGCAACACCCCTTGGTGGTCGGACGGTCGTGGGTCCTAGTCCAGGCGATTAATCATCGATTTGTCGTGCCTCCTTAGATGTGGCCGGTCAGCCTACACCGCTGAACGAATTCTCGAGTCGCTTGTTCCGCCGATGAAAATTCCGCGGGACGCCGAACTAATGCCGGGTCGCATTCCGTAGCACGTGGCAACCAACCGAACTGGGCCGGACCCGAGCAACGACCCCATCTACCCCACGTAGACACTTCCGTAGGACGACTTTCTCCCACGGTCTCAACCCCTCCGTTCATTTCCCATCACCCCTTCATCAACAGAGGTAACCAACTGCCACTGTAATATAATGCAAGGCAGATACAAAGCGCTCAATCAAATAGACTTCGTCTGCATATACACCGTGAACTGAAAAAAAACAACAGCTTGAATTACTATAATAATTTGCGCAATAATTTGTACATTTTAAACAAATGTGGAAACACTTCATTTAATTATCATGAATTACGAATTTATCATTTATTGGCTTGACTTGTGTTCAAAAAACAAAATGTCCTCCTCATTGAACGCCATGTTGTGAACAAATGACCTCCCTGAAATGACGTCACTATGAGGCACACTTATTCCCTGGTACAGCGCGTAATTATAAATATAGTTATTACACTAGTTATAATAGGAGTAAAATACTTTTAGCCTCAATAACATTTTTAATGGTTGGTATTTATTTCTTTAGTTATTGTAGAGGTTCTTGTTTTTCCGTTCATGGTGTATGTATATATATGCATACACATATAGTTACATACAATTATGCATATATATATATATATATTCATACATGCTATTATATATGCATATGTAACATTGTGTATGTATATATACACTATACATAGGCTTAGTATGTAATGTAGGAGTATATTAGAAAAATGTATTTAGAGTTCTTATGAGCACCGATTTACGTGTATACGTGTATCCTAATCGGAATATAACACAATATATATGTATATATATATATATATATATGGGTGAAAGCACCCGTATGTAATTCTGTGAAAATGTGAAGGGTAATGACTTGGTATTTTTTCAAACATCCGCCCTCTTTCTAAATCGTCGACTTTATTACTCACTTTCTAGCCAATGAATAACAATGCTGGACCGCAGCTTCATCCGATGCTAATCTGAACATTGTCGAGACGACACCTTCAAGCTGATTGCGCCGCCTGCTAAGGGTAAATCATGGACAGGTGAAGCAGACACAAACCAAGTCATAGTAGGATGTCCGTCAGATATAGTCATCTATACAGCTGACTATTCTACAGCTGATGTGCGCAGGCCTCCACTCTAGTCACCATTTGCAGCGATGTCCACCGAGAGGACAGTCAACTTCGTCCAATGGTCAAGCGCATCCCCACCCCAAGCACACACACACACATAACCGACCCTTGGTCAATAGCAGTCGAACAAATGAGACGCTCATCCAGTGTAGATCTATGTCCAGCGCTAAATCTGCGCTGTTTGTCTATCGCCAATAGTTTTGTCGTTGGCCTTAAGTTCTTCGCACTACGCAATGGACGTCGTTAATCCATTGTCGGCCAAAGCCAGTTGCTATCGACCCGTACAAGTGGTCAATTAAACGCACACGACGGGGCCTTCAATTCAAAACAATATTACTCAGCTATGCGTCGCTTGTCTTGAAGTATAACTCTGCGACCGCGACTCATGTCAGTGATGTGTTACTGTTTCAATGGGCGACATTGCGTACTATACATGTATGTATATGTGTATGTATGTATGTATGCATGTAGATAAATATATATGTATGTATGTATGTATGTATGTATGTATGTAGATATGTATGTATGTATGTATGTGTATGTATGTATGTATGTATGTATGTATGTAAGGGCGATCTCGACCCTGCATTCCCCACCTGCATGTAGTCTGTGGCTTACTGTCATCCGTCACTCGGTTCCGTGTTAGCCACGGTGTTTTATCACTATATGCATGACTGAGCACATAGACTGCAACTAGACATTGCTTCAACGTCTAGATTCTAGACTTTGTGATAATGTAGTGTTAAACCATTTGCCAGTTAAACCAAATGATTCGAGACCGCTGGAGTTGAGAGAACTTTCCTGATATACGTGAAGGAGAGGAAACTGGGATACCTTGGACATGTATTGAGAAAAGCAGAGAGCTGCATGGAGAAAAAACTGATCCCGATCCAAGGAAGAGTCCCGGGCAAACGGGCGAGTGGCAGACCAAGAATGACATGGATGGAGAACATTCGATCATGGACTGGAATAGCAGTGGAGCAGGTCACAAGAAAGGTGGAGGACAGGCGTGAATGGAGAAAAACAGTTCATGATGCGGATAACCCTTGCTACGAGGATGACTGAAGACAAGACAAGACAAACCCAAATCTTGTATTTCTCAAAAATTACATATTTATGTGGAATGTTAAGGGTATATATTTATATTTATATAAAACACTGGTAATGACATTTTTATACATAAATTATATATCACAATTATAGTAACATTTATTTAAGAAAAATTGCCAAAATTAATGTTCTTGTAGAAGTTTCTTAACTTGCTTATTGTTCGGTTAGATTTCGTGTCGTTCTGTAGGCCTATACTTGACATTCTGTTTGTCCGTGGCAAGTATTCAGACACGATCACGTGTGATGTAACTTAATAGGGTTAGAATTAATATTCATCGTACGAATGACAGCAAGAGAACGACCCATGAATGAATTACTAATTAGGCATGCCTCCAGAACATTGCTCTGTTCCGCTCCTATAAATATTCTATGATAGGTATACGTCCATAGAAGCCTGAATAACATTAGAGCTACGAAGGCGCTTGACAACATGCCCGTCTGATTTATTCTACTCATCAGGTTTCGTCGTTTCTTCTTCTGACAGCTGACACTTCTCGACTGCTGACTGTCGGTTATGTCAGCGAATGCACGATGCACATAATGACTCGCGGTAACATATGCACGAGCGTACGCACAATAATGAAGAAGTTGGTTCGAGCGAGTATCCGCCAATGCTTTTGTGTATTTTGAGAGGTAATGAGGAGAAGTAAGACGTGCTAAAGTAAGATAGAATATAGGTTGATAAACCTTGGCGGAAAACTGAAGAAACAGTTGAAAAAGAGACAGGGCAACGTTTTATGGATGTATCTGTCTGATAATTTGTATAGCGCCTTTTAAGAACGCCACAGATGTGTTAATAAGTTGGCAACCGAGATCTAGAAAGACGCGTATTGCAAGCTTAGTGGGAGACTTTAGAATATTGAACCGTTCTGGCTTCCTTCCTCTTCACTTTTCTTCTTTTCAAGCACACTGATTTGGAGCTGACTTCGCCCTTTTCACTCACTCCTATAACCATTGTCACGTCATTCACGGTTTTTCCCCACCTCGTCAGGTCACTCCATTCAACCTATGCGATCCAGTCCACACGAACTCTCCTACCTAAAGCACGTCAATGCCAAGAGAATTTTATTATATAAATTCTGACTTTTAATTCAGAATTAATTGTTTAGACATTTTCTGAGCTATTGTGCACTTGATAAACTGTCTGATAAACTACGTAGTCACTTTTTATGAAGTGCTATGTAAAGGGCAAAGTTACTATAAGCAAAATTGTAAAAACGGACGACGAGGTAAGGTAAAGTACCTGACAAAATGGTATTTAGAATTTAGACCACAACGAATAAAGCCTACATTAGGGCGTGTAGTAATGTAGTTTCAGTTTAACTGCACTGTGTAATAACAGGCATCATAACCGTCACCTTCTATTTTATCCAGGCTAGGGACTGGCACTGCCAGAGTAACAGCAGCGGTGGAGTTACAATGTCGATCGGTTTATGTCTTCATGCGTGATAAAAGTGGCCTGGGGTGTAACAAGCACCGATCCCCAGTTTTAAAACGGGGGCAACCAAGCCGGTTCTATTTTATGTTTCTCCACTAGCTTTTTATATTTAATGATTGGGCCTTAGATATTGTGGGTCTATAAATGTCCAACAGTTCAAAGTTTGTTTTTACGATTTGTTCTTACTTATTGCAGGTATTTAGACCAAAGACTGTCATACAAAGAATGCATATTTGGTTATTCATCTATAATGTATAGTTTGTTCCTGCCAGAAATATAGAAAATTTCTGACATTAGAATATTCGTCGTTGGCTTATGAAATAGCCTAGTGGTTGGTCTATAATCGTGAAGTCGGGGTTCAGATCCCTGCCAGGGCACAAATTTGATTTGAAATGTCTGTTGGAACATGCACCTCCTAACCGACTCCGTTATAATGAGAAGTTCCTAGCATGGAAGACTTGCGTGGAGCTGCTGAACAGCTGCTGTTGGTGATGTAGGCTGGTGAAAGACTGTGGCGATCTATAGTTCTACGTAAGTCTAGTGCGCGATCGGTCTTTCTCCCAGCCGTCATCCGGCCCGAGTCTACAATCGTGACCCATGACTTTCTTTTTTGCTGTCTGAGTATGGCAATAATCGTATCCCGAGAATCAAATTTTGCAAATCTAAAGTTGTCCCGTTGACCATGATGACCCCGAGTATTGAATTGGACAAAAACTCACTCATTTGGAAATTGGCAATACTAAATTAGATTCTGCTATTGATTGCAATGTGTCAACCAAGTGATCTCACAATAAACAAGTGTTACACTGACCTAACCCTTCAAGTAGGAAGCTCCGGGATTGAAGAATGGGTTTCCACCTTCATATGCAGAGGCCATGGAAATTATGGTGTAAGTACGTCATACCTTCATAGCAATCTCAAGGTTAGATAAAATACTGCTCTTCCACCTAAATCTCGACATTTTTTTAACAATTAACAGTTTACCTATTGAAATTTGACATGTGCCTTGTTATCACCATTCAAATGTACTTGACCATCTTATAGCCACATTATAATTGTTTGTAGTCAATGATTAAACATGAAATCATTGACTGATCAAAACTCTTACATATTAAGTAAGTAATTGTGAAGGCGCTAGAGAAATGTCTGTATACATGCTTATCAAATAACTGATACGTTGACATGAATCTTACGGCAAGTTAAAGCCGATATTTATTTGGCATCTAGCACATGCGCTGTTGCAATGACCATGTTACAAGCCTCATGATGATGGAAAAGCTTAATTTGCATGAAATTCAACTGTATATTGTACAAAATAGTAGGCCTACTTTATAGTGTATACTTTAAAAGCGTCCTGCACATCTAATTTCTATGGGGCAATTATGATATGATGGCCTTTGTTAAGATAATCTGTGCCCCCCACTTTTCAAATTTCAGGGGGGGGGGGCAAAGTTGGAATAACAAATTTTTTTGTCGCTTCGCCCAATATTTTGGAAATTTTGCCTTCCCACTCTTTAAAACCTTGTTACACCTCTGAAAGTGACGGATGGCTGAGTCAGAAATATATAAACCTCCGCGTAATAGTTCGATCAACTGCTGAAAGCAGACGTGTTACAATAATTCCATAACGCTTGCATTTAATATTGCCTCTGATTTTTGGTTTAATGGTGACTACGCTGAGACTTGTCAGGCGCACGAATCGTTGTCCTCGAATATTACGACGCACTCTTTTATTCGCCCATTTGGACGAAACGGTGAAACGCCGTCGTCCGTCATTTTGCTAATTCTTTGGCCTCTTTGTCTACGTACACAACCAGCGCTTCATTCATGCGTTACGTCTCTTCGATCTGTTAATAAATCATACTTTTCAATACGCCCACATGAATTCTTGTCGGAATTTTTATTCCTTTCCTCGCCTTTAATCCCTTAATTATCGAAGCAGCCTGTCTGATAAATCTCTTTCTTAAATGACGATTTGCACAGCGCGCATGAATACAATAACATTTGGCTCATTAGCATAACACAACCGCTTGAAATCTGTTCTTTGCTGACGTTCAAGTCAATATAACTTAAAAAATCTTGGGAAAGCGAATTATTGAATGCTGTTTCTATGATCAGTTACTCGTTTAATGTAGTTTGCAAGCGCCGATCAGGGATATCGCTGACATTCATCCGCGCGAGATGTTGCTGACGTCATTTTGTTCAATTGCGTCATCTGTGGTGGAACTCTCTCTTTCAGATCGAAATTAGTGTTGAATGTATAGAGTTGTTCGCAACAGACTGAGAACTTAATAAAGAACACATTTCCTCAGAAACAACAGTATAGTAAAGACGAGCATATCAGATTATTTCCTCAGCTCTCCATCCATACATGTCTACACGAATCCATCCATCGATGGAATTGATTTAGCACCCCTTCATGATACATAATCTCAGAGGTGCTCCCGATTCAGTCCCGGCCCGAGAGAAACGTTTTGAGTATAGCTTATAGGGAGTAAAAGGAGTTAGAGTAGACAGATCGTGCGGGAGAGAACGCAAGTCAGAGGGGAGGCTATTCCAAGCTGAGGGATCCTCGGTCGAGAAAAGTCTCTTCTGTCTGCTGTCAGAGCAAGCATGTTGAACCAAAAAGTCTCATCTGCAGTAGGCCAAGCAGATCAGCGACCAGAGCCCCAGATAGTAAACATAAGTAGCTATTCAGCCAAAAGGGGAAGGGATAGAACCGCTTCGCTCCATGTCTGCACAGTCTGCACAGCAATTACTCAGAGGCCATTTATGCAACTCAACGTGTAACTGCAGATATAATCTTTGCAATTATTCGCATATGAAACTGAATATTATATGTCAAATGAAGGCATAGACTATACCGATTGGTCTAATCGATGTTCATTTGATATGTTAAAAGTTTCAATCGTTCGCTTCCAAAAGACTGTTTGCTGCTCTTTCCATTCTTCGTTGAAAACCATTTTCAGTTTATTGTTCCTCTTTTGTATAATTGTTGCTGTTTTATAGTTCCGCTCTTTTACACGCTCATCTGCGCTCGCAGCTCCTGGTCTTTTGTCCATTCTTTTGTCTATTGTTGTCTCTTTCTGTCTGCATTTCCTCCATCGTGCACTGCCTTCTATTTTTTCCACTGTTACATATTCCGACTTGTACCGTATCTTATTCTCATCAGAATCCCATTGTCTTTTCCAGCTGAAAGTGAGACAATAGTTGTTCATTCGCTGTTATATTTCTCTCTTATTTACCGCTTCCTCTTTGTCGTTTTTATCGTTTCATTTACCTTGAGTAGCAGGCTCATCCGTTTTCCCAGGGATCTCCTTAAATCAGTCTTGGCAACCAGTCTCCCATGTATAGGCCTACCGTCACCACAAACGTTAGAGCCAGAAATATCTCGCCATATTCGGGATGTACATTTATGCATATACAAACTTTAATATGGGTGTCGAAAGTACGCCTGGGACATATATTTTAAGTTCACATTTTATTTTGACATAATTCTGCAGTATTTCATTTTTTAAGAGAAGTGTTCAAACATTTGGCACATGAGAGCTGAGTGGAATTGCCTGAACATACCGATTGAAGAGACAAACGCAGATTGCTCGAAGGAGGCAAGAGTATACAGGTAAGTGTTAACTACTCTTTCTATCATCTTAGATACGAACGAGACATTCGAGATAATCTTAGATAGGCCTATATAAATATATGATTAAGACAAAAAGTCAGGTGAAGACCATTCTTCTTGAGATGAGGATGATTCTACTCAATGCTTTTGTTTCGTGTCAGCCATTGCCTCTCGTCGTGCCATACATTGTACAGCTGTAGCTAAATGATTTCGCAGGTGCCACAAAGAAACTTCGATCCTGTATACATGACATCGTACGACGCAGTCACTCATTGTACCTCCAACTTAACCGAGTTCATATGATTTTGACCGCTACTTTAAATTCCTACAGCCTGCTCAACACACTCTATCTGTCTGTCTGTCTGTCTCTCTGTCTCTCTCTCTACTTTCTCTCTACTCTCCACCGCTCTGTTCTCTCCATCATCAATTGTTTTTGCATGGCGTCATCCTTGACTCAAAACTTTCCCTAAAACCGTATAATGTACAGGGTGGGCCATAAAAGAGTAATCCCCTCAGGACTTTGCTAATATTTAAGCCAAAAGTAGAGATTAGTAAATGAGATTGTACAGGCGCAAAACAATGACCCAATTTTAATTAAATATGTTGAACAGAACAAAAGTTATGCCACTTTTAATGAGTCCAACCGCGGGTTTTTGATGGTCAAAAAACAATCAATGCAGGAAAAAAAAAACGATGTTGTGAAGTAATTTCTCCAAGTATTGATGTAAAGTAGAATTCAGAATTATCATTATTATTGAGTAGAGAAACGGAGAACAAGCGTGTTTATGGATACCACTTTGACGTCATTTAGCGAGCAGTCGATCAAATTGGTAAATAAACGTCGCTTTCCGTCGTGTTGCTGGGCAGATTATCATCACCGAAATTTGAACGATCCTCAGCACTGCTATGCCGGCTAAACGTTCGCGAGACGAAGCATGTGTTCCTCACGGATGAGAAGAACTTCTACCTCAATCCACCAATCAGCAACCAAAACAATCGTGTTTGGTCCAGCGACAAGAAATCTGATGTCAAACCTGGTCGACCGATTGTTGAACGCAAGAAGTTTGCTCGACATGTTATGGTATTGGCTGGTGTATGTTTTGGTGGTAAAGTCAACTTCATTTTGTTGATGAGAAAACCAAAGTGGATGCTGTGTATTACGTTGGTAGCTGCTTCCACAATTAATACCCGATTGCAAGCATCTGCTGCCATCTGGATTCGTCTATCAGCAAGACGCGTATACTGGTCACCTCATGCAAGATTGGCTCAAGGTCAATTGCCCTGGTTTCATTGAGAAGGACCAATGGTCTCAATCTCACCGGACTTGAACTCCTTGGATTATCACGTGTGGGAGCTATGCTCGAGAAATGCCACAGTCTGCGACTTAAGCCAAAAACGATGAGAGAATTGAAGTGACTTAGTAAAATCATTTTTGTTACTTTTTCTTGCGTTGGCTATTTTTAGACCGTCAAAAAACCGTGGTTGGACTCATTAAAAGTGACATAAGTTTTGTTATGTTTAAAATATTTTAGTAAATTTTGGCCGTTGTATGTAAATATGAATTAGCTTATTGTCTGTAAAATTTCATTTACTAATCTCTACTTTTGGCCGAAATATTAGCCAAAACCCTGAGGGGACAACTTTTTAATAACCCACCCTGTATATAGCTGACATATTTTGGACGTGCCAGTTTTAACTAAGAAGAATCGATCTGTCGTTGGTGTAGCATTGGTGATTAATTGCATCGATGCTCACTGTCTTATCATGACGTCACTTGACTACTTCAACTCTATATCAATGATGTTCAAGGAAGAGCACTGCTTCCTCAAACCAAATGTAAAGTAATGCATCGTGCTGTAAGCTTATGTTTCGGACATTTGTACAATATCACAGTTGCTCTTCGTTCTCTATATTTCTTGATTCTTGTGTGTGAACGAATTCGCACCTCTCGTCGATCATATTCTGATGGAAAATATTTTGTTCCTGGTTCAATGTCGAGGTGTCTTTGCTTGACGTTCATCCGTATTTATTGATCCCTACGTCTGCAACTCTTACCTCCTCGTTAACGGAACTCTCTTAGCGAGACTGATTTGGACTTTTTCAGTCAAATTACAGCTCTTAAAGGTTCACCACTGCAGAGCGTCTTGTAAAGAAGGCTATATCTGATCACTGTTGCTTTCTATTGTATTGTATTGTAAGGAGAGTAAACATCTTCAGACAGAGACCTTCAGTCGAAGTGATGAGCTTCGTAGAGAAAGAGGATCAAGTGGGGAGAATAATTTGAAGGCAGTTCCTTTTACATTGTCTGCTACTATTTCCAGTGCAGCTGTTGAAAGGAATTTTAGTCTGAATGGAAAAGTTGTGGACAAACCTTAAGAATCGGCAACGAACTGAATTAGTTACACGCGAATTGCAGGTTGTTAAAATTAATTTATTTTCTACAATATTCCTGATAGTAATTACAAAATATTACACAAATTAATTATAAATTATGTCGCTTAATAATCCTTAATTGCGTTCAGTGAGAATAGCCTGCATGAGATGAACTAACGTTTCTGCATTTTTAGTACAGTTTACCGTACTAATTTTTTACTGTTTAAATATACTGTAGGCCTAAGTGCAAAAGTTAGTACATATTGTTTCGGACTTAAACGAAATTCTCTCACTTCTAAACAATCAGCGATTTATTTGCTTTGCTATGTTAGTGAATATTGAAGTTAGTTCTGGAATTAATTTCTCCAATGTTCGCAACTCGTATAATTTTGCAACCTCCTGTTTTGTTGTTTTACCACATACATTCTTCTTTACCTCTTGCGTTTCATGTCGCGACCTCATCATTGACTTTACCGCTCTGCTCTTATCGTTTACCTCTTTGTTGTCACTTACAGTGGGCGACGGTAAAAGGACAGCGGTAAATGGCATTTTCCTTCTACCGCTGTCGCTGTTTATCTTCCACCTCTTCCCCATTTATATCTTGGCGTCTAGCTTTGTCTTTGACCGTTTCGCCTTTGTCTTTGACCGTCTTGCCTTTGTCTTTGACCGTCTCGCCTTTGTCTTTTGACGCCGATCAAAGAGCGCCGCCGCCGCAGCTGCCGACGTTGCCGCCTACCCGGTCGCGACTCTCTGGAACCGAAAGAATTGACAGGGACGGGCGCTTGATTTCCGATCGCCTCTGCCGTCGGTCGGCAGAGGGCGCCACGCTCTGGCAACCGAAGACGAGTAATATTGACCGTCGATGAAATTTTACGATGGCCTCTCTCATCCATCCATCATCTCACGTCCTCCAGGGACGATTAGGGAACATCCATCGCTTCTGAACGACGGCTCTTAAAAGACGCTATTTCATAGTCCACGCATATACGCTATATTGCGCATCAACAACTCCTACGTTTCTGTAACGAAAGGTGATCCGAACTATTGTCCATTCGTTCCTCTGTCCATTTGCCCCTTTCATTCTTTTGTCCTTTGATCATTTTGTCTTTAGTCTGTGCGTATTCTCTTGGTAGCCAAAGTCATGACGTAACATCAGGTAGCTCTCTATGCAGCAGTGGGTTGTCTGCGTACAATAAATACCGCTAAGTCTTAGGGTGCCAAGTGTTGTTATCTGTGTCACGATGAAGGTCATTCTAGGGTCTACAGAAGCGTTAATAGGCAGCAGGAACTGCGTAGGTTCCCGATCGATGAAATAATATTATATAGAAAAAATCGACGAATACAACGTTCCTTTAGTCTCAGCGGCCAATATTCCGTTTAGAGTTTTAGTCTGTTAACTATCCCGAGGAATGTCTTGTAATAGCTTATACTAATGAAGAGGTGTACCATCAGACAACCAATGTACTTGGGCAATGATACGGTGTCCACTGGCAGAGACACGGTTGTTCCTGGGTAGGGTGGGTGTCCTTCCCGGCGCCTGGTCTGTCGTCTCCGTCTATTTGCCCGGCAGCACGGCATCACCCGTGTTTGCCATGTCGGCCTTTCAACATTTAATCGCTATAGACTGCGACAACCTGAGACGAAACAGAGGACGCCACTGTCTTCCGATTTGGTTCTCTGCCCCGTCGGCTGCCATGACAGCAGACGCCATCTTCCTCTGATCATCTGTTGCGCGCTAGTGCGTCATTTCCGACAAGACGCCATTTTCTGG
Organism: Bimastos eiseni; assembly: GCA_959347315.1. Classification (NCBI taxonomy): domain Eukaryota; kingdom Metazoa; phylum Annelida; class Clitellata; order Crassiclitellata; family Lumbricidae; genus Bimastos; species Bimastos eiseni. Next base: position 15,810,701 of record OY365821.1, on the reverse strand, counting down.
CAGCACAGTCTTCGTCGTAGGCCTTTATGCTGCTCATGGGACAACCATAGAGACAGCCTCGTCTGTAGAGATGATCAACCTAGCAACAGAATACGATTCTGTTTCGGCTTGAGGTCTAGGCACCCTAATTGTAGGCAAATATATACATATACATGTATATATATATATATGTAAAAATATATAATACATCAGCAGTCCCAGACTTCTTTTTTGTTGTAGGCTCCTACCCCAAATAAAAAACTATTTGTGTGCTTAAATCCACAGAAAACAATTGTCAGAAACGTTCTGTGGTAATTTGTTTAATTGAATATATATTAGAATAATTAGAATAAGAAAATCGTTTATTTATCAATTGCATTAAAATTATTACTGTTGTACAATGTACATCTTGTACAGTGCAGCTGAGTACAAATAATAGAATAGAATAATAAGAAAATTATTTAACAAAATTTAGTAAACTACTGTTATGGACCTATAACTATAATCTACATAAATATGACATTTCAAAACCTGCGATTATTGTCTGCTTCTGTACGAAATATTAATTTAAATTTTTTTCTTCTGTACACCTTGGCAGCAGCTGGCGGAGCCCTAGGAATACGCGTACCACCAGTTGAAAACCGCTGTAATACATTACATGTACATAATGGTGCCAGAGACAAAGTTGGGTAGAGCAGGAAGGCGCCAGTGATATTGTCATGTTATACTGTTGTCATTTAAGCAGAAATTTACCATTGACTGCAAGGTCTGATCGTTGGTCGAATTCGAGGGCGGTTAATGATTTCTTTTTGATGCAGGCGATAGCTGCCAGTGTCGCATCCATCGCATAGTATCGCATCTTCAGATTTATTTAGCGCCTATCACAGAATAATTATTCAGAAGTGCGCTCAGCACAGAAACTTCGGGAAAAACAAACGTCTTTAAAGAGCGAGAAGCCGACAGAGATAATCCAATCATTAGTTTGGTCCTCAATGATGGAGCAAGGTCATTTCAGGCACAATACCAAATGCCCGGCGTTGGATCAGGGCAGTCTTAGACTCTTAGTCCTAGGAACAAAAAGATCAAGACGATCAAGAGAGTGCAAAGAACGAGATGAATTTGCAGATAATGGCCTTCGCAAATAGTCAGAGAGATAATTCGGGACACAGCCCAGCTGGGCTTTAGGAATCAGAAAGAGGATTTTGTAGTGGATACTTGCTGTTACAGCAAGCCAATGCAAAGCTTCAAGCATGTAAGCTTCTGTAGAGATTTGCGCAGAGCGAGGGAGTCGAGCTATGAGCCTAGCTGAAGCATTTAAGACCGATTGAGGGGGAGAAGACGCTGTCTCGGGAGCTCCATTGGAAGTGAGTTGCAGTAGTCTAGACTGGAACAGAAAAACGCATGAACGATGGTGGCAATGACAGAGGAAGAGACCGCTCGTCTGATGGTTGTGGGGCTTAGGTGCCCGTGTGACATAGTAAGCATAATGGCTTTGGTATCAGTATGGTTTAAGTGCCAGCGCACCTTGGGTGCCAGTGTAGCTTTTGTGCCAGTGTGTCTAAGGTGCCATTATGGCTTAGGAGCCAGTGTGGCAGTGTGGCATAGTAAGTAGTGTCGCTTAGGTGCCAGTGTGGCTTGAGCGTCCATTAGGGTGTTACCCACGACGGAAGTGATAGTTTTCAGAGGACGGTTCGTCCTACTATATGTAAACACCGTGACATTCATGAATGGGAGGGAAGATGGATGGGTGGGTGGACACTGTGACATTCATGAATGGGAGGGAAGATGGATGGGTGGGTGGACACTGTGACATTCATGAATGGGAGGGAAGATGGATGGGTGGGTGGACACTGTGACATTCATGAATGGAAGAGAGGATGGATGGGTGGGTGGGTGGACACCGTGACATTCATGAATGGGAGGGAGGATGGGTGGGTGGACACCATGACAATCATGAATGGAAGGGAGGATGAATGGGTGGGTGGACACTGTGACATTCATGAATGGAAGGGAGGATGGATGGGTGGGTGGACACTGTGACATTCATGAATGGGAGGGAGGATGGATGGGTGGGTGGACACCGTGACATTCATGAATGGGATGGAGGATGGATGGGTGGGTGGACACTGTGACATTCATGAATGGGAGGGAGGATGGATGGGTGGGTGGACACTGTGACATTCATGAATGGAAGGGAGGATGGATGGGTGGGTGGACACCGTGACATTCATGAATGGGAGGGAGGATGGATGGGTGGGTGGACACCGTGACATTCATGAATGGGATGGAGGATGGATGGGTGGGTGGACACTGTGACATTCATGAATGGGAGGGAGGATGGATGGGTGGGTGGACACCGTGACATTCATGAATGGGATGGAGGATGGATGGGTGGGTGGACACTGTGACATTCATGAATGGGAGGGAGGATGGATGGGTTGGTGGACACCGTGACATTCAGGAATGGGAGGGAGGATGGATGGGTGGGTGGACGCTGTGACATTCATGGCTGGATAGACGGACGGACGGACGAAACGACAGATATTTAGCTATAGGCAGACAGATAGGGATAGAGACACAGACATATAGACAGACTGACGTTACTTTGACTGAATCTTAATAACACGGTTTGTATAGCGCCGTTGAGTGATGGCAGCAGAGATAAAAATTCCTGATTGGAAGAAGCATCTTAGGTGAAAGCAAAACCGACTTCATTTGTCCGCTGTTGTTATTGCCTGGCGACGCCATCACCCGATCACCATGGCAACCGAAGCGTCATGGCAACCGCTACTGCAGCCTGCGTCCAGCTGCTTCTGCGATGTCCTAATAGAGTCTTGCATTCACAGCGGGCTATCTGCACTGGGCATTCTGCACAGGCAGAGACAGAGACACAGATACCCAGACCAAGACAGAGACAGAGATGGAGATACACAAGCAGAGATAGACCCAGAGGGACAACCAGAAGAGATATATATAAATATATGTACACAACATTGTACACTGTACATGCATATCGACAGACTGTCAGGATCGCATCCATGTAGTTGAGGTGAGAATCCAGGGACACATACAGACAGTGAGACAAAGACAGTGGAAGGAGAGGGCGAAAGAAGAGCTACCGAAGAGGAGTTAGAGAGACAAAGACCCAGACAGAAGGAGCGACTCATAGACGTAGAATGGACAGGTTGAGACAGACTTACAGACTGATACAAGCAGTAAGATAGAAAGACATTGATAGTCTGGAAGAAATACATAGACAGACCGAGAGACTGACAAGCAGACTGAGTAGACAGACAAACCAGCATAGTATAGAACGAAGTATAGAGGCACACAGACAGACAGACAGACAGACAGGCAGGCAGCACATATATAGAACGGAGTCTAGCGATCGGCCGGTGGTCATTGAGGCAGTGAGCGCTATCCGTGCCCTGCGGCGGGGGCTAACAGCGTTTCGTCCGTGACTCGACTTCCAACGCCCTACTTGGCTCGTAGATAAAAGGCCGACCAGAAATATTCAATCACAATATAGAAGGTGAACTCGGACGCACATAAGAGGACACACACACAGAGGCCACGGAGGAGCAAGGAGACAAACGAACAAGCAAACAAACGAGCAGAATAGCCGACAGGAACACGGAGAAGCCAATGAACAAGCAATGGAACAGGCAAAGGAGTCAACAGGAAGACAAGAGGAGACCTTGTATCGGAAAAGAGATATTCTGAATTGGCAACATTTGTGTAAGAGCTAGAAAATGCAGCGGAGAGTCAGAGAAGCAACGGGAAGATCCGATAAGCCAATACAGTTCATTCTCAGCTGCAGAGAAATTAAGAGAAGAGGGAGAGAGAAGCAACGGGAAAATGAGATGAGCTGATGCTTCTACAGATCATCTCAGCTGCAGAAAAGTCATTGGAATAACAGCAGCTAGTGAGATCTCGCAAAAGTTTTCACCAATTAAAATTAAAACAACAAATTTTAGCTTACAAAGCTATCTGTAGGCCTAATGCTGATTAAATTAATAAAACAACACATAGGCGCGCGTTTAGGAGAGATAGATTTGAGATTGGTCGGTAGTTTGCTGGAAGGGTGGGGTTCAGACCAAGCGGTTTAATGATTCTTGAAGTTTTCAGCATAGAAGGCGACCTGGTCCGACGCGCGAGGTTCCTTGCACGGAGCAGACCAGCATGGCAGAATGCTCCTTCCAGAGGCGACGAGGGCTTCCCCACTCCTCTTCTGTCAGGTCCCTGGTCCGAAAGTCACCCTGCATGTCCCGTTACCACGGTCTTATAGTCGGTTCTTTCTTAATTTCCGCGGTTTTATACCGCGTCAGTAAGCCCATCACCACGGTATTATACGGTAAGCAGAAACTGTTGTCCCCAAACCAGGAAAAGAAGAAACAAACGATACACGCAGAGGAGCAGAGAAACCCAAACATTGCTTGCAGTCCAGCAGTGCCAGTCCCAAGCCTGGATAAAGAAGGAGGGCGACGCTAATGATCTTTGTTATCACAGAGTGTTGTTAAACTGCAACTAAACAATTGCAGGCTCAGAGGAGCAACTCCGATCACAGAACACAGAGAGAGGGAGAGAAGTCCGGTAGACTGGACAACGGCAGAGAAGTCAACTAATCTACTAATGAGTCAGATCAGTCAATAAAGAGACAGAGCAGTCAGTATGCGAACTAAAATATTCCGCAGAGAAGTCAGACTGAAAAGCACATTAGCCAGCAGCAGAGCAGAGACTCGGAGAAGCCAACATGAACAAGTTGGCTAATGGTCGGAATAAGAGTTAGTCATCTTTCAGCATTATGAGAGCAGAATAAGTGAGTCGTAGGTAGAGCCTGGGAGGTTAGAAAAAATTGAGAGAGATCAGGTCCCTGGTCCGATTAGCAGGAACTTATAATGACTGTAGAAATGCATCCAAGTGGCGGACATCCCTCCCTAAAAATTGCACCATGCATTCTGAACGTTAAGTAACTCCAAACGTTAAGTAACCCCAACCCCAACCCCGACAGTGAGGGCCTTCGTATACGTTCTGACAACAAATGATGCAGCGTTTATGGTCGTTGCTTCGGCAGCTCAACTCTAACGCCGTCCATCTCAATGCTGCTGGCACATGACCCACCTACTGCTTCGGCTGGGGAACGCCCATGATCACACCCATGCCAATATTTTCCAATAAAAGCTCCACAATCGCATATTCCTATTCCATCGAGATCCCAATCTTGATGGAGTCGGTTAAAGCCTATGCTTTCAAGGCCTTGGCTTGGAATAAAAAAGAGGTTTTCATATAGCTCTGCGCGTGTCATGGGTCATCTGTGGAAGTTTCTTATTTATCTTCGTTATATTGCGAAGGGGATGCACCTTCGACCAGAACTAATGAGACCCTATTTAAAGAAATGTTATAACTCGTGAAAATAATTGTAGGCTATATATCCGTCACACACTTATCAATGGACATCGCCTTACTTAATTTTTTAAAATATTTATACAGTGTTTTGCATCTCAGTCTCTACAGTCAATTGTTTTACTTCGCAAACATATAGTCATAGGTGGATTTACCCTTGTAAATGCATTTAACTGAATGAACTGGGCTAATGTAACCCAGACGCGATACTTTCATACCAACGGCCAAAAACTAATCACACGACGTTGTATAAAGAACTTCAAGTTCCCTTTATTATGGGTCATTGGACCAGAACCTATTAACATGATGCCAAATGGCATTTGCCAAATCTGGACGAAACGCCGAGTATTAGGTTATATATATAGGCCTATGCGAGTCATCGACTTCCTCGGTTATTTGAGCAGTTTGAACGGCTAAAAACTAGTCACACGACGTTGTATAAGGAACATCAAGCTCACAGCGATAATCACTTTCATTTACCTGGAACTTGTGTTTATGAAATTTCAAATATATGCATTGCGATGAATAAGCCGAGTATTACCACGAGACACAGACGTAACCGTATTCATAATCTTCAGAGTTTCTATGGCGCCCAAAAAGCGACGTTACGGTACGGTCAACGAAGACAAAACCAATCGATAGGAGGTAGGAGGTCCACATCGGATCATCCAGGCCAAGATGGAGTGAAATGTGTATGGGATTAGGGCGACGAGGATGTTGACAGTAAGAGCCTAGGATTTGTGAAAGAGCAAGAACACTTGTGAAAGAGTTTTCAGTTCTCGGTGAATGACCTGTGGAGAGTAAAGGTCAGAGATGAACGAGCAGATTACTACAGATGACGCAGCCGATGACGTCATAACACCAGCAACAACAGAACACCCGTTGCTTTGTGGCTGACAGGCGAACACGAGGTGGCGCTGGTCGCGTCGATGTATTAAAGTCACACGGACATGGAGCTCTAGCATCATCTGATCGTAGAGATCTCATCGTCGAACACTGCAAGACATTAACTCAGTCCGCTACCATTTATCGTGGGCCCGGAACGACTAAAGTGGTGCTCCTCCGACCCAGTCCCTGTCCGCAATCTTTTCTTCCGAAGAACACAAAGGTAATAAATCAAACTAATGATGTGTCGTTAATTAGGCTAGATGGCGCACCGTACAGCGCTGACTCTTTAATGGCGGCGTGCAAGCAGGCGGTGGGCGGGAAGCCGGGAAGCCGCCCCCATTGCCCGTCGAACCTCGGTCTGGCGGTAATGGCCTCGTTGCCGTAAAACAAAACACTGGAACAAAAGCACGATCCTAGGCCGACGTGACGCGGTCGCTGTCCGCTGAAGCGAGACGGCGCCTCGGCCGACCGAATAGAGGGGTGGCCGAACGACCAGATCGGTGGGGGGGACCTCGGCCGAGCTGACGTTTGACATTCATCCCTAGACGGTGCGGACGTGATTCGACTCTGATTGATTTGCCTGGGTAATTTGACGCCCGGTCAGTCCGTATTGAGGTCGCGAGTTCGGCGCCGGTCGTAGCCGCCACACCTCACTAACCCCTGCCACTACCTTCGGTGGTTGTTTAAGGACGTTGTAAAGTTGTTATGTGATGACGGAACAGAAATGAGCGACAACGAGGACGCCACCCAGCAGAAGCCTCGAAGTCTTTCAAATGAGGAACTTGCTTGATGGGCCCCCTCTCCCGACGTGACGATTTGTGCCAGTTGATGGGTGGGGCGGGTGGCTGGGCCCCGTTTGGTTGCGAGATAGAGAAAGAGAATCATGTGTAGATTGGGAACAACGTTGAGAAGGTGAGATGCAGCGACGGACGGAGAAGGAATAGGACGGAATGTCAGAGAAAAGGATGGACCTGGAGAAGATCGAAGAGGATCGAAGAAGAATCAAGTGAGGAGCATGGAGTGAGAAGGATCGGAGAGTGAAAGGAATCGGAGGGAATTGTCTGGAATGGATGGAAAGGGGATAAATTGAGAGTTGAGAGGCGATGGATCAAGAGAGGAAGGATTGATTGAGGTGATTTGAAGGATCTGGAATTCCTAACCAACGATGTATGGCCAACAACGTAACAGATTTACACCAGATGTGGTCCTTGCTTCAAACGTGGGCAATACCGTCAATGTTACGTTCGGATAGATGATACAGCAAACTTTAGCAAACGATTTCGTAGAATGTTTACTAATTAATAAGAACAAGCAAATATTTCCTCCGCTTAACTCGTCTAGTGTGCAGACGTTTAGCACCTAGCTTATTACGGAAGCTTATTATGGTTGACTCAGAGGTGACCGTTCATTTCGTCGCAGATCACTTAGTCGCATTCATTTCGACGCAATGAATTTCGTCGCAATGAATTTCGTCGCAATGAATTTCGTCGCAATGAATTTCGTCGCAATTCATTTCGTCGCAATTCATGTCGTCGCAATTCATTACGTCGCAATTCATTTCGTCGCAGTTCATTTCGTCGCAATTTATTTCGTCGCAATTCATTTCGTCACAGATCATTTCGTCGCAGATCGGTTAGGGTCAGGTTAAGCATCGTGAAGGTCGGTTAGGGTCAGGTTATGCGTGGCGAGGGTTGATTAGGGTCAGGTTATGAGTCGTTTAGGGTCAGGATTAGGGTTAGTGTAGTTTCAAAAATGCGACGAAATGAATGCGACGAATTGATCTGCGACGAAATGAACGAGAACTGTTACAAATACCTATAGATAATAAAGGCGCCATCCTAGCTTTAACCACAATATACTGCAGCTGTTTGGTATACGCGGTCCCTAAACGATTTAAGTTGCAATATTTATGCTAGAAGAACGCTGCTAAGAATGACAAATTTGCAGAGTACTTGATTCTACAGCAATAACACAAACGAACTTAACTTAAGATAACGTTCTAGTTTAGACTTTGGAGAAGTCGCCTTAGGACGGGACTTGTGCAGATGAATTGTTAGATAAGCCGATGAAATCCGATATCTGCGAAAATATCTTATCTCTGCTATACCGCTTTCAGGTATATATTGCCAAAATCTGTGGCGTTTGTGTCAGTGAGCGCATGCTTTATATATATATATTTATTTATTTATACCAAATGTATGTATGTGTGTACGAGTGTGTGTGTGTGTGTGTCTGTGTGTGTACGTGGCGGCGAGTGGAAGAACGGAGTCCATCTTTCAAGCCCAGTGGATTTATTTGGTTCTTTCAAGTCACTTGGCGATAGTTGGACTTAGTCGGTTCTTCCGTTATAGGCTTCATGGAGGTGTTAGCAGGTAGCACTGCCCGGAAGAGTCTGTTAATCCAGTTGACTGGGGAAAAACAAGTAAATGAAGTAATCTACTGGACTTGAAAAATGGACTCACGTCATCCCTTCCTCTCAAGCCTCTTAGTCCTACGTAGAACGTCGTTGCAGAATATGTGTTCAATTGAAAGGTTGAAATGGTAATTGGACATGCTGATGTTGCATGGTCTCAACATGTCGCATTAAATGACTCATCCCAGACATGCTGACACATTCATTGTGTCCGCCGATATACATCGTTGCAGAGTTTCTTAGCGTATACGTATGTACGCTGCTATGGATGTATGTTATGTCACTTTTGTGGAATATATGTTGTACATAAGCATGTGTATGCATGTATGACTGTATGTATATGTGTATTGTTACGTATCGCTAATTTAAGGTCCTGAATTATGGGTATCCAGATACCCAACACAAGAAATGTCGTTAGCTTCAGCCAGAGTTACCTAACCCTGCTTCCTATCCGTCTATGCCTCCATATTCACCGACCACACGGACTCATCCTACCATAAAAACACAAAAGCCTACGCGAGTATACAACAGTCTGCATGTATGTATGTAGGCCTATGCATGTTTCTTCATATGCAAGGTGTATGCATGTGTTTGTGTAAGCGTGTATGTATGCATGTTGCATGTGCGTGTATGTTTGGATGCATGTGTTTTGGGTGTACATGCATGCATTAGAATTATTAGTAACATTTTTAACGCGAGGAATGTTACACCGAAATGCGTATCTGAGGCGCGCATGATTAGTCAGTGGCAAAATGAAGAGCTGTTAGATATCTAAGTTCTTGAAAGCGTATTAGTAGTTATTACAGGTAGATCCATTTCATCTTCATTTATATGAGAGAGAAGGTGGAAGAAATTGTGTCAGAAATGAAGAAATGTGTGTGAAGCGGTTGTAGCCAAGTTTTATTGCATCGAGAGCAGACATACCAATACCACGGATTTTCAAAGACAATGTATACAAGAAATACTCTTGAAGGCAGGGTGGTGCTTCTTTCTGTCGGCAGTCATGTATGGCGTCCATTACGTTACATCACAGAACATCCTCGGTATCTTCTTTCCATGGCTTCGCAAGCGCCTGAAGTCTGTTTTATTCGGCAGAAAATATACGCGCTGTGGTAAGGAGAGCCACTGGTTCCTTTAATTCGCGCATTATAACTTTCAGGTTATACGACTGCAATTATAAATGGCGAAATAGAAAAAGAGTTTTGTCCCAACTACGACATTGGAGTCGATTTCTGAGTAAATTGAGCAGAAAAAGAGAAAGACACTGGTTAGAAAAACTGGAGTGAAGAATGAATATAATAGCATAATGTATTGTGTGGAATGTATGAGAACTCCAGAGGGACGGCCGTAAAGTAATGGAAAGCACACTGAGGTGTAAGGTTGAGGAAGTGAGTTCGATACCCGTATCCCCTTCAGGTTGACTAGTCCGTCTTTCTCTATTCGATGGTCTTGATCAAATAAGACATAAGACGTATTGTGCGCCTTGCATGGCTGTCGACAGTTAAATCCAACTCCTGTAATGATTTGTCATCATTAGGTCATACCATATGTTTGTAATTAAACTGCGATTTGTCATTTTTAAAATTAAGCGAAGGTATTATGATTAAGGATATTGTTTGCATGAATTGTTTAATAGTTAAATCTTACGGAATGAAGCCTATTTGTCTATCCGAACCATGGAGAGGCTCATAATCTCAACACACACTACAGCCTACCTACCAGTTTAACCTAATTTATGCACATGCATATATGCACATATTACTATGGTCGCTGCGTTTGCGGCTGTTTGTTGAAATTCTTCCCGAAAGTAGTTCCAGTCGTCCGTTCCTTGGTTTCCCTGTATATGGATTCGGCTTCGGCTGATGTTTATAGGACGGGCGGCGGAAGCATGGAAAGATCGCCGCAATTTGCCAAACGGAAGTTGGCCACCGGGGCCCGAATATAACGGAAGGCAGTGGCCCTCTGCCGGGCGAAAGGAGGATTGTCGCAACAACATGGCGGCTGCGTTGCGGCGGACAGGTTCAATCAGCGATTCAGGCGTACACTCCTGGGCAATAACGGCGGTATTAAAGATATTGGCGCGCGGGCGGTTAGCGCAACGGGCGCTGATCCCACATAGGACATCCATCTTGTAGCTGAGACGGATGTGCCAAGCCCGTATTAGCCTATAACGGTCCGGACCCACGGCCGGGCGTCCGTTCTCTCGCCTCCTGCACCGCCGACGCACAATGAGCGATAATAAAGGTTCCTGGGACGACGCGATTCTCGGCGCGGCCCGGCGTCACGTTCCACGGCTGCTTAGTCGAAATCCCGATCGGATTTTCGGCGGACCGATGATCGATGACCAATACGGCAATTGTCCGGCTTTATTGAGCCTCAAATACTCGGCTCGGCGCCCGTAACAAATGCCCCCTTGCTGATCTATGACTAGCGGCCGCCATATTTCAAGTCAACTAGCTCCCGTCTGTCGTGCGCGCGTGTCGGTCGCTAGAGGTCGGTCTATGTGTGTGTGTGTCTGTGTGTGTGTGTCTGTGTGTGTGTGTCTGTGTGTGTGTGTCTGTGTGTGAGGTTGACGTGTGTGTAAGTGACGCATGTTTGTTTGTAGCTGTGTGTGTATGGGTGACGTGTTTGGGTGACGTATGCTTGTTTGTGTGTGTGCTTGTGTATACCTGTTTTATGTGTTTGTGTTAGTGTGTCTATCTGTGTGTTTGTTTATGTGTGTCTGTTTGTGTGTGTCTGTTTGTGTGTGTCTTTTTGTGTGTTTTTATGTGTTTGGTTGTGTTTGCGTGAGTGTGTGTATGTGTGTGCGTGTTTGAGTGACGTTGGCCGAACGGTAGACTAATTTAGCCTCAGCGACTTTCCTGCAGCTGCACATCAGTCGCTCTTATCATCTTCACAAGTATTTATAGTTTTCGTCTAGATCTAAAACCAAGTAAGTGTGCACCAGACGAGTGTCGACTGTCGACGCGGGCGTTTTTGGCCAAGTTAAGACAAGGGAATGCAGTTGCATATGGTAGGAAAGAGAAGGAAAGTCTGAATGGAAGGAAAAGTCAAATACAAGAGAGGCGAAGTCAAGAAAAGAAGGGCATGAATTTGTTATAAGATGAATGATTCATCTGTGACGTACATTATTATACAGATGCATTGGTCCAAATACAATACAACTGTGTATTTGATAGATGGCCATAAGTGCACACGACCATACGACAGGACTCCTCCGCTGGTCACACTCTGGCAGTGCCAGTCCCATGCTTAGATAAAGGAGGAGGGCGACGCTAATTATCTTTGTTATCACACAGTGTCGTTAAAGTGAAACCACTCCTTCTATGTATGGGACATAGATGGCGCTCAGAGCAATTGTGTTTGTGTGTGATGACCTTGCTCAATGTCCCACACAATAACTGCATATATGAGGCGATGATCCAACCTATACTCTCCGCATTAGGCCTACAGGCCGACCACCGTTCCAATCATTGGTGAGACCGGGGGTAAAAACCATCACTTGTCGTTTTTAACTGTTTTTTAAATCATATTCTACAATGCTTGTGCTTCCAAATACTTTTTACAGAGTCAAAATAGCTTTTTATACTTAAGTTATAAATAATCGCTTGACTCTTTCATTAGTAAAATCATGACAACTGAGAAAATCGAAATCAGAGTTTCGGAATATTCGTGTCATCAAAGTTCTTAGCAACCAGTAGTCGAACGCTTCATAATTTTGCTGGCTATATTCTGTATGAAATAAGGCACACAACATCTAAATCTGGTTACTACTTTGATTACGGCAAATTACGGCAGGTATGCGGAAGAAATCTAGGTTGTTGACCTCTGAAAGCATGCATTTTAAGCAATGCAAATATTGACACCACATGCATCAAAAGTAATTTTTCCTCAACTAAATATTTGAATATAACATTTTCAATTTCAGATATTAATAGCAGACATATTTGTTTTCAATAATATACCATAAAACGATTTTCCGTGTTTTGACCCCTCACAGCTATTAATATTCAGCCTTTATCTCAATCACTAGGAGCCGACAAACGGCATGGCACGGTGACCCTATTTTGGTGCCACGCATCCATGATACATTGATATTCGAACTGTTCTGACGAAAAACACAGATGAGAATTGGACGCAACTCAGAAGCATTTGAAAAATTCAAGAATTCAATTCAATATACTATACTAATAGGTCTACTTTATTGCATAAGCATTAAGCACACAATCCAAATGGTCACATGTTATAGCGTCAACTGGTAAACCCAAAGGAACGAAATGGTTCGCTTTCAGTACACCAAATATCAATCAATGCAAATTAAAAAAACTCACCAGACGACACCTGCACATCTTTAAGCATTCACATTGCACGGTGTCACTATTGAAGGATGTGCAGCACATGAAGAATGAGCGGTGAATGGACAATTCAGCACATGAAGAAGGAGCGGTGAATGGACAATTCAGCACATGAAGAATGAGCGGTGAATGGACAATTCAGCACATGAAGAAGGAGCGGTGAATGGACAATTCAGCACATGAAGAAGGAGCGGTGAATGGACAATTCAGCAGCTGCAATGTGATGATAAAACTGCGTCTTTCCCACACGATGGACACAGTTGAGCCGGATATATAAAAAGCCACAAGAGTCTCGGATTTAAACAACTCGAAAACGATTAATTATAATTAGATGACAATTGTCATCGGATACGTTGGATAATGGAATTAATGGACTTGAGATAAAGTCGTTCGTTGGAGAAGACTGCGGAGGTCATCTGGAAAGAACATCAGTTGACCGAATGCCACATCAGAATGCCCACACAATAAAAGACGTAGGATGTTTTGGATGTTGGATGAAGAGACTAGTTACGAAGACTTTACAAGACTCAGGATTAAACAAACATCGCTAGATATAATATGACAAATAATCCAGCATAGAAAGTTATTTATTCGCATCCATAGGCAAAGAAATTGAAATTGGCTGACGTAGATGATCATAACGTCGACGATTTTGTTGTTGATGTGTATGGCGATGATTATGACGACTATGATGACCATGATTATGATGATGACGATGATTACGACGATGACTATGATGGTGACGATGATCATGACAATGACGCTGAAGTTGATTATGATGATGACTGTATTTATGATGATGATGTCGATGTTGATGCCTTACTCGTCAGCGAGTGATGACCATGGCAAAAATCTCGATGGGAATTAATAGTAAACGCAGTTAGTGTCTCTGGTCATTCGCTGGAAAAGCCATCGTTGGCACCGACAATCAGACGCTTCTGTCTCTTTATTAACGGGACGGCAGCAGCAGCAGCATCAGTATCTGCTGGCGCTCCTCAGCCTCCTCATCCCATTTCCATCTGGAGATGGGAACAATTGAATTAGTTGGCGCTAAATTAACGCCTCCCAGCGTCCGAACAATGGCCCCTAATGTTTCACCCTATAAGTCATCGTCATCGAAAGACTTCAAGGAGAAGACATCCGGTGCTAGGGTCAGTTGGCAGCAGATCTAATGCATACAGGTACACCAAACCGTATATATCTATTTACACACACGAATAGTGTTGAGAGCTCACAATTTTATATATATATTTATATAGAGGTATACATGCACACTATATATGTATAATCTATATATATTTATATATTATATATAATATTGGTTCGTTATAAATGAACAATCGTCTGGGATGTTTCTAATTAGAAATGCTAGTAATTTGTCTGTTTCCTATTCAGCTGCAGTTCGTTCGCGAATTAATTAATTCAGTCTTATTTATTCTCTTTTTCCTACTTCTCCTATTTATTCTCTGTCTCCTATTTCTTCTATTTATTCTCTTTTTCCTACTTCTCCTATTTATTCTCTTTTTCCTACTTCTCCTATTTATTCTCTGTCTCCTACTTCTCCTATTTATTCTCTTTTACCTACTTCTCCTATTTATTCTCTTTTTCCTATTTCTCCTATTTATTCTCTGTCTCCTATTTCTTCTATTTATTCTCTTTTTCCTACTTCTCCTATTTATTCTCTTTTTCCTACTTCTCCTATTTATTCTCTGTCTCCTACTTCTCCTATTTATTCTCTTTTTCCTACTTCTCCTATTTATTCTCTTTTTCCTATTTCTCCTATTTATTCTCTTTTTCCTATTTCTCCTATTTATTCTCTTTTTCCTACTTCTCCTATTTATTCTCTTTTTCCTACTTCTCCTATTTATTCTCTGTCTCCTACTTCTCCTATTTATTCTCTTTTACCTACTTCTCCTATTTATTCTCTTTTTCCTACTTCTCCTATTTATTCTCTTTTTCCTACTTCTCCTATTTATTCTCTGTCTCCTACTTCTCCTATTTATTCTCTTTTTCCTACTTCTCCTCTACGTCTTTCTCCTCTTCCTCTTCCTTCTGAAGCCTTTTCTTTGTTCCTTCTTATCCTACTCTTCCACCTCCTCTTCCTTCATCTAATCATTCTCT
>OY365821.1:15443042-15790542 GCA_959347315.1 Bimastos eiseni | reverse complement strand
CCTAAGAGCAAAGCATCATTCGATGCTGCCAAACAAAAACTATGTTTCATCATAATTAAACAATGATGATTGGTTAGTTGATCAGTTCATTTATATAAAAATATCTACTATCTAAGGACGAAGCATATTAAATCGATGACGTCAAATCTATCAGTTCAAGCCCTGAATCCGTTACCTCGTTGGGTGATCTATTATGACTGAAGCCACGCGAGCACTCAGCCTCCCACAGATCTACGATGTGGTTTCTGATGTGGCAAGCGATTGTATTGTGAGGTGATTTAGCGCTGCATTCGTCCAATTTACCGATGTTACGTGATCGCAATTCTAAAACTATGACGACGGACCGGCCATGCAATCGGAGTGAGGGTCACTTGCATGCAAGGCAACCAGTATAGAGGCAATCGCATTTCGTTTCTTATTTACCTCAAAAATCGTCGTCTGTGCACTGATAAATTTATTGAAAATGAACTGTGGCGAGGTCATAAGGTCGCCATTGACAAAACGTGTAAGCCTCATTTACATGTATAGCCAGTCACTCCCACAGAGCCCCTCGCTAATCTGACTTTTCTGTTGGAACTACCAACTCACGTGTTTGCGTGTGACTGCCATCATCTCCAACAACTTTTCTACCTGCACGAGCAGTATTCATACACTGTCTATCTTATAGCGTGGATCCAGGTTTCGAACTCGGTTCCTCAGCATCTCTGTGCCCCAGTGTGTTATCCATTACTCCGCAGCCCCCTCTCATGTGGACGGACCCTTCTCGTGTCCATACGTCATCAGCTGAGCGACACAGCGAAGACGGCGGAATGATTGTGACTAAGAACTTCTTCTACGATGCCCTTAATTCGCCCCATTCATCATTAGCAGTAGCAGCAGCAGAAGAAGACTCCTCTTCTTCTTCGCCACGCAGTCCACTCACTAACCGCCCCGTTCATTCGACCTCACGCTGCAGGCGACCAGCATCCCTCCCTTGTCCCCTCTCTTCCTTCCCTCGTCTTACCCTCTGTCTCTGTCTGTCACTCTCTTTATGACCGTGCGCAGTCCACCCTCTGTGCCTTTCTGCGTCCTTGACTAATTTCCTCCATTCATTAGTTCTACTTTGGACGTTTCTATCGCAATGTGGTGACCACCCGCATCTCGTTCATTTCTCTATGTTTATATATATATATATATATATATATATATATATACACTATGTATACATAATATATATACGACGCACATTTGCGCTAGCATAACGATAAAAACATGTATTTTGCTACCTACAGTATATATATATATATATATATATATATATATATATATATATATATATATATATATATATATATATACGCAAGCCCAGTGTCACGCGTAAAGCTGCCTAGGATTGAGATAAGTGATAGAATCGTTGGCTAACCGGGATGTGTCTAATTTGCCTATTAAGCGACGCTGGTGGCCGAGCGGCTGAGGGTTAAGCCAAGGATGAGTCTAATCCAACTGGAATCCAGATGACGAAGGCAGACGCAGTGCATGGACGCACGGACAGACGGACGGACGAGAAGACGGAAGAAAGGAAGGACGCATGGAGGGAAGGCCGAAGGGAAGGTCGGACGGACGGAAGAACGGATGGAGGAAAGAACGGAGGGAAGGACGAAGGACGGAGGGCCGGGGGTGCGACGAGCGATGGCAGTCGAGCGTCGTCTTGCTTGTGCCGCTGGTGCCCTGTCGCCTCTGAAGAGGAGCGATCTGTCGGGGGTGGCGTTCATCTTCGTCTTCTGAGGAATATGCTCTCGATCTTAAAACTGATATCTGGCGAAACGAGACACTACTAGTGTGGCCGTGGACATGCAGTGCCTGAATCGTAGAGTTTTTTTACCTACATAAACTTTGAGTGGGGTTATTTTAAGCAGGGTATAGGCTGCTGTTGTTGCGTGAACAGGAACCATTATTCTGAAAAATAGTGGCATAGATATCGTAACCGAAAAACCAAAATGGCACCAATATCAATCAACATCCAAACAATCAACAATAGCAAAATCAGTATCCCAGCTTTCAGCAATGAAGCAATCAACATCGAAACAATCAGCATCAAAATAATCAGCATCAAAACAATCAACATCGAAACAATCAGCATCGAAACAATCCGCATCAAAACAATCGGCATCGAAAAAATCCGCTTCGAAACAATCAGCATTGAAACAATCCGCATCAAAACAATCAGCATCAAAACAATCAGCATCGAAACAATCAGCATCGAAACAATCCGCATCAAAACAATCCGCATCAAAACAATCAGCATCAAAACAATCCGCATCAAAACAATCCGCATCAAAACAATCAGCATCGAAAAAATCCGCTTCGAAACAATCAGCATTGAAACAATCCGCATCAAAACAATCAGCATCAAAACAATCAGCATCGAAACAATCAGCATCGAAACAATCCGCATCAAAACAATCAGCATCAAAATAATCCGCATCAAAACAATCCGCATCAAAACAATCCGCATCAAAACAATCAGCATCAAAACAATCAGCATCAAAACAATCAACATCCAAGCAATCAGCAATCAATAAATCGACATCCTAGCAATCAGCTTTCAAAGAGAAGCATCTGATCAATCCTCTTATCTTTAAGGCCTGTTGACTGCAAATGGAAAAGATTGTAATGGAGAATTGCATGAATGCATCTAAAAAGCCGTTTGGAAAATGAACATGGTAGAAGCAGCACTCGATGGTCAAATAGAATTGCCAACTCTGAACAAATTCATTCTGGAACATATCCCAGTTCCAGAGGCGACGGCAACATATGTCTGGCAGGGGCACGTGCCCTGCACTTTCTAAAACTTAAGGGCACGAGGGGCACACATGTTTTAAAAATTGGCATAATTACATGGGTATTTTAATAATTTGAAAATTCGCTACTCTGCTGATGTCCAATCAATTATCAATCAATAAATCAACATAGGGTCATAGACTTCAGTTGTCATTTTAGATGCACTTTTACTCAATTACATCACGGAACCCTAAGCGAAAATGTTATGACGTGCGTTTTAAACCGTTTTAGCTGTAACGATGGTCACTAGAAAAGTCTGATTATTATTGTGAATACTGGGCCCAGCATTTTTGATCGGTTAAGGCCTAACGGATTTACCGATCATTAATAGCCTACTCGTAAGCTTTCGGACATGGATACAGACTCATTAGTTCATTATAATTACTATTATTATATGTAACGTAAGAGTCAATCAGTCTATAGTCTCACTATTGTTTCAGTCTGAGCCTAAGGTGCCCTGAACTGACATAGAGTTTCAGACATTATTATTATTATTATTATTATTATTATTATTATTATTATTATTACTATTACTATTATTATTACTACTATTACTATTACTATTATTCTTAATATTATTATTATGGTCTAGGCCTAACACTGATTACTACAAATGTGAACCTGTCAATAAAATGAGTCAATAATGAAGAATATTATTATTCTGAAGCAGCTGCGCCCTCGTCAAGATCCGTCTGAGCAAAAGTTTCTCGGAAGGCAACGGAGTTGAAGCGTTGAATGGTGATCGAGAGGCGCTGGTGAAGATGCGAAGACTCTTTGGGATGACCAGTGATTATTATTATTATTATTATTTTTATCATGGTAGAAGGGGTGAGAGGGGGACGAAAACCTTTAGCGTATTTCTATATTCTCATTGAACCTGAGGGGCCTTTCCATAATAATCTATCTATAACAACAACAACGACAATAACAACAACAACAACTACTACACCAACAGCAGCAACAGCAACAGCGACAACGACAACGACAATAACAGCAGCAGCAGCTACAAAAACAGCAACGCCAACAGTGACAGCAACAACAGTAGCAACAACAACAACTACAAAAACAATAATAATAATAATAATAATAATAATAATAATAATAATAATAATAATAATAATAATAATAATAATAATAATACTGGTGACACCCGAGAGACAAACTTCCTTTTCCAGAACTTGTCGGCATTGATCCAACGTTTCAATGCGGTGGCTTTTCAGGGCACTATGTCGAGATTACAATCATCTGACAAGCGGCGACCCAGATGGCCTGATGACAGATCCGTTGGCAATACCAATGATGAATAACACTATATGTGACATAATAATAATAATTCATAAATTAGTTATTAAAAATAATAACAACAATGATAATAATAATAAAAGTAGTAGTAACAGTAATAATAATAACTTTAAAAATTAGCAATGATGGCGTTGCCGCGCTGGGCAGCAATCAATAACTATTCTTTGAACACGTCATATTTTCTCCAGTGCTAAGGTTTTCTAAGGCACCGTTGTAACGACAAGTGCCTATCATTGTTGCTCTTGTTGTTCTTCATGTTCTTGTTGTTATCTTCATAACGCCGACGGTGATGATGCCTACAGGCAACAGACGTCACCTTAATGCGATGTCTGCGATTATCAGACATTAAGGGGGAAAAGTGGGAATATACGATCAAGTGCCGAGTGTGTGGGGTGGACGACGGGCTGAGCGAAAATTGCATTAGTTCGACGCTCTTCAAGGAGGTGGATTAAATTCAACGGAGGCGGACAGGGTGCAATGTTGCAGAGGGGTGTGTGTTGAAGGGGGGGTACAGTGTTGCAGGGGTAGGCTACTCTCCGCTTCTCCCCACCACCGCCGGTGCAGCGCCACAACATTTGGCAAACAGCTGCCGTTGTTTCGGGCGTTGTCACTGCAGATTCCCTGAAGCTTACAGCGCTGCACCCCGCTCGCCCCTTCTCACCCCCTCTCGCCCTTTCCCCAAATCCACCCTTGCAAGCGAGACTGGCAATGCGGGTGAACTCCTCGGATGCAGACGAAGGCGTCGCAGGTACTGGAAGAGCACAGGAAATGGACTGCTTGGAAAAGTGAAGACGGGAAAAGAAAACAATGGAAGGAAACAATGCAGAGCCAGGCGGAAGTAGAGAGGTATGGAAACGGACAGGTAGGCAGAGAAATAGGCATCCACAGGAGTTGTGTTTTGTATTGAATGATTTAGAATCACAACGAGGAAAGGATGGGATAATGAAGCGATGATGGAAAGTACAGCAGAGATCCAAACCATTTCATAAGATTTTCTGTGCTGTTTGGAATGTGAAATGTGTCTAGGTGTCTATGATTGTTTTTGTGTGTGTGTGTGTGTGTGTGCATGTGCACTGCAGTGGGACCATGCACGAATATATATAGATTATTAGAAGGTCGTGTTCAGAGTTGGCAATTTGGCAATATCTATTTTAAAGTAACTGGCTACATGTCTGCTTGACAGTCTACGTGCGTACCTATCTATTCGTCTCGATTCGTCTCTTAGTCTATGTGCCTGCGAGGGTTCTTAGTGCTGTCTGTCTGTTTGTCTGTCTGTCTGTTTGTCTGTCTGTCTGTTTGTCTGTCTGTCTGTTTGTCTGTCTGTCTGTTGTAGGCCACGCTGACTAGACGACGTGATGGGTTGTTCTCTCATGAAAGCAAATTTTGATGGAGCGTTGCCTCCTAAGCATCCGCCATCCATTGAAGTATCTTTGTCCAGCTATCGGTCTAAGACGATCTTCTGACCAATTGACAATGACCAATGGTCAGACATCCAGTCCGGCGTCACACATAAATCATCTCATAATGCGATGACCAGATTGCGCAGGACCACCACAGACACGTGAGCGTACATCTGACAGACTATTCACTTGTACGTCTGGATATCTGCGTATCTGCGACGGAAGCCAGCCAAACAGCCTGTCAGCCAGACGGGCGTTTAAAGAGATATACGACCTGTCTAAGACGGTCTCACATTCGTGTGTGTCGTGCCCATCCTAGGTTTCTAGACACCTTGCAACGCCCAATGCTGTGACGTCATGTATACGCCCAACCACGGCACCAACGCCTCAACTTCAAAGGCATCGTTCAAAAGTGGTCAAGGTCTTCGAAATATTATATATATATATATATATATATATATATATACAGAATGAGCAAAGGAAATGCAAGAAGACTAATGTTCCTGTACTTGTATGGTTGCGTCCTTCCGTTCGTAACGTTGCCTATTGCTAATTTATCAACGGGGAGGGGGCCTATATATATACTATCCGCAGTGGGCCGTGGCTGGCCGTTCGAACATGGACGGCAGAAGAGAGTAACGCTATTAAACCTATTATCGTTGGGGCCGGCATCGTCGACCCGTCCGGGGAATCTGATTATTTTTATCGTAGATTCTAAGGCGGCTATCGCTTCGACCTGGGACTTCGATCGTCCTATTATGCATGCGGATCACGCATCCGCCCCGGCACGGCCGCCCGCCCGCCCGCCCGCCGGAGTTCGGCCGACCGCTCGCCCGACCGGGTCGGTCGGTCAGTTAGCCCGTTGGAGGCAACTTAGGCACCGACCGCGGACGATGACAATATACGCTGGGCAGGTTGGAAGTCCATGCTCCACAAAACGTAGGCATGCAGACGCACAGACGCGTGAAGGCAGACACGCTTGGAATATATGCAAGGCACGCAGCTAGTCAGGGACAGCCTTGTATTATGAAGGCGGGCTTCTATGCTATACAAAGTATATGTGCACCAAACATACCAAACGTGCATATACGTATATATATACATTATACACGCATATAATATATATATATATATATATATATATATATATATATATATATATATATATATATATATTGTCTGGCAAACTAGCAGAGGTGCAGATATATTCATAAGCAACGGCAGAAATTGCGTACCGTATCAACCATAATGGTTTAAAATGCATTTTCAGAAAACAATATGAAGTAAAGTGGGCGTTGCAAGGTTTATAGGTTGATGAAACTCTACATTACATTAAGAGTGGTTTTATTCATCTTCTCATATGCAATTATATGCGTTAACTTGTTAACCTGTGATGAAAGATTAATTTACTAATATTCCTTTGCTTCAATCAGAGTCTACTTCATTGGCCATAATAAATAGAGAAGCTGTTAACACTTGTAATTGACGATTTTGCATCATGTCTGACTAAATATATGCAGTCAAGTGATGTTAATTTCACGCATTTCCTTCATCTGCAACTGCGATGGTTTTCGGCCGTATAAACTACTGCAACTCACCTTTGAGCTATTGGCGTCGTTCACTCAGCCTCAGCCCCTCGGAAGCTTTTGTAACCGTAAAGTAATCATGCAGTCTGATTACACTTCTATCCATTCAACTTGCGATTCTGTGTGGTGATATATAACCTTACTAAAACACGATATTTCCAAGTGTGTATCAGTTCACACCGTTAACGATTAATGCTTAATGCCATTGTTGTTGGTGAAATCAGGAATACGTTCAGAGTGTAGGGTTTATTAAGTTAATATAAGCAATTAGAATATACAATATTACTAGTAGGCTCTTATCATTGCTATTGCGAAGCTATATACACTTCTATATTCACGTATATTTAACGTAATTGATATGCACATTAGATAGTTTATATATAGTCTATATATCGATGAAGTTGGCGTCTCATTGTTGTCAGGGGCAAAGGATCTGAGCGACTAGACGATCGCTAAGTTAGTTGCATTTCTTCAGCTAAACTGGTTGTAGTTACGCGTCGGAAATTGCATTGCCCCCAGACCGCAGTTCCTGGCGTCGTTTAATTGACAGTGAACATGGTTTATAGATAAGTCGGTGACGTTGCAGCCCCTTCCCCCCGCCCCCTCTGTAATTGTCATCATTCACTCGGGTCCGCATCTTTTGTGTGCTGGGGCATCCGTTGATGCGGCGGCTGCGGCGGCGCTATATCATTTCGCTTGAAACCGCGAGACACGTCTGCAACCAACGCGGTTTTGTTCGTGGCTGTAATCGTTTCATATAAGCTGATATAGCGCCCACTGTTGGTGGGTAGTGTTGGTGCTAACAATGGCGTGGCTCTGTGGATGGACGAGGTTTAAAGAGGACGCTGAGATCCAATGGGATCATATTCGGTAATACACGGTATACCAACCGTATTCTAAGGAGTAGTTGTCGTTCTATGCGGCCTATTGATCGTGATAATTGTAAGAGAAACAGAAATAGGCGCAAAATAAATGGATCGAATTCATGGATTGACTAAAACAAAAAAGAACCTATTGCACGGTGTTTGAATCAGTTCGCTCTAAGAAGCGAAGAAATCATGCCTTTCCTTGCCTTTCCTTTTCTTTTCCTGCCATTCCTTTCCTTACATCACCTTTCCACATATTGCCTTGCCTTTCCTTACCTTTCCGTTTCTTGCCTCGCCTTTCCTTGCCTTGCCTTGCATTGCTTTGCCAGGCAGTAGTGCGCCTTGAAGTAGCTGAGCTTGAGGCTGGAATTCGTCATTGATAGCGTAGCTAAGAGGGCAGGAGGGGGACATCTGTCCCAAGACGCCAAGTTGGAGGGGGGCCAAAATGAGGATTAAAACCATTTTTTTAAATTTTGATGCAAATTAATTTATCCCAAGTACGTTAGTAAGATTAAATATTGACGCCCCCCCCCAAATACCCTGATTATAAACAAGTTGTCAAGCATGATTTTGGCGCCATTGGGTCCCACTGATCAGTGATCACTAAGGGGCGCCACAATACTCATTGCGTATTTCCAAATCAACGCATTTCACTGCAAATTTTCTAAAAATTGCTGTTTCAATTGCATGCTGTGAGCGGTTCCTCAGCAAATTGAAGCTAATGTTTTGTATTTGCGGTCTTCAAAAAGACAAGATCGCCTCAGCGATCTTGCTCTTCTTAGCATCGAACGGGAAACATTGGAGAAAACAAATTTTGATAACGTTATTGGCCAATTTGCGACAGTTAAATCAAGTAAAATTAATTTCTTCAAGACCGCCTATTATAGTCATGTAAAATAGCCTTTAAATATAATGTCTCAAAATTGTGAAATAAATTAGAAAGGGGCCGTCCATAAATGACGTCATGCAATTATTGACCAATTTTGACCCCCTCCCCTCGTCACAAGTCATGATAAACGTCATAACCCTTAAATATGACGTCACAAAGATCTGCACCTCTGAAAAACAGATCTCCAGAATATTATAATTTTCAAATAAGGTAATTGAAACTATGAAATGTTTAAAATTATATCGTAGAACCATGAACACTGGAGAAAAGTAGAATTATCGCACTCATTATGCATTCCACAAGATGCATAAAATATTGCTTGATATTAATAACTTGAAATAATCCAAACTTAATGCTTCTCCATTCTCCCACGGAAAAGCAAAATGCTTCTTAATGGAATAAATATGGAGGGCTTGGATCTCATCATCCTGTTCAATGGATATTCTATTCAGATACAACTCTTCTTCTTCTATCCAATATGCACTCTCTCCATTTACTTCATTTGCGTTAACCGCCATTAGTTCACGTTGCCCACGTGCAGCGACTCTGTGGTTTGATGTGTTCTGCCAAATAATTGATTCCTGCGTGTGTATAATAGATTGGCTGCTTCACTTCCAGAACCACAAATTTGACACCGAGTGTAAAAGTAAGCAATTCAAAATTACGAATGCAATAACCAAAATTATTGTTGAAAAATTGTTGTAAAGAATTTCTGTTAATTAAATGGAACTTGTTTAATTGAGTAAAAGTTTTTAATAAAATTTCAAATTTTTATGTTTTAATTGACAATGTGACGTCACATTTCGTCGACTCTCCTCTCGTCATACATTGGCGCATGACGTCATTTGTGGACGGCCACGAAGGGGCGCCAATTCTGTAGTTTGTCAACGGGCGCAAAATACCATAGCCACGCCTCTGTTGACAGATAGCTTGCGTATTATTCAAACCCACCCATGCTTCAATTCACTAGTGTGACTAGTTCGATTGACTGACGCTACTCGTAACGTGAGCGTTGTTTTTTCTACTATGTATCTTAACCGTGTACTTAGTTGTATGAGAAACCAATGCAGCTGGTCAATAAAGGATTTAATAATAATAATAATAATAATAATAATAATAATAATAATAATAATAATAATAATAATAATAATAATAATAATAATAATAATAATAATAATAATAATAATAATAATAATAATAATAATAATAGCACTTTTCCATCAGTGAAACCATCTGCGAAGATTTGCCGTTCCAGAACAATGCCCCTCTAATTTTTTGCATACCGAGAGATAATATTTACCTCGGGGAAAATGACAATAATAATAATAATAATAATAATAATAATAATAATAAAATTTAAAATAACAATAATAATAATAATAGTTCTAATAGTAATGCTACTACTACTACTACTACTACTACTACTACTACTCCACCTTCCCTTACTCCACCTACTACTACTACTACTATAACTACTACTACTCCACCTACTTCCCCTATAATAGGGGAGGTATAGTGATAATAGTAATAATAATAATAATAATAATAATAATAATAATAACGATAATGATAGATCATTTGTATATGGCAATGCTCTTTTTCTCATTGTGATTTTGTGAAGATTTATCTCTTCGACGAATTCTGTCACTTTTGTGTTCAGAACTGTTAGCCAGTGGATGGATATCCCGCCGTCATTTTGACATTCATTGCTCGTTTCTCTCCATCTCTCTCGACTTATCTTCGGCATCAATGACCTGAATGATCAACCAGCTGCTCACTTCTGCCAAGCCTAACGTCCTCCAAACTACCCATCGTCCACTGCATGCCTCAGAGCTGTCATGTCCATCTGGGTGCGGTCACCCGTGCCTATGGGTCACTCGGGTGTACTACAGTACACTGACCCTCCATTTCACCGATGGCTGGTCAGCATCTGACCACTCCCTGTCCTCAGCGGCAGAGTTACTGACCCTTTCGTTGACCTCTGTGTACCAAACTGACCCGCACTGACACGTCGTCGTCGTCGTCGTTCGTTGTCTGTTCTCGTTTCACTTCTTAAGTAACTCATCAGAGTTTTCCAAAGACGAAAGTCGACGTCCAAACAGAGTTGCAGATATAGTCTCAGTTTAGCGACACTATGTGCTTACAACGGTTATACAGGCTTAGGACTTACACTGTCAAAGTTAGAGCAGCGTAGAGTATGCCCCTAATTCTTATGGTCCTGTCTTGCTGAGAGCTGCACTTTATCGGTCAGAAGATAGCCCCCTAGTTATGTCTGTTGAGTATTTCCCGAGTGTAGTAGTTCAATTCTTTGTTCGGTCGTACGAATTTGGTTCTGAACTTCGATTCGATCTGCCTTTTTAGATAGGTCCCTAGAAGTCATCCATGTTTCTTCAGTCTCACCGATCCTCTGCCAATGTCAACGAAAGTTGTATGCCACATCATTCACCAGATGGCGAATACGCTGCGCTAGCTAGCAGCCACACAAATGTGCCTGGTCACATTATAAGAGCCGCCTCGTCACTTTTAAACTCATCCAGTTCTTAATCGCTCAGAAGTTCAAGAAGACCTTTTATTTTAAAGGAACCGGTAAACAATTTAACGCCCAAACAAATTCACGCCTCGTGCGAAACTGAATAACAAGCTTGTAATTTCGACTACAGGTTCTCTATATAACAATAATAATAATTATTCGTTTAATTTCAAACTGGTAAACCGCAATGTGATCACAAACATTGTATTAACGAATGATTACAAGTTATAACAGAAATCAGATATAATCAGGAATAACAGGTTAAACAGGAATCGAATTTAACTGTCGGCAGTTATGCAAGGCGCGAATACGCTATATATGGATCTAATTTGACCAACGCCGCAGCCATAGGATAAGTGTACATGTACATCCAGGTTCTATGGGTCCCATTATGTAGACTGTGATCGACCACGGCTGCTGCCTCTACAAAGCAACGAGAACTACTACTAATCCTTTAATTATTATTATTATGGTTATTACTATTATTATTATTATTTTTACTAACATTATTTTTATTATTATAATTATTATTAATCATTATTATTAATAATAATTATTATTATGCGAGTGTTTATATTGTTTGGTTAAACTACGGCTGCACAAAAAGAGCCTCTGAAGGCAACTGCGTTGAAGCGCTGGATGCACACTGACAATCGTTGTTAATTATTATTATTATTAACATTATTCTTTATTATTATTATTATTATTATTATTATTATTATTATTATCAACAGTAATAATAATAATAATAATAATAATAATAATAATAATAATAATAATAATAATAATAATACAATAATAATAATACAATAATAATAATAAAACACGCTATAGTTTAGGCTAATCCTAGTAAGCAATCACATATCATCACATAATTGAGTCATATACATTATACATTGTAAGAACTAATTCGATTTTAGTCGTTCTAAATTGGTCAGCACAGCCGTACAGTCGCATCAAGAGTCGGGGAAAGTTCGGCGTCATCGTCGTCCTAATCGTATTCAGCATCACAAACAACGACGACATCGTCGTCGCTGTCCATCGTCATCATTCCAGCCTCTGTCGTCGTTCAGATCGATGGACAGAAGTTGTCGTCGGTTGCTTTCCAGCGATGATTAGATTCGATTGATGTCGACGGCGCCGGATTAAAATATGGACCTCCATGAACGACAAACTTTCCAGCGTCTCCAGACCGGTAAAATGGCGGCACCCTGTCTTCCGGGGAGACTACTCAGACCGCAGTCCCTTCCCCCCCCCCCCCCAAGTGAGTCTAACCGTCTAGATGTGTGTGTGTGGCGAAACAGTATAGCTGCGGCATGAGTCTGACATGCATATTAAAATAGGGAAAAGTAGGCAGCTAAACATGCCTAGCCGTTATTATTATTGTTGTTGTTTTTATTATTTTTATTATTTTTGTTGCTATAAATATTATTGTTGTTGTTATTTCTTTTATAGCCTAAATTGCCCTAAAATATAATATTTTTTACTTGAGGCAGTTTTTATTCCCTAGGCTCTAAAAACTGTGTCCGAAGACTTTTCAATCTGGATAATTATTATTATTTATTTTAATATATTTTTTATATGACCCTAGATAAACAGGATCCCTCGGGGACTTAGAAACTGCTAACTATAATTGACGCAATAATAATTTTTTATGTCTGGAAATGGCCATACTCGTAGTTGTTGTCCTGGTTACTGAAAGTGCCTCGAAATGCCCATTTGATGCCTTTTGATTTCACCCTTTTGATAGCATAGGCTACCATCGCTAGGCCTACGCCTCTGTAGGTCAGCATATTTCGTTCTGTCTGATAAACCCTTCGAGGGGGAAGGCTAGAGGAACAAATGCACTGGGACCCGACGATTTTTAGGGACCTGAAACAAGCTTATATTAGTTATACAAAGTTTATGATTAATGCCTTATGTAAACTATTAACTACTGGCATTTACCAACAATCAATTTAAACTGAAGCGTCTCAATAAAACCATACTCTTATTTTCTTATAGAACACATCTACTTTCATCTATGAGGCTCGCGTCTACTCCGCCTAGGTATAGGGTCTGGAATTGCTCTACCCAGCGGTCCTGAATTTCTCTGCCTAGGGGTTCGAAATTTCTCTGCGTATGGGTCCGGAATTTTTCTGCCTAGAGCCTAGGGTCGTGAATCTCTCTGCATATTGGGGCCCGGAATTTATTTGCCAAGGAACCCGAAAGTTCTCTAACTAAGATCATGAATCTATCTGAAAATTGGGATCCGGAATTTATTTGCCCAGGAACCCGGAATTTCTGTCGACGAACCAGCTGTCAGCGTAGTAGCCTAAAGTAAATTGAACAGTAGATAGGCCTACTGGCATATTCCACACGACTCACACGCCATGCCGCTACACAAATTCATATTCGTCTGGAGAGGTATTCAATCGGTGAAGCTGTGTTAGGAGCAAGGAGACACCGAACAGGGCGACGTTTTGGACGATGAAAGACCGTACAAAGCTGGCAACACTTCAACCAAGCAGACAAGACATACTTCAAGGCCCAACCACACACGCTCTCGTCTGCTCTCAGTGTTCTGTCGCGCATGCGCAGGTACTGCGTGCGGCTCTGCGCTAACAGTATTTACGAGTTAGGACAAGATCGACGTCACGCGGGATGGACAAATCCGATTAGTGGGGTCTATTAGCGCCCTCGCCAATCGCGTAGCCTTGGCCACGGTGATGAGCCCATCCACTGCAACCTATTTGAGGCAATTTACTGCCAATTTACAACCGACGCGTTTTAACCGATGCCGCAAATAATTGAGGTTGATCAGAATTTATCGTCTTCTTTGTGTCCGATCGCTGACGCCTTCTAGGATCCTTTCGAGCGGACGAGGGTGCGTTTTTCTGTGGATGAACTCATGAGGATTACGAAATTCATTTTTGTTGGCTTTTATAGATTCAAATTAAACGGCGATTGGGGCATTAAACTCCTTTCAAATGGTTCCAAATTTAGTTGACCTGCACTATTTTGCCCATAATTACCGGTTTCCTTTATGTCTTTCATCCGATTGACTTCATGTTACTATAAATTGATTATGGCTTTTAGAGTAAACAAATAGTGCTCACTTGCAAAATGTAGACCTCACAATAACGCAACAGCGTTTGATTAATCACCTTAACTTGTAACAATTTAATAGAACAACTCCTCAGTTCAGGGCCGTTTTATGGTCGTCGTAGACTCGTAGGCCCTATGCATTCTATCATATACCTCATGCAACTACTGCTTTGCACAAAACATTAAACGTGTAAGCCTAAACACATACATTCACATTTTTAGAAATTTAAAAAAATACAATAATGAGAAAGTGATATTGAGTATTTGAAAAAGTGTAATCATTAAACTGCAATGAAGAAGAAATTTCAAACTTACTACATTCAAAGTTGAAAGTGAACAACTTTTGAAACATTTTGAGCTGCTAACTTAAAAGTAAGGCTGTGCCACTGGTGTAAACATATAAGCCAAGTGGCAAGTATCAAATGATGATAGCAAATATCCATGTTCAAATGCACGAATGTACAAATGATAGACTTACATGGTGCACCACTCTAAAAACTTACTCCAGCGAGAGAGAATAAGACAAACATTAAAACGTGCAGTGTCTTGATGCAAGCATAGAAATTTCTTATATTCTCTGAACTTCTAAAGCAACTAAGCGTCTTTTATCAGGCGCCATTGTGGTTCCATTATGTGTGTTAATTTTGCTATTCGTATTCTTTGTTGATGTTCAGAATGGTGCAACGGCCTCTTTTGTTTGGGACGGATGAGTGGAAATATACGTCAGAGGTGTTTCTGGTTTCCTTTATTTATGGTCTTCGATGATCTGGACGTTCGGCTGCATAGGCTGACGGCAGAGGCTGATAGGCTACTTTTAGAAGAAGCCAGCCTGGAAATTGCGATGGATTGTGTATGTGGTGGGTAGGTTGTTGAATGTCGTTTGGTTGATTATTCGACCGCACTTGTATCTGCGAATTTCGCGACATTTAGAGTTTTCATGCCGGCCGCTTGAGAACGTGTTTAAGCGATGGACGGACTGAATTCTCACGACTATATGCACAACGTTGTGCTTCACAAGATCAGGTCAGTGTTTGCAGCTGCGGCTGTTGATCCAGAAATAGTTCTAGGCTATTTATGTAGCACTATATTATTGGATGAACGGCATTATATGCAGGCTATAGCGTTCATAGTAGAGTAATACACCATTATTGTTTATCGTAGGCATGCGCTTATGGTAATTATTGACTGTTCACAAACCCATGAGACAGAACCCATCCAGAGTTCTAGGCATAATGAAGGAAATAATTAAATACGCAAAGATACATCGCAAGCACACGAGGTAATAAAATACGCGAAAATACACTTTTACCTATTTTATTATTTGACGTAAATAGATGTCCAACTGTAGCTTAAAAGGATCTGGGATCGATGAAGAGAAGACTGTAAGTAGAAACTGCATTGATGAAAGGAATTATGCTTAAATGGAAGCTGGATCAACGAAAATATCATGCTTAAGTAGAAATTACGATGGATTAATGAGATAACATCGTTACGATGGAAGTGGAATTGATGAGAAGAAGACCATGTATGCAGAAACTGGATTGACAAAAAGAAATAATCCTAAAACCTAAATGGATTGATGAAAAGAAATTATACATAAATGAATGCTGGATCAATGAGAATATCATGCTTAAGTAGATGCTGGAATGCCATTGCGATGGGAGTGGAATCGTTAAAAAGAAGGCTGTGTATGCAGAAACCGGATTGATGAAAAGAAATATACCCAAGTAGAAGCTGGATCGCTGAAAAAAGGTTCATTTGCTTAAGTAGAAGCAGGATTGATGAAATGAATTATGCTGTTCTGGGACAGTTAGAACTGCATTTGTCTCGAATACATTGCTTGCAGTAATGTTAATAATAATAAAATATGCTATTTGTTTAAAAAAAAGTAATTTCACAGGAGTTAAATACGCTCAGATGTACATTTACCAACAAATCTGGAGAAATCAAATAGAGCCTTAGGTGCGTGCTACACTAAAATTCAATACGAAAATGACCACCAACTCGTCTTTAGTAAGAAATTCCAAGTACATTAAAATTTTAACATATGATTGAGATATCTGAATACAAACAGCCTATTTATAATTTTAAACTGCCATTTTTATCACAAAGGTGAGCTACAAAATGATTTACTAAGGTGGTTAGAACTTTTTGCAGTGCTGATGTAGCCTCTAGACCAATATCTAAATTTGAAGACCATGGGATTTTGCTATTTGAAAATCTTTTTAGAGCTGTACTGATCTCACCTTCTTGCCGATTATGCCGATACCGATTATTGCCGATTATTCATTTGCCAATACCCGATTATTTAGCAGAATATTTTACCGATTATTTCTTTGTGTTTCCCAAGATGTCCGGTTCCAAACGATAGACCTACTGCTACTGCCTATTGTTGTGATACAAGCAAAACACTTGCTTTGTAGGAGACGTATGCATGTAGTTGGGGACTAATCCTAGGCAGGCAATACAGATTAGACACTCCACCTGCCATCCAACTGTGCCCAGGGTAATTAAAGGCCAAGGAACCGCTGCCAATTCACAGCCACCCATCTAGTCTCAGGCAGCTGAAATGTTTTGGGGAGATCTGATTGGCAGCTGGCATGTATTAATTAGGCATGTCTTCAGGATGTATATTCAATACATCCGTTTCTCTGATGAATTGGCCAGCCGTTCCTTGGCTTTGAATTGGCCAGCCGTTCCTTGGCCTTTAAGCAGGCACTATGACCCACTCTGCACGTGTTGTGCTAACACGTTCCCACAGTCTATATTAGCACGCTGGGTGGTCTCACCACTGATCTGGAGAAGCCATTGGCTAGACGACAAGATATGGGAACGGAACGAAAAGCCGTCAGTCTCAGTGATGTTGCGGTCGTCATTTTGGTTTTATAGACTGAAAATAATATTATAAAATTTAAGAAAATAAATTTTTAATATCAGCACCGATTATTTTGCCGATGTTCAGTACTGCCGATATCTCTATAATCGGCCCGATTAAATGGCCGGCCGATTAATTGGTACAGCTCTAACATGTTTACTTAGATGTGACATCTTAAGTTTTCTGCAAATAAATTTTTCGTTTTGTCAGATATGCTACATGTTTGCCAGAAGTCAATATATTTCTGATGAGAAGCTAGGTTCGATAATTTGCAATGAGGTGCTTTACATAGCTAAATGCTATTGGATCTGGTGAGATAATTATAAAAATTGTACTGCCTTTGATATGTTTATTGCCCCTCCAGAATCCAGGATACATTTAGTATTGTAGGCTTTATTTATGACATTGGTTCTGTGCTGAGATTGGTGTGTTTTAATAGACACTGACTACATGAAATGGAATGAATTTTTTATAGGACGTATTACGTTGCATTATATTCCTTCCTGTATGCTTGATGAAAAGAATTCTTGGTTTTGTAATTAATTAATTTTCTATAAAATCTGGGTTGCTCGTGTGCGTTAGAGTCAGGTTAAGTCTCGTGAGGGTCGTTAGGGTCAGGGTTTGCGTTGTCACTAGGTAAATATGCAGCCAGGGAAACTTCGGTTTCGGTAAAGAATTCTCTTCATTAATTCATATTCTATATAGTCAAGAATTTGTTTCCATCAATTCAACTTAAGCAGAATTCTTTTCATCAATCAAGTTGCTATCCAATCATAATTCTTTTCATCAATCCGCTGTCTATCTTATCATAATTCTTTTAATCATTTCAGCATCTGCTTGAGGAAAATTCTTTTCATCAATCTGACTTCTCTTTAAGCAAAATTCTTGCCAATTGATTTTGCCATGATTTGTACTCCATGTGTTATTTAAAACACCCAATCATTGCAGGCTTATAAACAGCAGAGCAGAAATGATTAGATGCAGGGATATGGTTAAGATGCCATTTGCTTAGAAAGCCTGTTAATGTTGATTTGAAGCCAATTTGAGACTTTTGAGAATTTGGAAGTGATATGGTAGAGGATGAGAATTACACATGAAACAGAAGCAGACTAGTCTGGATTTGATAAGTATGTATACTGTATAGAAGTATGGAGGAAAATGGTCAAAGGTTGGCATAGACTTGCCTACTGCTGCTCTCTCTCTCTATGCTGGTCTCTCGAATGCCTAGATCGTGTCCTACGCTCTGCAGCCCACCGTACTGGCTGCATACCCAAATTCGACCATATCTCCGGCTATATGACTGACGTCCTTCACTGACACCCCATGTTTTTGCATGGAACTGACCTGGCTTGGTGATCCAGGCTTTAAGCTGGGCTTCCCTTCACCATTCACCTTCTGCCCAACATCTCCTAGTCTTAGCTGCTAAAGAAAACCTTCTTTCGCTTGACCTTGGTCGGATGCACCTCTGAGCCGGGATTTGATTGATTGATTATGATCATTGTGAACATTGAAAAAGGATTCAATTATTGCTCTTTTCTGTTCCATGCTACACAACACTAGCTGTCCTATTCCATTATTCCATCTTCTGCCACTTTAGTGAGTCTGACCGTATACTCTCTCTGTTCTCGAACATGGAAGCAAGAGATCCTGTGTGCTGGCACGGTCATCTGGGCATGGTGTTATCATCTGATAATAATAAGTGGTATTCCAAAGTTTGCCGATATTTCATGCTTTATTATGGACTCACTTCATTGGCTCCTTATTAATAACCATAACCAAGTGTTTTTTATTGCTCCCAAATAACAAGCACAAGTACAAAATGTTGATAATTTTCTAGGAGTCAATAGGGACTAATAGAAACCATAAAAGGACACACAAATCTTGTAATAAGGGTCACCCTTACAATAGATTGGTAGTTACAGTCGGTTAGGTGTAAAAATACATTAGCATTTAGTACGAAACTTAATCAGTTGACTAATTATATGCAATCATAATAAAAAATATATACATGTACATTTGGACAACTTATTGATTAATTAGATAATTTCGCAATTTTATTTAAATGAATGAACATTATTTATAGAGTGCAATTCATCCGGAGTGACGCTCCATGCTTTCGGGCCAGCATATTTAATCAAGGACATTGTATTGTTTGTTCTAGAAAAGATAGGCCTGTAGTTAGAGGAGAATCGTAACCTATAGGGATTAGGGATTGACCTCAGAGAGAGAGGTGAGAAGTAATTGTTGTATACTGAAGGTAATTGATTGTAGGTGTATTTGTACATGAATTCATTGGTTTGAAAAATCAGTAGCTGTTCAACTTCTGGGTGTTTGTTGGTAGATGTGGTCAGTAGGAGTAAGGTAATGTGAAACATCGTTTATGCGGTGGGCTCTTTTTGCTTTAGTAAAATAAGGGGCAATGTCAACCCAAGTTGCAATAGGGAGGTGGTTGGATAAATCTTCAACAGCATATACAGTTTAGAACCATTTCCCTTATGTGCAACTACCTACTTGGGGTGGCCCTGATCTACCTTTTTCTGCACTTTGGTGTCCTCTTTACCTGCCAGGCCTCCTTGTGATAATCCACTCGCGGCCTTCTTGTTCTGCCCATGCGATCTGCTACGGCCCAGTTGAAGAGCTTTGCCTTCAGTTTGGAACTGTCTTCCACAGTCCATGTGCCTGGAATTACTTACTGTATCACCTTGCCAGTTTTGAGACGCCTTAAGACTTTTCAGTTCCCTGGTCCACACACAGATGCCCGTTGAGAGTGCTGCTGATTAAAGTGGCGCTATATAAATGCTTCATTACATTACCAGAATGCTACACAATTGAATCTATCCCTACTGCGTGCTTTCTATTTACTCTCTCTCAACTCCTAATATATTTCTTTTGTTATTGCTTATTATCATTATTTTATGATTGTACGTACATTCATTTAATTGTTCATATCTGATGTTACCACAGTGTGCTTGCACTTTGCAGGTGTCATCATCCATTCAAGCATCATCTGTCTTGGACGAAAGGAAGACCAAGACAGATGATGATTGACTAGACGTGGATGATGACAGCTGGAAAGCTGAAAGAAGAGGCCCAACAGTGAGTGGAGTGGCAACGTCGGGCAATTGAACCTACTGAAGAGGCAGAGAATTAGAAGTAGATCTGATGTTACCACAGTGCATTTGCAGGTGGTTCAATAAAGTACACATACTTACTTACTTACTGTCTTTGTAGCGTGACGAACAAGCGTCGCCTGAAGTACACAATTATCCTGAACGTCATACTGCTTCTACTGATGACATTTCGTCTATCCACGAGCTTCTTCGTTCTTCTGAACATACGCCCACCACAGTTTCTTCAGATGCTTCGACTCCCTCGAGCGTGGCTCTGGGAGTACTTCTGGCTGCTCAGCGCAATCTCAACATCATTTGGTATTGCCGCAATTCGTCGCAACCGACTTGTTCTCCTTCACCAGTATTTGATTGGCCAGTTGATTTTCGGTATTCTGCCAACCGTTTTTGGCATATTCGACCTTTTGGATGACCTTGTGAGGTTCTTCGAGACGCACGAGACATCGAAGACCGTTTTCGGCCTGCCTGTTGCTGTCCTCTGGAATATGTTTCTTGCCGTAAGCCTACAGGTTCAGGGATTTGCACTGTATTTCGCTTGGACCTTAAGGCAGGCTTGGAAGGCTAGATTGGATTCGAGGAAATTGAAATGAATCAATTGAAAGTTTTCATGTTTTAACAAATATCATATGGTATTTGGAAAACATGGTTGGAATTTTTAATACATAATATAATTATATGATGAAACGCTATAATTATTGATATTTGACAGGATGCGGTTTATTCATGGTTACGTATAAAATAGACTCTTGCAAAAGTATCTCTTAAAATATTTTTATCCTTGAAACTTAACGGTTTTGTAAAATGCAGCCTATATATGCTGTGACCAGTTCTGCATGCAAAGGGTATATTATACTCTGTTGCTTATTTGCAGGAAATATACATTGATTATAATTCTTTTATAATATTTGCTCCTAGGCTGAAGTCATCAGTGCTGTACAATGTTCTCTCTAATTTTTTGGAGATAGTGTGCACTAGAAATATTGTGTTTGTTCAACATCTATAAATGGTTCACACTTTTATGCACAGGTCTAAGCTGAATGTGATAATAGTTAAATCAAGACCATATCTGAAAGACTGTGGCGATAAGTGCTGATAACCTCATAAAATTCCCTTGTCTACAGATAAATAAGGTGATGTATCAGCCAATGAACCAAAGATTCTGGAGTAAGGTAGGCTGCAGCTGGCTAGGAGACTCGATTTACGTAGTTTCCTAGAAAGAAATTGTGACTTATTAGTCTGCAGAAAATATTCTCTGCACACTAAGTTCTTGTGGGCTTTGGCTCCACAGTCCATGTGCACATGTGCACAGTTTAGAGGGAACATTGGTGCTGAATTGCATTATTGAAGTACCAGTAAATGCTCAGGGTATCAATATAATTTGTCTAGTTTTGTACCATAAGGCATTATGCACCTAAAGCCATGTAGCCTAAATGATTATAATAAATAATGTGATGAAAAAAATAATGGCCTAAACAAGATTGAATGGAGATTTCTCTTATATTTGCTCTAAGTGCATCTCCACCTATAATCTGCTCCAATAAAGAGTCATTCATGTTAAATAAGTCTACCTGAAGTTGCAAAGCAGAAGATATATTTAACCTGCACAGCTTTTTGATTACTGCGCATCAAAGGAATCAGAACGTAAGGGTTTGAAGTGTTAGATTTGTTTACTTTTGTACACAGCACCGTTGGTGAGCTTGCATATTACCGCTTATTTAATGTACACAGAAGCAAATTTACCTCAGCTTTGCTTCAAAAGTGCGTTTCTTGCTTACTTTTGTGCAAGCTGGTTGTTTTCCTCGAATGCTGTGCCTTAGTTTTGCTGTTTTCACATTTTGGTGGTTTCTTTGTAGTGCTTTTGGAACTTAGCATATCTCCATATTGAGAGGATTGTTTTGAAGGGTTGTATTCTGTTCAAGTTGGTGTATCATGTGAAAATTGATTGTGTGATAGACGAATGAGCTGATGTTTTTATTTGTTTTTAAATATCTTGTGTTTTTACAAAAGGTGCCTTGAAAAATGCAGTTGTTTTTATATACTGATATTGCAAATTTAAATTCAGGTTGAAGAGAAATTTATATAATTTTCTGCTTGTTACTTAATTTTATAAATACATTTTATTCAATAGCATTGTGTTATTTCTGATTCATATCTGATTGATTCAATAAGAAACGAAATTCTATAATGTAAAAATCTGAATAATGGATAATATTCAGAAGCAGGACAAGAGTACAATCTGAAAAGCAGAAATGATTTGGGTTTCAAGGAAGAGTTGCGAAAATATGAAGACTACAGAGAATTGAGAAATAACACAATAATCATAGCTTTTACAACTCTCCTAGTTGAAGTGACTGGGCAACTGATGCATTAACATCCCACCTCTGCAACCTAGGTTTGACTCCTCAGCCCATCGCTCAAAAATTGACATAGAAGCCATTGTCTTTTGAAGATTCTCCCTCCTCGGCATCTTCCCTATCTTCATTTTCATCGGAGCCTCTTTCTTCCGTATCCTCCCTATCTTAACTGTGATAGGAAGATTCTTCTTCCTCAGAATAATCGCCCTCTTCAATGTCATTTTAGGACTTTCACCTATGTCGCGGTAGTCGTTGTAATCGGATTTCTGTCTCAATCGTTTCTTTCTTACCTTTCTCGCGTTCACAATCACCTCTCGTTTCAACCTTCGATTGCTTTCCAAGTTTCGTGATTCTGCCATCTCTTTTAGTGGCGTTTCTATTCGTCAGTTGCCTTGCCGGTTCCAAACACTCCATCTGCGATCAAAATAATTTAAACCTGATGACGCTGGTTGGAGAAACAAAATCCCAACCGTCGCATTATCTTCTGACGGAAAGATTTCATTGCAATCCGCTCGTGCATCGAGGGTTCAACGTTTTCGTCAGATATTGACCCCTTAACTGTCGCATCATTTTTGGCTAACGTGGTCATCTTAGCGTCTCCAATCTTTGCACCCTTTTCATGCTGAGCTTGTGGAGTCTTCGTGGAATGTCGATGAGTCAGGTTAAGGAGGAGGTTAAGGAGGAATAGTTAAGGAGGAATCTATTGCTGCTATGGCAATCATAGCAGCAATAGATTCCTCCTTAACTATTCCTGAATTTGCGCGCTCATCCGATCAGATCTTCCGTAACAACAATGCTCTTGTGTAAGTAGTCGAAAACCATCAAATAAAATCGTTTAGTTTCTAACCAACCAACCAACATAACTAATCGATCAACCAATCAATCAATCAATGAAACAATATTTATCCTAAGCTTCTTCATCTTCACTTAGTGGGACTTTCCTTCCTCCGTATCCTCCCCAGCTTCACTTTCTTGTGAGGATTCTCCCTCCTCGGCATCTTCCCCAGCTTCACTATTTTCGGAAGCCAAGTTACAAAATGATGACATACGTTATGAATAATAGTCGCCACAAGAGAAGACCTTGAAGGGATCAAAGATCCCGCTAGCAGAGGTACCTACATGTCCTACAGTTCAAGATGACTAACATGAAATTATCACAGAGTCACATGAAGGATTATAATACACAAAAGCCAAAGTGATAGCAAAAATGATACTACGACTAATGACTAAAACAGAAAAAAAAGACTTCTACAGCGCCGCCATTAATAGCGCACAAGATATCAACCTACGGATACTGGGTTTTTCTTGGGCTTACATTACTTCAACAACAAAGTAGCATGTAAGACAACATATGACAATGTTCTCACGAGGGATCCATGTAGATCAAATTGCCACAGAAGAGCTGGTGAGCGTAGAGCAATGGATATCAACACCCTATGGAGAGAACCATTAGCAGTTGGGCGGGTAAAAGATTTTGCTGCAAGGAAAGAGAAAAACTAAAGAAGAGTGTATCATCTGTATTAAAAACATTCCAGGTTACATTCCGTCTTTTCTGCGCGTCGATTTTCGGGATTTTTTTAAATCCATTTATTGAATCGAATTTCGACTTTTGTCCTACACTATGTACAATTCTGCATGCGACCTATATACCTTAATTAGCCGTTACAAAAAACAGATGCAGCAAAATAATTAACTTATCCGTTAGCCAAACGTAAGCGGTGCCAAAATTGATATAGGTCTACGTGTCACCACTTATTCAAAAGGATCGCAGTTTATTTGAATGATGTCATTGTTTAATAGAAGTAATAAAGTAGATCTAAGTTCACCTGAAGGTAACCATTAAGGAAGAATACGTGTGTCATCTGCAATAAAACGTTCCATGTCGTTGACTTCAAGGTTCTAGAACAAGGTTATGTTATGACCTTTTTCGCGATGTTTTCATTCGTCCAATCAAAGCCTTTTATTTAATCAAATTTTCACTTCTGTCCAGCAATATCTACATAAAGTCTTTAACCCTTCCAAAACCTTACTCAATAAAATAGCTATTGCTGGTAAAAAGTTAGCGCTGCCAAAAAATACATGTAAATGTAGATGCCAAGATACCAATTATTCCAAAATGACCTCTGGAAACCGAACTATGACCTCCCACTTACTATCCTTTGGACAACCCCTCTGACTTGATGCAGCGCTCGTGAATAAGATGGCGCCCTGCGCTTAGCTTTCAAGAGGCGCTTTAGAAGTTTGGAGATTACGATTACGAATTCTCTCTGAATGCCGCTGAATTGAATGATGCAATTACTCTGTAGGCCAAAGAAGCAGGCTGGCCAACCAAATAGAAGGACCAGTGTTTCAGGAGCCATGATGCAATGTATCCAACAAATGTTCGTAAGTAGAAAATAACTTATCAGACACTGTGTACGACAAGATGCAATCTATAATTTCCAATACGACATTAAATTCGCCATGGAAACGTTAGTTAGTTATAACGTCACAGCTAGCAGAGACTTGTCTGTTGTCTTGCGTCACATGATCAGTGCTGTCATATGATTGTATGCAATATTTAGCTTATACTGCAACCGT
Organism: Bimastos eiseni; assembly: GCA_959347315.1. NCBI lineage: Eukaryota > Metazoa > Annelida > Clitellata > Crassiclitellata > Lumbricidae > Bimastos > Bimastos eiseni. The sequence goes on along the minus strand of OY365821.1, from coordinate 15,765,125 downwards.
GTAACTCAAGTCATTTTCTCACTAATCTCAATTGAAATGCGTTTGAACGTGGCTCTCTTCTCGTGTTTGTTATCGTTGATGTGCTAGATGACGCTTTTTCCTTAGTGTTCTACTTGTTCAATAGGTGTCGTTCAGAAGATATCCTGCCAGCATTTTAGAGGGTGACATTGTATTTGCCACTCTTAACAGACGAGCCAGTTTGTGCAAAAAAAAACAGTTGCGTTATCGCCTGTTTCTCGTCCATCGTATACAATACTACATATCAGATACACTATAGGACCACAAACTTCGAGTCTATGACGACTGTACGTTACGACTCCAAACAATATTCTCTCCCTGTAACAGGTTTTCCGACTGTCCGAATCTGGTTATACATACCACTTGGGCAGCCCTCTGTAGGCTCACTCATCGTACATGTTTCTTGACCTAGACTGTGGTACAATCCCGGCCAATGTTCACTTTGCGAAGTCACTACAGAGGTTCTCAGTGTTTAATTTTTATATCGGATTAAGATTGTTGTACGTTTCTCGTCACATGTAACAAGCAAAAACGCGCTATAAACTACCATTATCACTATTTATTTAGTAACAAATGCAGCAACCAGTTTCTTTTTTCCAATAAGCAATTATAGTGACCGGTTAAATTTACAAGATGATGATCAATAGAAAAGCTACTTGTATAGGACTGGATGATGGATAAAAGAAACAATCGAGGATTTAAAAAAACAAGGAGCAGGTAGAAATGTAGTCTTGTTATAGACTAGCCTTCTTGAAAATTATTCACTGCTGTTGGTTAGCCAATGCACTGACACTAGGTTTGCTCAATGTTTTAATATTTTAATAGTGACCTAATGCAATGTAAATCTCTACAATTTCTCATTTTATTTCGGTATTGCTTCAATTTTACATGTAGGCAAAAGTATGTCTTTTAATTGGACGTTAATGGGGCGCATTTAAAAGTATCTACAAGAAGCACTTTTAGCATTAAATCAAATATTCATAAAATGCTATGATCTTATTCCGCTAACTATAAGAAATGACAACACTGTTTAAACGTGTGTCCGTTACATCAGCTGTTCAAAACTGTAAACACGGACGGACGCAACTGTACAAAAGGTTCATATAACCCTTTTAAACCGCATAAGTAAACTGTTTAGACGATAGGTTCTCAGATGGCGCTGCTTTGACCTTGCCCTAAGTCCTTGAATTTACCATCCGAGTCCGAATGCCTGAAATGATATGCTGTTTGTCGTTCCGCACGGGTTGGATTACAGTGTCTTCTTTCGATCGGAAACTGGGTGAAACAAAGAAATTGACATAACATTAACTTATCGATTGCAACGGAACAAGGCAAGTGTCTACATTAGTCTAAATATAGCTATAGAAACAGTCGCGTGTATTTGCCAGAAATGTTTCACACTGCAGATCAGGGATCAGGTTTCGTAGACATGAACGTAAACTTGAAATGTAAGGCGTTACCCAGAAAGTGAACGTAGAGCATTGTAAAGGGTTTAGAAACGCATTAGAAACCTTTATTGCCAACATTAATCCATTGTAATTTGTAATAGCTTCCTAACGCAACAGGTACTTGTGTAGAATTTATGTTGATCAGCGATGCCAACTTCGCTTTTCAAGGTTGTTTTTAAAAGTAGCAGATACATTATAAGGCACACTTTATATCTCCAAACATAATCTCATAATCTCCACACTTCTAAAGCGCCACTCAAATGCCAAGCGCAGGACACCAGCTCGTTTACAGCCGTAGGGTCGAATCATCGGGGTTGTTCAAAGGGTAGTCCAAGGGAGATCAGAACCCAGTTACCAGAGGGCAATCGGGAGCAGAGTAGCTGTTAATCCCGATGTCGTTTTGGTAGAGGATTGGAGAGCGGATGATCAAGTGAATCTTAGTTTGAGTTCTTGAAAAGGTGACATTTTTGGGTTTCAAATGGAAAACCCTAAGGGTGATGGAAAGATGAGCATCGACAGATGATGTTCGAAAATAACCAATAAAGTGCGGAATTCAGGACTCAGGTCGTGGCCAGCTTGGAGAACAGAATATCTTTGGTAAAAACCCGGAAAGACATACACGTATGGTTCATTTGCTCGTTTAATTTACAATATTGTAGGCCTATCCATTGGTGAAAGTCAATTGCTGTATCTAATACATTAAATCGTACAGCTTATGCATTCATTCATTCATTCATTCATTCATTCATTCATTCATACCATGAACTCATTTAAAAACTCATTCTTTCAATCATTCGCTTATATATTATTATATACACATTTACCATATTCGTCCATTCATCAGTCGATTCATTCATAATCAGGATGCATTGTGCCTTACTTTGTATATCCGTTGGTAAGGAAGGCAATTCCGAATATGGCGACGATCATTGCTGTTCCAAACAAAATGGGCGCCATGTTTGAAACCTTCTCCCGACGCTCGTGACCTAGCGGTTCTGTATTAAGTTAAACAACGTAATTGTTATCATAAACTCAAAATGCTTTGACGCTACTTAAACGTTAATCGCAGGGCATCAGCTTATTCGTGATGATTGTGTTGTATCCGAGGAGAGAATCAAGTCTCATTCAATTAGGGTCAACACAGGGTAGACTGGGGCAAGAGGCCCAAGTGAGGTAAAAGGTCTACTGTTCCTCTAAGTCGCCAGCAGTAGTTTACCGCGATGTAATGAAGCAGAGCGTGCTTGCGCCATCTTAAGCAAGCTTGTAATATTAAGATTTCTCCTTTGGTTCACGGTAAGTGAAAATATATCATTTTATAGATTTTTGACACTTTTAACGAGATATGTGACCCGACACTTTCGCGATTTGTGAACGCAAGTGTTATGTCACCCAATAACGTCACAGGCAGACAGAAAGACCTCGTCAGAACGTTTCCAATTATACCTTTGGGTATATGGCGATTTGCTCCGCAACGGTCCACATGTTTATTTGTACTAGACTGCATGTTTTTTTACATACAGAAAATAAGCGGTTTCCTTGCTCATACTGAAGAGTTAGATTCGTGGTACACAAACGATTTGGCGCAATGAATGCAATAAACGATATCAGGATGTTTGATATTTCCTTTAGCCAATAACTTGATTCCAAAATGTTCAGGTAATCGACCTGAGATATTTTTGTATTTCATATCTCGATTATTATCCGCCGTCATATTGCAATCTATACAGTTTACACTGTTTCTTTCAGACTTCCGGTACATGTAGATCTAAGTGATAGGCGAAATAATCGAAACAATTAATCGTTAACAAATTTTAATAGTTAAAGTAACTTAGCGATTAAACGATTAATTAATCGTTCCTTTCCGCAGCTCTACTTTTAACTGTATCACCGTTTACGATTGAGTTGGAGAACAAGCCGAATGTTGCAGCATCAAGCTCTTCCACTAAGCTTTCTAAGGGCGCTCATAAGAAAGCCGCTCTCAATCAGATGCACAGAAGCAATGGAAACGCAGCTGAAAAGATTACACTTCGACAGCAGGACGGAAGAAAGACCCAAACATCATCCTAAGACCACTTTAACTGCAGTATGGGAGAAATAGACCTAAGACTAAAAATGCGCTGCGGCACACGATACAGCTGCTTCGAGCAGTGAAGACGAGGAATGGCCATGCATCATATGCGGCGAGCATTTCGCAAGCAGCAAGTCCCATGAAACTGGATATAGTGCCAACAGTGTGAGAAGTGGGCACAGGTTTCTGTCACAGGCACAGAAGTTCTCGCTTTTTTGTTTGCCCAAATTGCTATTCTGACTAGAACACTGCGTTCGTTTTATGCCTCTAATAGAGGCCTGCAGGTCTATCTTGTATTGAAAAACTGACGTGCAGTAGACACTTGGTACCTAAGACTAACTCTATGCAGCTGACGTTATATTGGGTGAGTTGCGACATTGTAATCTGTTGGACATTTTGAGCCTAATGACAATTTCGCATTTCATCAATGTATAAAGACATGCATTAGTCCGCTAAAAACGATCTTACCTCACCTGATACGAACATAGAAATTCTGGAACAATAGGTTTATATTGCTCTTTTAAAACAATGTTTAACAATTCTGTTAATGGCTGCGTTATGACAGTCATGATAAACGAAATACAATATAATACTACAACAAGTACTGGACACCACGCAAAAGCGCTAGAACACACTGCATACAGTGGAGATTTGCATACAAACCGAGGCATGAGTATCCTTCGACGGGGTTGTGTGGATCCTCCTTGCACTCCTGTCCCGAACTACAGACACCAATCGTACAGGGTAGGTTTCGAACCGTACATCTGGGTCCAGTGAAGAGAAGTGGACAGACGCAGCGAATTACGGTCCATTCCTTCTTCGCATTCTTACAAGAAAGAAACAACCAACACAAAGGAAAGTCACGAAACGAGGTCATCTTTTAAAATTGTATACGATGTCTTTCGTGTATTTACACATGCAATGCATTTGAACACAAATTCTATCAGCCAATAGGTGGACTTAGATTTTTGCATCTGGCAGGTTTCTCTAAATAGTTACTATGTATAAATTTGTGTTGAGGCAGCTCACCTGTTTCATGCTACGACACTTTTCTCCTACGCAGAGCCGACGTAGATAATGATTGAGGCGTCGCTTGAGATGATAGTCGAGACAGGTACCGCCGTTCTCACAAGTCTCATTCCCAGCACACGGACTCGTTTCATACTGACAGATCTTGCCGGCGAAGCGCTGGTCGCAGAGACAGAAGTAGAACGGTCCTCCAGTTGGAATGCATAGTCCGCCGTTCACGCATGGATTTGGAAGACATGCGTCGTGATCGAACTGACACCTCTCGCCCACAGCCTCGCTTGGACACTCGCATCTATACCCAGTCAAGGTATCGACGCATGTTCCACGCCTCTGGCAGACATCTGACTGGCATTTGTGGAAGCCGTTGGTCACTTCACTCTCGCACAAGTTTCCGGTCAATCCAGGTGGACAGAGACACTGAAAAGAACCGGCCGCCTCCATGCACGTGCCTCCGTTTTGACACCAAGTGTGGACGCATCTGGCCGCCTGAATTTCGCAGCGCGCTCCCAGATACCCAGTACGACAGAGGCATTTGTACAAATGTCCTCGCGAATCCATGGCGATGCACTCTCCTCCGTTGAAGCATGGGCTGCGAAGGCAGGCGTCCGAGACACGCTGGCAGTGTCGCCCGAAGAAGCCAGGCCGACATTGGCACCGGTACCTGTTGAGACCGTCGATACAGCGGCCACCGTTGGCGCAGATGCGGCCAAGGCAGTCGTCTGTGTTCGTCTCGCATCGCTGACCCTCGTAGCCAGACAGACACTCACATGAGAATCCGTCGACATGGTCCTGGCATTTGGCACCGTTTAAACAAGGATCGCTGGAGCATTCGTTGACGTCAATCTGACAGAGTTGACCTGCATATCCAGCAGGACACTGGCATCGTATGGGGAGTGTATTGGCAGCAAAAGTGCAAGTGGCTCCATTCTGGCACTGGTGTTTGATACACGGGTCTGATCGATTGTCGCAAGTCTTTCCACTGTATCCGGTTGGACAGATACAAAGAATCCCTCTGATGGCTGATCGTAGACACGTTCCACCATTGTCATATGCCTTGTCCGAGCAGAGAGCTAGTAACGCGCTCTGTTGTCTCACTGTCACTGAGGGCGTTGTCCTCTTGTTGGGCTCAGGAGCATTTTCTTTCTTCCCCATAGCTTCAGAATCACCTGTCTGGTTGAAATAAGCATCACTGTTGATGCGCCGAACACCAGTTCGTTTTGATTGAACAGAATTGACTTCGGCTTTCGTTTTGAATCTGACCCAAGCAGAGTCCTTGGTATGATTCAGCATTGAAAGAAGTGTTCGATATTTGTCGAACGTGTCACTATTTGATGTTTTCTTGATGTCTTCCGACTTTCGCTCTGTCCTCTGCAGATTTTTGTTATCGACAAGGTCGAAGTCGCTGTTGTTGAAATCAGTGTAGTTGTGTAAGACGCCACTGAAATAATCGCTATCGTCGTAGTTATTTTGTTGTGGTGTTGTACTTGCATTAGTGTCTGGGGTATCTCTGCCTTTTCTACTTTTGCGTGACTTCCAATTTGCCTTCGTAGGCTTTCGATTCTCACCAAGTTTCCTATTTTTAATTCTTACGAAATAGACATGTTTCCGCCGCTGCCTCGAATTAGCTCCCAAGTTCATATCGAATGTTGACTTATCTTTTGTCGTAGTCCTTGATTGATCTTGAAACGCACGTTTTCGTTTATATTTTGGTTTATATTTTGGCTTATGTTTTGGTTTTGTTTTGTTTACTATCATTATGGCTATAACATATTTTCCCATTTTCTCTTTTGCTATTGATTCATCTCTTTGGACCATCTGTTGGTGTTGATACTTTCCCGCTTTCGCTGTCGGTTTTTCTTTTGAGGTACCTTTTGCCGTTCCGTTTGTCTTAACCGTCGGCCTATCTTTTGGTTTATTATTTAGCTCCTCTGTTGGCTTATTCGTTGGCCTATCTTTTGGTTTATTAGTTGGTTTATATGTCGGTTCATCTTTTGGCTTGTAGTTTAGCTTATCTTTTGGCGCTTCTTTTAGGATCATTTTTTTGCTTAGATCTTTCCCCATTTCAACTATTGATTTATGATATTTGTCCTCATTTCCTGGCTTCGATTTTTTCCTGCATTTTCTCCCATTTTTTGACCGACTGCTATTCTTACATTTTGGCCCAAATTTCTTTTTGTTTACTACCTTCTTTAACAAAATCGTCCCCGCAAAATAACCATTATCATCACTGTCATCGCTGGACTCTCCTTCCACCTTATCTTCTCTATCTTCACTTTCATAAGAAGGTTCTCCTTTCTCCGCATCATCTGGCTTAGACGTGTTTACACCTTTTCCCCCACTTTTTGATCCAACTTTTCGCTTACCTTCCATTCCAAATTTCTTTTTTGTGTCTGCCTTAGATTTCGTTTTAGTTCCCGTATCGTCGCCATCTTCACTGTCATCGTCGGATTCTCCTTCATCAGTTTCATTCTTCTCTTCACCATCATAGTCATCATTTTCGTCATCTTTTTCATCATCGGAATCTTCAGAGTCATCGGCGGAGTTGTAGGCGCGCTTTACTAGCCTCTGCAGGTTCTGACCTTCATGTATTGCTTCTCGCATGACGATCTGTTCCTTGTTAGATTTCACTATTGACCCCTTTTCCTGGCCCTTAGGAGGTTTCCCGATCTTGATTCTCCTTTTATTCGATATTAATTTCCTTGTCTTTAGTGGCAATTGTTTGTAGTTTCTCACCTGTTCAGGTTTCTTCGTTCTCGTCATTCGCTTCATTCTTACCTTTTTCACATTCACAATCACCTCACACCTCACCTTTGATTGCTTTCCAAGTTTCACGATTCCCCCATTTCTTTTTGTCGCGTTTAATTTAGGTTGCCTTGTCCTTGCCATCTCCTGTTCTAAAACACTCCATCTGCGTTTAGGATAATTCAAACTTGATGACGCTTGTTTGCGAAACAAAATTCCAGCCGTCATATAACTTTTCGACGGAAAGATTCTACTGCGATCTGCTTGTGTATCGAATGTTTCAGCATTGCCTTCAGATTTTGATTCCTTGACACTATTTATGTTTTTCGCCAACGGGGTTTTCCTAACCTCGCTACTCGCTGTGCTATTTTGATGTTGATCTAGCTGAGTCTGTTCGGAATACGGAGTAAACGTTGTCATAGAAACAAATTCCTCTTTTACTCTTCCTGAATTCGTCAATCCGATCACATTTACCCTGACAATTATTGCTGCTGTGTAAGTAGGCGAAAAACATAAAAATAATTAAAGAGCAATATGAACGATTATATAACACAACAGAAAGCGATTCTATAGTCACTGGCTACTTTTGGCGCTTTATATAACTTCAACCACAAAGAAATACGCAAAGCATGCGAAAGTCCTTTTGACAATGCTATCGTGCTATGGCTTTATGAATTTCAATTTACAGCTCACTCGTCGATGGTTATTTTCCTGCCTATCTAAAGTTGGTTATCGTTTTCCCGACCTTGAAAAGCACAATTTGGATCAAAATTCTTGTCAAAATTATCAACCTATCTCCAATCTCTCGTTCCTCTCGAAGGCTCTTGAGAGACTAGTCGCACTTTAGTTTCGTCTTTATTTTGAGGCAATGGGGCTAGCTCTATCTGGATTCAGAGGTCACCACTCCATAGAACCTGCCGTCTATTCTTCTCTTTCAGATATAGGTATATGTAGTCGTTGATCAGACGCATCCTTCCCTATTGGCGTTTTTTGTCTCTTCTGCTTTTGATATGGTGGACCATGACATTCGGCTTCATCGATTACATTTATACTGGTATCCCCATTCTTTGGTTCAAATATTACCTCAATGACCGCTCACAGATGGTTTTCTCCAGAACTTAATGGGTCCGGGGCTAAATTTTCTGTTCCCCAGATCTCGGTGCTCCGCCCCATATACATTCTCTTGACTGCTGATAATCCGCTTTTATTTACTTGACACAAGGTAAATGGCCATATTTATGCAGATTACATAGCTTCCATGCTTTCGTACATGGTCCATCATCTGTACAGCTGTCCCTATAGTCCTTTTATTGATTGACTTGATTCTGATCTTCACTATTGGATGTCGACAATCAGACTCTGCCTATGCTACAAAAATTCAACTGATCTGGTTTTGGGCTAGGCAACAACTTGCTAAACTTAACCTACAATTACTGACTGAGATATTCCCTGCTAGCACCTACTCTTCTAATGTCCGTGACCAGAGCGTTACACTCGATTCCTTCTTCACATTCACGTAACACACATCTAACCTGATCGACTCCTGCTACTTTCAACTGAGGCGACTCAAATCTATCAGCCGATCGGTCTTTTCCTCTGTCTTTACCACCATAGTTCATGCGTTTGTCTTTTCCCGCCTAGACTGCTACAACTCACTTTCAATGGGGCTCCCGAGACAGCGACTTCTTCTCCTCAATCGGTCTTAAATGCTTCAGCTAGGCTCATACCCCGACTCCCTCGCTTTGCGCATATTTCGACAATATACATGCATGCATGAAGTCATGCACTGGATGTTCCTTGGTATTGCTCGTCTTGAATTTTTCCTTAGACTTGCAGTGTATTGGTCCAACACCCCGAGCGTTTGCTGTTGTGGGTCCATCTACCTGGAATGACCTTACTCCATCACTAAGGGATAAATGACTGGATTCTCTCTATCCGCTTGTCACTCTTTAAAGGCGCTTCTTTTCTCCGGAGTTTCTGTGCTGAGAGCACCTCTGAAAAGTCATTCTGTTAGGTGCGCTATATAATTCTAATAATAGGATACGATATGTTTGAGCAAGTGTGAAAGTAATAAGGCAGTGGATAACGTACTTGCGAGAAGCCCGTTAGGAGGCGGGTTCGATTTCATTCACACCACAACGTTGGCTACTTCTTCCATTCGCTAAGCGGCTGCGTTGGTTAAATTAGATAAGGGACGTGATTTTCGCCTTGCGTGTCTACCGTACAATCAAATTCGACTTCGGTAATAACTTGTGTTCATCCGCCCATATCAAGTCTATACTTGTATTCATAATGCGGTCTGTCAGTTTGAATTTATTGATAGAAGAATATTATTTACCAGTTGCAGGGGCGTCAATTTATTTTATGTGATGTAGGCAAATCCCCCAAGACTCCAGCAACCCTAAAAGTTAGTGTCACGACTGGATTTTCTGCAAAGGCGCTAAAGAAATGCATCGGAACTCAGAGGCTGCACGGAGGACAGCTAACGACAGATTGGAGGGAGGACGGCGGAGGATATCTACCCTATACGCCTTCAGAGACTATCTAGATGCGCTTGAGGAGCGACTGGCGTCAATTCACCGCGTCGATGAGGTCATTCATGCGAATCGCCACGAAGACGAAATTCGACGCCAGAGGCTGAATCTAATCCCTGAGCGGTTCGTCCAGGCATAGCGGTCACTTTAGCCACGATTCATCGACGAGAGTCCTCCAGCCGCCAGGGCAGCGCTCGGAAATATGAGACCGAAGCAACCGGTCTCAACTGGTTCCGACGCCCATTGAACCGAGGGCAGGGGGAAAAGAGACGCCTAGGATATTAATGGGTCGACGGCGGGCAGGAATTATCCGAAGGCCTATGATCTCCTTTAACGTTAAAAACTCTTTAATCTCAACGGACCTCTAAAACGCCATTAACGGTATACTAGAAGTGACTCAGCTTTAGTAATAGAGGGGGCACCCCACGAATCAGTGTCGAGGGATGAGCAAGTGAGGGCCTAGGTGGAGCAACGGGACAGCAGGATCGTAGTCCGCATCACAGGAGGACGAGGTTTATCTGCTGTAGCGAGGAGGGCTACAGCATAGAGTGTCTGGACTTGGAAAGACGTCGGAGAGCCATCAACAACAGAGCGTTGAACGTGACGGTCTTCGAGAACCAAGTTGACCTCTGTCCAGTTAATTTCTAAGCTACGTGTAGATAGATGGTCGTATATATGATATTAATATAATTCTTTAAACATCAAAAAAGCGTCGTTGTTCGTGTTTGGTGGATGAGAAAACGAATCGTCACGGATCAAGAAGGATCGTGACAGCTAGGAAGGTAAACGCCTTTCCCTAACTTTATATCGTAAAGCTTTTCTGTAATGTAATACTAATAAATTATTAATATGTCATTTGATTATTATTATTTAATGAGCATGCTAAATGATTTCACGGGGTTAATCATTCGTATAACTAATCAATATAGTCCTCAAGTGGGAATATAAACAAACCGTGCTACTGTCATATTTTCTCTGGATTCGCCACCTCCATTGCGACACTTACAATGTCACAATTAAGATAGGAGCACAGTTTTCAGATGCCGTGGCATATTTATTTATTTCATTATTTTGGAAGGGAAACGGACACATGACACTGGATAATTGTCGTTCCCCGGACAATTGCCCCCGGATTAGGGCAATTGCCCCGGACTAGGATAATGTCTTCCCCTCCCAGATTTGACCATTAGCTCCCCGAACAGCACCTAACAGATGCCATACGGTGGTAACGCGTGTCACTTCAGCTCGTAATAAAGATTAGATATCGACTTCATTTAACGATATTACCTGTCACTGACTGTATTCAGAATTTATGGATCTAACAAAAGAAAGAGAAATTCATAATGTAACTTGTCTTTTGATTTTTCCGGATAAATTATTAAATTGACACCAATGAATCAATACAATTATTGCTTGTTGACTATTGCTTCCCTCTGTCTCATGTATTTAATTCGTACTTAAGAAGAGACGAATGGAGGAAGTGCGTTGCCCGATGTGTAGACCTACACAGGAAGGACTAAGCAAGTACTAAGTAAGTAAGTAAGTGCTTAAGAAGAAGTTGGATTGACGGCAAATATATGTTGCCTAATTTAATTGAAGTTCAATAAATAACATTTAATCATCCGTTTATATTGTACTTGTAATCATGGCACAGTTTGTCAGGTTGGATTTAACTAAATTATTATTAATATTATTATAACATAACATAATCTTTTATTGCATCCATCAGCCAATGTATATTAGAACATGAATTTAGAAAAAATGTATGGAAACAAGGGAGAACGTAAATGGACCTACGAAGTCCCGCTATTAAGGCACACCCATAATAGTAAGACGGAACTAAGCAAGAAGCATGATCGATGAAAGAGCAATTAATAAACATGTTTATATGCATAATAAAAAACTTAACTAATTAACTATTTTGCTTGTGGTAGGGGTCACGCAGCAGATAAATTGGTGGTTATGCTGTTTTGGATGATTTTATTCAGAGCCGTATTAAGACCCGTTTTCAAAAAGAAGCGGAACCCCCTTAAATGCTTGCACAAAGAAAAATGAAAAAATTTAGGAATAATTCTAATCGGCTAAATAGCAATTTGTTTACATGATGTCGATAAATGCTTACAATAGACAAAACTTGCAAAGTCAACAATTAGTATTATACTATATCGAGTGTTATTTGCCTATCAAGTTATAAAATATAGTAATCTAATTATTAACTTAATTAAATTTTAATTGACATTTAATTGAAAGGTGGTTCAGCGCGTAAACTACATTTTACTCACTCTGTGCTGTCTAAAAAATTTGATGCTGAGTCACATCTTGAAAATCAAGACTTTGAACGATTTCAGATTCAATGTCCATAAGTGTTAGGGTGCTTAATGTTTCTTGACTCATGAATGATCTGACATTTTTTTATGAGTTTGAGCTGATTGGAGAATCGCTCACAACTGCAGTTTGAAACTGGTGAATGTAAAGTAAATGCCCAGAGCGACATACACGTTTGAAAATCCGATCTGTAGGTTCAATTCATTCATCAATTTGAACATCTGCAGTAGTGTTTTCCTTGTCTTTATAAAATCGAAGTTCTTTTATAAATGTTTTCTGTTGAATCCACTCATCACAGATTCATTGGTGACATCATCAAAGTAGAATTCCACAAAAAACTTTGTTTTCCATTGAACCACTACAAGGGTTGGATCTTTTAACAAATTGATCGAATGCGCCACGTTGACATTCTGCTGCCTTTTCAAAAACAAGTTTCTTATGGCGTTTCTGTGCGCCATATTCAAATTTCTTCATAGTCAACTATGGTAGACTTAATTATTACATTTTCTGTAACTACTAACTGTAATTATATCTATCTTTTATTGGTATCGCGTCAATTGATCCCCGTCACTCGATCCCCCGTCAATTGATCCCCACGTCAATTGATCCCCTGCCTATTCGTCCTAAATGAATCCCTAAGCTGCGCGTCACAGACTTGTAGCTGAGACCGTTAGTAAGCAAAAGATTGATCTTACAGATTTGGAAAATAACATCAGGCAACGAAGCGATATCGCTTGCTTGAGGCTCGTGTCAACCGCGCTGTAGCAGGTCGGAGATTCTGTTATATCTCCGAGCAATGGCTTATTTATCCCATGCATAGACACTCATGCTTAGGACTTTATGCTCATAGATTATTCATATTATGACTGTCAATTACGCTTTTGCAATTTCTTATCATTTTAAAATTTCGTGTTCTGTTACGTCGTTCTTTTAATAAATGAAGAAGACCGCAAGTGGAACATGAATGTTGTATCAATTGGGCTGGATTCAATAGGCAGAAGATCAATGGACGAGGGGGTCAATTGACGGGGATCAAAAGACGTAGAACCCTTTTATTACAATTTTAGATACTTGATTAATATAATAAAAGTCCCACTTACGCTGATAGAGTCAATTTGTAACTAGACCAAGATCTCAAACCGAGCAAAAAAGATTTTGTTAGGCCTCTAGGCCAATTATAGCCTAGGTGCAGTATTACTTTCGAGTCTATGAACTATTTTCTATTTTAGCCAACAAATTGTCAATTCTTTAATTTGTTGTCAATTTGACCAGTAGGCCCTTATTTTGTAAATTTAAACATTTGAAACATTTGCAACTTGGTTAATACAGCACTGATTTTATTTCTACTCCACTTTTCTTTTCAATAATTCTATTTTACTCCATTATCTATAGCAGTTATCTCTTCAGTTTTCCTCCATTTTTATTTGAAAGAAATAACCTGAGAAATCATAAACCTTCGTAAATTGACTGAATAGACCTATTTTCAGAACACTAATATTATTCAGCATCGTTGGCACTGAGTTCCAAATAGACGAAACAAATTTGTTTTGAAGAAAAACCACGGGTGTTAGTGCGGAAAAGTACAGATCTAAAGCAAGGACCAATGGCACTAAAGTTATCAGCCGATCTTATTGACTAATTGTGAATTTCTGAATTTCTCTGAAAATAACGATCGAATGTGTTTGATTGATGATAAATAATGTTTGCATTCAACCTTTACATGGGAGCAATTATCCGAAGGAGGGGCAATTATCCGAAGGAGGGGGTAATTGTCCGAAGGGAGGGGGGGCAAATGTCCTACACTAATTTTAGACGTGTGCAAAAATTTTTTAGATGCGAAGTTAAAAGACAAAGTTAAAAGAAAAATTCGGTTCCCTCCTCTATATCCTGGTACCCTCAGGAGGCCGAGCACGACCGATATTTCTCCGTTTTCTTGATCGTCCGCTGGATAAGACCTGCCCAGTGTGGCTTTCTAGACTGCTACGAGATCCAAAGGCACAGAAGTACAGACGAAGTCAATGTGTTGAACAATGAAATTGTCTTTACTCAACGTAACAGCAGCATCAGATAGTCAATACATCGAATCAACTCATAGACAAGCTCTGTCTCTTCGACCATAGTCATAATCGAATGTCCGCCCAACTGGCCGTAATAGCAAGTAATCGCACGCAGTAGGGACCGCCGTTGATCCAGGGTAAATGGCACCTCGTAGCATAATGCTACAATGTTCCGATAAAATCACATGGTCTTTACATTTCGTGCATTTGATACATTGATACTGTAAGAAAATGGCCAACAGGATGAAAGATTAGTTCAAACTATGCAAACAGTAGCTTGACAGAAGGCCCATTGTTGAGAATAATGTGTACTAACAGCACGTAGCAAAATATCAGATAGTGTCGTTATAAAAGGTGTTGTTAGAATAGCCGATGCGGCATTTACAAATCTCGGTACAATTTCAATATGCCATTGTCTCCATGAATGAATTCTGTGACATAAGCTTCATGTGGCTTAAATGGAGCGTTGTTGTAGGAGAACATACTTGCAATTATGAATAATTTTCGCACTGATGACAGTACGAAAGAGCCAAAAGCCTCAGCACGGGTTTAATTCAGTTGGCTGAGTAAGGAATTTGACAGATCGGAAAGAGAACAGCTAAAGTGTAGGCCTACATCATCTGCAATAAATACATTCCATGGCATTATCCGTCGTCGAAGCTCATACGTCCGTTTCAAAGTTTTTGGAAATTTTTTATGACCTTTCTGCGCCCCAAATTTTGTGAAGTTTTCTGTTATCCATTCAACATCTTTTATTGAATCGAACTTCCACTTTTGACCCATTGTACCTTCACGCGGTTTTTATCCCTTAGCCCTCCAAAAAGTTACATAACAAAATAGGTAACCGCTGGTGAATAGCTAACGGTGCCAAAAAGATATATGTGCCACCCCTTAATCGAATAAGAATTCTCCCTCAATGTCGACAACTCGACAACGGCGATCGCAGCTGAATTGAATGATGCCATTGCATTATGCTAAAAAACTTGATCTCAGTTGACCAACCTAACAGAAGGATCAGTGTTTCAGGAACCATGATGCAGTGTATCCAACAAATATTCGCAAGTGGCAGACGACGCAATGACCATCGCATCGTTAACACATTGAAGGCTTCGTTGCAGAAAATACAACTCTGTTCGCCTCAGGCTTTACGCCTGGAATAACGACACGTTCTACTCAAACTTGGCTATGCACCATTTAAGAACGTCTGGCTAAACGTATCTATGTAGAAAATAACTTATCGGAAACTGTGCACGACATGATGCAATATTTACTTTCCAATACGACATTAAATTCGCCATGGAAACGAATTATTGTTAGCTAAAACGTCATAGCTAGCAGAGCCTTGTCTGTTTTCTTGCGTCACATGATCAGTGCCGTAGTTACGTCATATGATAGTAGGCCTAAGCCACAATTAAGCTTGAATTGTAACTCAAGCTTTCAAGGACTTTCGACCCATTCGGGTCGAAAGTCCTTGCGTCATCCGAACTGCGTCATTTTCTTACTACTTATAATTTTAGATCGTTTGAACTTGGCCCCTTCAACCGGTTGCTATTATCGATGTACTAGGTAACACTGTTTCCTTCTTACTCTACGTGTTTAATGGGTGTATTTAAGAAAGCATTCTTCCAGAACCCCAGAAGGTGCTTTTATATTATTTTGCTCTTCAGCAGAAGACGAGCCAGGATCCCGGCTTGTGTCAAAACAATCACCCTATTGCTTGTTTCTCGTCAACTCCTCTCTTACCTCGAGCAGTCGGTCCTTCTGCCGCCCAAGCAATCTGGTTTTAGAACCCACCACTCAACTGAAATTGTTCTTCTTTCTCTTCTCACTCACTCACATAAATTATATACTAATATGGATGAATCCTCTGTAACTCGCTTGGCACTGCTTAGTGCGTCTTCAGCATTCAATATCGTAGACCGTCATTCTATATATAGCGTCGCCGTGAAGTGTCCTTTGGTCTTAGTGGTCTCTCTTCTTCTCTGGTGTCACTCGTATCTTACTGATCGTACCAAATTGGGCCTAGTTAACTCTCGAATCTCATGGGTATCAAATAAATCCGGGGTCCCTCAAGGTCCACTTCTCTATTGATGTCATGTTTATAGCTTATATACATCGTAAGTAACTCTGCTAAGCATTCGGCATGAGATCACCTCTAAGCTGTCCAATGATGTCCAGGCCTTCATTCATGGTTCCTCTTCCCACCAGCTTTCCCTTTTAGTTTCAATTAAATCACTCTGTGCTGATCTCAACTGTTCTATGTCCACAAATCGTCTTTCACTTAACTATGCCCATATACAATTGACTATTCAAGCGACCAGCAGCTGCTTAAATATTATAGTGCTATAATTGTCTAACGACTCAGTTTTCGAACATCTGTTGAGTAAGTAAAGTGAAATACTTTACTAATTCAACAGATGTTTGACAACTGGGTGTAACTCGAGAGTATACTCTAGGCAGTACTTATTCCTTCTATGAGCTTATTTCTAAACTCCGTTGGTCCGGCTGTCATTATTTGCGGTCTGGAACTGCTACAGCTCATCATCGTGCCTAGACCTCTGTTGGCCCTTGCCATCGATGACCTTCATACAATAACTCGTGCATAAGTCTTGTCTGATGGCACGACTGTTTTAGATTGTTCTCGCATGACTATTCATTTTTTCGAGGGGATCTTCTCACTGAAAGCGCCTCTAATTAAGTTGAGCCTATGGGGAAATATCACAACTTCACTGAATGCTCTAATTAATCCTACCTGAGCAACACTGATTGGTTAGACGGGAAATGAGTCAATGCTAAACTTTCCGCATAGAGTAATGGACATTGTGAAGTCTTATTGTTCGATTCATTTGGTTAACGGAAAGACATTTTGCAGTAGGAGAGAGAACCGCGATTGCAAGGCAAAAGACCTGTCTATAGAAGACCTGAGAGGTTACAGCTGTATTACGGTTCGTGGCGCAAAACTGGCGCATCCCGGAAAACCCCAATCCCCAATCCCTGCATTCCCACCAGATACCCGAAATATATTTTCTAAGTAAAACAAAATAAGTTTTTAATGTGAATTTGCAGAATATTAGTCAACTGATCCATACTAGTGTTCGAGATTTGATTGCCTAAATGAACTATTTCGATATTCCTTCAATTTGCGCGTGCATGTAGTCCCATGTAGCTTAACCTTAATGGAGCGCGCGTATTAGCATTTGTAACACACTCTACAAGAATGCACACCAGTTTTGAGTGTTCGTCCATTACATCAGATGCTTCAAAAATCCAAACACGGACGCAGCTGTACAAATGATTCAAATATCATACAATTTCAGATATCGTAATTTTTAAGCCACATAAGTAAACTGTTTAGACGATAGGTTCTCAGATGGCGCTGCATTGACCTCGATTGGGATTTTCCATTTGGGTCCGAATGTCTGAAATGATATGCCTATGCAGTTCGTCATTCCGCACGTGTTGGCATGGTGTCCGCTCGATAATCCGAAGATTCTATACTCCGACATTACTTTAACTAGATAAAAAGAATGTGTAAAACTGGGAGCTGGAATGATATGAAAGAATCATACCTAAATGGCAGCTGGATGAATGGAAATAATGGTGCAATCCACCTTCTAGCCAAACATAATTCTTCCCATCAATCCAGCTACCATTAAAACAGCAATCTTATCACCTATCGAACGGACACCATGCAACCTTCGGACTACCGAACCTTCTGACTATAGACACAGAACCCTTGCGTCACTTGGTAAGTAGGCCTACTGTCATTACCAATATGATAATAAGCTACAATGTAGCTTGGACTTTCCCTCGGGATATATACTTCGATGCGATCAGTATCACGGATGCCATAAGTTGTGGATTGAACAATGCGCACACTTCAGGTCATTCAACTCTTGGCCACTGCACATAGAAATCACTTCATCGGTATTCTTACATAACGGACTAAACAGACGGACTATTAATGTGACTGAGTTCTGACACTGGTGTCTTTTGTGTTGCGCTGTAATCTTGAACTTAGATTTTTTATTTGTTTTTCGTCAGGCCTATGTCTATATATAGGCCTACATCGTGTCTCAAAATAAACTGTGTAAAATTGTTTCTGTCAGAACTTTGTAAAATTTTCACCAATTTTAATAACCTTTGGTAAGTAGATGGCAAATGGCTGAAATATTATGCTAGCGTATATATAAATTTTCCACCTCAGCTGACTCATATCTGCGCACTACCTCGTTAAACACTGATGTATCAATTAAAGATTCTGCTAAGTAAATCATATTTTGCTTTACTGCGTGCTAATTAAGTCGTCAGATAGTTTGTTGCAAGTAAGAAAATGTGTTATATAAAAATTGGTACATCTGCGTTTAACAAGGTAGTGCGGTTATATGAGTCAGGTAATGTGGAAAATTTATATATAGCATAAAATTTCAACCATTTTGCCATCTACCTACCAAAAGTTATTAAAATTGGTGGAAATTTGACGAAGTTCTGACAGAAACAATTTTGCAGTTTCTTTTGAGACACAGTGTAGAATAGATGGACTTCTACAGAGCGCATCTAAGCATTTTTTAACATTTGCAAAAAGCTCAAATACAGCTGTAATTACTACAAAAAAGCACAACAGCTTTTTAAACGTGCGTCCGTTACATCAGCGTGCGTCCGCTACATCAGCTGTTCAAAAGTCCAAACACGAACTGTACAAAAGGTTCAAATAACACTATTAAGCCGCACAAGTAAACTGTTTAGGCGATCGGTTCTCAGATGGCGCTGCATTGACCTTGACCTACGTTCTGGGATTTTCCATCTGGGTCCGAATGTCTGAAATGATATGCTGTTCGTCATTGTGCACGGGTTGGTATCCGATGTCTTCTTTCGATCGGAAACTGGGTGAAACAAGGAACATTCGCATCTTTAGAGATAACCTTATCGATCGCTACGGAACAAGGTGATTGTTCTACATTAGGCCTAGTGCACACGAAACATTCATGTGCATTTGCCAGAAAATCAAAATGCGTTGTCATTGTTTCATCCTATTGTCCAGAGCTCGCGTTTCGCAAAATTGATCGCAAATTGAAATGTAGGACTTTAATCTTGCGCAAATCTATTGTGTAGGCCTTTAAGCTTATCTTCTCTTCCCAAGGCAACGCGCACTTGAATAGGCTCTATGGATATGCTGAACAGTGAAGCTACATTTATCCTAAAACATACACATTCATTTGCTTATTTTTTACCTTATTTTATTCATTCGTGTATGACCTATCGTAATTAGGCTATTTATTTAATCATGAAGCTTATGTATTCATCCATAGCCTACGAGTATAGTAACTCGATCGTATTAAATTTTAAAACTCATTCTTTCATTCGTTTATTTTGTATAACGTTATTATATAGGCCTACAATCTACATAGTCATTTATCACATTCATCCATTCATCAATCAATCGATTCATTCATAATCAGGAATCAGGATGCATTGTGCCTTACTGTGTATACCCGTTGGCCAGGAAGGCAATTCCAAATATGGTTACTATCATTGCTGCTCCAAATAAAATGGCGGCCATGTTTGAAGCCTTCTGTCGACGCTCGTGACCTGGCGGTGCTGTATTTAGTTAAACAACGCAATCGTAATCGTAAAAACCGAAAAAGATTTAGCACTACTTAAACGCTAATCGCAGGGCATCAGCTTATTCGTGAGGATGGTGTTGTATCAGAACAGTTGTCCATTGGGTTGTAATAAAGCCCATTGCTTAAGACTGGGAAAGACTTGCAGTTACGGAGACAAAAAAAGAGCAGAGGGAGGGGAGCAGATTAGTTTTCGGAAAGTGGGCGTCGCTTAGGCCAACTGATTTTGAAACTTGGAACAGAACGGATGAATTGCTAGCTTCATAATTATATACATACATATATATATCTATTGTAACGCCTGCGTCTTGTTCTCTGCCTTTTTAGGTAGGTTCGAATGTCGCTATTCATCACGTTTTCCGGCTGATTCAGTCGAATTTGCTGCAATTACCAATCATCCAATGACACAATTCACGCTCCTCCTCTTGTTTAACCGATTGCAGTTCTTACGTAGGAGTCTTCCTACATTATGTGCTTTAACCGTTTTATCTGGCGGCTTCTTATTATTCCTATCAGGCATCTGTTGTCGTCCACCGTTTTAAGTAGCCTATCTCGATATTTGCCATCCGATTCAGCTGACTCTATCCATCCTTTTGTCGTATCCACATCTCGAAGACCTCCAGTCCCTTGATTTCTTCCTTGCTCAGGGTCAAAGTTTCCGGCCCGTATAACATCACATACAATATCGTAGAGTTGATTATTTGTTTCTTCAGACTTATTATTTAGCTTTTCTCTGGTTAATTTCTTTCTTTCGTAGAAGTCACCTTTTCACATAGCTAATATTCTTCACCTTATATCTGCATGGCTCTCTGCATCCATTGTGACCATGCAGAATTTTCGTACTTGTTCCAATTCCTTTCATCTATAATGATCATTGTTTCTCATACCGTGCATGCCTTCAATTCAGTGGCGTAGCGAGGCAAAACGCCGCCTGGGGCGAAGGCACAAAATGCCACCCCGTCTATTATTTCCATCACTTTATTCTTGTGTACATCCCGGGATATGCACAAGGGGTGATAGGCGTAAGACGCCTGTTTTGAGTGTTTTCATTATATACATTATGATTATTCTATTTAGTAGGCCTATTCAATTCATTATACAGTACTGCTAGTAACAGCATCAGCTTGCACAGTAAAAATTAAAACTGTTTTACTAGTTAAAATGCGTTATCATTTGAGACAAGAGTAAGAAAAGATAATAACATAGTATTAATTAAGAAACAAAACATTCATAAAGCAAACAAAAAAGCAAGCCTCACAATAAAATCACTAAACGTCTCGCAAGCTATAAAGTTCACATAAAATTAAAATGAAGCAGTAAAATGTTATTCTTTCTCTCTACATATTGAAAAGAAAGTCCTAAATAATATTTAATCATATTTAACATTCAATCTATGGTAAAGTACAGTTATTAGAATAGACTAGTTACTGGTAAATTATCATACAGATTACGAATGCGGTATAGTTTCATACTTTCATTCCCAATAAAATATTAAACAACATGAGTATAATATCTAATTTCTTTTTGAGCCATGTCTATCACGGCCGGTTCCTGGCAGAGGCGACATAAGAAGTAGCCCAAACTTTAGGAGCACCAAATTTCAGGGGCGCCGAATTTTAAGGATAATAATGTAAAGTTTCAGGAATAAATTTTGCGATGATGCAAAAAGAAATTTATAATTTACTGCCTATGCAACAGGGTGGGGCGCTCTTATATAGATGGCACCAAATTACCCGAGGACTGCTCTGATGTCTATAAACATTACGAGCCATTCGATCATTTCGATGGTACGTGTATTTCGGTATATCGTAGGCCTATATGTTAGTTTTAAGTCTAGAAAAACCTAAAAAAAGCATTGTGACAGGTTTAGACAAGGGCAAAAAGAATCTAGTAGAATCCAACTTCACAAATAAAATTTTTTATTTGTTTTTTTCCCGAAAATGCCGCCCCTAGGACAAGTGCCGCCTGGGGCGGTTCGCCCCCCTCGCCCCCTGTCGTAGCCACTGCTTCAATTACTTTTTCTTAAAAGCATTGTAATACCAATACTTTCATCAATACTTTTCGACGAACAAATTTCCTGTTTCTTCACACAAAACATGTGCTGAAGAAATGGGAGCATAACTGCAATTTTAATTTTACATACAATAAAGCAGTATTATTACAATCATTATCTTCACATATCAAAGATCAGTATAAATAGGCTAATAATTTTACATAAAAAATCAGAATAACCACAATTATTATAAAAATTATTATTTTCAAAATGTGTACTACTCAAGCGTGCTGCACGAGGGCCTATCGGTAATGCGCTTGCTCGCGTAGCATGCGGTTGACTCCTAATGGTTGACTCCATGTAACGACCCTGGGCAAGTTGTTTGCGCACACGAGCCTCTGTCACAAAGCAGTAAGCTGGGAAGTTAACGGAAAGTCCTGCGACATCACTGGCCCCGTGTCCAGGACCTTGGGATTCGTCCATTGCCAGCTCAAGGGCCTAGGAGAGGAGATGCGTAGAGGAGATGAGCACCTTTCCAACGTTCCGCATGGAACATAGGCTGACTATACTACTCAAGGATGTGCGTAGAGGGGAAAATTATATTCGACCGTTTCCTCTATTTATCGATTCCTTATATTCACACCATAGATCGTTGATTGCAACAATCAAGAGACAATTTTCTGAGCGTGATGATTTATTGCTCACCATTTCTTAATCGCAAATATTTCAAGTTGAAGATAAATATTATATTTTTATATTACTGTGAAAAAAAGTATTGGCACCGCATATCGATGACTGGCTAAAAAAAGTATCGCGATAGACACGCGATGTATACCGACCAAATAAGACTATCGCAATACATGCAGCGATACTGCAAAAAGATTGCCGATACCAAAGTATCACGATACTTAATCGCGATATTAACAGCCCTGAAAATAATTAGGCCAAAGACCAAACAAGATCATATGTCAACTGAACGAGACATGTAATGCCTTGATTACGAATCCTGTATAGTCAATACTAAGGGGCCGTTCATATATTGCGTACGCAGCGAGCGGGAGGGGGATTTTAACTTTCGGCGATGTTGCGTACGGGTGCTTACGGTGGGGAAGGGGGTCCCGAAGACATGTACATAAGCAAATATAACTGTTTAATTATGACGTCCACAATACGGAGTATTGAAATGAGAACTGTGAACCCAATCACAAACTATATTTCTGCTTCATCAATTTATGTAGCATTAAAACTTTTTTAAATGCAAATGTTGTCAGTGTTTTTTCTTCATTACAGTTAACAAATTTAAACTGTCAAATATGATGCCTAACAAAAATAAATGGCCTATGGTGAAATCAATGTTTTATAGGCTTATGTCTTTAGCTAATTAACCTTTGCAATGGGTATAGAAAGCTCAGATGTACGTACGCATAGGAGAGGGGTCCATGAAATGTACGCGGTGCAACAGGGGCAGGGGAGATCCGAAAATCCGATGTTTTGCGTACGTAATATATTTATGGGTCCTAAGTGCATATTATTAACATGTAAATATCGTGTAAATTGTACTACTATCGTGTCTGTTGATAGGAAACTACTGACCGAACTCTACGCAGACATTATTACCAGATGACAATTTAAATCTTACTCTACAGCAGACACAAACTAGCTTTGTATATAGTGTCTGTCTGTGTGCATGAATGCTGCATGTATGCATGGATAAGCTCATTGAAGACAACTATGTACGATTGCACGTATGTATTTGCGTTTGTATGCAGTCGTGTATGTATTCATTCGTTCATTCATTCATTTCGAAGATTTATATAGCGCCCATTCTAGGCTACTACTCAGGAGAGCTCCCGACCCCAGCACGGCTGAAAGGAACAGTTTTAAGGCGAGTATATGTATGTATGTATGTATGTATGTATGTATGTATGTATGTGGGCATGGCATGCATGTAAGTGGCGTGCATGTCAAGCAAATATACATATAACATACATACATACACACATACATACATGCATGCATGCATGCATGCATGCATGCATACATACATACATACATACATACATACATACATACATACATACATACATACATACATACATACATACATACATACATACATACATACATACATACATACATACATACACTCATAGCTATGTGCATGTAGGCGTCACATTTGGACATCACATAAAGAAAATAAATTTTTCAACATCGTTAAATACCTTTTTGGGCAGTCTTACTCGGCTGCGTTCCTTCTTCAAACGCAGCATCCAATTGATTCTTATCTGGCAAGAAATGTTTTTATCGTATTAGAGAACGCAGTTACTCGTGTTAGTCACTGTTCGTGATGTCCACACAATCAGTGAATTACGTGAATGATTGCGGTGTTCGAATAATCATGGAACTTCTGAAAATCCTACTAAAATCATGTTTCCGCTGTTGTAAACACCGGCGGATTTAAAGCGTGAAATACAAACAGCGACGTATGGTGCAGATTGTTAAATCCACGACAGCCCATGAGTGAGAGCTAGTAACAATAGCAGTCATAACTATGAAGTGAGATGACGATGATGATAATGATGAATATAATAATAATAATAATAATAATAATAATAATAACAACAACAACAACAATAATAATAATAGTACACCTAAACATAACAAACATAGCAATAATGATTGATATTCAAATAATAGTAATGATGCTGTTGTTGTTGTTGATGGTAATGGGGTGGTGGTGATGATGATAACAGTGATGATGATGATAATAACGACGACGATGATGATGATGATAATGAGTTGAGTGCAATGATGATGATGATGATCATGATGATGATGATGATGATGATGATAAATATAATAATTATTATTAGTATCATTATCATTACTCAGACGACCAGTCTCGGCATTTATAATAAATTAAGAAAAATATAATAAAAATAATTAGAGCCTATAATAACATAATATGATGAAAACGATAACTACCCTCTTCTCTTCGCACTTCTCAGATGGCATAACTATCTATTTCAATTCGAAACCTTCCTTTTCTTTAGGGGAACAGCGCCCACGGAGAGCGTTTCTGAACGGTTTGTGGTATGAGGAACATTTTATCACACATTATACTAATATACAATGCAATCAATTATTAATTTTGCTGCAGCAAAAACCACAATTACTGCTGCCACCACACTACCACCAGTCCACCACTACCACTTGTCAACTTCCAATACTGATGCCTCACCTATACTACATCTTCTTTTTCTACTGCTACTACTACTCAGTTGTATTTAGTTTTAATATTATTTAGTCCCAAAACTACACGTAAACTACACGCACGATATGTTGTTTCCTCGCATTCTATAATAGACGTCAATGGTTTGTGTGCACAATTTTCGCTATAGTTACCTTGCTTCTATATATATATATATATATATTTCACTGCCATACTACAGCACTTGTATATATATATATACAAGTATATACAAGTGCTGTAGTATGGCAGTGAAATATATATGTGTTTGAACATTTATATAGCGCCCTATAAGAACCTGACGAGGGCGATTGTAAACCGAAGCTACGTAACAGTTTTGAAATAAATGCGTCTTCAATAGTCCAGAAAATGTTTCCTGTGCTACTCACAGTGGGAGTCTGTGTGTAGCACAGGAGACATTTTCTGGACTTGGTAACGGCAAGGAGTTCCAACGTAACGGTCCAACGCACGAAGAGACGCGGCCTGCCCGCATGGCCGTACGAGAGCGCGGAACCACTAGGTCTCCAGGGACTGGCTGGCAACTGGAATACACAGGTGGCACATGTAACCCGGAGTGGCACCAGCCAGCGACGAACGCACAATGAAGTCGATCTTGAAGACGATTCTGTCCTCCACCGATAGCCAGTGAAACGTGTCCCTCATATAGGCCGAGGTGTGCGAGAACTTCGGAAGTCTGGCAACAACTCTGGCGGCACAATTTAGGACGGACTGCAGCTGGCGTATGCGGTATTTTGGCAGACCGACGAGGAAGGCGTTGCAGTAATCCAGTCGTGTGAGCACATATGAGTGCACCAGAATCGCAGCGGCGTCCATTGACAGATGGCGCCGTATGACCCTGATCTGACGTAACTGGTAGAAGCAGGACCTGCAGAGGGCGTTGACGTGCTCCTCCAATGACAGGCCCTCGTCCAAGAGTACTCCCAAGTCCCGGACCACGGATCGGAAGTTCCAATTTTGGGACGATGCACGGAGCAGCTTACCGTCAATCTTCAGCCGTGCGCGCTCGGTGCCCAGCCACATGAACTCAGTTTTCTCTGGATTTAGCCTCAAACGATTTGAGGACATCGATGCCTGTACCTTCCCTACGAATTCTTGGATTTATAACGCACACTCCAGTGCGGCAGATGGTTGGCACGACAGGTACAACTGAGAGTCATCAGCATATTGGTGTACCCTGGCTTCACGAGAGCAGATTATTTCCTCCAAGTCCGCCGTGTATACAGGATATGCAGCAGCGGGCCAAGCACCGAACCCTGCGGAACACCGAATAACAAAGGCATCCATGGCGAGCTACCGGAACAGATGTCCACCCTCATTCTGTGGCCAATAGGAAGAGAGCGGATCCAATCAAGCTCCTGTCCCCAATTCTAAACGAGATATGAAGCCTAAGTCAACAGGATATTATGGTCGACCGTATCGAACGGGGTACTCACATAGAGCAGCGCAAGCAACGTGACATGTCCAGCGTTCATAGCATCACAGATGTCCGAGATGAGTCTCAGGAGAACAGTTTCCGTTGAGCGGCCCTTTCTGAATCCAGACTGTAGAGGTGGCATAAGGTTGTGCGATTCAAAGTATCGAATCAACTGCTGCACTACCAACTTTTCAACGATCTTTGATAGGAAGGTCAGGCTTTCGATCGGGCGGTAGCTCCTGACATCGTCCAGATCCATCCCAGGCTTCTTAATCTGAGGTCGTATGATGGCACACTTCTGACTGTCGGGCAGGCGTCCCTCCATCAACGATGCATTGCAGAGGCAGACCAAGAATGGCAGCCGCTCACCCACAAATTCCTTCAGAAGGAAGGTCGGGAGCGGGCCCAGCGCACATGTCTTCGACGGAGAGGACATAAGAAGGGCCTTAGCTCCACAGGTGTCACCCTTTCAAGCCTTTCATAGTGATGACTTGTTTCTGAATATTCTAAAGGAGCAGCACCGCCAGGATCGCGACTAACATCCGAGACCTTCCTCAAGAGATGACCAAGAAAATCATCAGAGGAAAATGCTGGAATATGCACAGTACGAGATGTGACTAGAATAGCAGAAAGATCATTCCATAATCGTTTCATCACTCCATAGTCCATCATTCCATAGTCGCTACTGTCATCTGAGTCACGTGCAATCAGCTCCTCTCAGTACTATATTTATATAAATATATATATATATATATATAGTTGCGGTTTGGGGTTTTTGCTGTTGGCTGCCATGAGTGTTTGATACGTCTGCCACGACTATGCCGCGCGTCTCATACGCTTATTCCACCCTGGTGATGCCGCGCGTCGGCCGCGCCTGCCTTCATGCCTCGTCGACCGTGTCAGCCGCGCCTGCCGCGGCAGTGCCGCGTGTCTGCCGCGCGGCGTCCGCATGTCTGCCGCATGACGCCGATACGCATATAACAGGAAGAGGATCCAGTCAAGGAGCTCAGTCAGTTCTTCGCCGTCGTGGAGCTCGGTCGTCTTAGCCCGTCGTTGAGCTCAGTCAGTCCTTAGTCGTCGTGGAGTCAGTCGTTTAGCAGTAGTCGAAGCGAGAACAGTGCGAACAGTTACAGTTTGATCGGACACTTTAATTGCCAGTTGAGTTACCAATAAAGAATCTTTGTTGAACATCCATCTCTAGCAGACCGCAGAGCCCTACCTGCCGACACACAATCACTCGGAGGGCCATCATGGTAAAATAGCTCACCCAGCAGTGGGAAACGCAACACTATATCTATATATATATATATATAAATATATATATGAACATATATATATGAATATATATATATATGTTTCACTGCCATACTGCAGCTGCTGTTGATTCCAAAACTGTAATAATTATTTGCTTCCGTCATATTGATTTAATGTTGAGGTTCCACTTTTCTGATCACAACTTACAAGCGCTAAAATAATCTGCAGGCAATGAAGGCGAGTATACAAACCGAGGCATGAGTATCCTTCGACGGGGTTGTGTGGATCCTCCTTGCACTCCTGTCCCGAACTACAGACACCAATCGTACAGGGTAGGTTTCGAACCGTACATCTGGGTCCAGTGAAGAGAAGTGGACAGACGCAGCGAATTACGGTCCATTCCTTCTTCGCATTCTTACAAGAAAAAAACAACCAACACAAGTGAAACAATATGATCCCAACCCACTGCACTTCACTGGACAACTGGCCTATCATTGCACTCTCAAAATAGACTGTGTATTTCGTTGCGCCTTATGGATTGCCAGTTTACAATTACGAGGTTAAATATTAATATTATGGTGTACACCTGATTCAGTGAATATATCACACTCTTCAAAGATCGATGCCACCGTCATGCCACCGCGAATGCTACCTCGCCCTCGTTCAGTACTACTTCAGCGGCCATCACATCATGTGCCCCTTCCATGGGGACACCATACGCAGGCTCTTCATGGAGGCGCCCTCTAAATCCTGCGTGCTAGATTTATCTCCACCTTTTCTCTTGAAAGACTTTGGGATGATTCTCCTCAGTCCTTTATTATATTCTGTAATGCATCACCAGGTTCGGTACCAGTGCTCCACAAGAGGGCGGCATTGCCTCCCACCAGTATGCGGATGATTTGCAGGCTTATCTGCATGGGCCACCTTCCTCGGCTCTGCAGATGGTTGAGCGCACGATGGACGCGACCGCTGTTGTGAACTCCTAGCTCTCTTCTAGTCGCCTCTCCCTGAACCCTAGCACACCCCAGTACATCCCCCAATATGCTAGAGATCTGGACTTCTGGTGGCTCCCCGCATGTGTTAATTAGGTAGTTGAAATAAGTACAGCACAGTAGAAATTTTATTGAAAGTTTTTAACAGAAATAATTGAAATCGAAATTGAATTTTGTTAGTATTGAAATTGTAATAGATATTATCTTAGGACTGCAATATAAATTCAAACTCAAGCCATTTTTGCAATTGAAATTTAACCTAAATTGAAATCAAAGCTTATAATAATCGAAATGGTGATAATTTTCACAATTTAAATGTCAGTGATCTTTAGTGCATTTACACGAAATTTATCAGAAAATAGGTGGACTTTGATTTGGGCATCTAGCAGGTTTCAACAACTCTTTCTCTAACTGGATATAATATATAAATTGTGGTATTGTGCTATTGCAGCTCACCTGTTTCATGCTACGACACTTTTCTCCAACACAGGACCGACTTAGATAATGATTGAGGCGTCGCTTGAGATGATAGTCGAGACAGGTACCGCCGTTCTCACAAGTCTCATTCCCAGCACACGGACTCGTTTCATACTGACAGATCTTGCCGGCGAAGCGCTGGTCGCAGAGACAGAAGTAGAACGGTCCTCCAGTTGGAATGCATAGTCCGCCGTTCACGCATGGATTTGGAAGACATGCGTCGTGATCGAACTGACACCTCTCGCCCACAGCCTCGCTTGGACACTCGCATCTATACCCAGTCAAGGTATCGACGCATGTTCCACGCCTCTGGCAGACATCTGACTGGCATTTGTGGAAGCCGTTGGTCACTTCACTCTCGCACAAGTTTCCGGTCAATCCAGGCGGACAGAGACACTGAAAAGAACCGGCCGCCTCCATGCACGTGCCTCCGTTTTGACACCAAGTGTGGACGCATCTGGCCGCCTGAATTTCGCAGCGCGCTCCCAGATACCCGGTACGACAGAGGCATTTGTAGAAATGTCCTCGCGAATCCATGGCGATGCACTCTCCTCCGTTGAAGCATGGGCTGCGAAGGCAGGCGTCCGAGACACGCTGGCAGTGTCGCCCGAAGAAGCCAGGCCGACATTGGCACCGGTACCTGTTGAGACCGTCGATACAGCGGCCACCATTGGCGCAGATGCGCCCAAGGCAGTCGTCTGTGTTCGTCTCGCATCGCTGACCCTCATAGCCAGACAGACACTCACATGAGAATCCGTCGACATGGTCCTGACATTTGGCACCGTTTAAACAAGGATCGCTGGAGCATTCGTTGACGTCAATCTGACAGAGTTGACCTGCATATCCAGCAGGACACTGGCATCGTATGGGAAGTGTATTGGCAGCAAAAGTGCAAGTGGCTCCATTCTGGCACTGGTGTTTGATACACGGGTCTGATCGATTGTCGCAAGTCTTTCCACTGTATCCGGTTGGACAGATGCAAAGAATCCCTCTGATGGGTGATCGTAGACAAGTTCCACCATTGTCACATGCCTTGTCCGAGCAGAGAGCTAGTAACACGCTCTGTTGTCTCACTGTCACTGAGGGCGTTGTCCTCTTGTTGGGCTCAGAAGCATTTCCTTTCTTCCCCATAGCTTCAGAATCACCTGTCTGGTTGAAATAAGCATCGCCGTTGATGCGCCCAACACCAGTTCGGTTTGATTGAACAGAGTTGACTTCGGTTTTCGTTTTGAATCTGACCCAAGAGTCTCCTGCGGGATTCAGACCCAAATGGTCGGTGAGTGACCGGCTGAACGTGTCGACCTTTGATTCTCTTTCGCCCTCTCCAGTTTCCCGCTTTGTCCTCTGTACATACCCGTAGTCTTTAAACTGGGGGCCTTTAGATTTCCCTCCGGCGGAGTGATGACCGTGCCTGCCGTACACGTAACCCCCGTCAAAATAATCTTTGTCGTCGAAGTCGTTTAATTCCGCTTTTTTTCTTTCCTCAGCGGTGGTGGAATGTTTGAATTTTTTGTACATCCTTATCATGTTTCCCTGCCTACGATTTCGAGCGCCCCCTTCCCCTTCCTCTTGGTCTTGGCCTTCCTCTTGGTCTTGGCCTTGGCCTTTCATTTGGCCTTTTTTCTCGGGGTAATAATCGTAATAGTAATCGTCGTAGTAATCTCTAAAGGGGTAGTAACTATAATATGGGCGTCTAAGTTGCCTCTTCTGCCTCTGATTTTTACGCATTGTTTCAAGCATTACACTTTGCGCCTGTTCCTTGCTCGGTCTCACGAATGATCTTTTGAAATCTCTCTTTTTCTGGTCCTTTTGACGATTGTCGTTGCTGGAGTCGTTCTGGATTCTCATGCTCTCCAACATTTTTTTCGTAGCCTTTTGCAGCAGTTGTTTGTAATTTCTCATCCGTCCGGGCCTCTTCAAACTTGATGACCCTGATTTGCGGACCAAAATCTCAACCGTCGTATAATTTATTGACGGAACAATTCCAATGCGATCTGCTTGTGTGTCGAATGTCTCGGCATTTTCATCAGATTTCGAGCCCTTAGCACCCGTATAATTTTTAGCGTACGTGGTTATCCTAGCGTAACTACTGGCTGTGCCATTAACCGGCGGATCGGGTGGAGTCTGTTGGGAAGATTGAAGAGAAGTCGTTGCTACAGAAATTGATTCTTCTTTTACTCTTCCTGAATTCGTCACTCCGATCACGTTTACCATCATAGTTACTGATGTTGTGTAAGTGAATGAAAAACATCGAATTCATTACAGAGTTACATGAACGATTATAGCACCAAAACTATCATGTTTTTTTGGTGCTTTCTATAACTCCAACACCAAACTAATATGCAAGGCATGCGAAACCCTTATATATGGCATTATGTGTAGGACGAAGGAACCTCCTGTGGGTAAATAATCACGTGGGTTTTAAGTTATAAGTCATCAACCACTCAATCAGCAACTGTTTACCCGCAAACAACAAGCAAGGGGAAAAACCATCTCAAATATCAGATTAGTACAAAGGAGTAGGCTACATAATATAATGTATAATAACAATGAGTGTCATTAAGTAAGAACATACTTCCAAGTATTTTTGGTGCAGTGTATGGGTACCTGAAGCATCGGGAGATCCCACTCACTGGGTGATCCCACCTTAGGAACATATTTAGGGTTGCCGCTAACGAGTAGTTATGGAGTCTAGTACTCGGTCGAGTAGCTTAGCGAGTACTCGAGTACTATTTAGTACCGGAAATGCTTAATACAAGCTGGTGAGTAAGTTGGTCTCCCTGACGTGGCTTTTGTGGTCGCTCAGATATTTTCGAGGATATACATTACATTTACCTACACCATGCTATAGACTATATATCGACTAAGTAGACCATAGCATAGGTTCTAACTAAAACTCTGGTGCACCAATAAAGTTAATATCTCTAATGTAACACCTAAAAAGCTACTGAACAACCAGAGAAACAGAAAACTTCTAGTTTTTTGTTACACAAAAAATAAAATATAGGCTTCAGAAAGCCTTCTGGAACCAGAAATTGCTATTTTCAACCGGAAGTGGAAGCACGCGAGTACTTGAGTACATAAAAAATTACTCGAGTAATTTTTGGAGTCGAGTATTCGCGAGTACTCGGGTACTTGCAGCAGCCCTAAACTATTACAATACAAGACAGCGGATGAACCTATATATAGAACCAATAAGAGATATCATACATATATAACACTGTAACAAAATCCGCATTTGGAATATCGAAAAATTCCTACACTTTGAGTGAGAAACAGCATTGCTTTCGATCTATTAATTTACATAGTGGCTCTCACAATGCACGCCAATATCAAGCGAGTTCAGAGTAAGGAGACAACGAAACAACGAAAAGAGTCTCTTTGCTCAACAGATTGTCATGCAAGAAAGTGTCGATGGAGTATAATTATATGAAATCTCTTAGTTAATTGCTGTTAAGAAAAAGGCAATTGTTAAGGTGATGGCATGCGTGGTATGCCTTCGTAAGCTCTTCTGCATTGATTTCTCCAGAGTTTGGCATTGGCTGTCTGCCTGAATTGTAACAACTTCCAGGTGTATACCATAACTAGCGGGACCATTTCATCCGATTGGTTAGAGCGGTCGGCCTATAACGCGCAGAGTGCGGGTTATACCCTCGTCCAAGGAGTTACTGTGTCCCCACACAGTAACTCATCGGACGAGGGTAGAACCCGCAATCTTGAGCAAGTCATTCGCGCACAATTGCTTTGCGTTACAACTGCAGTTGCGCCGTCGAGGCGTGTGTGCAATTCTGAACTGATTGTAAGAAGGGCAATATCAAATTACAATTATATTGTATTTGTTCATTGCAATTCCGAATTGCCAAGTAAATTATGACTGATTGATCGAAGAAACTAAAGCTAAATTATTTCGTCAGTTTCGCTTTTGTTGGCCTTTTGAGGTCACGTGGAGAGTACTCTCTGTTCGCTATGCGGTTGGCCCCAATGTTGGTGATGCTGATGATGATGATGAAGAAGATGATGATGATGAAGAAGATGATGATGATGGTGATGATGATGATGAAGATGATGATGATGATGATGATGATGATGATGATGGGAATGATGATGATGGTGATGGTGATGGTGATGGTGATGGTGATGATGATGATGATGATGATGATGATGATGATGATGATGATGATGATGATGGTGATGATGATGATGATGATGGTGATGATACCTGATGTTATACCTCATCCATTCAACATCTATTATTCAATCGCATTTCCTTGTTGTCTCAAACAATGCTCACAGTTAGTTTTAATCCTTCAAAAAACTTACGAACTAAACCAAAACGCCTTTAATTAAAAATTAAGCGATGCCAAAAGATATATTGTTCAACCATTCACTCGGAATACTTAAAAAAGTATGCGCGAATACTTGAAAATCTGATCAATCCAGGTCAAGTATGCCTAAGCCTATAATTATGCGCTCATAATAATATACACTAATCGCCACAAAACACGTATGGTTATTGGTTAGGAATCGTATATCCATGTTTCAACTTCATGCCACCTGCTACGATTATAGTATAGGTTTATAATATTGGCTAATTTAGCGTATTCAGATGACACCGACTATAGACGGGACTTGTGTCATGTGTCATTTCGAGGTTTTCCTTCCAATTGGCCGATTTAATTACAACTACAGATTTAATTTGATAGCATTGATTGGAACTGAATTGAATGGTGCAATTGCGTTAGGCTAAAGAAGCAGCTGTCATTTCACTAACCAAGTAGAACGACGAATGTTTCAGGAACCATGATGCGAAAAATATTCGCATGTGGCAGACAGCGAATGACCTCCGAATCGTTAGCCTCTGCCACAGAAAATACAAATTCTATTCTCCTCAGAACACACACCAGCAACACAGATATGCTGTGCTAAAACATTTCTAAGCGTCTTTTAATTTATTTTTGCGCATAACTTGATTTAAGCCATAGGCCTGCACCATTTAGTTTGCAGCATGGCATTAAATTCTTCATGGAAACTAATAGTTAGTTTAACGTCACAACCAACGTCTTGTAAACGTCACATGATTAGCAAATAATTATCATTACGTAATCTAAACTATATTATTGAATGTCTGTATGCATGTAGGGTGCCTTTAGAGAACGTATAAAAGTTCACATACATTGCGAAGTTGGGAGCAACACAGCGTACGATCTGGATTGTAGAGAAGGAGATAGTGACATTAAAGACTCTCATATGGACAAGATTTTGAGGAGTAGATCCACAAAGCTAGAAACAAAATTAAAATTATGTGTTGCGAACATGCGTGTTCAGTAGTATGCCTATAGTTGGAGTTACTATGATACATCGTCTGTAATATGATAATTCATATTAAAATAAATATTAATCATACAGCAATTTAAAATCGATGCTATTATTTATGTCTGAGACTAAAAGACTGATTCTTAGAGTCCTATTGCTGACCCATTTGGTCTGTTTGCAGATACTGTTGATGGCTAGAGTTGGTATATTTGCCAACAGTACTATCATTATGTGAATGTTAAATGGCCTTGTTTTAAAACGATGCTATTATTTGCACCACTTGTAAGCTACTTTGCGTCTGCTGGTAACTTAATTACTTAGTTATACGGATGCAATACATGGGTAGCAACAAAAGAGATCGAACAGAGAATCATTGCCTTTGATAGAAAATGCTACAGAAAAGCATTACGAATAGGTTGGACACTGAGAGTTAGCTGTATCAATGAATCCACCGCAGGGAGAATCTGATGCAGAAGGTGGTTCAGAGAAAGCTGAGGCTATTCGGCCATATAATGTAGAATGAATGACAGCAGAAAGATTAAGACAGTGATGTTCGGTAGGATGGAGGGTCCAAACAAAAGAGGTCGTCAACACAGCTATAGGAAGTGGCTGGACGACTATGTTGACTGGGGAAAAGACGACTTCAGGAACTGACGCACTTGGCCTCGAACCAAGTGCGTAACCAAGTGCGTCAGTGGAAGAACTTGACAAAAATGGCTTCGGCACAATGGCTTCGGACATCTGCGGGCATTGAGAGTTAACAACTAGAGACTGTGATGATGATGATGATGATGATGATGATGATGGTGATGGTGATGTTGATGGTGATGGTGATGGTGATGGTGATGATGATGATGATGATGATGATGATGATGATGATGATGGTGGTGGTGGTGGTGGTGATGATGATGATGATTATGATGATGATGATGACGATGATGATGGTGATGATGATGATGATGATGATCATGATCATGATGCTTGTCTGTCCCATTAAGAACTCACGATTGCAAAAGTTGCAAAGTCTGGCGATGTTACATTATCACATATGCCTACATTTTTATGAGAATCTTTGGGTCAGCGAATTTAAGCACAAAATTTAATGTTGTTCCGTTCTAAAATGAGATAGCCTATGGACATTTTAACACCCTGCTTGCATTAGGCCTATTATCGCACACAAAGTTCAACTTGATGAAGCGTTCACAGAGGCAAAAGACGCCATTACGGACCAAACAAACCGCTCAAAAGGGCTTGATTTCATAGAGGCCTAGCGTCGATGGATAAATTGTAACCATGATCGGTTTTTTGACCGCGCTGTATGAAGAATATCGGGATCTAAACAATCGCACTGACATCTAACGCAGGTCTACAGGAACCTGCAACCTATCTGTAGCAAAGTTTCACGTGTCCAATTTCATGACCCGACCCAACCCGACCCACCTGACCCGACCAGACCCACTTCTGAAACCAACTTCTGACCTGACCCATGAAGTGCATGACCTGGCCATATCCGACCCGTCAAGCTCAGAGTTATTAGACGTATTAGAGAAGATACACTTCGTTTGTTACATTTATTTCAGCCTGAGCTTACTTTCTCCATAAATTCAAGCGCTAGAATTCCGGATATTACAATGTACGTAAGAGTCCGGACTGCATGTCTCAGCTTTGCATCCCTAGCTAAGTCACATGCGTGTGTTCAATCCGTTGACCTTTTGAGTTTTTATATCGTAAACTAATGATAAATGCGACATTTTGAAGGAAGTAATCCGGTATTACCCAAGTCTTCGCTCTAATTCCTTCGTCATATTCAACTAAGCTTACGGTAACTGATTGACACCAGGGCTAAACGTGGACCGCGGTCGCATCCCGCTGGCGGCTTATTTAAGAGATTTTGATGTCGGACCTTAATAGGTGGTTTGTCGTCCATTCAAACGGACGAGCGATGGTGAAGGATATCATGCATTTAGCCCACACAGCAAAATAAGGTGGATATAGGTCATAAATTATATGACTACTCAAACGGCAACAACGTATAAATGTCGAGCTCTGTCTCTGTCGCTATCTATCTATCTATCTATCTATCTATCTATCTATCTATCTATCTATCTATCTATCTATCTATCTATCTATCTATCTATCTATCTATCTATCTATCTATCTATCTATCTATCTATCTATCTATCTATCTATCTATACATCTATCTATCCATCTATCTATCTATGGATTGGCTTACGGAGCATCGCTGCCACTTAGACTTCGAGTTCAGTGCCTTATTGATTGGCCGACAGCGTATTCTCTTGGTGAAAGGCAATGGGTCCATTTAGTGTAGGCGAGTAGCCGTCGTTGAGGACGTAGTTATTTTGACGAAATGCCAGAGTGACGTGCCCGAGCGTACGATGTGCGGGGATTTGGCTTTTTCGACGCCGGCTTGGATGACGGAGGCCCAAGAAATTGGGCCTAGCGTTCATCTCGCTCGGGTCGTGCTGGGTCATAGCGCCGACACAACTCGAGTGAGAGTAGTTAATGTAAGGGCTGACTCTGTCCAATTCGGTAAGGATAAAGTAATCGCAGGGCTTCACCTGGTGGAGGTTGAGGTGAACCGGGCGGCCGATGAGAGTCGAGCGCCGGGCGGCCAAGCGCCGCCGTACTGTCATATTGTCTGAAGAGGTGACGCCTGATATCCGGGCTCGATTGGGTGAGCTGCTCTAGGAGTTTAACGATGTATTTTCTGAAGGGAATTAGATCTAGGAAGGATGTCGGTCCTGAAACATAGGATTGTCAAGGGGAATGGGCCCCCCGCCCGTGAAGCAGCCACTACGTAGACAGCCGGTGCCCCATCGAGTGGCACATGAGTAGTTAAATAATTTGCTGGCCGCCGAGCGAATAGAATCTGCTGCTAGCGAGTGGTCGTCTAACGTGGTGTTGGCCCGTAAAAAGGACGGGTCCTTTCGATTTTGCATAGACTATTGGCAATTAAACGAGCGGACGAGAAACGACTCATACCCGCTTACCCGGACAGATGAGTGCCTGGATGCCTTAACAGACGGAGGGTGCTTCAGCACGCTGGACCTTCGTAGTGGCTACCATCAAGTGGCTTTGGACCCGGAGGACTCTGATAAAATGGCGTTCGTAACTCGTATGGGTACATTCCGTTGGAAAGTGATGCTCTTTGGGCTCTGTAACGACCGCCGCATTTCAGAGGTTTATGGACATCGTCCTGTCCGGATTTATTTCGAGGCATGTCTAGTGTACCTGGACGATGTAATTATTTTTGGAAGGACCCCCGAGCAACATCTGGGGCGATTGCGATTGGTGTCAGAGCGCCTGCAGGGAGCTAACCCTCAGTTGAAGCCGAGCAAGTGCCAACTGCGTCGCAGGACCGTCAATTTCCTTGGTCGTGTGGTAACCCCAGAGGGAGTGTCCGTAGATAATGCGAAGATCCGCGATGTGGTCGAGTGGCCGGTCCCGCAGCGATTAAGGAATGTGCGGTCGTGTTCTTCGGATGTGTTCATATAATCGCAGATTTATTCGGGACTTTTAGAGCTTCTCCCCTATTCAAGCTTTTCAAGAAGGGGCGAGCTTTTGTTTGGGACAACGCTTGTCAGGGGGCCTTCGACCATATGAAACGAGCTCTGACGACTGTCCCAGTCCGGGCTTTACCTAAGGGTGAAGGCACTTATGTATTGGACTGCGATGCATGGGATGTCGGCATCGATTCAGTGTTGTCCCAGTGGATTGAAGGGGAGGAAAGAGTGATTATCTACGTGAGTAGGCTGCTATCTTAACTATTGCGTGACCCGGAAAGAGTTGTTAGCGATAATACATTTCGTGAAACTCTTGAGGCAGTATCTGTTAGGGCGGCCGTGCGTGCTGCGAACGAACTACGCCGCGCTGCAGTGGCTGCAACGTATACCGGAGCCGATTGGCCATCAACGCCGATGGTTGGAGCGGCTTGCGGAATATGAATTCCAAGTGATTCATCGGCCCGGGAAGAAGTACGGGAATGCTGATGCGATGTCGCATCGGCATTGCCGACAATGCGGGTCGGAGGAGTGGAAAATGACGGCAGCAGTCGTCGAAGCGACTGACGACCCAACCGGGTTCGGAAGTCGGCGCTATAGAGCACTTAGCTGGGGAACAGCGAGAGGATCCCGACCTCAGCATTGTTAGGTCTTGGATAGAAGACGGGGCCCAGCCTCGGATTTATTGTCCATTCTGCGTGGTCTTCATCCTCGAAGTAGACGGGGGCACACCCACATACTGATAGTAATGGACAATTTCCCTAAGATCGTTGAGGCTATAGCGATGACCAACCAGGAGGTGGCCTCGGCAGCCCGAGCGTTAGTCGATAGCGCAATTGTACTGTACGGGGTCCCGGTACAGATACTTACCGACCAGGGGACGAATTTCGAAGGAAATTTATTCCGGGAGCTGTGTAGGCTTTTGGGCATAGATAAGGTCCGAATCTTTAGTTAACCAGCGTCGTAGTCCTAAATGGCAATCCCTGTATATTGGCCCCTATTACGTGGAGCGACGGTGCGGGTCAGTCAACTAAAGCATTCGCAAGTCAACAAACTCACCCCATGCATCGTACACGCAGACAAATTACGCCTGTGCGCGAATGATGGGGCGACTGAAGGAGGCATGACTACGACTGCTCTTCCCGTCGTGGCCGACACGACGGACCGGCGTCCTCAGCGCGTGAGGCGCCGTCCTGCCCGCTTCAAGTAGGCGCGGCCGTTGGAGTCGCTGCCGTTAGAGTACTGCAATATTGTCTGGCATTGTATTATTTAATTCTTTCAGCGCAATTGTAAACGTGGAATAGTGAAAGGATTTTGTTGAAATTATTGAAAACTTGCCTGATATTAATTTGTTGGGGAAGTACCCCGACAATTAATTTCTTTAGCTATGAGCGTTCTCGGAACTTACGCGAGCATTTCTGAACAATTTATGTTGGGGAGTTTGTTGTTCAGAGGAACGATGATCTCCGGATGTAATGGACACTGACTTTTGTTAGTGATATTTTGCTTTGCTGCCAGGGAAGAATATTTGATTTGATTCTTGTTGGCTGGAACTATAGACGCCGAACCATTAACTGTGCTCATGTATATCTTGTCTCGTATCAATTAGCTGCCCCTCTCCAGCTCTATTAGAATCACCTGCACGGTTCACCTGTAAAGTTAACTGGAATAAACCTTTTAGGGCTTACAATGCACCAAGTGGCTTAAACTTTCAGTGCAAGATTCGTCTAATATTATTCTTAGAAGTCAATTGTCTTTGTCTGTTGTCGGCTTTGCGATAACCTTGTGCCCGCTTAGTTTATCTCTCAATCATGTGCGCTTTGCGTCTCTTGTCAATTAACGAGTGCAAAAATTCGAAGTTGCAAAACGTGACGAATCATTATGAAAAGCACAGCTTTGAAATGAAGCACTGCAAAGAACGCTGGGTCGAAGTGGGTCCGGGTTTGAGACCGGACAATCCTACCCACTAGAATCTGGATCCGACATGATCCAACCCGCCGAATAAACAAATACTCGTGACCCGACCCCACCCGGCTCGACCCGATCCGACTCGAGGGTCGACCCGATCAGACTCGCGGGTCGACCCGACCCGTGGACAACTCTGATCCGTAGCACCGAATAATTATCTCTGATGTATTATAGGATACGAACCAGAAGGGTCTCAGTAGAGTGGACTCTGCCAAAACCCGACTAATAGACTTGCTGCAGATTGATATTCGCCTCAAATATGCAGTAGGTTGAAAGGCAGCGATCCATTCGATAGTGTAAGAGAGGAAGGAATCGTTTGCAATTGGCGTGTAATTAGCTCAATCAGGTAGCCTACATGTGTCGAGTTCATCTCGTTATAAGACACGAAACGAGGACCGATCGATGGACTGTTGCTGCGATGGAGGTGGGGTGGATTTATTCCTCGAGAGAACGGTTGTAGAGAACGGTAAGGAGCGGAAGCTGAAAGTTCACACATTCTTGAAGGAGGAATGTGGATAGAGGATCAGTTAGGCCTTCGTGGTTTGTGCGAAATTTTCGTAAATTATGCCAACTCAATTTGGAGATTAGGCTATGCGTTGCAGAATCTGAATCTACGCGAATTTATGCAATTTCGTCTACGAATCAAATGCGTATTGAAAACATTCAGACAAACGTGTATTAATACATAGGCTAAGTTTACCACATGCGCAAAGAAAACGATGAGGATATAGCACTGTTTTTCCACAACTTCAAATATTCTGCCTTGAACGCTGAGTGTTTAGGCCTACTAGATCTGCGGTGGTTCTCAATTGTGCTGCGTCGGGCGCGATAATTAAACCACCTGAGCGCAATATCGGCAGTACAGCTTCTCGCCTGGAATTAGAAAATCACCGAATTGAATAATCAACAATGACCTAATGTTGGGCTACTAAATAAATCTTACCCAAAAACTTAATTTCAATTTACGAGAAAATATTAGTACAATGCTATGTAAAGAAGCCGGCCTGAGTGTGGTTGAAATAGTTCTAAAAGTTCCGAGCCATTGACATAACGCATCATTTTTATGCATTCACATTGTGCAAATGGTAGACTTGTGATTTTGTTCACCGACCGAGTTCGTAAAGTACAGAATGATACTGCCGTGCTCGGTCTTACCCGTAATCTCTTCTTCTTGGCAGGCATTCTTAGCCACTTTCAGTTTGCCATTATCGCGCTTACTAGAGCCAGCTTGATTGTTGTACTTTTTAGTAGGCTACTAAATCTACAACAAACAAGATTTTTGGAAAGTATGCCTAGGCCGTAGCACGAGCGCCGATAATGAACCCGGAAGTTCGTAATCAATGATTAGTCATCATCAGCGATCAACAACTACGTCGTAAAACTATGGCCTTAATAGGGTAATAATAGCGAAGGCAAGCTCAGATGCACCGACTCCACAGGGACATCAGGATTTTTGCCCATGTGCTTTGGAAGGTACCACAGCAAGAGTATGGTTTTACCCCGGTAGGCCTGTGTAATAATAAATGTTATAATTAGACCTATATAGATTCTAGACGGCACACCGGCCAACCGTTTCACTACTGCATTACTAATTGCAGTGCTAATTATGGTTCGTTAATGGCTTTAATTAATCAAACACGCTGTGCAATACGTAATCTGCTCATCTGGCACAAGGGTCGACAGTTAGAGAAGGACGTACACTGACAGAGAGTGAAAGGCAGAGAGACAGATTGAAGACGAAAGAGGACATAGCCATTAGGGAGATACGGTTCAGAGACAGTAACTGTTGTCATGGTATGGAGGTCACCAGGAGGTGTGAAAGAAGGTGACACCAAGACACGAATTCGGTGATCTTGGGTGTAGAACTGTGCTCAGAGAAAGTAACAGTAGAGCCTAATTGTGATGGATGTAAGATGGGCGAAGGAGGTGGATAGTTGAGGCCCGGTGTCAAAGAGAATACTGGTATGCAACACACAGCAGGTTACCTGGTGGGTTGTGCCATGGCCAGTGGCTCCTAATTATTACACAGTAAGACAAAGCCACCACCATTGGTGTCTAGAGGGGAGGAGGGAATCAGGATAGGATTTCTGAAAGAGCAGTGTTTTCGGTTTTGAACCTGTGGGGAGATAGCAAGAGGTGATTGGTGTTAGTGAGTTCGTAGGATGGATCGGACATTTGTCTTAATACTGGTAGGAGTTTATAATTATTACAAAGAGGTGGGACAGCAATGGCTATGGAGCGATTTGCAAATTTGACGATGTGATGGCAGGGCGGAGCAGTATGAGGGTGGACAAGGAACGGGTTAAACTACGTGGTTGAATTGCGAACAACTGACGGAGATATGTGGACTGTGAGGATTTTAGCGTGATTTAGATGAGTAATAATTAATGTTTTGTATTCAATTCGCTCAGGTATTGTGAGCCAGCGGAGTGATTTAATTGAGGGCAGAGGTGATATATGGCGCTTGGGGTTTTTGGTGACATCACGGGCGAAAGTTAGCAGTCAAGCATTAGCCAGAAGTCATTTTAGCAATAGTAATTCGCAACAGATAGATTTGTTGTTAAGCGAGCAGGACTGGCCTTAAGCAAGGCGAACGAGGCAACCGTCTTGGGCCCCGCACTTCAGGGGCCCCGCGCTGCTGACTAGGCACATTTTACTCCACTATTAGGAAAATTTTATTTACGGACTTGAGACTTATATATAAAGATATTCTGGTATTTTCTTCTTACTGCGTGACGGTGTGAAATAAAATAAACGTTATAAACATTTCTGAACGTTTTATGTGGAGTTAACTTTTATTCACTTTCGATGCATATAATATTGCCGTCGGCCAACCGCTCCGTTTAAATTCGCCAGCAAAAATGTAGCGCGTCGTGATGGTCGTTTAGGGTCAGGGTTAGAGTTAGTGTAGCTGTAGACATAGAAATGGAACTTCCGATGCGTTTTTATGCCGAACTCTCGGCGCAAGAAGCTCCACGCTTAGTATAAACAACCCATCGGCTTGGCAAGAACATTTGAATTCAGACACTCGTGCGTTAATTGTTTCTAAGGGCCAATAGAAATTGAAGCAACATATTTTACAGCGAATGAGAATAAACGGAAATTTTTGAAAGTCTATTGCAAAAGACATAATTATGCCAATTGGAGAAATTTTACACCGAAATTGGCTTGTTTATTCAGAAGCGAAGGACAGAATATTTTTCTTTTGTTGCAAGCTTTTTGGCGACATTTCGTCTGCTCTTGGATCCGAAGGTTTTTGTGACTGGAAAAATGCCAGTGTGCGACTTTCTGAACATGAGAAATCGAAAGGGTATATAAATTCTACTTTGGAATGGTTTAAGCTTCAAAACCGGCTAACAAAGCCATGTACAATAGGGGACTCTGTGAAATCGATGGCGCCACTATCAAATGTGGGTAAGATATCTGAGGTAAAATTGTGTGCCTGATGTTGATTGGTTGATTGTGCTGTATGTTCTTCACGCAAAACTGCGACAAGAGTAATCTAAAAGTTAGCCAGATTATAAAATTTATATATTTATCAATAATTATAATTCTTACGCCAGCCATTGATTAGAACAACATAAATAAACAATGCATGACCAATATAGAAAAATGCCTTAGACCTATGTGCATACTGGCGCCACCTGTTTCTACTTAGGGAACTGTCCACAGAGTCCCCCATTGATAAACAAAACCAGAAATAAATAAACAGTGAAAAAAATTCGTTGGCATAGTGTGTTTCAAAGACTATTGAGACTTTGTGTTTCAAAGGCTATTGTTCAATTTCTTGTTGAGCACAATATGGCTTTTCATAGTTCAATTCACAAACTATACACCAGGCTTACAATGGAATCTTTTTGGGTCTTGTTGAATTTTCGGCTAAATTTGATTAAGTCATGCAGGAACATGTACGAAGAATTCAAAATCAATCAATCACTCAATCGATCGATGAATCAATCAATCAATATGATTATTTGGTAATCCGAAACTCAATAATATTAACATCAATTGCAAAGGTTTAAGGCATTTTGTGAGTTGTAACGATTAGGCCTATACATGCACGCCCACGCATTACATCACTCGCGCATTAAACCTCGCGTTCAAAATTATAGGAATATTTTTGCCTCGGTACTCACATTTGAAAGTCGGCGCCAATGGGCAAGCTCATTAGGCCTAATAGAGTTTTCAGTTGTCCACGTGTCGGGTCGCGGGTCGGGCCGGGTCACGAATATATATAGTGTTACAGGTTGCCTAAACAGCTCCTGTAACTTATCTTCCTATCGTTTTGTCACCGTAGGGGTTCCTCTCTTTGTACCCTTCTCTCTGAGTCTCGTGTCTACAGAGAAAGGTGTGCCGGCCTCCCGTGGTCTATAAAAGAGATGAGGCCCAAAGATGTGTAGAGTTTCTGGCTATTTTCTGCTGAAGTCAGCTTGTTGCTGTTTATCGCAAAGCCACTCTCAGTTTTACTTTTGTTCACGACCTCCGTGTTCTGTGACGCCTCAGTCCAACCTTGGTGGCGTTGAACGTTTTCTACAGGTCGGAAAGAAAACGGCTCTTTTCAGAGCCACAAAATCTTAACTTAGGAAATCGACAACGACAAAGACGCTAATCATCATCATCATCAGCATCATCATCGCAACCACCACCTGTGTTTAAACCAGTCCAAACAAAACAACACACACGCCACGTCCTACTTCTCTTATCCAAAATCAGTCTGTCTCGGCTGCATTTCGTCTTTCTCTTCTATA
The DNA here is from genome assembly GCA_959347315.1 of Bimastos eiseni. NCBI lineage: Eukaryota > Metazoa > Annelida > Clitellata > Crassiclitellata > Lumbricidae > Bimastos > Bimastos eiseni. The sequence goes on along the minus strand of OY365821.1, from coordinate 15,720,331 downwards.
TACTAATTTTTAAAAATTGCTAATTCTGCAAGCCCGAGCGGGTCACTTAAAATCCACACACGGGCGAGCCGCATGCGATCGGCGTGTTGGACAGCACCGCATCACGCTCTAACACTACCCGTCGAGCTTCCGCCTTGTAATAATGTAGTAGGCCTAGGCTGTTTTATTTTTGTTATTTCTCCCTCAGAGGGACCACTGGGGGAGGTACTAAAACCAGGGTAGCGCATCAGGGATCATCTGACCACCAGCTTTGGCCGAGAGCCCAGAGGGCCTCACGCAGCCTGGTTAAAGTACTTGTCATGTATTAAGCCCACAACTAAACGCTTTGATCTTGGCCAAATGGCCGAGAAGCGATAACGACGTATTATCCAGACGTCTTTTATAGCGTGTTTCGGCATTTAAAAAAAGCTTCCATTGACAAAACTTACTAACGTTAATAACTATTTAATTCAGTCATTCACAGAAAAGTTACTTTGAAATATGAATGTATACAATTTAATGCAATTTATAAGTAAGTCAAATGTCATTATAGCATAATATAATTTAAAATAACGCCGTTTCCCAACTCCGCCTATGTAATCAAATGTTAACATGTGCCGCCATCTAACGAAGTCGTTATTTTGGTCTTATTACTGCGTCGTTTCTACATTATGCATATTATTCATATTATTCATATTGTTCATATTATAATTATAATTATAATTATAATTATTATTATTATTATTCATATTATTATTATAATTATATTATAATTATAATTATTATTATAATTATTTTTATTATTATAATTATTATTATAATTATTTTTATTATTATTTATTATTATTTATTATTATTTATTATTATTTATTGTTATTTATTGTTATTTATTGTTATTTATTGTTATTTATTGTTATTTATTGTTATTTATTGGTTTTTATTGTTATTTATTGTTATTTATTGTTATTTATTGTTATGTATTACTATTTATTACTATTTATTACTATTTATTATTATTTATTATTATTTATTATTACTTATTGTTATTTATTGTTATTTATTGTTATTTATTGTTATTTATTGTTATTTATTGTTATTTATTGTTATTTATTTATTACTATTTATTATTATTAATTATTATTAATATTATTTATTATTATTATTATACGGATACATTCATTCATTCATTCATTCATTCATTCATTCATCTATGTAGCGGCTTTCATCGACCTCACATCTCAAATTATCATCTTCCCCTCCTCCTCGTCCAAATTGTCACAATTACTGCGCTCAAGAGCTCAACCGACAGATTCACCCTATCATCTATATCATCATATATTGCCTAGTTACTTATATCTATACGGATAGATACATACATTCGTTCATTCATTCATGTAGCGGCTTTCATCGACCTCACATCTCAAATTATCATCTTCTCCTCATCGAAATTATCACAATTACTGAGCTCAAGCGCTCAACCAACCGACAGACGACGGCTTAACCTACACAGGGCACCCACAGATAATACTAATAACATTCATAAAATTCTACTAACGATTATAATAATAATCACCATCCTTACACACATCGCCGCTACAATTCTGCTTGTTTTCATCGCCAGACCACTAATCCACATCCTCCCAACACGACACATTCAAAACAAAAACAAACAAAAGCACTGGGCCGTCTTTACCGTTAGCGGTCCAATTGCACACGATCGTCCAAAAATCATGTGCTTTACATCATTTGGGACGCTCAAAGTAAACAGACCCGCTATTTCCACAGTCATAACTCACCTTTTTCACGTCCTACCTACCAAAGGGTGGGAGTGGGTTGGTGTTCGGGTGGGCCGTCCAACCATCATCTTCTCAACATCAACAACTCGTTTTTCTCTTCTACCATCTGGTGGCTCTGGAAAGAGCCGTTTCCTCGCCGCAACAATAGCAGCAGCAGCTGTCAAAGCTGTCTGGCAGCGCCACAGTTCACTTGGCGCCACCGCTGCCGCTTCCGCCCACCATCTGCGTCTTCTTCGGCGGAAGAACGGCCGGAATGTTCGGCAGGACACTGCCCTGAGCGATCGTCACGCCGGACAGCAGCTTGTTCAGCTCCTCGTCGTTTCGGATGGCCAGCTGCAGGTGGCGAGGGATGATCCTCGTCTTCATGCACCGCGTCGCGCGCACATAAATACGCCCGCCGTCAAAGGCGTTTCGCGTGTCTGTCTGTTCATGTCAGAGGTCTGCTACTACTTCTACTCCTCCTACTCGTGTCTAAGAAGATAGAAACATGCCGCCCAAACCAGCGTCGAAGGGAGCGAAGAAGGCTGCTGTAGCGATGTTCCTATTAAAACCCACATTTCTTATGTATTATTAACATTATAATATGCAGTCAATGTTAATTAATTAACTTAATTCAGAGTTAATTAATGCCAGCCTATAAATATAATGTAAAGGCGCTATAAGATTAAATTAGAGCCCTTAGTAACAGTGTTGTTGGGGAGAACTGGTCGTTTGCAATTTGACATTCAGAAGGCAATGTTAAAAGGTCTGATTTTGGCCATCGGTCGTCTGCTGGGGATTATACGGCGGAAATGCGTTATCTGGGCTGCGAGAGTTTGCAATAAGATGTTCAGTATTGCTGGTGCTGAGAAAAAGTCAGCACGTAATTCTCAAGTTACGAACTCTCAAAGAAGTTTTAGGAGTTTGGACAGTTATTTGACCCAGGATCGTCTAGAACTGCTGAGGGGTGCGAATGGTGTAGTTGCGAACAGTACTGTGATCGTCGAGTAATGATGGATAATCAGGAGTTATTTTCGTTCTCGAACTATCGGTCATGAGTGGTGGAATGCAGAAACTCTTTTCACGTTAATATAGATGGACTGAGAGATTAATATCAGCATCTATAGTGTGTCTCTTCTGACATACTTGTCAACGGAATCGAGGCTACGCAAGTATCACATTAAGTCCGATTCATCATTCGGACGTGACGAGTGCGAGTGGAGGACGGCACAGAAACATTTGAGGTGAAGAGGCTAGAGGCAACAATCATCCGAGAAGAAGCAATCGACAGAATTTATACAAAGAAAGAATCCAAATGAACACTACAGAAATCCACTGCAGATCTGCTCCATTCCCGTGGGAGGTAGATATCTGACCTAGAAGCGCTATTAGCTAATCTAGGCTGGCTAGGTAGTCATAAGTTAGATTAGTTCATAATCAATCTATATCTTAGAATTCAATTTAAATATTTTGCTGATTTTGACTGTTTTTGCAATATAATTGACGATGAAAGTTTGCAGTAGTTATTGATTAATTAATACTCAATTGAACTCATGAATATGTATATGAAGAGGCGTGATGGCCTAACCAAGGCAGAATAAGTTGACTGTGTATATGCATCGTTACAGCTGCGTCGAAAGCGAAGGCAGCCCGAGCCGGCGAGAAGAAGCGCAAGAGGCGCCGTAGGGAGTCGTACGCCATCTACATCTACAAGGTGCTCATGCAGGTCCATGCCGACACGGGCATATCGTCGAAGGCCATGTCCATCATGAACAGCTTCGTCAACGATATCTTCGACCGCATCATCGCCGAGTCCAGCCGTCTGACCCACCACAACCGCCGATCAACGATCACGAGTCGCGAAATCCAGACGGCCGTCCGGCTCCTGCTGCCCTGCGAGCTGGCCAAACACGCCGAGGTCCGAAGGCACGAAGGCGGTGACAAAGTTCCTGGCGGGTCGGATTGGGTCAGGTCCCAAACCTGGATCCATTTCGACCCAATAATTTTTTGCAGGGCTTCATTTTCAATTCGGGGATATATTCATAATGTTAATCAGTTACAATCAAATGAATTGAATATCGCGTAGAAGCACAAGGCAACAGCGCATTTGTTCCCTTTCACACCGAACTCGGCTCAAACTGTCGTATGTAATAAGCTCTCATGAATTTACAAAAAACGAAGGCTCAGGGCATTTATGATAAACGAATATAATATTATAAAATATTATAAGCGTGCGAGTTTGCTGAGGAGGCAACCCAGCGACATACGGAACGACTCTTACGTATCCAATAATATCCGGAATTCTTTTGCATATACGGATAAGTTGCGCCAAAAATAAATGGAATAAACTGATTCGTCTTCACAAATCAATACTATGATCTTGGCGGTCTGACTGTAATGCGTGTGTACGACATTAGAATTTGAAGATAAATGATATTAGTATAATTAGCCCTAAAGGCAAGACGAGTCGGGTCGTATTGGGTCGGGTCATATGTACGCAATGATCGAGTCGGGTCGAGTCAGATTTTTGGCTCTAGAAGTCGGGTTGGGTCCATTTTCAATGAGTCGGGTTGGGTCGCGTTATGAAACTTGGACCCATGGACAACACAACCGAATATCCGAACAGTAGGCCTATATATGCCTTTCCACTTATGCGAAAACCACCAATTCATGCGAAAACCTCCAATTGCATAATCGCAAAATCGCATAATTAAACCACCGACCACGGCCGGGGTCCTAGGGGTCAAGCTCGCAGGTTTTCAAGACTGACGCGAGTGTGATTTTCCTCAGCTCCTCACTGAAAACCGGACTTGATCTCAATCCACGCGTCACTTTAAAGTTACATGGTCGATGTCATTTGGTTGGTATATTGGAACCTATGCATTACATTTAGTTTTCACTTATTGTGATGAGGATGATGATGATGACGATGTGGTTCTACGGAGGAGGAGGACTACGACGACGATGTAGTCTATGCGTGTCTTAATTATTTTACTGTTGACTACAAAATTTTACAACCAAGGATGGTAGAGTCGTGGCACACCACAAAGAGCGTCACTGGTACGACTTAAGTGCTCTGATGTCATTAGCAGCTTAGCGTTAACGATTGCAAAATTCATTCCCATTTATAGTAATTATCAAGTCGTAGAATTTTTCTGGTATTAATAACTGGAAATCACTATTTCATCGGCACAGTATTGTAATTCTAAAACGGATGTATTTGGCTCAATTGAATGTCATGATGGCGCATCTAACTTCGCTACTCCGCTTGTGAAATCTAGAGTGGATATGTAATCTGTGCGTCCATTTTGTAGTTAGAGGCTTTTGTAAATTTGTTCAAGTTTCAATGGTTTAAAAAGCGAAAGGTGAATATTTGCACTTTTCTAATAATTTAATATTGAAGAAGTAGTGAGAGTCATCATACAGTAGCCTTATTTTGCATGAAATATTGACTTATTTGTAGTTTATTAATTCTCGTGATCGTTTGCACTCAGTAAACACTGACAGGTAATTGAATGCCCGATAGCTGCACTTCGGATTATGACAGTTTCTGTATTTATGATGGATAATCTTCTGCGGCCAAACCTTAGGCCCAAAATAAACGAAAATTTTACTTCTGCGCCCGAACCCATACAAAATTTCGCGGGTGAAGACCTACGAGCATGCGCAACCATTGGCGCATGCGTAGTGTTATAAACACCTAAAATTTGTAATATGCGTCGTGATGGTCGGTTAGGGTCAGATATTGGCATCGTGATGCTCGGTTAGGGTCAGGTTAGTCGTCGTGAGGATCGTTTAGGGTCAGGATTAGGGTTAGTGTCGTTTTTAGAGATATTCGAAGAACTTTCGGCCGCAGAAGTAATGTTTCTGTGCGTTTAAGGCCGAACTTTCGACCGCATAAGCTCCATTCATTCGTGTTTGTTTTCTGCTATTCCGGGACACCTATATAAGTCAGTACTCACCAATGTAAGTCACATTCGTTTTGGACCTGGGCTCATGCAATGGCTTAATTGAGCTATATTTTAAGGTTCTAGACTAGAGCATTTTATATAAACTGTTATATTCAGGGTTTCATTTTTTTACTTTGTAATTATTGAAAATTCTATGTATTTTATAATGGGTGAACATCATCCCAGGATGTCTCATTGACGTTCCCAGGGTGCAGAACATTTTTATCAATTCGGGGACTTTCCTGCCCAATCCGGGACATATGGCACGCTAAATTTTGATGCGGAATGAATAGGTTTGCTAGATGTCTAGCAAAATTAGGACTTGTGCTTCTTGGCCTCGTGTCCACTGTCTGGTGAATAAAGCTAAAAGCCTGGAAAATGTCCAGCATTTTCTGTGTTTGTTGTATTCGGCTATTGGTTATTTTTTAATGTAGTTACAGTTTTTTCTTATTGGGTACAGATTGACATACAATGTCTCAAGTGTATTCGACGTACACTGGAGCGAAACCAGTGGAGCAACCAGCGCCAGGAGATGGCCAGGAATGGCTTAGTTGTGAGGTTTGCAGTCTCACCTTCAAAAACCAACAGGTTTGTGGTGTTTAATTTGATGGAAGGCATTCTTTTTGTCTAGTGCATTGTATTTGCTTAATTTGGCTTTGAATCGAACTTGTCTGAATCTGCCTTTTGGCTTGAATGTCAGTCATTGTATGATTATTTTCTTGCCTGAGGTAGAATAGTTAAATGATAATAACACTCTTGCTTGAAGTACAAAAAGATCTAGAATAACATAGTTTGTTACATGTAGTCCCTCTATGTCGGCTCAGCCTTCCACCCCTAGAGGTAGCTATGAAATGAGTTTGTGTTTAACATGCTGCCAATAAGATCATGAAATTTGTACCATCATCATGTTTGAATGTTGCTTGCTGTGGTTTGTCAGTAACACGAATATCATTATTATTATTATTATATTATTAATGTGCTTTTGTGTTGATCACTTGCCACATTGCCATCAGTGCTCAGGAGCAACATGTCTCACAGTCATTCACAGTGGTCAGTAACCCCTCCCCTATGAGGGATTAATTCAAGCCTGATTGAGATATATATTAACCCTTTACAGATAAGCGTGTTGTCAAATATATTGGAGAACATATGCAGCTCATTATTTTAATCAGCCAGTCAACTGTCATTTGTTAATTCATCACATGGACTGACAGAGGAGTGGAAAATCATGAGAAGATATCTGATGAAGGCAATAAAGGATTAAGAACTTGTTCAAACATTAGCAGGTTAAGGTGTCTGTCTCCGAAAACCTTCAAGGGTCTCCTGAGTTGCATCCTTATTATTATGATTGAATTTCCTGCAGAAATCATGCTGATCTATTGTAGTTTAGGTTAATGGCAGTTAGCATCTGCACCTTGCAGTCCAGCCCTCCATATGTACCCAGACTAGGGCCTGGTACAGACAGGCTTGTTACAAAGTTTGCTTTTCAATTGAATTGATAAATTGAAATTCAAAGTCATGACACTTAAAAAACCGATGTATTAATGTGGGGTATGTTATATGTTACAAGACTTTCAATTGGTTCAGAACATCCAAGCAATCTTTTGTGTTTTTATCTGTGCAGAGAATGACTAGTGTCGTTAATACATACTGGCCTAAGTTGGCACATTCAAATGTATGCCGTCATGCCTTTATGGATAATGATGGCCAATGTTATAATTGATGTCAAGTATGCCTTTTGGAGAATTAAAAAGTTATTTTGAGCATTCAAAATTGTGAAATTAATTTGAATCTTGTTGTCTGCATCTTCTGTTGTGTTTGCAGCACTATTCGATCCACTGTGGAGGAACATTCCATGCGAACAGAGTGGCTGCAAGCCTTCGTACACAGCAGGTAAGCATGCAGCGTGAACAGTAACTGATGTCGGCTTATTAATGTTGCTTTCTTTACCCTGTAAATGCCAGATATGTTTAGCTCTTATTCTGGAATTGACCATTTTGTCCATTAAACACTATTTATAGAGTAAAGATATCATACCTTTAGGTTGGCCTTGGTCAGGAGCACCTCTGGGTTATCTAGAAGGGTTTCTGTATAAATCGCCTTTAACATTCACCTCGGCTGAATATTGGACTATTCGGAACTATTCGCCACCTCAAATATTACACCTGAAATAGCTAAAAATAACTTTTTTTGATAAACTTATTTTTTGGGATAAAATAATATTTTCTCATCAAACAAATTTAGGACTAATGGACTTGCTTATAAGTTATTGATTACTTAAACAAGAACTTAACTTAACTTGATTTTTCTGTAGAATACTGATGTTAATTTATATATTTTAATTTCTTTTGATTTCATTCCCCAGGTGGCAACCAAATCAGTAATTTTCCCGCTTGAATTGGCTCCACCCACTTTCAAGTAAACATTAGAGAGTAGAGACGTCGTTGATAACTTCATATTTCAACTTTTATAACAAGGTTTTACATTTTTTTACAAATAAAGTTATTAAATGAGGAATATATTGTTATAGCTTAGAGGGCGACAATATGCTATATGAAGGATAATGCTATAGACTCAGAATTGATTATAGATAGTTCTCCGTAGCTGTGCACGTGGCAGGTTAATTACGCTTTGCCTATGGATGGTACTCGCTGCGAGTCGCTGGCTAGATTTGCCGCTACTACTCTGTTCGTACCCGGATCCGGCAAATAGTGCATCCAAATACTCGGATTCGGTACTCGGTGGAAATTGTGTACTCGGTTATGCCCTACTTTTAATACTCACTTTCATTTCAATATTTGGTGGCAAAATGTCCAGTGATCATTGATAGTAGGCAAGAATGCTCAGACCTCGCACGTCACTTTTGACGACCCTTTTTAGTAAAGTGTATCAACTAACATTTATCTGAGGTGGTGAGCAACACGGTTTTATTGGCACAATGTTGCCTCGAAATCACTGTTGCTATCATCTTCATTATTATTATTATTATTATTATTATTGCTGTACAGATACATAATGGCTCTAGCTGTTATTTTTTGTCCCATTGCCCAAAGATGCAGTGAGTCTTTAAAAATTAAAGTGTCATCCCATTTTATAATTCCAAGGATAATACTTATATTTAGTCCTTCTTCATCATTGCTGTTATGAGTGCAATTGTAAAACAAGCAGAAATTCGGGTTTGATATTTCCATTACTATCTATCATTAGAGTGTGAAAAGACCCAATAGGAAAATTGTCATTAATTAATCATTTAACATATTTATATTAAACAAATGTTCGTTTTCTTATATCCTGCCACATTAGCAAGCACATCAATGATGTCTTATGTTTCCTCCTGTGGCATTCAAAGTGCTAAACGACTCTGATTTTTATATAAGGTTCAATTAACACGATTCGTTGGATTTTAAAGTATCTGCTGCATGTTTGCATCTGTAGACTTCAGCTAAGGGCGGCTTAAAAGACCAGCAGGGCTTTGGAAGCAGCACCAATCCCTCTTACTGGACTGGCATGCAGCAGGCCTTTTCATTTGCCGGAGCACAGCAACACGACCCACAGAAGTCTGCAAACAGGCCTCAGGGTGGGCAAGGCCAGTTGAATACTACTGCAGAGGCATATCAAAGCCAGCTGGAGTATATATCGTATCCAGTTGGAAAACAAGCGAAACAATCCTCGGATTCCAAAACAACTGGAGGCTATGAGGGTTTGTATGGAATGCCAGGTTTCGGCTGGTCTGACATGCAGCCGGATTCTTCCTCTAAACCCGGCTACCAATTGCAGCAGTATCCAGCAAATGCTCAGATCCCAGAACTGCAACAGGTAAAGGGCAGTTCTTCCTCAAAGCCAGCAGCATCACATGACGCCTGGAAGAATTACCAGCCAGAGACCGGCCGAGTCCTAGTGGAGAAAGGCTTTGAGTCTAAGAAGCCGCCGGATTACGGCTATTCAGCGCAAGACTTATCGGTTGCCTCATATGCCTCTCAGAAGTCTGATGTTCCAAGCTGGATGAAGATTCTTGAACCGGCTGTTCAGAAGCCAGAGTCATATAGGTCGTCAAATAAGGCTGCTCTGTATGGTAGCCACGATCCTTTTTCCAATGATGCCTCCACAAGAGGCACAGAACGTGACGATCCCTGGAAGAGTACACCGAACTATGAGGCGGATGTTCGGGGGCAGATGAGGCATGCTAATGAAGGATCTTATGGAAAGACAGAGCAACCGCTTCGCAGTAAGACACGATGGGATACAGATGACTCTTCCGGCAGAGAGGCAAAGCAGAGGAGTGGTGATGACCCGAATCGCCAAGGTTCTGAGGGCAGGCGTAGGGAAGAGAGGGATTCCAATACGAAAGGTAGTTATCGCGATAGCAGGGAAAGCTCCAGTTCTAGAAACAACGAAGACTCGTATTGTAAGCGTGATTCCGGTCGGTGGGAAGATGCCAGGGAAAGAGATTCTTTTCGTCGCAAGCAGGAATCGGACGTAAGGGACGGTACAAGGCGGAACGATGACCTGTCTTATAAAGAGATGCCATTTGGCACCAAGAGGTCTACAGGCACGAGAGAAATCGGGGCCCATGCTGCAGTTGGGAAAGGCAAGGAGGACTCTGGCGCCTGGGACAGTTCTTACACCGGAGCAGTGAGCTCTTCCGGATACATGAATCAACACAGGGATCAGGGCTTTGCGATTAGGACCGCAGGCAAGCAAGATGTTCCACAGTTTGAACAGACAGAGTGGAAGCCTGAGTCATGGGGTGCATATGACCCTGGATGGCAGGCAAAGGCACCAGAAGCAGCTTCGAGCCATGGTCGGAAGGCTCTGGCAGGAGCTGAGACTTTGAATCAGAAAACTAGCTTTGATCAACAACGTAAAACATCCTGGGGTGGTGCAGCGGTCCAAGGTAAAACTGACGCGGCTTGGATGCAGGCAGAAGGCAGTGACGTATGGAATGCAGCGTATGTGTCCGCTACTGGTGGTGGAGTCGTTCCCTGGTCAGGTACACCAGGATATACATCAGCCGGCCTTTCATCCAAGGATGGACGGAACGAAAAGACATTGGCGCGAGGTCGTGGTGCTAAGGGCTCCTGGAACCAGAAAGAGGTTGAGAAGAATAGTTCCAGTCAACTGCTTCACGGAGGAAACACTTGGCCGATTGCCAGCAGTGGACATGGCCTGGGTGGCAACATGCAATATGATTCTGGAGCTGCTGGTGACCAGGAATGGCATAGCGTCGATAATGTCTTAGCAAAATTTAAGCAGGCATCGAAGAAGCCTGGACAGAAGTCCGGTGCTGACATTGGGTCGTCGGCTTATGGCGATCATTTAAATCAAGGACTTGGCAGTTATACCACTCGTCCTTCGCCTACGGGGAAACCTGGTCAGAAGACTTTGGATCCGACGGGAAGGTATGATTGGAATTGGACAGGCGTTGCCGAGGACAATCAGCAGGAGCTTGGAGAATCATACAATGAGCAAGAATTTTCAGGCCGCACTGTTCCCTATCATCAAGGAGTTTCCAGTAGGGGTGGCAGCTACTCTACTGGTCGTGGCGGCTTCCTTCAGCCTGGTCTACGCGATGCAAACAGTGCAGGTCAGAAAGTGGCACAGGTAAATCAGTGGACCGCTTGGCCAAACACAGAGCAAAGAGGAAGTGGGGCATTTGCAAAGGACCAACAATCAGCAGGGCAAACTGTGGGTATGGGTCGAGGACAGTCTGGGTTCCAAGAAACCAAAAGCCTTGGTAGAGGTGTTGGATTTGGCCGTAGTGAATTGAAAGGCATCCAGAAACCAGTTGGATTGATCAGGTCAGTGCAGAAGGGTGACAGAGCTGAGAAAGAGGATTGGGCACAACCGTTTAGCCACGGAGGACAGGGCCTGCTTGGCAAGGCACCAGGCGCTTCTTCAGGTGTGGAAAATGCTGGCAGAGGAGGTGGCAGAGGAGTCTTTGGGAACAGGCCAACACCCCAACCAGGAGAGATTGGTGGTTGGCGTCAAAGCTTTCAGGGCAAACTCAATGTCAGTGCAGGTAGAGGTGGGCCAATCCGAGGGTCAGAATCGTCTCTTGGGCAGAAGAATTCCTCCTGGGGATTTGGTGGACCAGGTGTGAAACTTGCAGCAGCTTCTCTGACAAAGGGTTTTGAGAAGGGCCAAGAAGGAAAAGCATCTTCTAATCTTCAAGAGAAAATGCGGCAGTTAAGCGAGCAGGGCTTGGCATGGAATTGGAATGAGAAGGGCAGAGATTCTCAAGAGTCTAATCCTGTCCGAACACCTGTTGCTGGTGCAGGCCAGAGCAATTCAGCTGTTGCTGCAGCAGGTCAGAGGACCAACCAGAGCTCATCAGTTCCTAGCCTTCTCAATCTGAATGTGGCACCAACAGGAATATCGCAAAAAAGTGATCGTCATGAAGATAAATATTCGAGGGATGCAACTGACAGCAAACAGGTTAGAATCTGATCTCACTCACTTTACTAAGAGAAGCAACTGTTTGATATTGTTTAATTGAATTTCTGTATAACAAACAAACTTATGGCAAGATACTTTGTGTTTGGCCCAGAGTTCAACATTGTCTCATATGTCTTCTGTAACAGTAGTTTGCAAACGGTGGTACGCATACCACTAGTTGTGTCCCAGGTGTTGCTAAGCGATTGTGGAAAAATTTTTGGAAAAATTCTGTGAGATGATGTTGGTCTTTCTTTGATTAGAACTATGTTCCACCATGCACTTCTTTGTCTTTACATTTTCTATGAGTGATTTGCCAATGTTCAATTCTTTTAATTAGGTGCAATATGAATAAATTTTTAAATCATTGTTCTGTAACATGTCTTTGTTAGTCTTTGCTTTCTTTTACCAATGATTATATAATGGATTCTGTCTTTTATAAAATATTTTATCAAATAGCTTGACATTGTATAATTTAGATTGCTGTGCTATAACCTGTTTGCAACATTGCCTTTAATAGCAATATCAAGTAACAATTTATGATAAAGCTGAACATTAGTTTAATGATGTTCTAAAGCTGAATTCTAACTGGAACTGCACCTCTGTCTCTATAAATATCCATAATAAAGGACATTTGAAGGACTTCTCAGAATAGCATTGCAGCTGATATAAGCAGCTGTAACTTAGATAGGTTTTAAAGTGTATGCTGATTTGAACAGTATGTGCATGCAATTGCATAATGTTAAAGAAAATGGTCTGGCACAGGATTGTTCAGAATGACTTGAGTTTATATACAAAAGTAATATATTGAGAAGCATTATATTTATCAGAAATTTATATTTATGGGAGGATCTGGTGATCCTGCTGTTTCAGTATTCTGGTTATGACCTGTGTTGTGAGGCATTTCTTTATAGTTTGATCTAAACTGTTTATGAAGTGTGATAGTCATAGAGTAGTGTGGATAGCACACTGGTATTCAGAGCTGACGAAATGAATCCTCTTCCTGTTTCCCCTAAGTTTGACTAGTCCTTCTTTCGCTAGGCAAACGGCGTTGCTTAACTAAATAATGGATGAAAGTTGTTAGAGCTTGAGTTCATGAAAGGTTAGAGCAGTAATGCAAGTGATGAAGAGTTATTTTGAGGTATTCATGTTACGCATGCTTCCTTGTTTAGAAGAGCAGTGATGTCGTACAACCGCCATCATCTGCCTTCAGTGGCAAGAAGCCAGAACAAAGTTCAGGCAGGATGTCTGGCAGTGCAGCAACGTTACCAGCGACTTCTTCTTCAAGACAGGAATCTGTGGTGCCATCCTCTGGTAGAAGCATCTCTTCTAATCTTAACAAACCACTCCCTCAGCAGCAAGCAGTCCAGCCAGCAGCTGCAAGTGTTTCGATCCAAAAGGCTTTGACTCCGAAGCAACCCCTGCTGCCAATGCCGTCGATGTCATTGCAGAGTCAGAACAAGCAGAGTGCTTCTGTGGAATCTGCAGCAAAGAAACCTTCTGGTCCGGTTGTGAAAGCAACTGGTGGCCCAGGTGACTTTGATCGACTTGATCCGGCATCAGCCCGAAAAACTTGCAGTGCTGGTGACAATAAGCAGAAAGTGACTGTTGTGGGCTCATCATCGTCAGTGGTGGTGTCACAGGCCTCTGTGATGGCAAAACAGACAGGAGTTTCAAATATAGCACCATCAAAAGAGGCAGCAACAAATATCACTAGGTAAGTCTGCACACAATCTTTCAGTGCTTTCAAAAGCATATATAGCAAATTATATTTGTATTTATACAATTATATATATTTGTGCTCTTTTGAATAAAAATTCAGCATGTGTGTGTGTGTGAATGTCAATGTCAGTATATATTGAGTGATAAAGCTTAAATAATAATGTTGCTAAATATTATGATAATTTTGTTACTATGAAATTTCTATTTTCCCATTATTTATTAGTAATTGTATTATTATTCTACATTTTCCAGATATTCATTATGTTTGACAAAACTGTACAACACTTATTTCATAAATCTAATCATATATGCATTTAGGGCTTAGTGATCTGAACAGGACAGACATTTCTCTAGTTTTCTGTTCCTCCTGTGCCACCTAGCCAACCCTGTCATACTGAGTACACTGACCATACACTATCAGTGGGAATATGAGATGGCGAGGGAGAGGACTGACTTGTGGCCACCCATTGTATGCTGAGGCTAAAAATAAAGTCAAACTGAGGGTGTGCTTAAAGGACTGCTCTTCTTCTTCTTTAGGTACTGAATAATATATTTTTTTGGTAAGACTGAAGTGTATGAAGAAGACGAAAGTGTTTTCTGTGACTTTCATGATATGATTCTAGCTGTGATCTTTTGAAGCTGCCTCTATTGACTCACGTTTGAACAGTGGAAGCCTCATCATAAAATACAATACAACTGACTATTTATAGCACACTTTAACAAGACAGGTCTTGGACGAGATCTCATTACACTACATTCTTAGTCGTAGTTCATGTGAATAGATGAACCACAAGAGCCATAAAAAATTTCACAGTCTAATAAAGTTGTATAGGTAAATGGTAGAACAATTGAAACTGCTGAGGATAAATGTTTGTGTATAATATCTGACATATTGGCTATCATGTAACAAAATGTCTTGCATTCCATTCCAGACAGTGAATGCCTTTGCTGTGACTTTCATGATCATGTAACTAAGTGTCTTGCAATCCATTTCAATCCTTGGATCACTAAACTAGTGAAACATGGATCTTGGAAGTGTAGCTTTTCCTTCCATGAAATCCTAGATGACTTTTTCCGTAGAAATCCCTTTAAATTATCGCCTTTCAATGATTGGCCTCAACAATCATTGCTGATGACAATTTCTTCTTACTTAGGTTTAATGTTTTTTCAACAGGCACCACAGTGACTTGTTCATGCTAACCTAGTTGTAGTAGAACCTTAATTTGTGAATTGGTTACGCTCTAAATCTTTCTTCATTAAACCCTGTTTCCGTAACTTTCGTCTGTACTCTGAACTTTCGAGTCTGAAACTGTGCTCACCCGGTTGTTTTCAATCCAGTTTATCCTTGCTGCCACCCTTAACCAGAGGTTGGGCTGCCATACATACACACTTGACAGATAAAGCATCTTCTCTCATAAGTATTTAGTCTCCTTTGCCAACTGTTGTTCCTCCATTCAACATTCAGTCTGCCTTCCTTTATGCTGGCCTTAACGCCTATTAGTTTTATATGCGATTCAAGCAAGCCATCTGCATCTGAGTTTGAAATTATTCTTACCACAGTAGCCAGTTTACTAAGACTTTTGAAACTATCTTTGCATGATTTTTGTTCGTTTGCAAGTGAGTTTGAGATTATGCTTACCGGTAAATTAGGATTTTCTCATAAACCTTTTTGCAACTTTTTCACCAGCAGCCTGAATGAAAGTGGAAAATGATGCTTGTCTGTGAATTAACACCAACCACTTCTTTAGTTTGCAGTTGATTTGCAAAACATGCCATTTACTCTAATCATGTTTTGTATATTTCTCATATTTGCGTTTTCTGTCACCTCATTCTTTCACGTCCATTGGCTATTGAGAAGTCTTGTTATCCTTGTGATGTTCTCCATTAGCAGTACTATGTAAGTTTTGCCATTACTTTTTTGTCATGAGGTCTGGCTCCTTAATCATGACTTTCTATGATTCTTGTAGTATGTCTACATTCATGGGCCTTTCCATAAGCCGACTTTGTATGATTTGTTTTCGATTAAAAGCTTAGTAGATGGTATGGACAAATTCGCATTGGCTATAATTATACTGATAGCTTATTTGGTTTAAATATTAGTGACACTTGCAGACTTCTTGTTCTATATTTTAAGTCTTCTTCATGAGAGATCATTTTATGAACTCGAAAACACCATTGCCTTGTTCCATTGATTTTTATTTTATGGCACTGCTATATATATCATTTTAAATAATAAAATCATAAAAGTAACAATGCTATTACAACTCTCTCATTATCAGAAATAATTGTTTACTCTAGTTCATGGAATTTGTTTATTGACAAACACCCTGAGTACTTTCCAGTGAGCACCATTTATATGTGTATTTAGCCCATAGATCTAAAATGCTCTATCCACTGCATGCTCAGCATCAGATTGAATGTGAATAATTCATTTGGAAGACTTATATGACACTACTCAAAGATGATAACCTACTCCATGCCAATTCTGAACAGTTTTCTGAGCCATGCTTGTAAAAGGTGTATGCACAGTGTCTCGTTAAAGAACTTGCAGATCTGAAGGAAGGTTATACTATATGGTCGGCCCAACCACTGAAAAGGCACAAAATTGTTTCTTTGAAGTGCGCACTAAGGGAACTACACATTGGAATTTACACATTTGTCTTTTGGACCGATGTCAGTATATCTAGGCCCTTTTTTTGTGTTTGGTAAATATTTCAGCTGTCAGCTCTGTCTCTCCATACTTTTCATACACCAGGAATTTTGACACGACTTATGAGTTACGATCCAAAAACAGTGGCTTCAGATGTGCTGCCACTGTGGGTTACTGCTGGCTTTCTTTGGCAGCATGTGTCTGAGACTGTCTGCAATTCTTTGAGTAATGCAATCTTGAAGTGGCACATACTACTATAGTCCAAAGAGAAGACTGTTCTAAGTGCTCCCTATGGGCAAGATTTGGTTGGTCACCCACTTTCAATTTCTACAGCTGAGCAAGGTTCTAATTTCTTAAATTCTGCCCAGCTGTGATGTCATCTACTTGACACAAGAAGTCTTTCATCTGGCTAGTTGATAATGTTGCATGCTTGACATTGCTTGTCCAATGTCCATGGTTGCTGCCTTTAATACTCTAACTATGAACTGTATTAGTTACCCAGTCGCTTTTGGTTCACTCCTGCCAGCAAAGAAGTTCAGGAACAGGTATCAGCAGCTCATGGCCTTCTGGACTTAACAAAATACAGTCCATGTGGATTGATATATTGATTAACTCTACAATGCAGAATTTTTCATTTCAACTTGTGACGATGTTTTTGGGATGCTGTCTGATGACCGTGTAAATTCCATATGCTGGTGGTGCTACTATGTCCTTTAAGGTGTTCTTTTGATTCAAGAATTCTGTTCATAACTCACGTGTCTTGATTGCCTATTGCCCTATCACTCACCCTATTCATTTATGTCAGATTATGAGGGAGATGAAAATACTTGGCGTTATCGTTTCAAGTGACTTGCATGATAATTGGGTGCTGGGGTCTGTGCCGGATCCATGCATGCCCGTGGGTATTGAGGTGGCATGGGCTCCTCACCGAAAGCCTGTACGCAGTTGCCAAAGCTACCACAAACTCTCTCGACTTCTCAACGCCTCCCCCGCTTGGTGGGGGTTTACATCAACCGAGGCCATCTAGAGGCCTTCGTAGGGAGGCTGCACTTCATCCCTCCCAACACAGCGTCCATTGCTGATGGCCGTCTTCTGTGGGCGGTGATGGCGATAGAGATTCACGTTCTACGGCGACTGTTCCCTCATGTTGTACTTAAAAGCTACAACTTGCACCCTATTTTGCACCCATTTAGTCTTCCAACCAAAAATGATAGGTACTTTATTCCAATTTTATTCCAAGAATTTTGTACAAATTTAAAGCTATCGATAAAGCTGCAGCGAAAAGATAAATTAGAATTGAACAGAACTCGGACCCTATACAATCGATTTTCACCTCCTTCTGTTACTAACTGCGATGTGTCGGTTTGTGACTGTTTGTGTATTAAACGAAGATATATATATATATATATTATATTGTCACAGTGAAAAGTTCTGTTGGTCAATTTATTAATGTATTGACTGCAAAAATTGCTTGTGAGAATGTCAATGGCGGATGTTGCTCCAATTATCAAGGTTAGGTGTCAGATATATCGTTTAAGCAGTTGTGCCCTGTAATCATTCATTTAGCTTCTTCCAATGTTGTTTTACTGAGGTTCCCACAAACTGATATGTAATAATTATTATATGAATATATGCTCATCTCCTTTCTCACTTCTAGCTATGCTGAGATCCAGTTTTCAATCCAGTTTATCCTTGCCCCACCCTTAACCAGAGGTTGGGCTGCCATACATACACACTTGACAGGTCCAGCATCTTCTTTCAAAGGTATAATTTAGTCTTCTTTGCCAACTGTTGTCCCTCCATTGAACTCTACTTTCCATTATGCTGGCCTACATTCAACAATATATGTGTGTGGGTGCATTCAATGCTTACCTTATCGCTTTGGTGACTGTTGTGATTTAATAAGACAGTTCTTGTTGTGTTAACCTTTGCCCATCATCAAACACCACAAAACCCTGAACACTAGACTCATTGTGTTGACAATTGAATCTCCTCCTTTCCATATATACAACTTGTGCTACCTGTTCCACTGATTTTGCAGATTTGTCTGACTAAAACCTGTCTGAGCACTTCATTTTTACCGACAATAGTACCATGTCAGACCTGACATATTGTTTGCTCATCTGTCCATTGATTGATGCTTGAGCATTATTACAGGAGTCTGTAATGAGCTGAACTGTTGGGCAAGCCAAATTCCACGTTGGTCAGTCTGGCCAAAAAGGAATTCCGAGAAGACCTGGCACGACCTCTGTAGAGTCAGGAATGCGGTGACTTGATATGTAAGGGCCAGCATAGACTACAGAATGAACTCTTACCAGAAGAGTGTTGCAGAATCTGGGACCTGTGACAGAAGGACTTGCAGCAGAAACATTAATAGTCCATTCCTTAATTGCATTAACATTGGACGCACTAGCACCCATGAGAATGTTGCATCATGGATGTACCAAATGATTGTACAGGAGATAAATGGAATGCTCAATGTAAAGGTGCATGAAGCCAATGCAGCTGACCATGCAGAGTTAGGTGCGCAGGTGCATGCGCCAGAAGACACTGTGCTGACTGGCCAGGCCACAGAATTATTGATGAGCTAAAGCCTTTTATTATGCATTACCTGCAGTAAACTGAGTTAGCAATATTGAGTGACAACAGGAGTCTAGAGAACAGACTTTGATCTATGGCATTTGTTTGATAGGAGTGACTTCCTCTAATATATTGCCCTCGTTTCATAGAAACAAGATTTGCTAAGGTTTCTTATGTGTGGCTGAAACTTGAGAGTGTTTTAAAAGTTTTGATTGCATAACAGCAGTACCAGCCAGATCCCTACAAGAATGAGAAGGCAAAGAGCACAGTCGCTGGATGAGCCAAACATGACTGCCTCAGATTTGTCTGGATTTGTTGCCAGACATTTCAAGCAGGACATTGGCTGTCACCGAAGATCGGGACTTTTTTCAGGTGTTACTTTGCTGGACTGACCCTCTAATGAAAGAGCAATGCGAAGCTCGGTGTTTTATCAGTTTACAGTTGTGCTTGCTGCTTTGAATGACTGTTACGACTACACTCTCCTGCAAGTAGACCTTGCTTTATGTTGTACTAAGTAATTTAAAATGGCATGTCAACTTGCCATCTTCTGCATTGACCAGTTTCACTGGATTTTATTTTAAATCTTGTTATTTTTTAAATAAAGTTCTGATATGTCAGCAGTTACCTGCTGTGAGGTAACTGCCTTAGTTGTACTTTTGCATTGGCACTGGAAGTTCGCTGTAATGCACTCAATATACCCAGAAATGTGTTGCCTACTCACCCATAACAACACCTCCATGATTGAATCATGTTTTTTGTTGATTCAAAGCATTTGTGTTTGACATTGGCCTTGTGTTGTCCAGATACACCGCTGAGTTGTTTTCTTGAGGGAAGCTCATATACTTTTATGTCAACATGTTACGTTTATTTAATGTTGGCTAACTGTGCATTTCAACCCATTCAGCATCATAATTTGTGAACATTGCTTTGTGGGCACTTCAGCAATCACTTCGTTTTGCAACTCAGAGTTTATACCCAATTTAATCCAGTTACTGTTTTTCAATCCAATCTTCTTGGTGACATTCGTGATAGCCTGTTTTTCAATCTAATCTTGTCATACCCTGTTTTTAAATCTAATCTTGGTGACATCACTGAGGCAACTACTTTATTAATCATTCCATGTTCCCTTCTGACTTATGGAACATGCTCTGACTTAATCTTCAGAATGCTGATTAAAATTTGTAGGAAACTTATCATTCCAACTGCTATTTTCCTTTAAACAAATCCTATCTGAGTTACTATTAAGGCTTGTCCTTCGTACCAGATATGTTTAATAGAAGATATCCAGTCATGACTGCCAGTCACTTAGATTATGCCTCTGAAACTGCAGGGCAGAGCCAATCCCATTCATTCAATCAGGAGAAGACTTTTTAAAATTGGTTTGGCGTAAACGGTCGCTGCACTCGAAGGCTAAAACGCCTTTGTGTCATACCTTTTCTGGTGTTTTCTCAACTTTAGCTCTGCATCCAAACTAGATAGCAAAGTAACCCCAGCTGCTGCTGCAGAAGCCAAGATTGGATTGAAGTCGTCTGATTCTCAGCTTCGCGGTAACGGCCCATCTGGGACATGCAGTAGTTCTGCCACTGCGATCAAGCCGCAACCCGCTGCTCAGGCCTCTTCAACTGGCGACACTCCAAGACTGGATTCTAGCAATAAACCAGTTGCACAGAAAAATATCCCAGTGGGGCCAAGAAATGCGAAGAAAGAAGACCTGGATAACGATGATGAATGTGATCCGGCTTTGTCTGAGGCGCTCGGGCAGTTTTTCAGTGAAGGAAAGGATGTGCCAACCGAGACAGTTAAACCAGAAAATCCTGCTAAGGTATATTTTGTCTTTTTTGGAAGCTGATAAGCTCTTTCTCACATTATGTGTAGCTATCTGACTGTGATTTTTATTTATCTCCCATACGTGTTCTATATAAAGAACCAGACAGAATTATTAGAAACTGCCGCATAACATATGATCCTCACGAGTGTAAACAATCCTAGTGGAAAATTCATAGATTATTTTAACTATAAAACTATTTTATAGTAATTGCATCTCCTCAGGTCTTATTTGTCCCTTTTTATTTTGATATTATTAAAAAATTCTAGATTTCAAATTGTATGCCTAGTCTATAACTCTTTCTGCTTGCATAAGTCAAATACTCATAGCAATGAGACAATTTATATAGTGTCTTTGCACAGCCAAAATCTAAAAAGGGAGTATTGTACACAATCAATGACAGTCATATAATAATCTAAATGATTTGGTCTTGAGCTGTGATTTGAATGTCTCTAGAGATGATGCATTGAGAAGACTGCTCCATGCAAGTGGAACCAGCTACAGATAGGAACAGTCGCCAAACCTCATAGAAAGCCTTGAGGCCTTGAATTGATTTCTCTGTGAGGATTTGTAGCTGACGTCTGTTTCAGTTATCTGCTACGCGAATGCAAGTGTGCACTAGATTCGCTAAGGAACCAACACTACCAGTGTAGGTTGGTTGCCAAGGTGCAGATCAGTGACATGACTGGATAGCATGGCGATGGATGAGATGTGTTGCAGATAGGGTTGTTAAATGCCGTTTTTTGTGGCAAACTGGTTACCGGATTTAAAAAGCCGGTTTTAAACCGGTGACCGGTTTTATTGGTGTTCTTAATAAATATTCTAAATTGTCATAAAAGTTTTTTAACACAACTATGGATGTTATATTATGTATAACATGTCGCAAATCGCAATACAGCGTCAACAGAGTTGTCCCACACATCAAATTTATTAATGCGACTAGCCGTGTTGTAAAGCACCAGCTAAATTTATTTAAATATTGCTTAAATGGTAATTTAAATTGTAGGCCTACTTATTTTGAACGGTAGCTATTCATGAATACATTTAAAGTTGACCAGCTTGACAACCTTTGTTTACACATAATGGTCCAGCCATCTTTCCCGTTCATTAATTATTTGGCACCGATGCGTTCACCATTACTTAGCCTATCGCAATCGGGCACCATAGCCGTTCAAGGCGAGGGTGATTATTAGGCCATGCCCTCCTAATGATTGACGTAGCCTCCTGCTACGTTGAGCGACTCACCCAACAGACAATCCCTAATTAATCCATGCCTACACCAGCCTTCAGTCCAGACGCGACTTGTCACTCATTATTTGCCTTTAATTAAGAATGAATTGCAGGCCATATTGCATCATGTGTGAAAACAAACAAAAACACACAAATAACATAAACAATTCATTTATTTATTTTTATATTTCAATGCAATAATAATAAATAAATTTGAATACCGGTTTGCAAATGTCGGAAACCGGTTACCGTTTTAAAAACCGGTTATCCGGTTACCATTTAACATCCCTAGTTGCAGAGTTAAGTACCGAGTATATCCACTCCAGCTGACAAGTCGGCAGGCCCAGTGAGCTGTTGCAATAGTGAATCCTTTTGATTAAGCAGATGGCATTTGAGGTTGGAATGAATCTGTTTTTAATCAACACATTCACCATGGACTGATTTGACTAACTTTTGCTGACATGTTCATACAGCTGTCAAGGTGGACTTCACAGTTGCAGATGGTATCATCTGGTTGAATTTCTGCATTTCTTAGGGTCGAGGTACTGCCGTCATGTAGATGGCAACATCAGAGGCTGGTGCACCATAGGAACTCAGACTTTGATACATTTGAAACAATTACACACAGTCAAAGCTGAAATGTGCTGGATATACGGCAACAATTGCTGTTTCAATTCAACGGTTGTAATAGTACACAGATGTAGGACTTGGGCAGCGTCTGCACAGCAATGTTGATGTTTTGTTATGTTGTGTGCTTGTGCGATATTCTTCGCATTTGTTGTATGTAACACAGAAATGAGAGGGCCAAGCACTGAAGCTGTGACATTGACTTCTATGGAGAACACTTTAGGAGTATTATGTCATTGTAAGTTTTAGTCACTGCATCAAATGATGTTGACCGTGAAAGTGGAGGCCCATCTTATATTATTATTTTCTTTTATTGGAAACCCATTCTTCAAGTTTCTTAGTTCTCTCATTTGTTAGTTTCCACTTTTCTAGTTTTTCATATTACATAAGCGAGCCAGCCCATAGGCCCTCCAAAGTCTTGGCATATTGAGAAATTTGGGAGGTCTCTTTATGCTAAGTCAAGGCAGTAGTGGCACTTTTGGTTTTCAGCTTTTATTAGCCAACTGGTTTCACGTAACGTGCCTGATTTCCGGAGGATCGGTGCCTATAATGAATTGTTTTTTGATTAAATGAATGTGTTCATTAGTGCTGAATTGTAGCATTTGTGTGACTGGTTGTCTATGTGGCAGATGCTGAAACATACAATAGCCAGAGAAGTATTTTCTTCGGTCTACAATTATTGTCGAATCTTGTTTTTGCAATTGTCTAAAAAACGTCTGATATAGATTGCACAATTAAACGAAATGCTTGTTATATGGTTCTGTTTGTTACTGGCAGGAGGTGGAGTTTAGTTTAGTGATTGTTGTGTTCACTGGGTCAAAACGCAAACAGATGAAGTCAGTAATGGAGTAGTGAGGTCTGCATACATCAGCAACAGTTGTCCTACTGCATCCGTGATTGAAAGCATATGGTGATGTGCTATGACTGAGTAGATGCTCATTCCAGCTTTTTCACGCAACCTATTTGTACGACAGCTGAT
This sequence comes from Bimastos eiseni, assembly GCA_959347315.1. Lineage (NCBI taxonomy): Eukaryota > Metazoa > Annelida > Clitellata > Crassiclitellata > Lumbricidae > Bimastos > Bimastos eiseni. Next base: position 15,696,582 of record OY365821.1, on the reverse strand, counting down.
TCTGGTGAATGGTTCTTGTTGTGTCATTGGCTTCCTACTTCTACAGTCATCTGATCAAGTCTATTGTTGTATGATACGTAAGCAGTTGGCATTGACCTCTGACTGTTTAATTTTCAACAAATATGGGAACAGCTTTTCTAAGTCACAGTGAACAATGGTATGGTGTTCTCGTCTCTGAAATCATAAGGCATTGGAAGTCTCCAGTGGTGGATGATGACAGTTCTTGACACCAGTCATTTGGAGACGTTGGGTATGAAGAAATGATCTCCATTGTCCTCGATCAAAGTTCTCCATCAAAGTGCTGTAAAGTCCGTTGGTCCCCTTAGTGTCTGTCAAAATGTCAGTCAAAATGCTGTCATGTTCTCATTAATATCATCTATCCAGCATAGTCTTTGTCTGCCTTTGTTTCTTTTCCTTTGAATCGTCCATGTAGTGCATTGTTTGGGATTTTGTCAACTGGCATTCTCTCTACATGTCCAGACCCTTGGAGTCTTCGTTGAACAACACTGTCTAGCAGAGTTGTTTGAATACCTAATTATAGTCTTATGTCCTCCTTTCAATACATTGAAACGCTTGTGATCCTCTGCTGCCAACTTTTTTCTTCTTTAGGAATTGTTTCCACGTTCTCCAACATTCCGATCCATATGGGAAAATCGTTTGTATTTTCAACTCATGTGATTTTATCTTTGTTTTCTTTGTTAATTCTATGATTCTTCATATCCTGTTCATCATTCCAAATGCTTTTGAAGTTGTCCAATTCTCTTTTGTATGTCTTTTTCGTTGCTCTCATCTCTGTTTATCAGCCCTTCTAGATAGACGAGTTGTTCTACTCGTTCGATAGCTTCTACTTTGATTGCGATGGTCTTTTTGATCTTTTCAATCACCATTGTTTTGGTTTCCTCTGTGTTGATCATTTGACTGAACTTTCTATGTGCTTAGTCAATCTGTAGCGTTAGAATATTAGAATATCTTGAAAGTCTGGTCCACTTCTAGTAAGGAGTCCAATGTTGTCAGCAAATCAGAAATAGTTCTTCATCTCTCCATTAATTATGATTCCAGCCTCGGAAAGTGTTCTGCTAAGAACGTGTATTCGATTCCCAGAGTTGCTTCTTTTGCTGCTGTTTCTTTTGTGCTTCAAATCTTCTAAGAATGCCAATTGAAAGCATAATTTCTGTTTGATGGTGGCTTTCAGCTGTTTATTTTTTCCAGCAATGATTCCATTGTAGCATACTGACATAAACAGTCAACAGTCGCTTATTGGCTTTTACTGATGCATCTTGTTCGTTTCAACAGATAATCCATCAATGCACAACTGTTCTTCAATCATGCTTCTTTGTGCAGATTACTTTCTTGTCTATGCTTTCCAGGGCTTTGACTGGAAGTTGACCAATTTTCATAGCAGTTATCTTCACTCGGTTCCCCTTGTGATTGGTCATCCTAAGTTGACTTTATAATGTATAGATAATATGATATCCAGGCTTACATTGCTGTGTGTGATTCGAAGATCACGAAGTTTGTTGTGTAACTATGGTGTACTAAGGTCTTTACTTTTGAACTGGTCAGCTACTGACGAATACCTGTGCTGCACGGACATTTTTTCATGAAGAATATTGAGATTCAGCTTTCTGCAGTCCTGCCCCCAGAGGCCCTGTGATCTTATGGGGCCAGACCCACAATTAACTTACAATGGTGTTATAAAGGATTTTGCTGCAGCTAAATCAAAAAAGTTGCTTTCAACAGATACTTTCGAGACCCGTGACTGCTCTGTCGCTAGGGTGTGACATTAAAATAACCTTTTTAATAAAAAAGATACAGTTCCTCATTTGACAGGCCTGCAGAGTTTGGTTAAGACAAAATTTTCATCTTAGCTGTTTAACATAACACACTTTGTGTGGTCTTTAAATGGCAACATTTGTACTGCTGTCTCTGTTCTAAGGGTTTTTGCACCAAGGTTTAATTGGTGCAATGTTGCAAGTATATGAAGAGAAAGTTGTGTATGTTCTAGTATTACAAGTATGCATTTGTTATTTGATGACATTATTTTGTTTAGCATATTTCTATTATAAGTAATATTTGTACAAGTAGTGTCAGATGAAATATTATTTATTGCAGTTCCGTGATCCAAAAATCACTTAGTTGTTTTCTTTGTGCTTTAGAAGACAGCAGCAGGTAGTACAAAATTTGTACCCACGATTCGAACGTACGCCGTGAAATCGTTGGCTGGATTCTCAAAGGAAGATCATCAGTCTGGCAAAAAGAGTGACTCGAGTGGTGACAATACAAAGACAGCTGAGCAACCAAAGAAAGCATTGCCAGCCGCAATTACAGTCAAGGTAGAAAAGGATGACTCCTCCATCTTGTCAGGCACAGGAGATGGTCAGAAAGCTGAGGGAAAAGCTGGTGATCCAATTGCAAAGCTTTCCAAATTGCTTCCACCAAACCTGATGAAGGGAATCGCTTCCGGTCACCTGTCGAAGGAGCTGCTGGAGAAAGTGGCAGATCTTCTTCCAGCTGATGTGCTGAAGCAGGCAGTCGATTATCTCCAAGGCTCAGGTGCAGTTCAGCAGACTGCCACAGAGACACCAGAATTACAGCAGAAGGTGCAGCTGCCTGGAGTGAGTGTGGATGTCGCTAGCAAGGCAAGAGTGGATGAAGAGATGTCCCAAGCGAAGGCTATTGTTGATGCTACCAAGAAAGCAGGAAAGCCTGCCGATGCTCCTAGCAGGGTCCAGGTGATTCAGCCAAGAAAAGGTTTACCAAATCCGGCTGCACTTGGGAGCACTAATGCTAAAGGTCCAGCAGCAAGTTCCAGTGTAAAGACACCACTTGATGTTGCAGGAAATAACAAAGATCCTGGGACTTTAGTTTCTGTGACGAAACCTCCTGTCCAGGGCAGTGTTGTGCCATCCAAGCGAAAGTACGATGACATTGATCCAGCCAAGGTTAGAATTTCATAATTATTTTTATTCTATTTCAGAAATGATGTAATTCTCCCTTGTTGGAAGATAATTTCTGTTAATCCTGCCCTTATCTTTGAGTTGACATCAGGTCCTAGAACAATCATGAAGTGACAACACAATTCCAGTAATTTGGATGGTCAAGCAGTTATGTAAATTATATTTAGCTGGGTGTTTGCCTGTCCCTAGGCTGTTGACAAACAATTGTGAATTGTTGTCAAGTTAAATCAGTCTGCAGGTCATATTTAAGCCGGACAGTTGACACAATTTGATATGCATGTGTTTCGTTCTTGAAATCAGCCTGTGGGCCACATGTTGGGCAGCAGGGCAACTTCTGTGATATATGCTGCTGGAGTAGCACCACCTACTGAAATGAATGAGTCTGTTTTATTATGACCTTCATGATAGCGGTGCCGCCTACTGAGCTGAAATTATTGTAGTCTTCAGTGTAGAAATTGTCACTTCACAACATTTCTCTTTGTCTGTGTTATATATATATATAACTGTTACACGAGTGATAGAGTTTGTGAAACATATTCTGTTTGCATGCATGTTTGTTTGAAGTTGTTATTATTGACTGAAGGTAAGGATGAGCTGTGATTGAATGATTGATTCTGTTTTGTTTTGTTGTTTTAACTTTGATTAAGAGAATGTTGATGATTTCTGTTTTCAGTTGAAGAACTTGAATGTTGATGAGATGATGAAACTTTTCCAGGAGTTACTTCAAGATGTGCTTGGAAGCCTATTTGAGGAAGACCAGGTGATATGTTGTTGCCACAATGTTGCCAAAAGCATTATTGTGTATATCTATATTGCTATATGATTTTAACTGCATCATTGGGATTATAAAAGTTTCTGGCCTTTCCCACTCATTAATGCTGACCAGTTTTATAAATTCAGTTAACAAAGAAATGAATGTCAGTTTAGTTTTGCAGATACCTTAGTCATCATAATGCCCTCAAACCACTGGAACATATTAAATTACCAGTCCCAGTAATTACACCTTGGGAAAGGTACAACCACCTATTTAGACTAGCCTTCTAGACTTAGTAATCTACCATTTAATTAGTTTAATTGGATCGTACTTAGTTGATGAGCCAGACAAATCTACAATTCAAGGCAATTCTATAAATTGCTGACAATAATAGTCACTAGAAAATCAGTTAATACAGACTTTGTAATGTATTGTGACATATAAACATCAGTTGAGACATTGCTAAGAGTGGCCTGTGTGCTGATATGCAGAGGTGATGTTGTTTGCTGTTTCTTGTAATGATATGACAGCACCTGTCAATTAGACACTTTATCAGCATGAACAGATTTACATTCTTACGCCCTTGTACTGGCTTAAAAACGAAATGACTTAAGGTCGTATGGCTTTATTTAGTAAGAAAGACAAGTGGTTCTGGAACAAGCACAATCTCTATCACATGTAGCGTGTTGCTTTATGACAACAAGTTTTGATTGAATAACTTGTACATACTCGTACTTTCCCAAACAAAGTTGTACTTGTGTATAGAATGAAACCGATTGTAATGCTCAAGTAGATGCAGAATCATGATACTGATATTTTAGATTTACTTGTACTGGCAGATAATCCATGTTCTATGAATCTGATCTTTAAACAACTCCTTTGACTAACTTACTTGCAACAGATACTTAGGATTGAACTGATTAATAGTAACTGCAAAGGTAAAATTATAACAACCACTTAAAGCTGTTCAAATTGTTATTCAAAACAGATTGTGCTATTATTAGCAAAATCGAACATAATGACAGTCGTCTGATTTTTATTCTTCCCATAATTTATGAGTAGTTTCAAATCAGCAGTAAGCCACTGCATTATCCATGGAGCTGGTATGGAGCTCCTTGAGGGTGAAAAGTGATACAACTTTGATGATAACACCTATGACTGTGTTGCTTTAAGTGCTCAAATAACAAATAATTAATTAACTTGCCATCTATTTGAAAATTGTTATTCATGCACATGCTCTGTACTTCGATCGATTTGCATAACTAGATGTCGTTAACATGGGTTGTTTATCTGATGTAGAAGCCATCGTCTGCCATCAGTGAGAAGAGACTTCTTGACAGTCTATCAGTTGAGGATCGAGAGATGGCACTGAAGGTTCGCCAAATGACTGGGATCACCGACGACCTATCAAGAATCATCCACACGATGAACATTTTGAAATCACTGAACTCTGAAACCATCCAGGCGCTTGGCCAACTCGACAAGTCCATCATTGTGTCAAGTCTAACAGGAAACGAGAGAGCCCAGAAGATGGGAGTTACTATCCTTCACCAGATAACTGAGCTGATGGCCAAACCTGCTCCAGATTCTAAACAGATGGGAATCAGTCCACCGGTTCCGGTTGGCCGAGGAAGAGGCTCTGTGCGTCCCCCTCAGCCAGGATCATCATCTGGGGGGCGGGGTGTTCAGTCGCTGCTAACCCTGAACTTTATGGAAGCTCCTAAACCTGGGGCTCTTTCTGCTGGATTGGCCAGTGCCGCTCGACCTCTTCTTCCTACTCCACGTTTTCCACAGCAGCCGAGGTTTACGGTGGATAGCATGATGGCAGCTAGAGGCCTGGGGCTTCTGCCGACGCCTCCAGACCAAGGGCATATGCAGAATATCCCACGACCGTTCTTAAGGAAACGTGGCCCACTTCAGTCGGATGAGCTCTATGGATCGGGTCCACCAATGAAGAGGTGGCGATGATAGAGTTACACCTGTAACAAACAACCATTTGGTTCTCGTTTCAGAAGTACTGTACCAAATTACTAATGAACTTTAACAGGCTCGAGACTAGGGGACCGTTCAGTCAAGTTGATGGGTGTGTTTTTATTACTGTTGCCCAGTGTTGAACCAGGGAGTAGGTCGAGGCTCTCTGGTACGGACTTAAATTTGCATTTCAGCGAAAACGTTTTCTCATCTTTATTTGTTCATACGAGTCTGCAACATGACAAACATCCTTGTTGCATAGTTGTTGGTTAATTTTAGATAAGCAGACAGGGAAACCAATATATCTTTGAAGCTATACAAAATAGCGTCCAACATGTTTGTCATTCTGTTGCTGTTCTCTACATCAAATATTATGTGTGTGTGTTGCATACATTTAATTGCTTTGTTCTCTCTTAATGAGTGCAATTCATGGCTACTGCATTTGACAATGTGTTAAACTTATTTAAGGCAGTTAATTATCAGACTCCGTGTGGAATCACATCAGAATGAAGTTCGTTGATGTTGTTGATATTTCAGCCACTAGACATAAAATGTCAGTAATATTCCTGCTGATGGTACAATATTGTGCAATGTTTAATAGGGATAAAGTCAGAAAGTGTCTGTGTGCATGAGCAGAAGAATTGCCAAATATAAATGTTTGGAAAACTCTTAATGGTTAGCTTTTTAGAAACTGAGACAGCAATTTTGGAAGCACTGTGTCTGAGACAGCCATTTTGGAAACACTGTTTCAAAGCAAGTACGTTTATCATGACCACACAGAAATAATTAGTATAGAAGAAGAGCCCTGAGGCAGCGTTAGCAGCTTCATTTTCTTAGCCTTAGCTTATGAGTTTAACTTCAAACTGCAATATAATTACAAACATACACCGTGTCTCAAAATAAACTGTTCAAAATTGTTTCTGTGAAAACAGTTCAACTTTGTCAAATTTCTTCCAATTTTAATAACTTTTGTTTGGTTGATGGCAAAATGGCGGAAATTTTATGATATATATAAATTTTTCACTTGACTCATATCACCGCACTACCTTATTAAACACGGATGAACCAATTTCTTATGTAATGCTTACATTTTATTACTTGCAACAACTATCTTAGACGCCACTGGCCGATAGCAGCATCAACGATCGACTGGTCAAACGCGCCCACTCATCGATCAGATGCGTGTTGAGTTCGTCGACATTGGCTATTCTGAGGGTAGACAATTTAAAATTAGAAATTTAATAAATAACATCTGATGCCTCTAATGAATTGATGAACAAAATCTGGTAAAATGTAAGCTTCTACCTACCAAAAGTTATTAAAATTGTTGGAAATTTGACAAAGTTAAGACAGAAACAATTTTGCACAGTTTATTTTGAGACACAGTGTAATGTGAATGAATGATAAGTTGCTACAGGAGTCGAATTTAGCTGTTGGCAGCTTTGCACGGTGCCCATTCCGTTATAAATCTTATAAATCTAATTTAACCAATGCTGCTGTCTAGCAAAAGAAGGACTAGTCAACCTTAAGTATGATGAAGTAGCCAGTGAAAGAAATACATGTACTTGCCACACGCCTGTAATACTACATTATATCCTTAGGAATGCTAAAGTAGAAAACAATCTGTCAATCTTTAGGCAGACTGCCAAAGGGCAAATGATCCTGCTCAATCGAGGGTGAAGTACGGAATGTGCCATACAGACGGGAAAGGAGCCTTAAAATCATTACCTACAGTATTTAGAAAAAGTGGTGCTGAATGCACATAAATGGCTTGAGCAATTTTAGCAAAATTTGGTAAGCGGGAGTTTGTCACTCCAACGCAATTTAATTCATGACCTGTTATCAGTGGTACCCCCAGTGCTTTGAAACGTCTACGGCTGATCCAAAACTCAATAGCTAGAGCCGTCACTAGAACGCCCAACCATCATCACATCACTCCAATCCTGAAATAACTCGAACTGGCTAAAACCCCAGAGCGCATTCATTTCAAAGTACTATCGCTAATTTACAATTCCATACAATTTCAAGTCAAAATACCTTTGCGAACTCTTCACCAGTCTACCCGATCGTCATCCTGTCTCACCCTTACTCGACCCCACAGTTACCTCTCTTCTCAAATTCTCCAACTGAGCCGTATCCAACGCCGCACTGTCTCTGGAACGATCTTTCCCTACTTTCTCGGTTCCCCACCATAACTGCAATTCAGCGTCATCTGTCCAAAGTTCCCCTATATTTCACTCCCCGGGCATTCCATTCTAAATGCAAGACTCACTTCTTCAATTCAAGAACTTATCCAGGTTCCTTACTTGACATTCCATCTGTCAATCCCCGACCAAAACGACACCCTCCTTAACAGCTGCTCTGCCTCCCTGCTGACCTTCCGGAATCCGAACTCAGACCTCCCGCGGACTGTCCCTATAGTACCCCTCTGATTTGATGCAGCGCTCGTGATAAGATGGTGCCCTGCACAGGCTGCGCTTCGCTTTCAAGTGGCGCTTTAGACGATTGGAGAGTAAGCGATGAGTCGTCGATGACGGTGACCTATAACGCATACTCTTTCGTCACTTTGTCATCCCTTATAAACTTAGACATTGCTCCATTTCTTTTTGCATCTTTCTTTTGAAAAATGACAACATCTTACATATCCTACAAATTCATCAGCACAGCTGCTCCTTACACCCAAGTCTTTCGCTCAACTGAAAACCTCATACAAATTTTATCACGATCTTCTTAGGCCTACGCGGCGGCGTCGCCTTAATTGTAGCTTTATTTCTCGCCCGTCCAAATCTTGCCTCTTGCCTGGTTAACCATCGCATGGTTCTTAATTGACCGGGAACTGACCAATCTCGTAATCGTAAGGGAGACCTAGGGATCGATTGTCCTACATAAACTGGTACCGCGCTTGTCGTGCATAGGCCATAAAACTGTCTAAAGGCCTAAATGGACCCGGCAGAGCCAGGCCCGCCTAGGCCTCCATAAATTCCGGACCCTTAATTAGACATGGACCTCGAGAATCGAGATCTAGACTATCTTTAGGCTATATCAGAAACATATTTTCGTAGGTAATATCTTCAGTTGCCTATTGTGTAAACTGACTGTGGTTGAGTAATATCATATTTAGAAAGTATAAATAAACTTTGCATAGGCCTAACTGGTATACTATTTTTCATAAGCTGATTGGTGTCCAGACCCATAAAAAATCGCCGGACCTCTTGTTATTTGCTACCCTAGTTGCCGGGTCTGGACAAGGCATCCGCGTTTATTCACGTCAACTCAAATGGGTTGTTCTAAGTTAATCACTGAACAACATTCGATGTCACTTGTCAGAAGGTCAGGTACACTTCGTAGAGCTGGTACGTTCCTTAGTGTCTTCGATTTAGAGAACTGGAAAGCCTAACAGATTTCACATTCTCGAATGGGTATTCTAGGGCATCTAAACTAATATTCCACGTAGGCCTACGTATTGTACGTGGAATATTAGTTTTAATAGAAAACCTCGGGAGTCATCATGAGGGCTGAACAACATTATTTAAATTTGTATGGACCATACAAATCTTGGTTTTTAGGTTTATTAAATACAAAACTTCAAAATGGTAGATTTTTTTCTGTTTCATCATTTTATTGTTAGTAGCCTATAGTCAGCAGTGCTCAGCACTCTGGATTGCACACGGCCATATGCAATGTGGCAGAGAAACCGAAGAAGGGACTGGTATATGGCAGCGGTTCTCAACCTGTGTGTCGCGACCCCCACGGGGGTCGCCTTACGATTTGCCATGGGTCGCCTGGAACCTTCAGGAATTTGTGCAAAAAAAACGTTTTAGCCTTGTTATTCATATATAATTTTGATGTAATCGTGATTATTAGGCCCCTACACGAACTAGCCTTCTACGTATAATGACTTTAATTAATCTTTTTTTTATTTCTTGTACTATGATTCATTTAATAGAATTATTACGAATAACAATTTTCAATTGTTCTGTTAATTAAAGATTGATCATGCTGTTATCGTGTTATGTTGCTACGAGGTGTATAGATTATCAAATGATAAAAAGTAGCATGCTTGATATACTATATAATAGTAACACAAGGTGAAGGCAGTAACCCAATACATTTATAGCTGAGGATCGCTTTACATTTGAAAATATTATTAAGTGGTTGCAGGACCAAAAAGGTTTAGAACCGCTGGTATATGGGATATGTGCTGAAACACGCGAGATGACTATTAAAGATTAAAGACGATGGACAGATAAAATATGTTTATTTTACGACATCGACATATCGAAGGTGATTAGCGTTAAGTCCCTTGAGTCATAATTAGGCCACGCGCGATATACCTTCAGATGATTTAATCACGTGACATCGATTTTAAATCCAAAGCCAATAAGATGCGCCTGTTCGCCCACCGTGACAAGGTTATCGTATCTGATTGGTTTCCAGTTTAAATTTCCGTTAGGCTTTAAAGTTGCTGAAGAGAATTAATTATTTCGTGTGGCAGAAGAATTAAACTTTGGAGATTGCGTTAAGCATATCGATTGGATGCAATGAAGTATTCGGAAGAGATGAATACTGGTTTAGCTGCTCGGAGGTGCCTATTCGGTCGACCTGACGGAATACGGAATTTGTCTGAACTTATTGCAATGCGAACAAGCGAGGAAGAGCGCAGCAAAGTCGCGTGGGACTTTGACTTTCGAGCTGGCTGCCCTATACTGGCTGGATCTACAAGGAGCAGAAAGCTCAGGCACGAATGGACCATTATTTCAGCGGAAGACGAGGAACGTATTCCTGGCGTATATAAGCAGCAGGCGAAAAGATTCCAAATGATGTTCGGTCACTTCGGTGGGGATGATATCGAAGCGACTGTCGTAGGAGTTGGCCTGGATTTGCCTGGTGATAAGATTTCAGAGGTTATCCCGTTAAGAAAAGGCCGTCCTCGTACCCAAAGAGCCCGCATAGTGCGCGAGAAGGTCCTTAAAAAGATGATGACGCTTTCGAAGATAGACGAACGACAACAGAAACCGAAACGAGTTGAAACTGCAGTCGTTCGGGAGATCTCTAAATTAAAGAAGGATGTGTGCAAGTACAGCAGGTCACGAACGTCGTCTTACTGCAAAAAGATCATGTCGTGTTCAACACCAACAAAGATCCGCAAGACACGACTCCAGAAGCGCACAGTAACAACGCCACTCCGAAGAATGTCAGGTATATAGCTAGGCTGTTCAGTGATGAACTAGATCTGGATTATCACCAGGAATAAGTCCAACCATATTTAGCAATGTTGTTTGACTGCAGTGATTTAGCTGGCATCTATAAGGAGCAAGTGCTAATTATTTGTATCTACGAATAAGCATTGTGCACATTGCCTTGCTTGTTTGGGACACAAGATGACCTACAGCCCTACACCATGGATTTTTATATGTGAAGACTTATGAAAGATTTAATGAATAAATCTAGTTACTAAATGTGTTTATTTTCTAATCTTAAGGTTATTGTTCTAGTTTTAAATGTGACAAAGTTTAACAAAGGATTTTAATTTGTTATTTGCAACTTTGTTTATAGTATCTGCTGAGACGAATATTGAAAAAATCAGGATATTTGGCAGTGGCAAATTCCTTGCATTCCCGAACATTAAAAGTAGTGTAGTTGTGTTATATTATATAAACAACTTTAATCTCTGTTGTTAATATAAATTATTATATATTTGTGTTATTCTATGGTCATTTCTATTTTATTCTGCTTGTTCTATTGTTTCCATTTGATTCTATGAGGTGTTTGATTTGTTTACAGAATATTTTGCATCCAAGAAACCAAGCCCATGCATTGATCGTAAGAATCACTGGCAATGCACCAGACACCACAAGCAAAGACTTTGGTTTGTAATTTTTCCTCTGATTGCATATTGTATCTCCTGCGACATAAATATTATTACTTTAAAATTAATTTTTGCTTTTCCAATCTGTTGCCCTCATAACAACAAGGATAATATATGAAACTATTTTATATAATGACTTGAACAAGTAACTTTTAACTTAACTTAAATTACAAACAGGTTCAACACATGTAAACTTTCATACAGTCAAATTAAGTTATCATCATTGTAATCTTGTCAAGATGTTTGACATTCTGTTACGATCTGAATTTTATATCTAAAATGTTCCACAAGCATCTATTACTATTGTCCAATTTACTATTGGATAATAGTAAATTGTGACTGATAAACCAATTTCTATTGTTGCACAACTCTGAATTTCAAGAACAATTAACCTAAACTCCCTACTGCATCAAGAGGTTTATTTAATAAAGTCCAGCATTTGTTTGAAATTCTTGTGCTTCCAAGGTTGTTGTAGACAGATTGACATTTTGGACTGACTGCAGCGTTGAGAAAAGTTTGGATGGCTTCGTCACTTTTCATTTAAATTATCGGATGAATCAATGCCATATCTGTTGAGGGCTGCAATCATTGCCACAATCATTGCCAAACATTGAGAGAAGTTGCTGAAAAAGATTGTAGTTTAGTTTTATATGCTAGATCTTTGACAACATTGGACACACAATGGCTACTGCAACAGAAGTCTTTAGCTGAAGAAGGTAAGGTTGTTGATGTGGCAGAGCATTTACCTGATTTTTCAATGTAGTTTGTATTTTTCTGATGCATTTCTGTAATAGCAACTTACTGAGAAGAACCTTTTATTTTGTTTTTGTTTTTATTTGAAGAACACTACAATTCAGGCTGCTGGACCAGTTCTGATGTTTACAAGCCTTGGGTTTTAATACTGACTGCTACAAGAGCTTTAGAAACAGCTTTCGTAATGGATTGAATGTGGGAAGTAACTTGATGCACTTTGCATTGTGAAAAGTTGGCAGTAATTGCAAGGTTTGAAAGAGCACAAGACAGTCTAAAAGTGTACTACAAAAATCTGAACGAGTCCTTTGACTTACAAGTGGAAGTTTCAACTGAAGTGCCTGTGTGTCAGAAATGGGACAACATTACATGGTTAATTAACTCTAGACGAGCGGTTCTCAACCTGTGGGTCGCGACCCCCCACTGGGTTGCCTTACGAATTGCCAGGACTTGCATGGAACCTTGTATCTCATATACAATATTTATGCAATCGTGATTATTACACGAACAAGTCTTATACTATTATTATTATACAGACGATTTCTAAAGCGCCATAACGCAACCATGCTGCTACAAGGGCGCTTAAACTATAGTGACTTTAACACGTTGACCGCTAGGGACGTGTATACACGTCCAAAATTTGGTTTGCTCGGACGCTAGGGATGTCCATACACGTCCCAAAAGTAACTGCCGGTCATTCAGCATGGCAGTAATATTTCCTATTGCATATAAATGATAGTGGACATGTGCTGCTATGTACTGAATGCATGTAAGATTCTTCTAGACTATTTTGGGCATGTCAGAATGACTACAAACAGAATGAATGACGTGTCTTTGTTGACGTCGGACATCTTAGTTTTTCGAATTGAGGCACAATGTAAGAATTTTTTCTTATATCGTGTCTTATGGTAAACAAAATAAATAAAACATAATAGTATGTGCAAAAAGAATTGGTATTTGTCAGGATATATTAGGATATTGTCATGAGGTGTATGGGTTATCAACTGGTTAGAAGAAAATGCATGGTAGTAAAAATGCGGTGAACCCAATACTTTTAATAGCAACACCATTGGAAATATTGTTAGGGGGTCGGAGGACTAAAAAGGTTGAGAACTGCTGCTCTCTAGACCATTGATATGATGAGATAGTTTTAGAATAAGTTTGCACATTTTCATCCAACCAGTTGAAATTGTCTTGTTGGAAACTTTTTTAAGTTTATTGTGTGCCAAGACTTCTGACAAATGGACCAATTGAGATCACAGTTGATGGCCATGTGGCACTTCGCTGTATCTGAATTTGTCTGTTTTGCTGCAGCATAAGAGAGCAGTGACCATTCTTTTGTGCTGAACTTGCCTTGTTGAGAGCATATGTTGTGTTAATAATTTTAGAAGTTGTCAGACGAGAATCTACATTTATTTTTCACTTGTGCAGACATTTCAGTATTTGTTCTATTAATGATCTAATTTATTTGCAAGCTGTAACTTTCTTATGGCATCTCTCTGTTCTGCTTTTATTTTTAGGACTGTTCTATTTTTAAGACTAACTGACAACGTTCTGTGCTTTAATTCTGGTCCTGGCTCGCAATGGAGTTATATCTGCGTACGTACATATTTTCGGGACCCTCCCCACCATAAGCACCTGTACGCTAAATCACCGAAATTCAAAACCCTTGCTTCATACGTACTATTAGATCCATGTGTTTGCAAGTAGACACAAGTCTCTTTTACAGTGTAATTTCATGCAGCTCTTGCTGATGTGCCAAAACAATGAATGTGACTATAATTGTGAATTAGAGTGATTGATTACTGTTTTATATGGGTGTGCCATTTCCTAGGCCTCGCTCAGACATCCCTTGTTGAGCACCACCCTCGGTGCTTGGGCTCCCTCTTTTAGGTTTTTCTTTATGTTCCTCTTGCTTGCACCAAGCCGACTGGGCCTTCTGGGTGGTAGACCCCTAGACTTAGAATGGGCTCCTTGGTGCTCTGCTCACTTCCCAAGCATATGTATTTTGTGATGGTTCTAGTCGGCTATGCTGGAGTTCGGGCGCCTCTGAGTAGTCCCCTTAAAGAATTTCTAGTCTTGTGTGAAATACATGTAGCTCCTTGCATAAAGTTACTTACTGTGGTGCATGGTGTATTTACTCAATGATACTCATAAAATTGATGAACTAATAGTAGTCTAATACTACTTGCTATTTTCAGGGTTGCTACAAGGTTAAAAACACAAATCCAAGACCATTTTCAAAACTTCAAAAACTTGTTATAATCAAATGGACCTATGTTCTAATTGTTTTTACAGAATTTACATCATATTTATAAAAAAAATTATAATATGATGAGAAATAGGTCTATTAAAAATTTTTCCAGAACCCAACTATTTCAAATTCTAGGACTTGGAAAGCTCTGGTTTCTCCAGGCCTTAACCCTTTAACGACCAGTGAGTAGTAAAACATAAGGCATAATAAATAATGCTGGTCGTTAAAGAGTTAAATTGTTCACAGTCTAATTTCATGATTTCCAGGATTATTTTTATTACTGTATTTTTATTACTAAAATATTCTTAAACTTATTGCTAGTAGTCAACGATAAAATAATTTTTTTTGCATACTAATGTACTGTGAATACTTCCTTTGGCCATATTGTTCTTTGTCGTTGGGCAACCATCTATTGATTCTCTGTGCCTGCCGATCTACGGTGGCAGCCAACAGTGTATGCAACAATATTTTTGGCTAATTTTGCCATATTCTTTTGCCATAATTTTGCCATATTCTTAGAAAAAGAAAATAAACAGATACAAGATTTAGAAAATGTTTAATGGTGAAAAATAGTACATTAGAAGTACTATGATTACAGACAAATGTTTTGATCAATTAAGCTTTGGAGGTTAAACTATCTTTTGCCTAGGTCACTTGCATCAGAAAGTCTGTTGAAGGAAATGCGACTGACTGTCCCGATCACAGTTTGGATTCAGAGCAAAAATCTGAGGTGCCCTAACAATGACTTGAGCCTGGACATGCCCAATGTTCTGGTTCACAGAAACCAGTTGTGGCCGGATGCTAACAAGTCCGTTCTGAAGCGGGTCGATAGATTGCAATCCCGTTATGACTGCTACCTGGACAGCACCAGAAACATTTCCCAGTGATATTGTTTCCCGTGTTAAAGCAGGTTCTGTACCACCACCTGTGCTGCTGACCTTCATGTTATGTGACGATGCATGTCGTTTCAAGGCATAGCGTGTGTTGAAGCCCTTGGAGCAGATGGTGCAACTGAACGAACGTGGGTTGCTGTGGATGGAAAGGATGTGCTTCCTCTGCACTGCTTTCGTCTTAAACGATGAGCCACAGATTTCACAAAGATACGACCGATCACTCGTATGTTTCGCCTGATGATCCTGCAGATGACCCTGAACAGCAACACAGACTTTAATCATTATTCGTTTTGTTAAAAAATAAAATAATTTCCACATCTGAACAAAATAATTGATGTAGAACAAAAATCCAATAAATTACACACTGAAAATTTTAAAGTTAAGAATCAGAATGAAAAGTATGAACAATAATTATACAATACTACTGTAATTTGATATTGCCCTTCTTAAAATTAGTTCAGAAGTGCACACACCTCGACGGTGCAATTGCAGTTATATTGCAGAGCAATTGTGCGCCAAGCAAGCTTCCTACACATTAGCTCCTCAAACGAGTATCGAACCCGTACTCTCCGCGTTACAGGCCGACTGCTCTGACCAATCGGCCACTGTGAGTCATTTGTTTACATTTTTTTATATGGGCAAGTGCCTGCAGGTCAATCTCAGATGAGTTCAGGCACAGGTAATTGGAGCCTTTAAAGAAACTCATAAGAAGTGCACCGGACCCAACACAACGAACAAAAGGGGTCTCAAGCGATTGCTAAAAAGAGGTTGAGAACGCAGCCAAGACAGTAGTTACCTATCACTAAGGTAGGCAATATGACATTAATAAAAAAACTAACTTCACTCCACAATACATACCTGTGACCGAAACTTGGTGTGGCACGTCTGACATTCAAACTGATAGATACGACTGCTCTTCTCCAGGTGAACAATGCTGTGCTGAACAAGAGAGTCTTTGCGCTTGAAGCTCTGTCCACAGTTATCGCACAGATATGGACGCACGTCCGAATGAACAACATTGATGTGTCTCAAATAATGTTCCCTCTTCTTTGTCTCGTACGGACAAACGCTGCACGCGTACCGTTCCACTAAGGCGCCTTCGACATCGACCGCCGTATGTCTTGCCAAATGTCGCCGGATTAGATGTGCTCGATGGGTCTTGTAGGTGCAGTTCATCATGGGGCATTCGAGAGCAGGTCGCATCGAAGACTGGCGTTCTGTGATGTGGTTTGTGTTGCAGTGACGCAGGGTGGAGTGCCGTCTCAGTAGCCGCCGGTTGTCTGTTCGGTACTTGCAGCCGGCGTGTTCGCAGTGATAGACGGTCGACTTGTGCTGCATTTCGTGGCGCGTCAGGTGGTTCTGGCGGGTCGTAGAGAATGGACACTGGGTGCAGTGCAGGAGAGGGACATTGCGGTCGTGAAGCTGGACGTGCTTCTGCAGGTGGCTTTCACGTTTAGTGCGGAATGAACAGAGGGGGCAGTGTTTGAACGGAGCACGACCTTCATAGTCCTTAGAGGCTAACGACGGCTGCTTCAACACCTCTGTCATTTCTTTTGAATCTAAAGCAACAAAAGATTTGCAAGAAATCCTAACTTTTGTTCATTCAACTGATTTTATGGAACAGATTTGTATTTTGTGTAACCTTACACATGTTAAAGGTTTATAAATAATAATAATAAAAATTCAATAGAAAGTAGAGAGCAAAATGTCAGAGTACCTGGATAAACTATAACCATTTTCCAATTTAAAGTAAGTAGAGCTGGTTTTCATACAGCAAAATATAGTTTGCATGAAATCTAGCAGTGTGTTATTGTTATCAAGCCTTGCATTCAGTTTTTGACTTATTGCTACAGTGTACAGACACTATCGTTATATCATTACTACAATACTACAATTATTACACGGGCAACAATTCCTGGCCTACAACCGACAACCTCTTTGGACAAATTTCGTTAAAAGAGTGCAATAACATACAAGAATGAAATTATAGCATATCATAAATAAAACAAAAATAATCCTAAGTGCCTGTACTTGTGACTTGAAGACATTCACCTGATTCTTGTAATTACCACCAGTAGAATCGGACCAAAATTAGCATTCTACTACTTTAGCTGCATCATCAAATAGACAAGTCAAACTGTTGTATTCAGTATTAAGAAAAGCAATTTACAGAATAATAAGATGCAGATGAGTGTAAAAAACAAGTTCAAATAATCTCAATACCTACCATAATCACTCTCATCCAATTTGGTTATATCAGAGGCAACTAGTTCGTCGTCTGTGACAGTCTCTTGCTTTGTGACTGTTGCTTCTTCAGTAGACTGAGTAACAGATAACACTAGTGACTGTTCACATGATTCATCTGGTTTTGAACAGATAAAATTATTATTGTGCATGGGTGCTCCTGTAATAATAGCCAAACTGTTCTCTAACTTGTCTTTTTCTTCTTCAACGTGCAACCTCTTATTCTCAGTTGATATGACATCATCAAGAAGAACGGGATTGACGTCGATCTTCTGCAGAGCCTTCGGTGGCCGACCCCTTTTCTTCTTCACCTTTATCTCCACATTTTCCTTCGCATTGAGACTTTTGCTTGGAGGCAACGATCGCATGTTTGCAATGTCGAAACTGTCTTCATAAGAATGGTAATCTTTACATCGAATCTCTCGACCTGCTCGGCTGAACTGTGGTTGGAGGAGATGGCAAGATATTTCCTTATCACAAGTCACTGGTCTCATCAAGTCTTCTGTATCTGTAGATTTCGAGGAGACCTTTGCTGAAGCTGCTTCAGCCAAATCCAGAACACAAGCAACAACTTTTTCTAATTGAACAAAATCGACCAAATTCCAGCCGAGTACATAGCAGAGGTTCGTGTCCGGACTGTGCACCATCTCAAGACTACATTCACTCGCAGTTCTCTGCAGAGTTTCCCGCACTCTGTCATCGGCTTGAGCAAGAAATTCCGATGACAGAGTTGCCTGGATGGCAGAAAACATCTGAAGATAAAAACAGACAGAAACCAGAGATCATTCACTTCACTTTAAACACCTGAAACACCTTCGATTGGGCGGATGATGAGTTCCAGCCTTTCAGCATAGCAAAAACATCAAAACTAAAACTCTACAGCATACTACAAGATTAAATTCTACAACATACAAAGCTTACATTCTACAGCATATAAAATTTTAATTCTAAAGCACACAAAATTTAAATTTTACAGCATGCAAGGTTTAAATTCTGCAACAGCAGGTAAAACTGGCAATTTAACGGGTGTCTAATTTCTTCCTGTTGTCTTGGCAATACTCTACTTCATACATATAACAAGACCAGATCTTTAAAAATGTAGCTGACACCACATGTAGCAATTCAAAGTAACCTTATCATAGCAGACCTTGTAAAGCTAAAGGCTAAAGACAGGTCAGAGGTGACACAACAGCCAGAACTTTTTATAGAAATAACCAATTTTTTAACTTTAAAGATATCAGACTCTAGACTTATTTGCTTTCTAAGGACTACACTGCTGATAGTTAACTGTGAGATGCCCTTGTAATGGCATGACTGTGTTACTTCATCATATCAATTGCCATAGTATTATTATTACAGTGCCACCAACTGATACGTCGGGAACAGGACATTACCCACCCAACCCGGAAATTACCCCGGACATCACAATATCTCCATAGAGATATTTACATACATGCATACATACATACATGCATATATACATACATCCATGTATACACTATACATACATGCATATATACATACATACATGTATACATAAATAAAAAAATACATACATGCATAAATACATACTTGCACACAGTCCTATATACATACCTATATGCATACATACACACATAAATACTTACATACCTATATGCATACACAATTATATACATACATACATACACATATTTTCATACATATTATTTTAATGAATATCTGATAAATTCCTATTTATTAATTTAATAAAGATTGCACATTAATTATGTAATGGATTGGTGGGAGGGTAATGTTCAGAGGGTAATGTCCGGAGAGGTAATGTCCTAGACCCGATGCGTCATCACATTACATACTTAAAAATAATAATAATAATGCGATGTGCTAATGTGAATACTCACCAATGACTTTCCTTTAGCATCAGTATTGGTTTTCTCTCTTGAAGGTGAAGACGTCGGATCAGTTGAACCATGGCCAGAACTGCCGTCCACTATCTCGTCATCTGCAATGTAGCCTCCACTGGCAAGTGGAGAACCAGAAGACACCAGCGGGGTACCAGAAGACGATTTACTTGGCTGCTTTTCAATGGTGCTTCCTTCGTCGAATGCACAGATCGTCTGAACCGAGCCAAGGCTCTCTCCAACCAACGAACTGTTATTAGCAACAGAAATCTCTCGGTGTCCTAGTTCGACGTCACCACAAAATATAGAAGTCAAAACGTCCGATTCGTCCGAATGCAGGACATACTGACCATTGAACATATCCACTTCGGGCATCAATCTTGCACCTGATGGCGCTTCATATGTGACATAAATAGTCTGCGCAGGGTTCGTGTCGTGCGCATTCAAAGCAGAAATTGTGTAGATCATGCTTTCGCCCTCGAGGTAAACAGTACTTTCCACTGTAGTTTTCTCAGTCATCTTGTGTACAGCTCAAGTTTAACTTTTTCTGAAATGTTAACAAAGCAAAAGAAGAATGTTTATGCTGTTGATTGTTATAAAAATTTAGCCACAGAGTCCTACAATAAGCAGACTTATTATAAATTGGTCAGTATTATTCAAACTTATATTAACTAGTTTTATTTATAGTTATATAGATCTAATTGTTCTTCCCTTCAGTTATCATCAAACTTAACTTGAGAAGCAATATTAAGTAGTTGGAATTCCAATAACAGTATATGGGTTTCCCAAGCAATGGGAATAAACAGGTTCAAATCGAAGTGGCTTGTCATAAGAACCAATCATAGTCTTGCAACCTAAAACCTATAACATTTATAAAGCTTATTCAAAATTTAATAATTGTACTGTAGTAATGTGCTACTATGCATGGTTTAGCATCTCAATACAACCATGCTCGAAAATTTTTATTATATTTACTGTCTTACATGAAGGGCTTGAAGTGGGGAAAAAAGAGGTGACAGAATGGTTACAAAAACCCACTAGGAATAACTTTCCTCCTTCGCTAAGGGCTATAATAATTGGCTTCTCCCCATCAGCCTCACTCTCTGCTAAAGTGTTTCTTTACCCCAGAGTTTTCATAATGAGACCACCTCTGAATATTTATTCTGCCAGGGGCACAATGTAAATCTATAAATATGACACAATACATAAACCTGATATGACCCACTGAATGCAATACCGTCAAGTACAAAGTAACATTTTTGCATTTTGTGATGGGAAAAATTAAACACAATATAAGGCTCATCATCAGTAAACGAATAAAGTTAGCTACAGCGTCTTTGAAACAATCGCTGATGTCTCAAGCTTTGTCGATTGTGACGATTCACGACAGCCATCAGTTATGTTTATGCCTGCTGACAATAACTGACTTACACACCCTGGAGCAGATCATCAATAGTCTCAGCTTAGCATGCCAACCTGCTTGTGTATACTGAATTTCCTTACAATTCTGGAAATGGGCCAGTAATAAGCTGGGAATAGGAGTAATACGGCTCACGCATATTGTTCCAGTAGACAAAGCTAACAAGTTGAATTAATTAAATTGAACGGGTTTAAAAAGAAAACTGCTGGTCTGAAGCCTCATTCATACTAGTTCTACCAGTTCCAACATCTATGAAAGCACACGCTATGGATGGATTAGATTCCATCTTCTACAGTTCATTATGGCGAAAGCAGTTTAACGAGAATTCTAATTTCATGAGATTTGAGATTATCATAATGCGTCACGAACTAATCTTCTACTTCATCGCAGGTTGGTTGCAATGCACAAAAGTTTTGTAGGCACTGACTTACAATGTTGACACAAGAACATCGAGTGCTAATTATATTGGTCAATGGACTCACACTGTCAAATCCCAAGTATCTTCGTCATTTTTCCCCACTGTTTGGCGTGTTGTCCATCACGACATTCAAATTCGCAAATAAAAATTATTTTTTATTTCTTCTTAAGCATATTTATAAAATTTAACGATTAAACACAACAGCAGCCAGCAGTTCAGTTTCTAACCATGGATATAATAATACAGAGGACTGGAAAGTCCTTATTAAAACTCGCCTGATCACCACAGCGCCTCTGACGGTCAGAATCTCGCATACAATACAACACAACTTTCATTTATAGCACGCCTTAATTACAAAGTCTTACTTAATTAAAGGACAAGTTACAAGACAATTAGTTAATCATAGTACATAGAAAATAAATGAGTGTTGAGTCTTGAAAATTTCCACCAAGGAATTTCTGCTCACTGTTTCTGGCTGTGTCCTACACCTAGACCCGATCTGTTTGCATCTAGTGTGCAAAACGAGTTTAATAAACGACTGCTTTGTACAAGATTAATTGCGGCAACTCATATAGTATAGTTAGTTGTATGCTATTTGCAGTGTCCCAAACGCTTTCAAATAAGCCACCACAGAGAGCTCAATTACTCCAATTGAATCTTTCTCAACTTGAATTCACCGAAATTGAGTGTCTGCAACTAATCGAAGACTTACTATCCCTATAGCTGTCTCCAGAACGTCCAAGGATCATCATATCGCTCACATTATCCAATGGCATAAGTTCCAGAGTGAATCCATTTAAATGTTCTACAGCGTGATGCACCCCTCTATAAAGATCTCACAGCAGGCTACTTGAATCGTTCCTCAGTGACGTTTATGTTCGACCCATCTATATAACTCGACTCATCACTGCCCTGGGAATAGGGCCTAAGCATGTACGCCTAGTCATAAAGCGGTGTTGGGTTTCATTATCGTGATCGAATTAAGGTTGTACAACTACGTACGTACAGCAGGCACTGCCACTAGCGTGGTTAAATGAATAAATGGCAACACGCAGGGTTGATTTGTCAACAAAGAAGCAGGGGGTTCGGAAATCTATAAATTTTCGAAATTACAGTGAATTTTTTTATTTGCCATATGTTCCTCGCATTGTAAGCCACTCGCAGAGGATAGGCCTGCTATTTGTCGTAGGCCTAGTCTCCAAATTGACCCACACAACCACGTGCGCCATGCAAATGCACGCGCACACGTACACAAAACAATGGCAATAGCCATAGTACTTCCAACTGTCAAGTTTTAAAATGAAGTTAATATAAACTCCCAGCACTAAATACACTTTCGGATTACATGCAGGATTCTTTGCATTGGCTTCCCATCTCGTAAGGCATCGGCGATAGATTAGCTGCGCTAGTATGACGGTGCCTTTTTTAGCTCTGCTCCCCCCTATCTGAGAGAGCCTTGCTGCCCTGTTTCTGCTCTGGTTAGTCGTCGAGCTCTTCGTTCTTTTTCTGGCGGCGAGCTTCCGGTGCTCCGTGCAAGCACCTCGAAAAAAGCAGCACCTCACCTTCTCAGTTGTTGGCCCTTCCATCTGGAAACACTCCCCTTAGAGATGCAACTGTTACCAAGGAGTAATGAGCCATTGAATCAAAAGTGGCCTAAGACTAATTTATATAGCCGTACGTGGTTGGGCAAGGAGGGCCTTCAAATATACTTTCTTGATAGGCACTATATAAATTTTATCTAAGAATGAATGAATTAATAAACAACACGTCAAGATTATGTAAGGACTAGCAGTCAACCACGATGCAATGACAAAGAGAAATAAGAAAAAATAATAAGAAAAAGAAGTTTTAGGCCTAATATTCCTTCGAACTGTAGCAATTTAAACTTTTAGCTTAGGTAACATCATTTTGCCAATTGTAGCATATAGTTTGAGCATCAATGCAACTTCTACTTAACCTGTGAATTTTTCATCAATCCAGCTTCAAATAACACTATTAAATAGTTTCATATATCAGACTAGCTGCTACTTACACTAGTCAATAAAATTGTTTCATCATTCCAACTTCCTGTAAAGCAAGGATACTAAACTGTGCACAATATATCACCTTATCAGGCACCATAGCGCCAAGATTTCAGCCTGACTGGTTAGCCCGTTAGAGCATAGGCTATGTCATTAGCCTCTGATAAAGAGAGCATCTGGATCTCGGTTCGGTTCGCATTCCGATCTCTTACATGTCACATTGTGACATGTAAGAGATCTTAATCTTGAGCTAGTTCGGTCCTTGCACTCTAAATGGCGTGGGGGTCAATTTAAACGGGCGACTTCATCACATTAGAAGGGTCGAGGCCATATAAATAATTGCGTGCTCTGTCTCTGTCCTTGTCTCTCTCTTCTCTATGTGGCTTTGTCTTTCAAAGTCGGATTAATTGGCCTCTGAGTGCTCGATTCCTTGTCTCAGAAGCCTTAAATCGATTGTGTGGTGTACCATATAAAAGCCGCTTAATTGTTGTTCCCTCGAACAGACAAAACCTAGCCGTGCCTTTTCTGACCAGAACTTATAGCTCCAAACTGAGTCACCAAGTCATATTGAAGTCCAGACCCATGGTTAATCTGTCCTAGATCAATGAATACAAAGTGCGTAGCAAATGCAGTCCTGAACTACACCGTAGGTAAAGAACTTGAGGGGGCCAAAGAAAGCCGGAAGCTTGGGGGTCAAAGAAAGAAGCATGGGAGTCCAACCCCTCTGACCCCCCGGTAAATCGGACACTAGCAACACGCTGGCACAAAGATCAGATAGACGTGTGTTCGATACCCGCTATAGTCCATGTGGTTGATTAATCCTTCCATTCGCTATGTGACGCTGGTGAAACGCTCGAACAATTGCTCATTATCAACTGTAGGGTTTTGGTCAAAGATTCGCTTTAGCAAAATGAGCACATTTTGTAAACCTATTTATATATTTCAATAAATTATCATGATGTAAATCTCATGTATACCAAAGATCCTAGAGTCGTAGACTGAGATTTGACGTTCTATGTATGTGAACGTCCACCTCACGTACCTGCAATTGGATTTACCGTGATTGTCTTTGCTAAGATACAATATTTCAGTCGCTACGTGGCGCCACGGTTTGTGTGCTTTGACCACCACACAGACCAAATACACAACGGAGATAGAAAGTGTCATATCTTAGTCTACGACTCTGACATCTTTGCTAACACCATTAATATATAAATATTAGTAACTTACCCGTCTAGAACTTACACCATTGATCAACGCACTAAGCTTGCGCATGCGCAGAGACTCTGACCTCTAATTCACGGGTGCGCGTGTGGCATTCACGTGTAGAGCAGTGTTATAGATAACAGTAGCGAAACAGAGATCATATTGTTTATTAGTAAAAACCGGCGAAAAATGCTATCAGTGGCGCAGAAATCTTCAGCGTGTCTCAGGAAGGGACTTGATACTTCTCATAGACGTTTCTATGGGCGACCTGGCTCAAGTGTAAGCTGCATTTTAATATAAGAGTTTCGTTTGTGTATGATGTAAACCCGGTTCCCTCTGACGAAAGACACGAGGGCAGATCGCTACGAGAACCTTTGCAAAAGGCTTGGATTACTAGAATATGCTAGTCTGCAGTACGATTGATTACAATTTAATATTCTGTTGTACAATTTCCATTCGTATTTATGCAACAATTATGTAAGATTGTTCACGAGATATCAGTGGGCCTACGGCCCCTACCTAGTGGAACTATCGTCCCTTCTCGGTCCTCTGATCGCTAATTGAGGGAAAGCAATTAGTCATTTTTGCTTTGCCTTCAATGGTTTCAATAAATGAATTGAATTGAATAAAGCAATTGCATGTGATTTATCTTGTTATACATCGCCGACAGACATTATTGATTTATTTCATTATTACCCATCTCACTTATGGAATGCAAATAACTTTTTGTCATATTACGTCATGCAGTGTCATTTCTTTTAATCTTATATATGTTTGTATCATGAATACTTAATTTAGTGCCTCATAAGAATCTCAAAAAAGTGCTGCAAGCGTGTGATTTCACGTCATGTCGTCATCATATCACTTCATTTCATCATGTCATTTCGTTCCCACAGAGTAAATATTAAATTGTGTATACTCTGAAACAGGCTGTATGTATTTATTTCATTGTGTCCACTTGATATTTGTTTGTCAATAGATGAATGTTCTCTTCACAAATGACCTTTAGCATGACCTAGTCCAGCGCAGACTGGTTCCCTTGGGTGATGATGTATAAATTGTCTTAATAAGTAAATGAGTGAGTACTATTCATCTGTGCATTTGCATTTAAAGGTTTGTGGAGATTATGTTCTCGTTCTATTTTCTTTAGGTCCTGATACCATCGTGGTTTGCTCGGCAACAAGCTATTTCCCAAAGCAGACGCAATGTGTTAGTATATTCACTTTTCTCTAGAGGAACAGTTCCATTAGCTCACCTCGATTAGCGGCCGTGTGAATGAAGTGTTAGTCGCTTCTGCTTGTGTGCATTTGGAGGCAAGCAACCATTTGTTACTCTTTCTTACTCAGAGGCGGATCCAGACCATCTAGTAAGGGGGGGGGGCGATTTTTAGGTTTTAGTGGCAACCGCAGGCAAGCCCACAAATCGTAAAACTTGTTTACTTTTTTTTCTTTGAGTATCATTCTTCTACTGTCTTAATCTATGTAATGTAACTATAAAATGACGTCATATATTGGTATCCCAATAGTCCGATTTAAAATACGCACCGCACAACTTTATTAAAATTCATATTACTTTTAAACAAGTGCTGAACGTAGCTTCTCAACCCTGCGAAGAATAAAAACCTGGCTGAGAACACGAATGACAGAAAACAGACTAGTCGGATTAGCCCTACTTAATGTACACAGAGACATTCCAGTAAATGTTGAAAATGTGATTGAGCGTTTTGCGAAGTCGGGAAATCGTAAACTAGATTTTGTGTTATAAATTGTTAAAATAATCAACAAATCAAGGTTTTATGTACGTTACTAGTCTAACAACTAAACTCTCTAGTCTTCATCAAATGATTGTATTTCAAATTTCAATAATTATAACTTACTTCAAAATATAATTTACAACAGTGTATATCTACATTAAAATTTGAACATTTTTGTTGACATTGCATACTTTCTTTATAAAGGGCTGCAAAAGCCAAGTAAAAATCGCTAAAGAAATTTCTTTCCAAATAATATAAGGGGGGGCGATCGCCTCCCCCTATGGATCCGCCACTGTTCTTACTGCTGTTCCTGACAAGTATTTGTAGTCGATGTGCTCCTGTGTAGGAAATTTGCCTAGCACTCTGGGAAATGTAAATCTTGATTGGTTGATTGATTTTGATTGATTGACTGACTGATAGACCAACTGATTGATTGGGTATGCCTCAGTCGACATATTATGCATCATACAAGGTTGATATAGACCAGCGGTTCCCAATCTATTTTGGCTGCGGAACCCTTTTGATCTTATATTTTTGTGGCGGTACTCCGTCCAAAATTAAACATATTCTGTTGCAGGTAATAGCCTACGCTTGAGAACGCAGACAATTATTATAGGTTTAGGCCTTCATTAAAGTAAAGACAACACAAATATCGATGACAATGATATGACTATGACTAAAAAACTTCTATAGCGCCACCATAATATTGCACGAGGCATCAACCAATGGCGCACCAAAACAAATTTGAAATCAGGTCAAATCCAAAAGGTCTCCTAAAAGACAGAACAGCAGTCTATGGAAGATAGGCAAGGATAAATAAAAATGTTTTAAGCCGAGATCGAAAAGAAACTAAAGACTCAGCGGTCCGAACGGCGTGATGTAATGAATTCCAGGACTTTGCACTGGCAACAGAGAAAATCCGCATTCCAAGACTTGCCCTAACAGGAGGTATAGCAAGGAACATGAAATCGGAAGACCTAGTTGAGTGATGATGACCCTGGGGACAAGCAAAGTGCGTAGGTACCCCGGCTGACCAGAAGAAAATGTCTTATTGGTAATTATACCAATTTTAAATTTAATTTGTTGCTCAACAGGAAACCAATGCAATGATTTAAGAATGGGAGTTATGTGATCCCACCTATGAGAACCAGTAACAACCCTGGCCAGGCAGTTTTGTACTCTTTGCAGCTCTTCAGCAAGTTAGCTTTTGTGATACCAAATAGGAGAGAATTGCAATAATCTAGGCGACAAGAGACAAGTGCATTAGCCAGTAAAATTCGCGTTTCAGCAGGGATATATGGTTGAATATTTCTTATGTCACGAATCTCTATTTATAAAGAGAAGATTCTGTACGTCTGTTTGTCTGTTCAGCTATGCATTTGCGCAGTTTTAGAGCTATTGACTCGAAACCTTCACCGTTGCCTCAGGGAACACCTGGGACACGCAGTCGAGGGGTTGGTGCACCCACGCCACCCTCTTCCTGGTCTCCAGGGCCAAAAACCTTGTGTCAGGACCCCAAGGAAAGTTTCCTTCTCAGTCGCCAGGAGCGTGTCGACGAACACCTGCTCCACATTTGTCGACATATGCACGTGATATCCGTCTGCCACACCTCTTCGTCTTTTACACCATCATGAATGAATTGACGGTTAGGGAGACATCGTAGAGGTAGATCGTTTGCACAGTGGGTCAGGTGTTTATGTACTGTCTACCCATCAGTGTCTAATCACAATTCCATTATGTATTTCCACACTTTTACAGCTATTCACTCGAAACTTTCGCCGTTCGCTCGGGGAACACCTGGGACACCCAGTAGAGTGTCTGGTGAAGCCCGCGACCGCTGTCTTCCTGCTTTCCAATGCCAATAACCTGTCTCAACCCGCGCAATGCCGGGTTCCTCAGCTAGTATAGTAATAACAGGATTTGCAAATTGAATATACTTGGTCATTAAAGGACATCACTGAATCAAAACAAATGCATAAATTCCGTGCAGATCCAGAGCGCACGATTTGAGACTCAACCAGGTTTAAAGAATCAATGGATTCGTATTGCTTAAGCCGTTGGTATCTGCCCAGTAGTAAAAACTTGGTCTTGGACTCGTGTAGCAGCAACTTATTAGCAGTCATCCATGTAGGAATTCTCTTTCATATAAAGTTATACTCGTATGTTGAGCAAAAAGCATCCTTTGAAAAATTCTTATAATTTATTTTAAATTGTCTGAAGCTTACTGGTCACACTGAAAGTTTTTCACAGAACCCTTGTCTTCGCCTCACATAACCCTTGGGTTCCGCGGAACACAGTTTGGAAAACGCTGATATAGACGTTAATTTACTAATTTTGGTAACGATTACTTCTAATTGCTTTCATTTTCTTATTGCTGTTTGCATTTGACTAATCTAGATTGATTCTCCTGGGTTGATATGCTAGAGAATTAAATTGAATCTGTTTCTCAATCACACTAAAGTGACGGCAATACTACAATCAACTTTGACGGACTTGTTGTATTGGATTTTTATATTATTATGTTGACTTCCATATGATATGGTGTCATAGGTCAGATAAGGTCAAAGGTCACGTGATCGGCATTGATCTGGGAACCACCAATTCCTGTGTGGCTGTGATGGAGGGAAAGGCTGCTAAGGTGTTGGAGAATGCAGAGGGTTCGCGTACGACTCCATCTGTTGTGGCATTCACGGGTGACGGAGAGCGACTGGTCGGAATGCCAGCCAAGAGACAGGCGGTCACCAACTCACAGAACACGCTCTATGCTACAAAGCGCCTCATTGGACGACGATTCGACGACGCCGAAGTACAGAAGGACATGTGAGTACAGTGAGCAGTGCTTGTTTTGGATTCACTTCTTCGGTTGTCTGATGACCTCTGCTGAACCCTTCTTATGAGCAGCAGAAGCAGATCCACGTGTACCTAGCGAAATGGACAGAGGTGCTCGTTTCCTGGTCTTTGACCTTTTCTTGAATCAGCAGTGGATGAACCTCAGAGGGCCAGAGCCCATGACATTGGTCCTTTGATGTTTATTTCCCAGCCAATGGTGGTAATGAGATATTGGTCGCTCAGCAATAGAGATGCATGTTTTCAAACAACTTGCTGAGTCATTGCATGGATCCCAGGTTTGAATCAGCAGTCATTTGTTTAAAAGGCTAGACACACACTTGAACATCATGTGACAGTTCACTATATATATCTTAATCGATTATTAGACTACACATGCAGTTTGTGCATTAATAGGAGAAAAATGTAATTACTTTTCAGTTTTCATGGTGATTAACTCTTCTCATAGAAAGCCAAAGTAACTCTGCACACTTTATAATGCTTTTGTTAGCCACTAAAGCACTTTGATTGCCTCTGATTGATTTATTTTCGTCTTGAAGAAACACTATATATATATATATATATACATATATATATATATCCGGGTACGAACTGAATAATAGTGGCAAATCTGGCCAGCGAGTTGTAAGTACCATCCGTAGGCAAAGCGTAGTTAACTTGCCACGTGCACAGCTACAGAGAACTATCTATAGTCAATGCAGAGTTTATAGCAATATCCTTCATATAGCGTATCGTTGATCATGTGCTGAACGTATTTTGGGAATAATAAAGAGCTATGTTCTGTCGCACTCTAGGCTATAACAGTATATTTATTATTTAATAACTTTATTTGTGAAAAAATGTAAAACCTTGTCATAAAACTTGAAATATGAAGTTATCAATGACGTCTTTGCATTCTAATGTTTACCGAAAAGTTGGTGGAGCCAATTCAATCGGGAAAATTACTGATTTGGTTGCCACCTGGGGAATGCAACCAAAAGAAATTAAAATATATAAATTAGCATCATTATTTTAAAGAATGTTAAGTTCATGTTTAATTAATCAATAACTTATAAGTCTGTTAGTCCTAAATTTATTTGATGAAATATTATTATTTTATCAAAAAAGTTATTTTTAGCTATTTGCGGGTGTAATATTTGCCGAGGCGAATACTTCCGCATAGTCCAATATTCGGCCGAGGCGAATGTCTCAAGCGATTTCCGGTTATGCCCTACTGATGTGGTAGAAATGGTTCCTGGACATTTCGGCGTCGGACAATTTGGCACTGGGACAATTCGGCGATGGACAATTCAGCGATGGATGAGTTTGTAAGTGTACTTAGACCAGATGTTGGTATGTAGTAACTGGCATTTTTTTAAAATTCAGAATGGAAGCGAAATAGTGTTCTCCATATTATCCAGCACATGTCTAGTTATTAGGCCTACTATGTGAGTCAGAAACCGAAATCGATGTAATTTGTAATATTCTTTAGTTTTATTTACAGTGGAGGACTACTCTAGTTAGAAGGTGACACGATCCCTATGTGTTGACTATGACTAAATAGCCAAACATTTGCTGGAAAATATGGAAAATATTATTTCGCTCCCATTCTGAATATTTTAAAAATGTTAGTTACTACATACTGACATCTGATCTAGAACACTTACAAACTCATCCTGCACCGAATTGTCCACGTGCCAAATTGTTTTCAGTGTAGAATCAATGAATCTGTGCCGATTGGTTTTAGAGATTGTATAAATTGTTAGAAGTTTATGCTGATTGTGTTGAAGGAAGAACTTTTCTTACAAGATAGTGCGGTCGTCATCTGGTGATGCGTGGGTTGATGCGCAGGGAAAAGTCTACTCTCCGAGTCAGGTCGGAGCTTTTGTTCTGATGAAGATGAAAGAGACGGCCGGTGAGTGATGATTACGTTACGTATGAGGCAAGAGCATTTAGGTTTTGTGAGAAATCTGTTGCTGTAGAACTGGCAACGACGTGGTTTCGACCCTCAAGCTTGTAATTATGAGCATATACTAAATGTATGGGAATAAATGCAGCTCCTCGTTAAAGGATTAAATGGTTACCAAAGGATATTAAAATCTGTGGTAGCTTCCAAGTGAAAGCGTTGTCAATGTCATGATCCATTAGAAAAACCAGATCGAAATCTGATGAGTTGAAGAGCAGAAAGTCAGACTGTGGAGGATGAGCAGCTGAAACTGACCAGATTCAGTTTGGCTCTGAATGGCATTATGCTTTGGGACACCATACTTTAGTTCTGGTATTTGATTCCGACTGTCTTTGGGAAATCAGTATCTCAAGCTCAATGCTAATGTATACAAAGCCAAGCATACATGAAAAATGTAGCTACAGCAAAATCGTTTATAACACCTTCATAAGTTAATTGTGAGTCTGACCCGTTAAAATTGGCAGTCCCACAGGCATTTGTCCCATGCTAAATGCCTGGTTGACATAGGTGGCAAGAGGTGAGACTGGTAGATTGTCTGTGGCATCAATGGATCTTAGGCTATAGCACAAGACAGGCAGACCATGGGACCTTGACCATGAGTAGTTTGGATTGACTTGGCAGATGCTCTGCTGTCATCATTGTTCTCCAAGATCCTCAGCTTAGAGAAAAGTTCCACCCATTAATTAAAATGACAGTGCAAATTGACGATTTGGATATGTGGATATGGAGGAAGATGCAGAGAATATCATGGATGGAGAAAAAGACAAACAATGGGGTGCCCTGGGAGATTGGAGTTGAGAATGATGAGATGTTACAATAAACAGCGTTGAGAAGGAAGCTGGTGTTCTTCGGACATGTCATGCGATTAGATGGAATGGAAAAGGAAATGATGCTATGCTAACATGTGAAGAAGGAAGGAAGAAAAGAGGGCATCCAAGAAATAAATGGATGTACGAGATACACGAATAAACCAGAATGAGCCTGGAGTAACTAAGGGACGCGACTTCGGAAAGAAAGAAATGGGGAAGATAAATCATGATGGTCGCTAGAGTTCAATGAACTAACTTCACAAGAGTACAAGAGTAGTACACATTGCATAATAACCACTGTAATCGTTGCTATTATCCATATAATGTTCTACTGCACTGAAAAGAAAGTGAAGGCAAATTGAAACAAGAATTTGTGTGTCCGTTGTTTTAAATTTGCTTATGTTTATTTATTCTTAAATCTTTATGATGCTCTTTCAAGGAAACTACTTGGAGATGTTCCCGATTCCAAACTGATGCACCCAAACAGTTCTAAGTTTAATGAGGTTATCATGTTGTTTGTGTGCTTTTAGAAAATTACATTGGTTCTTCTGTGAAAAATGCTGTTGTGACTGTTCCTGCTTATTTCAATGACTCTCAGAGACAAGTAAGCAAAGAATTGGTCTTTTGCAACCCAAAACGTGTCATTAGGTATTTTATGTGAATGTAATACGTAGGTTTTGTAGTTCACTTACATAACGTAAATGATGGAATGTTTTGCCAGGGCCTGTGGCGTCTAGTTGTGTCAAATGGTTGTGATTAAAAAGTGGATTTTGCGGTTGGCATTGAGTAATAGATGTAATGGACTTGACATGAAGAGCTGTAGGATCGACACTACTTCAAATGGTTGAATAGTCCTTCCATTCGCTAGGCAATAGTATTATTTAAGTTAGGATATGACATGTGCCTTGCTTGACTGTCATACAGTTTAATTGAACCTCTGTAGTAACATGTTCTTATACATTCACATTATACTAGTTATCATACTGCAATGTGTCAGTTTGAATGTGATATAAATGAAGATTATATTTATTTTGATTCTGTATCAAATGATAATCTTGATTCAAAAGTATGGTCTGATTATATAAATTGTGATTTACAGGCGACAAAAGATGCTGGTCAGATTGCTGGACTCAACGTCTTGCGTGTAATCAATGAACCGACAGCTGCTGCCCTCGCCTACGGCATGGACAGATCGGAGGATAAACTGTAAGTGGATTACTATGAAAGTGGACTGAGCAAGAAATCATTGAGGTATTATAAGGCATTAGAATAATTAACGATAATTGACTAAAATTCATTGAAGAAATTGGTCAGAATTTCTTTAACTACTTTTGGTCAACTGAATCCAGGGGTGCTGTTTAACTGACACAATTTCAATTTGCCCCTCACAAAGACACAGTCTATGATTTGCGAGGACCGTTCTTTGGGACTTGTCTTCGTTCGAAGTCTACTGATGGCTGCACGAGACAGTTATATTTTGCAGTTCAGTTTAATTTTTACTTTATTTTTAGAATTGCAGTTTATGATCTCGGTGGCGGAACGTTTGATATATCCATTCTGGAGATCCAGAAGGGAGTTTTTGAAGTGAAATCAACTAACGGTGACACGCTTCTCGGTGGAGAGGACTTTGACAACTTGCTCCTAAACTTTTTGGTTGATCAGTTCAAGAAAGAGGTATCATTAATTGAAATTGTTTTAATTTTGATGAGGAACAGTAGTATAATGTTTATTGGGAGTATTTATGTAGTGCCCTTTAAGAACATCTTTAAGAACATCTTTAAGAACATCTTTAAGAGCATCTTTAAGAGCATCTTTAAGAGCATCTTTAAGAGCATCTTTAAGAGCATCTTTAAGAGCATCTTTAAGAGCATCTTTAAGAGCATCTTTAAGAGCATCTTTGACACCTTTAAGAGCAAATATATGGTGTTCTTACACTTCGCCTGCTAACAGATTCTGGACGTCTCCAGCAGATGACAATTTTTGGCTGTGATTTCACTTCAAGCATACATCGATACATGTGCATTATGACAGCAGCAATTTGGAAGCAGTTCTAAGATTATTTGACAATTTAACAATATTTGGTTAATTTCAGCTGATGTTGTCAGAGACTGTAATTCCCTTTTTCTGGGATTCTTTGTGAATGAAAAATCGCAGATTATTTGTTGCATACTGCTTCCACTTATTATCGGAATGTGATGAATATGCTTACAACTGACTGGGTATTTCCTGATGGAATATTGAGTGTATTGTATGGGATGAGTGTATGGAATATTGTGAGTCTGTGTGAGTCCCAGTCTGTGGTCGTCCGTTGCCTAAGGTCAAACTATCGCAGTATGGCAATAACTGATCAGAATCATAAAAGTTCTTGTGCTACTTTCTTTCATTAAGAGAATGTTTTCAGTTGGAATGTGATGGTATGTAGACAACTGAGTCTTTTAATATCCTGGCTGGCCAGCTGATGGCCAGGACTTTGTGATATGCTTATGGAATTGTACAAGTTAAGTGAATGTTCCCCCAAATATACCAAAAACTGTTGTTTTCTTAGTTTCATTGTTGTAGAATAATTTATATGATCAAGGTATATGCTGATAGATTTTGAAATTTAATTTTGAAGGCACTATTAAAAGCTGAATCAGTGATTGAATGGTGGTGCATAATAGTCAAAGGCTGGCAACCAGGTTATCCAATGTACAGTTGGTCATAATTTAGAATTTGCTTACTTACTTACTTTCCTACAGTTGGGGTAAAAACCCTGTTAGAGGACCCTTAGCCAACTCGGCTGCAATGAGCTAACATACTGTACACCGTCGGTGGGAAGATGAGACGGCATGGGAGAGGGCCGGCCACCCGCTCTCATATGTCGGGGCTAAGAAATTAAAGTCGGTTATCCATTGTACCCGTGGCTGCCTGTCAGACTGCCTTTAGGAACTGCTCTTGTCTTAGTGATTATTGTGCTGTTACGTTTCACACACCTGATCTGATTGCAGAATGGTCTTGATATCCGTAAAGATGCAATGGCAATGCAGCGGTTGAAGGAGGCAGCTGAGAAGGCCAAGGTTGAATTGTCTTCATCAGTTCAGACCGATATCAACCTACCCTACCTCACGATGGACCAGTCTGGACCGAAGCACATGAACCTGAAATTGACGAGGTCAAAATTTGAAAGTCTTGTGGATCCACTCATCAAGCGAACCATTGGACCCTGCCAGAAGGCACTGCAAGATGCCGGGGTCCAGAAAAGTGAAATTGGGGAAGTCCTGCTTGTTGGAGGCATGACAAGGGTGCCAAAGGTTGGTAAGAGGATATTAAGGCATTGCTGTAGACCACTTAGACCTCAAATATCCACCTGGCCACTATGTGAGATGTCAGGAGAAAGATGTCATCTTAAACACTCAAGTACAGGATGGTTTATGCTTAAAAGTCATAAAAATAATAATTTCCCTGTTTTGTAGTTTTGAGATGATGTCACTTTTGATTCGGATGGTTAAGATTGCAGAAGTCACTATTTATCATATCTCTCATCACAGTCTCGTGCCTTTTCACAGTAGAGTATTAAAAGTGTGAAATTATTATAAAGAAAAACAAATAGATTTATTTAAGTGTTTTATCTTTTCACCATAGAGTATTAAAAGTGTGAGATTATTATAAAGACAAACAAATAGATTTATTTAAGCGTTTTGCCTTTTCACAGTAGAGTATTAAAAATGTGAGATTATTATAAAGACAAACAAATAGATTTATTTAAGCATTTTAGCTGACTGCAGCGTGATGCTACTAGATAGACGAGATGTACGCTGTATCATCGACTTTATTTGATGAGTGGCGAACTGTCAAAACTAAAATTAAGTAGTTGTTGAAATCGGCTCTGTTGTTTACCAATTCTTCTAATAATTGAACAGATTGCAAGTAGATGCATTTGCACAGCTCTGCAGTAGAGTAACAGGTAGTACCACAGTGGTTGTTTGGCAGTTGATATGTGATTTTGTGGGTTTGTTCTCTAGGTTCAGACGACGGTTCAGGAATTGTTTGGTCGTACGCCAAGCAAATCGGTGAATCCTGACGAGGCTGTTGCTGTTGGTGCAGCCATTCAGGTGAGAAGTCGTCTCGAAGTTCGATTCCAGTTTCTTCAGTTTTACACTGTAAATGTAACTAAACCATGCTACTTGGAGAGGTCAGTGGCGATCCGAACCTGGATCAGTGTCATCACTGACAGACGGACAGTTTTCAGAGAGATTGAGTAGGGTCAATCCACAGGTCCTGAGGAAGACAGTTCCGCTCGGACAGGCCAACAAAAGCGACACCCCTGGTTTGGCTTATTGTCCTCATACTGGAGTAGAGCTGTACCGATACATCGGCAGCACTCATAATCGGCAGCGATTATAGAGATATCAGCGGTATCGGATGTCGGCAAAGATATTGGCGCCGATATTAAAAATTATTAATTTTTATTTAGTAAAATTATTTTCAGTCCTTAAGAGGAAAATTAGGACAGCAACACACGGAGATGCCTAGGCTGTCTAAAAGCTGACTAGCGCTAGTCCACCCAACGCCATTATTTGCGTTTAATGTTGTGCATCATCAAGGATATTGAGCGATAACTGGCATCACGTGGCCAGTTACTTTAAGCCTATAGGCTGAAGTGAATGACTATCTGCAATTTCCGTTAGAATTAATTGAAATTGTCTGATACCTGTGCTGTGTGTATTATGCTTGAGGAGGTGTCTTGGCTAAATTGTCTGACACCAGGTGTTGTCTGTCTTATGCCTAGGGAGGTGTTTTGGCTGGTGATGTGACAGATGTCCTGCTCCTCGATGTGACGCCCCTGTCTCTCGGAATTGAGACGCTGGGCGGTGTCTTCACGAAACTGATCAATCGTAATACAACGATTCCAACTAAGAAAAGCCAGGTTTTCTCCACAGCCGCAGATGGCCAGACCCAGGTGGAGATTAAGGTCCTACAGGGTGAACGAGAGATGGCTGCAAACAATAAGGCCCTTGGACAATTCCAACTGGTAAGATTTAATGATGAATAAATGTCATTCATGGGAATGTCATGAGTATCTTAACTAAATTTTGACGTGAGCAGTCACACCGAAATGTGAGTCTGATAGTCAGTCGGCCTCTTGGAGGAGATGTCATCAGATAATCTATTACTTGAAAATCATGGAGAAATAATGAGTTTGCCACTTTTTTGAAGGAAGGAAGTGAGTTATATAGTGTTATTTTTTGGTATATATGACCCTAGGTAGCTCGAAAAAAGTGCTTGATGGTGGCCATATCCATAGCGGATAATAATTGTTATGAATGGCAAAACTTAAGCTGTGATTAAATGCTCAACACTTGAGCTGAATGCTTAATTATCGAATGCCTAATTATCTGTTTATGTAGGTTGGCATTCCACCTGCCCCTCGTGGAGTTCCACAGATTGAGGTGGCTTTTGACATCGATGCTAACGGCATTGTCCATGTTTCTGCTCGTGACAAAGGAACTGGAAAAGAACAACAAAGTAAGAGATGTGGATAATGATCAAAGGCCTTGTTTCATGAAGATTGCTGATACTTTGTTTATTTATAAAGTGATTATGATGCTGGTAGGTAATGGCGGCGCTGCACGGAAGCAAATACGCACTTATGTACCAAAAGAAAGATAAAAGAAATCACCAAAAATATGTCAACAACAATTTTTAACGAAATAAAAGATATTAAAATATTTAACCAAATAATTTCTAAATATAATGAAATTTTGAACTTCATCAGAACATACTTAGTACGTATATAGTGTATTGATGTTTTTGAGACTACACTATTAACGGCTTTCCATAGCGGATAATAATTGAACATTTCCTGTTTAGAAACGTTCTGGTTATGATAAAGCTTTCCCACAAGTATATACGTTGTATCGTTTGCTGCTCACATTGGGCTTGACAACTGTGAAGAATGAAAGGGCATTTAACAAAGTTAAGTTAATAGGGACTCCTCACTGAACCACAATGGAACACGATCGACTCTCAGCATTAGGAGTTCTATCGTTTGAGAGAGAAGAATTTTATGAACTTTATCTACGGATGCTTGCAAATAAATATATCCAGGAACACTTTTAGTTGTAGACTTTCTGCTATAATGTGATAGTCAGTAGAGTTTTGCTATTAATTGTTATAGTTTGGGCATATTACATACTGGTCTTAGTGGTCTATACACTTAAAATATACTACAATTTAAAAAAAATTTTCATTATGTTACATCTTTCAATATCTTTTAAATGAGCATCAAGTGCAGAACATGCGTATTACCGCTATTGCGTACCAAATTTTGAAGGCCAGCTCTGCCACTTGATGTTGGTATATTTTGTTTGATTAATTCTCTTACTGAGAAGCAATGCTTTGTAACTGAATAGTAGCCTCAGTTTTTACAATTTAATGTCATTTATTAAAATATGAAGTCCATGCAATGAAATAAGAAAATGGACTTTGTATGAAAGTGTATTTTTAATTTAGCAGTAAATGATTATTGAAGTACAGAATAATTTAAAATACATCAATGGAATTAAACATCTCGCGCAATGTTGCCGCCCAATTTATTACTTAATGACCATTATTGTAACTGACTCTTTATACCTTTAAAGAGGTTGTTTTTGTCCAACGGCTGCTGTTAGTTCATCACTTTGAAGTGGTTGGAAGAACTGTTTAAATCATTTGTAATTAATTGATTGTTGATTTCCTGATTAGTTGTCATTCAATCGTCTGGTGGATTGAGCAAAGATGAAATTGAAAACATGATCAGGAATGCTGAGAAGCACGCTGAAGAAGATCGAAAGAAGAAGGTGCGTTAGATTATGTCTACTCTGTTGCAATGTTGTCTATTTTGAGTACTTGTTAAATTGTACAATTTTGCTTTAAATCGATAATCAGTCTCCAACACTGAGAGCTAATTGTCCTTGGATAATGTAAAATGGTGCTTACTTATGGATGTTACTTAGAGGTAGTTCACTGTTTCAATTCTCTTTGGTGAATAATAAATTGAGTGTAATTTGGTAGTAGGATTCTATTGCAAAGACGATGCAGGGACTTTCTTGCCATTCTAAATACATTGATGTATTTATTTTTATGTTGATACGTTACTTGGTGTCAGAATGAATGCGTTTAAAGTCTTCCTGAACTAAATAGCAGATTTTACCTTACTAAAAAATCCAGAATGTTTTGTGGTAAATCATGTCACATTTGTGTTTTACTCCCTGCAGGAAATCGTTGAGGTTGTGAATTCTGCAGAAGGTATCGTTCATGACACAGAAACCAAAATGGAAGAATTTAAAGACCAACTTCCTGCTGATGAGGTGATGAAAATTCGAGAATAGTGCATTGTTATTGTCATAATAATGAAACTTCACTGTATTGGCAGAATGTGATTCAAATTCTAAAAATGTGCAATTTAATAGTGAGTAGGCATTAGTCTTTAAAGTGCAGACGTAATGGACTATGGTTTCCAGAATCACTTTTATTTTGATATCTGTGATATTTACTAGGGCTGCTCAATGATTAAAATTTTTAATCGCGATTAATCTTGCAATTAAAACAAATAATTACGATTATTAACGCGATTAATCGCATCATGAGAAAATAGCAATGCAGTATTGTCATTGTTTCTAGATAGTAATAAATAAGTAGCAAATGTGATTTTTTTAGGCCTTCAGGGGTATTTACTTAATATTAGTGTAATATCAGAACCTAACAACTGAGATAGGCCTATGTATCCGTGCTAACCTTGCCGGTGTTGTATGTGCCCTTCGTCTGTTTTCAACCACTCCAAAAGACAACAATCTATGTCCATCTGAAGTTCGTCTCTGTAACGCTGCAGCGCTGTCGCAGCAGATTTTAGTACAAGGGGTTCATCTTCGGAATCTGATGAAAACTCACAACTGGGTGAATTAAGTCCAATCCTGCCCAATGACTTTAGACATCGGTTGTACCTTAAGAGTTAGAGATAACATGTTGTTTGTTAGCTAATAACTATTAACCACCCATCCAAGGCAGCTTTTAATCGCAATTAAAATTTTTAATCGCCCTAATATTTACCCTATTGTACTTTGCATATATGATTATTTGCAATAGTAGGTACCTGGTAAATGTGTACTTTATTGAGCTGTCTGCAAATGAATAAGCACACAATTTAGGTGGTTGCGTGTTGTGGCATCAACAGGTAAACCCAAAGGAACTAAAGGTTTTGCTAACAGAGTCTCTTTAATTACATCAAACAGCAATCGATGCACATTATTATTTAACTCTGTGTAAACATTCTTCACATCTTTAGACAGCCACATTGTTATGTCAGTATTTAAGATGTAATTCGTAATTTGTACTTTTGTGTTTTACTAAATACTTTTGACTTTTAACAGTGCAACAATCTACGCGAACAAATCACAAAGGTTCGCAACATTCTTTCGAACAAGGACAACGAATCGCCAGAAACGATAAAGAAGTCAACATCCGACCTACAGCAGGCTTCACTCAAGCTATTTGAGATCGCTTACAAAAAGGCAAGACTGATTTAAACTCTAATAAGCAGTCAGTTCATTCATGTGTAGTGGATAGCCTTCTATATAAACTGAAAGTAGGATCATAAACCAGTGTAGATTGGCTAAGAGGACAAAACTTAAAAGTGGTGATACTCTATAGATTGGTCTTAAGTCAGTCAAGGGGGAGCATGTTCAAATCTCCTTTAGGAAAGAAAGATATATGAATTCAACATTGCTCTTGGAACAATGCAGCAGCGACGGTGACGACTCGCTCACATGACCGATCATGTAAAGGCATAAGAGATAGCATGGCTAACCCTTTGTACCCTTAGCTGCCATTCAAGAGCAGATGAAGAGACTTCTCTTCTTCTTAATGTGGGTCCTTAAATAACAAGGTTTTGCCAAGACTTCAGCTGCAGATAAGAAAGGGTTCAACATCAAGAAATTCCTGTGTTCTCTTTGCTTGCAATTATTATGTACTGTTAGATCCTGTTACAATTATTAGAAAATGTTAAAAAATTGTCATCCTCTTTCATTTGCAAAGCAATTGTAACATTGTGAGATTTCTTATTTTCAAGATGGCTGCCGATCGTGAGAACAGATCATCAACCAGCGAAAGCAGCAATGAAGAAAAAGACAAGAAGGAGGAGAAGAACTAACGAACAATTAGTCAATGTTAGGCCGTTTTAGGAATACTTTTCTCTATCAATTTTACATGAAGTAATCGATTCCAATTTTTTTTAAAGTGGAAAACTGCGGTTGTTTTACAGTTCGTTGTGACTTTCATGTGTAATTGTGTAACTTTCGTACTGTCAACATTCGATGCATTATGTGAAGATTTCCACCCGATGTCTATTAGATGTGTTTCTCTGTAGATTTTATGTTGTAGTTTGGAGAAAGATTTAGATGCACAGAACAAGTGTTACCTAAAGAAAATGAAATTTATCTTACTGTAAACCATTCAGTGTAAAGTCTTTTTACTATGGTTATAAATAGTTTTGTTTGGTAGCACAGTAGGTGGACGTGTTGAGGATGGAATGATTTTTAATTTCCATCCATCAGTTGACCTTTAGTGAACTCCACTAGTAAGACAATTAACTGCACACGCTATGCAGTTAATAAGCGGATGGTATGTGAACTCTGTCATCCGTTAAAGACTACTGAAAAGGAATGGCAGAAGGGCGACCCCAAGTGTGACAAAGAAGAGGAAAGTTTAGATTTTGCGGAGTGCGGAGTTTAGATTTTGGTACATGCAGTTCTTTCGTGCCAAAATTAAATTAAATTGTAGATGGCGGGTCTGGCTAGCAGGCATACAACGCATTCACATTTCTGATGTGGGTAGCATGCTTAATGAAGTCGTCATTCTGTGTACATTTTAAAATGGTAGACTGTGGATGTCTTGCATTTAAGAAGAAAGTTCTTTCAGCCAAACAAAGCAACGTTTGCATAGGTGCTTCATATTGATAATTTACTTTGGTGTGTTTGAATTTAGAGCAGTTTAGTTAAAATTATTCTTCACGCATCTAAAATGGTGTTCGTTAAGAAAATTCCGTCTCATCTTTCAGTCTGTTTAAGCAATGCCGATTGACACAAAGCTGAGGTGGATTGGTTGAGCAGTTTTGAATGTGTCTTAGAAATTGACAGGATATAAATGTTTATGGTGGATTGAAAGTGTATATATTTACTGGTAAATTGGTTAAATGTAAAGACCAAAGTAAAAACTGAGTGTTTTGTTTCTCCTGATTCACCGTATTTAATATGTGTTATGGCTTTCGTGGAGAGAGAAATTATTAAAATATTATTAAAATTATTATTATTAAAGTATTATATTGTTGCCCACACATTAGGACTACTTTACTATACTTCGAAGTTAACAAGTTATTACTTTGGTTTCAATCATGTCTACTTCTGTTCATGCTGTTCAAAATTAATGATGAACCGATAAAGATCGGCAACAAGACTAAAATTTTGGTCAGTTTACCTCTTCAGAGTCTTGTAATACAGATCTTGAGAGACCACAATCTGTGTTACATTGGACTTAATTGAAATCTCTTTGCTGAGTGCTGCAGATCGAATACACCCACCCAGTACACAGTGCACGCGAAAAGACCAATTGGCGAGTTGAAGCTGAGTCGCCCTTCGCTTCCTGCTTGATGGTGGTCTATCCACGCCAAAGTGTTTAATTGCTCCACCACCCCATCCTCCACATGTAGGTAGGTAGGATGCTCTTAATAGGACTGGGATTATGGTGTTTGGTGGTCAAGGAGAGTACATGTTTGCATAGACTTGATTTCTCTTAATTCGGATTTGAACGTAGGAGGCACCGAGTGCGAATGAACCTCCGGAGGCTGTCATATGTGAATCAGTTCGAGCGTCTTTCAAACGGTCGTCACGTGATGGTTGGATCTGCAGAAGGAACGATGATGAAAGAGACCGTTGGCGCCGCCTTTCTCTCTCTATGAGAGCCATAAATG
Source organism: Bimastos eiseni (assembly GCA_959347315.1). Classification (NCBI taxonomy): domain Eukaryota; kingdom Metazoa; phylum Annelida; class Clitellata; order Crassiclitellata; family Lumbricidae; genus Bimastos; species Bimastos eiseni. Next base: position 15,653,610 of record OY365821.1, on the reverse strand, counting down.
CATAAAAGGCCGTCGTCGCTCGTAGACATGATCCAATCGAGACATCCGGCAACACTTTCCACTTTTCCACGAACTATGATGACCCGCCCACCTCTCATTGTTTCCATTCTCATTACTCACCAAACTGCACCTAGCTTTAAGAATCACTTGCATGCACTCCTGCCTTGTGCTGTTTCTCCTAATTCTGCTTTACACCGCCCACACCTTGGGACTACTGAGGTAACTAAAAAGGCTGAATACGATTTTGTTTAGTAGTTGTGCGGGCAAATGAACCAGAGCTCTACTCAAATGGGACGTTGAGTTACCCTCGAGGTAAAGTGGCAAAGATAAGCGAAGCCCATCAATCGCCACCATACCAAGCGATGATGATAAGCATTATATTGCAGGAGGGAAGCCAGTAAAGCGTATCCAGCATATAGCCGGATACATGGCCAAATTTCGGAATGCGCCCGACAAGACGTGCAGAAGAAAGCAAGACCCGGTCCAGGACCCGCAGCCGCCCAGCTGGAAGGCCTGCATAGAGTTAGCAAGAGCAATCTAGTTGGGCTGTGATGAATGAGTGGGCAAGTGTAGTGGTGGCGTCCGGAGTTAACGAGCGAGCAACAGTGCGAAGCGGACATAACTGGTAGTATAAAGGTGAATATGAGGAGCAAAGCCTGAGTCCAGCGTGACTCCAAGGTCCCGACAACAGATGAAAAGACGAAGGGAAGTCAGCAGTAATGGAGGCTAGGTCCTGTTTCATAGGCTGCTGTCGATAGTCCAGCGAGATAAATAGTGTTTTTGATGGACTGAGTCGTAGTCGGTTTGTCGACATCCACGCCTCCAGGGCACCCAATTGACCCAAAATCTTCTTACACGTTGCCCGATCGGCAGCGAAGACATTCGAAGCCAATTCAAGCCATGCAATATGTATGTCGGCCTGACAGTCATCAGCGCTGAGTGACCCGGCACAGCAGAGGCATTATAATTATTATTTTAATAAATGGACAATTTACGGAGCGCCGTAATGCAGGCCATGCCGAGACAAAGCCACTTAAATTAATATTAAAGGACAGAAGCAATCTCAGACGTTAATTGTATTAAAATTAATGCAATATTATGTAAAAATTACGTATAAATGAAGTTAAGCTCGCATTCATCCCTCCGTTGTAGGCTCATCTAATTACTTTCACAATTGAAGATCCATGTGCTGAGCGTTTGTAAACGATTTATAGTCCTTTTCGTTTAGCCTGCCAGCAGACTGGATCGAACGCTGGCAAGATTCTGATAGGAAAGCTATAGTATACAATCAGGGATTTCATCCCATCTGAACTTTCATAACTGTAGGCTTTACTTATTCATCAAATTGTAAGGAAATTACTGTAAGTAAACGTCCAAAGTACAATACAATACAATTTCCCCAGTAAACAACTTTTTTGAATGCGTTCAGATAGCCACTGAACATAACTTCCCGGAATGATGCAGAGAGAGAGAGAGAGACAGACAGACAGAGACAGACAGACAGAGATACAGAGAGACAGAGACAGAGACATAGAGAGAGAGACAGACAGACAGACAGACAGAGACAGAGACAGAGATACAGACAGACAGAGACAGAGACATAGAGAGAGAGAGACATAGAGAGAGAGAGAGGGAGAGAGAGAGAGAAAGAAAGAAAAAAAGAGAGCCGATACAACGTCGTCTTATACATCGTTAGAGGGCAGCACGGACTGAGCGATCGTCTCCCGTCAGTTTATCCTCATCTGAGTTCCAGAAAGAATGGATCGGGACGGAGTAAACACTACGACCTCAGTGTTAACATGATGGAAGAGGTCGATGGAGAAGGAGGGTGGGCGTTGATAGCCATCCTCTGTCTCATCTGGACTGGCCATGTCCTCTGATGGCGACCGCAGTCGACTGGTATACAACGGCATCATGTTCAGTTTTATGCCGTCTTCTATCTATGCCTTCAATGGATGGCTGTGCGCAGGCTCGCGCGCGCAGCGAGTACGCCCATTTGGCCAACTTATCAGCTATTGAACTTAAACATTTTAGACTCATTGCAAATTGCCATTTTGTAAAACACAACTAGCTAATTAGGTACTTACTAAAGTTGGACCCAATAAATGTTCGTGGGAATTAGCGTGAGCAGGTCCCACTCTAGACAGTTTGCAGCACTAACCAAAGCTACATTTTGGCGGCCACTGACCCATAATTCATAATTATTTACATGTCACATGTAACATACTGTTACATGTGAAATGGTGGCTGATTGGTTAGAGCGGTCGGCCCTTAGCACTCAGTATGCGCTGAGTGAGCGGATTCAACTCTCGTCCGATAAAGATATTCATCAAAAACTAACTGTCGTATCTTCTGCTTCCAGACATCGCTTATCGTATACCAGAGTTGTATGGTCTCGAGACAATGTCTCGGTCTCGAGACGTCTCAAGACAGTTTTTCAGTGTCTCGGTCTCGGAAGCCTGCTGTCTCGGTCTCGGTCTCGAGGTAGTGTCTCGAATTTTTAGAAACTGTCTTGAAGTGAAAGTCTTGTTCTGTCTCGAACAAGCGGTCTCGATAAGTTTCGCGTTAGCTGTCTTAAAATTTTGCGCTTGAAACTGAAACCGGAATTTACGAGAAACGGTAATTCTGGTTAATGTGCGAGTCACATGATACTGAAATCAATTCAATTGTCTTAAAGTGGAAAAATGTCTTGAGAGAGAACCGGAAATTGTGAAGTTTGCGTTTTCGCAATATGAAGTTAGGCCTGTTGACAAACAATAGCTATTGACTATTGGTTTGTCATTGATGTAAAACCACCATAACCGAAACGATCGGAGCAGCTTCGAGTTTCTCTGAGTGAGTAAGGATATGCGCAAATTTATAATTTCGTTTGGTATTTGGTGTCGAATTTGCTTGCTTAAAATTGTCTAGAAGATTTCAGATATTTTTTTATACTATTCAGAAGATAGGCCGAAGAAGAAATATGGAAAAAGACAAAACTTGGCAATATAAAAACTATTCTTGGGAATTGGTACAATGTACATTCTAATTAACTTTCAAATTGATATTAAAAATGAACCTTATTCCCGAAAACTGATACATTAGTATTTAACAGCCTTTTATATAGGATCACTTGTCTTTTACTGCCTCGAACTGTCTTGAACCTAGTGTCTCGGTCTCGGTCTCGGTCTCGGTACCTCACTGTCTCGGTCTCGGTCTCGGCATCTCACTGTCTCGGTCTCGTCTTGGTCTTGAATTTTAAGGTCTTGCATACAACACTGTCGTATACCTCCAGAGTTGTGTGGAGTCTAACGCTGTATTGTGGATATACGCCAAGATGATTCTCACGCGACGCTTTCCCGCCAAAAAGCTTCAAACTCATTTTATTCGGAATTTTCGCATTACAACTGAAGTTGCGCCGTCGAGGCGTGTGTGCACTTCTGAACTTAACTGTAAGATGGGCGATATCAAATAACAATTGTATTGTATTGCATTATATATACCAGTGATTAAAATGAGGTCATTAGCTCTTTTTTACTTTGTTTTTTGCTATCTCCACTTAAGCATAACAATAGGTTAAGTAATACTCTGATCATTATATGAATTTATTACCACTGTGAGTAAAAAAAAATCAACGGTCTGATATTTTATTTTTATTACCGAAATCTGATACCGCCCTTCTTCAACCATTTTTTGCTCAGAAGTGCACACACGCCTCGACGGCGCAATTGCAATTGTACTGCAGAGCAATTGTGTGCGAAGGACTTGCTCAAGGTTTCTACACAGTGACTCCCCGGACGAGGGTCGAACCCGCTTACTCAGCGTACACTGAGTGTTACGGGCCGTCTGCTCTAACCGATCGGCTACTGTGCCACACGCACCTGGTGGTTGATATTTATAAAATTGTTACGATTAATAAGAATTTACAAATAAGCCAACGTTGTTTCATTTATAGATTTGCAAAAAATAATTTTTTATATTAATTTTGCAAAATTGGCGGCTCCTAAAAATCGGTTGCCCTAGCTTACCTAACAGATGAACCGGCCCTGAGCGGTAGAGCATGTATTCACGAAGTTAACAATTGAATAAATTGATTTTGTTTAGGGAGGGGTGTCCGATTGGCCAGCAAAGGGGTTTGAACCTCACAGCTTCAGTCACAGGTGCATAGATTCAATGCGGAATTCCTCCGATTCCCAGAAGTTCTCATCAATCTATCCCACGCTTCTTTTTTGACAAATAGGACCCTGGACTGGGAACGTCTGTCGCTCGGTAAATTGTTCCAGGCCTCTGAACCTGAAGACCAGCTCGAAAATTTACGAGTGTTATAGCGAAAGTAAATGGCTCTTAAGTTATTGGAATAGGGATCTCGAGGTTGTAGGTAGGCATATTAACTTGAAGAGCCGAAATAAAGAAATTAGCAAAGGTCATAGGGAGTTGATTTTCACATATTTATACATAAATTCGTAGGTTTGCACTAGGGTTATTTGACCAATAATCAGTCTATAGAGGTATATACAGAAAACACCTGTTCACAGTAGATAATTATCATGACGAGAGATGAAACTACTCTGGCGTCGATATTAGCGAACATCAGTTAGAATGTTTTTCCAAGTAGATTTAAGTGGCTTTCCTGGAAAGACAGAGACTATCAAACGGGCTTAGTCTGAATTTTATAGCTGCTTAATCGGACACAGCTGTTATAAAGACCGATGGATGGCACTCCTCATCAAAGCGTTGAGAAGCACTCTTCCTCTGTTGAGTGCGCTATAATACAGATGCTCAACTCGCATTCAACCTGCCGTTGTAGGCCGATCTATTTGAATCCACCAAAGAAAACCCCTTGCGTTGAGAGTAGCTCATCTAAGCAGTTCATCCAAGCAGCTCCTTTAAGCAGCTCCTCTAAGCAGCTTCTCAAAGCCGCACCTCTAAGCAGCTTCTCTAAGCAGCTCCTCTAAGCAGCTTATCTAATCATCTCCTCAAAGCCGCACCTCAAAGCAGCTCCTCAAAGCAGCTTCTCTATAAGCAGCTGCTCTAAGCAGCTTCTCTATAAGCAGCTCCTCTAAGTAGCTTTTCTAAGCAGTTCCTCAAAGCCGCACCTCTAAGCAGCTCCTCTTAGCAGCTTCTCTATAAGCAGCTCCTCTAAGCAGCTCCTCTAAGCAGCCCCTCTAAGCAGCTTCTCTAAGCAGCTCCTCTCAGCAGCTTATCTAAGCAGCTCATCTAAGCAGCTCATCTAAGCAGCTCATCTAAGCAGCTCATCTAAGCAGCTCATCTAAGCAGCTCATCTAAGCAGCTCATCTAAGCAGCTCATCTAAGCAGCTTATCTAATCAGCTTCTCTAAGCAGCTCGTCTAAGCAGCTCCTCTTAGCAGCTCCTCTAAGCAGCTTCTCTAAGCAGTTTTATGCAGCTCGGCTGTAACAGGCACATTACTACGGACATAGTTGGTCGGCACGGATCCAGGATACATCGGAGAGCTCTGTCTTCCCGTCTCCAGCCAGCCAGGTCGTCGATCCTTGCGTGCTGTGGCTCGTGGGGATTTGATGGTCCCGCGCTCCCGTGCATCGATGCGGACAAACCATGCCTTCTCATGCATTGGACCATCATACTGGAACGCTCTTCCGTTACAACTTCGCAACAGTGTACTGCTGTAGTCAACTTTTCTAAATTACTCGAGTCAAATCGCATTTGTTTAGATCTGTTGGGTAGCTACGTTTAGCGCCTTCGAGAGGTTCTAATTAGGCGCTCTATAAATAGCCTAATACATACATACTACATATTTAATAATTTTTCAGTATGATGCAATTTCTGCCGTAAACGCCGACGTTGCTCAGAATTCGATTCGGAAAATAACTTCCGGAATCTTGCACAGAGCCGCAGTAACCTCTGGACCTTCCACAGTTCTAGCGGGAAGAGTGGGGCCAAAGATCAGCTTAATGCGGATGATACATGTATCAGCAAGACAAATGCAATGACACAACATTAATAATTAAGTTTAATTAAGTCTGCCTCAATCCTTGGTATATAATATTAACGATCTTTCCAATAATTACACTCCTCTATTCTCTACTTTCTATTGCTTGCAGACGCTTCTAATGTCTTCGTCTAACACGGATCAAACACCTTTTGTGGAATCTCTGCCAAAACAAGATTGTTAATCTCTCGTTCCTCGTCCTTCGTTCGGCATCTCTCGATGACCCTTTGACCCGACAGTCTTCGTGAATAAACCAAGTTCTTGTAGACGGCTCTACTTGCTCGATAGCTCTCTAGACGTTTCTAGTGTAAACTTACGATTACGAATTTACGATCACGTATTCCGTCGTTTCCGACTCCCAGCGCACAAAAATTGAATTTCAAGTCTGCCATTGGACTCAGTTCTGTTTAAAAATCCACGATGAAGCATCGAGCATTCGCATTACTTAGGCCTACCTGGTTTGAAATTACACGTTAGATTGAAGTCAAAAGACGAGCGAAGTAACTCACTCGTCGGACCACTGGGCATTTGCCTCTCTGCTCCTCCTCCCCACTTGGTGGTCCTGCTCACAATGATGATATTAAAAATAGCCAAAATTGAGTTTAGGCCTCCCAGCGTTTACCTGCCACCACCAGCTGTCCCACCAGCTGTCCCACCAGCTGTCCCACCAGCTGTCCCACCAGCTGTCCCACCAGCTGTCCCACCAGCTGTCCCACCAGCTGTCCCACCAGCTGTCCCACCAGCTGTCTGCCTGTTTGCCTCTCTGCTCTGTATAGGCATATAGAGTAGCCTGCCTGTCTGCTTTGTATAGGCGCATAATTATACGTGAACAATCTGACACTGTGCACGCAACAACAGAACTACCTCATCAGACCTTGACTCCTCGGATTCGACCTGGCACCGGAAAGAAACGAGAGGATTGGCTATAGTGGACTTGATTTGGTATAGCGCCGGTGCTTAAGCTGGTCTCCCTGACGTGGCTTTTGTGGGCGCTGAGAAATTTTCATAGATTTACATTACATTACATTACAAAGACTTTCGAAGAAATGGTCCATCTGAGCAAGCTACGGTGAAGTCAAGTTTGACCAACCAGTCTGTACTATGAACACTATTTATTTACAAGACTTTGTATATCTAATTGCTGGGTGTGTGTCTGTCTCTCCGTTTACACTTTTACAGCTATTTACTCGATCGCTCGGGGAACACCTCGGACACACAGTAGACGGGTTGGTGGATTGTTGAGGAGGAACACGAGGAGGAGAAGGAGGAGGAGGAAGTCGTAAGGAACGATCATAGAGTAGGGGAAAGGACAATGGTGACGATGAGAAGAGGGTCAGGAGTGTGAAAAGGAGGATGGGGTGGGAGGAGGAAGCGGTTAGGATGGGTGAGAAGTTGAGGAAGGGGAGAAAGTTGGGAAAAGGTGAGTGAGAACAAAGAGTGAATAGAAATTAGAGAAGATGGAGAAAGAAACGAGGAATTAGAGATGTGGAGGAAGGATTAGATTGAGGAAAGATGAATTCTGCCAGACAGGCAGCCTCCAGGGCTGCAGAGTCCAATCGGGCCAGTCATGAGTGACAGGCTGCAGATGCTACAAGAAAAGGCACACCTCCCCACAACTTCGTCCTTAATCAAGGTACCCCATAATCTTCTTCACCATGGCGAACGTCGGGTACCCCAGCTAGTGTCTTATATAAGCCAACATCGCTTTAGCAAACCTCGGTCCACATCGGACCCTGGTGTTAATCAGTTACAATCAAATAAATTGAGCAAGGCTAACGAATTCGCGTGAAAACTTAGGGAAACACCGGATTTGTTCCTTTTAGCACCGAACTCGGCTCAAGCTGTCGTATGGAATGATTTCGCATGAATTAAAAATCCAAGGTAAAAGAATTGATTACAAGTGTGCGTGTGAGTTTTCTGAGGATGCAACGCTGAGACATGCGAGCCAGACTCTTACGTACCTAATAATATCTGGAATTCTTTTTCATACATATATTTACGGAGAAAGTAAGTTAAGGCTAAAATAAACGTGACAAACGAAGAACCACGTATCTTCTCTGATACGTTTCCACGAATCAATGTTATTATCATGTATGGCAGTCTGACTCTGTTGCGCTTTTACGACATTAGAATTTTACAATAAAAAATATTAGTAAAATTAGCACGGGTCGGATAGGGCCGGGTCATGCACGTCATGGGTTGGGTCGGGTCAGGTATTTGGCTTCACAAATAGGGTCGGGTCTACTTTCGATGGGCCTGGTTGGGTCGGGTCATGAAAATTGGATCTAAAGGCAACTCTGAGTAGCTATCTTGAAGGGGCGCTATAAAAATATTCAACTGAATTACATTGCATCACATTTAGGGAAGGATGAATACAGATACAAACTGATAGGCGGAAGGACGAACAGAAAGAATGAACACTGAAGGACAAACGACAAACAGGTGGGTGGATAATACGATCGCCGACTGCACTGAAGGACCGACCGACTCAGTCCATCTCTCATTCTTAACCACTTTCTGATTACAGCAAACCAGACGGACTGCAGAATGGACTACAGAGACGGATGAATTAAGAGACGGATGGAAGAGCAGACAAACGGACGGACAGACAGAGTGTACTCTATCGACAGAGTTGATACAACGGTCGAACGCGGAATCGTCCGTCGTCTGCTGTCGTCCACAGCAGAGAGAACGAACTTCAAGGAACGTCGTCGTTCTTGTTATGTCCCGGAATGCATACGAAAAGTAATATACTCACAGTCTATTTATGCGTACGCTTATGTCTTATAGGCATTCTTTCCTACGTATATAAATTAGCGTATGTATACAGGCTCTGCCGTCTACATGTATACAGTGAATACACATACACGCACGCACACACACACTCCTACGCGCGTGCGCGCACACACATACACAGATACCCATATATATATATATATATATATCCGTTAATTGCAAGAAGATATAGACGAAGTTTAGGGCAACATGAAAGAACATAATGACGCGTTTGTGCGCCATCCGTTGTGTCTCGATGCTAAGAGTACACGTTTAGTAGGACGTAAAGTTGGACATAAAGAGACACTCAGAGACCAACAGATGTGCAGAGACACATAGATTGACGGAGACATGAAGGCCGACAGACAGACGGACGAACGAAGCATCAGCGATACGTGGGCGATAGATTATAAACGGTGGTCGTTTGCATGACAAAAATCAGAGTTTCCGAAGAAAGGAAAGAAAGACATCAAATAGCGTTTTCTAGTTTTGAGTTTGTACATCGGAATCCGTCGACGACGTGCCTAAATGTAAGTCTTCATTGGATCGAGACTTTAGAATTCGTCTATCTATTTTCTGGGGCTTCACACCCGCTTCTACTTCACCCATCAGTTAAGTAGCAACATACTCTCAGTTTACTCTGTAGATTTGTATATGTGTACTTTGATAATCCGTATAATGTTCGACCTCTCTCTCTCTTGTTACAGCTAAAATATCATATTGAACAAAACATATTAAAATATGCAATCTGGATCTTTCACCAACCTCTCTCCAATTCTCCCACGTAGAGTAACAGATAACACACTGGGGCGCAGAGCTCATGAGCAGAGTTCGAATTTCGTAACTCCCGGTAGGTTGACTAGTCCTTCTTTCGCTAGACGGTGATATTGGGTAAATTAGAGCTATAGCGTGATGGGGTCTTATAATAATAATAACGAAAATTGAGGCGTTGAGCGCCAAAGCGGTCTGACACAATTGGACATATACTACTCGATTGGACATCGATATGAGAAAATGAAACAATAAGAAGTGAATGTAAAGCATCGATCAGAGGCGTTGTTAATAATGTTCAGAAGATGTGTTATCTTGTTTTCAGAAGATAAGAAAAGTCGAAAGAAATGCTCTTATTTGGTCTCCTCTTCCTCGTCAGCGCATTCGACGCTGGTCAGTCGAAAGCCGCTTTTCCCAACCGAAATGACTCGGACAAAATCGGTGTGGATGCGTATCGTGAATCCGATTATTCCCATTCGGACGAAGGACCAGACATTCCCGACTACAACACCATCGATGAACCATCAGCGGAAGTGAGCAGCGATGGTCTGAGTGAAGGCGATTTCGAATTGAGGGCAGCGAAGAGATGGGTTCCGACGGAGGTGAGTGTGGACCAGGTCATGCAAAAGGTTCTTCTGTCGAGGCTCGTCAACAACAAAGATAGACAAGGAAAGCGTCAATCGGGGAGCTTAAGTTCACCGACAGATTTCGATGGGGTCACAGCAGACGACGAACCCCTTCCTCTGCAGCATCGACATTCCTCTGAGGACAGACCTCTCACGGGGAACCCGAGAACTGCACCAAATCGATTCATTTATAAGTTGGAAGCAGAAGAAGGAAGTGCACATTCACTTTCCGACGTTGATCATCCAGGTCATCAGCGAGAGAGGACTACGTCCATGCGTGTGGAGGAAAAGCCTTCTGCTCATAGGCACTTTGCAGGCGATGTTTCGAAATGGAAGATTCCTGAACGCCCAAGTGACCAGGAGAAACTCATTCACGACATCTTAATTCTTTCCGATTACTTGGATCGACAAAGGGCACGAAAGAACAGACAACAGCCGCAGTTACATCGACTGAAGAACAAACAATAGGGACGGCAGGTCCAGGAAGATCAAAGGGAGCGGTTTTGACTGCATCCGTTTCTCTTTGACCTGGCTCTCTTTGAGGGAACGTTTGAGAATAAGACGCAATCTGAAGAGTTTATCGGCAAGCAGCTTAGGAAGAACTAAATTATGGAAAATGTATAATTACGACTAACTTTGTGAATTAATTAATTAGACAATTTAAGCTTTGCACGTTTAATATATTCGATGGCTTCCTTTTAATTTTTTTTATAGATAACTCGAGGATGTTGAACGAGAGAGGAAAGGATGAGGGACTGAGAACACACATTACAGAAAACCCCCGTTAGATGGATTGTATCGTATTGTAATTAAGTATTTATAGAGCGCCTCTAGTAGTGTGAACCGTTCAGAAGCACTGCCAGTGTGAAAGGCCCCGCGAGAAGAAGTAGGTTCTTAGAAAAGCAAACGAGGATGAGAGACTGCCAGATAGAATTTTAGACCGAACAGATGGAGAAAGCGCATTCTACAGAGAGGGACCAATTGAAGCAAAAGATCGAGACTTAGCCATAGCTGTTCTAATTTTAGGAACCAAGAGGTCTAGTTTGTTGAGCGAGCGAAGTGAACAGTCATACCTCCCCTCTCATCGATTCGCTTCAGATTTGAGTAGCTTCAGGTGAATCTGGACACTCAACACTCAACACAGAGCATTTTAAGTGCTTCACAAAAAGCGCTGACTATCATTCATGCATCCAGGGCTGATTTAAGCTTACATGCAACTGCTATGAAAATTATTAAAGTGAGTTATAGAATTAGAAAGCTTAATGGGAATCTCATGATACTTATAATTGTCAACACTCATTTAACTAAAAATGATTGGTAAACAAACTCATCCTAACTGTGTATTAAAGGACCTATGCATTCTAGAGATGTAATTATGCATATGTACCAAAGCAGCTCAGATGGCCTACATACTAAGGTTGTGTACATATATTCATAATTAGGGCCTACAGATGTGCATGCGTACATATGTACGTTACATACATACATACATACATGCAATGTCATACGTACATACATACATGCAATGTCATACATACATACACACATACACACACATACATACATACACATACACACACACAAACACACAAACACATACACACACACTTATACACATACATACGCACACACATATACACACATACATACATGTACCATGAATCATGCATCTGCATGCATAATTACGTATACTTATGCATTATGCATGCACTTGTTTCTGTACACGTCGCCAGCTATGTTGGTTGCTACGTTGGTTGCCATGTTGGTTGCTATGTTGGTTGCTATGTTGGTTGCTGAATGTCGTCTGCGATATTTAGTCAGATTATTTTTCTCTTAATGCAGGATTCTTGAGGAGGTGTGGACTCTTACGATAGAAATGGTTTTGGTCTTCTCGATGGAATTGCAGCGTTCACATCTGTTTGTGTTGCATGCTACTGGTAAATCCTGTGACAGGATTGGCTGACCTACAGAGGTGGGAAGGGGTGAGGTTATTAGATGGATAAGTCATGTCTACAGATCAAGGTTGAAGGGTGAAGCTCCTTGGAGCGCCATCGACCATCAATCTCAATTGTCTATAAGTCGGAGGGCGACGACTTCATATCCTGTGCTGATGTATCTGATGTTTCGAGAGATTGTTTGAGAGCCTCTTCGCCTGCCATCGTAGAACTTGTGGCGGTGGGAGAATGTACCGTACCCAAAGCCATTGTGAGTGATATTGATAATGGATGTGATGCTTTACGGACTCGGAAGCAGCCTAATTTTAAAGGTGAACGGTATCTATATTTGTTGTGGACTTGTACCATTCTTTATTAAATGTCGAGAAGAAAATCGTCGCACTTAACAAGGTAAACAGGTGAAGTAACTTGAATGAATAAACGATGGCTATAAATAGAGTAGAATCTTCTAAGACACCCCCGAGGTAAAACGCACATCCTCTGGTGTCTGAGAATGAAAATCGATACAATTTTACTTCCTTAATTCATCATTGGGCTGCCATGTAAGTTACATGATGCAACGCTTGCCTTTCAAGTACTTTCATGACTTAGCGTAATTTAGTCTTGCCACTTCTCAATTTTAAACGAATTCACCTCTGCGTTTTATAAGATGAGTAATTGAGTATTAATATTTATTACTTTATAACAGCATTAAGATAAGTCAAGTGTCAAGGTGCTCACTGTAGAGAGGTGTAAAGTGGGCTGCGAAATTGGTGAGGGCCATACACCATGTTTCTTCTCTTGGTCGTTTTATGTGGCGCCCTGATATGGGGTAAACGCCCCATTTCCTCCACTGCTTGTAGTACTCCAGCAGTATCCTCAAGCATCGATAAAGGAGGAGAGTGATACATATAAATGATTTTTTTAAATCATAAACTGAAACTACTCAGATGCTCCTTCTCAAAATGTGTAAGACGCGTTTCTGCCACAACATACCCTTAACTTATTTTCATTATCTCATTGGTTACAATCAAATCCATTAAATATTGACCTTCTATCTCGAATGTGAGAGGTATTAGAGATGCTGTTGTATGTAGCATCAGATTTCCTGAAGGTGTTACACGATCAATGGCAGATGGAGACGATCTTTGTAGCTAAGTGAAAATACATCATGAACACATTATAACACAGATCGAGGACCAGAAACCTACAAAGTAACAAGAGTTGTGAGATTCAATCGAGAACGCGTCAAGCTGTTATATAGAATAAAGGCTGAGGACACGATTTGGCTAAACAGCAAAGACGATAAAACACAAACAGGAACAAAAGACACAACCATGAGCAGTTGCAAATATTCAAATAGTTTATAGATTTATTCACGCTACCCTTACTAATTCTTTAATCTCAGATCAATTTGCTGTCAGACCTACTGGATCTTTCTCTGCAGCCATCATATCTATCATACACCCAGTGGTCAATTTGTAACTGTGAAGGTGGTGGACTGTGTAAGACGGGCGTTTCTTCTGCCCCACTCCCGCGTCAAGTTTTTCGCGGCTTCCCAGGTAAAAATTTCGCGGCCTCCCAGGTAAACATTTCGCGGCCTCTCCCTCCTCATTAACATTAGGCGAATTTAGGCCTACAATTTGCAGCTTCATAAAAATAACATTGTTTAACAAAAAATAAAACGTAATTAGATAAACGACACTATTTTACAATAATCTTATTAATCTAACACTAAACTGCACAGGAAACGAAGCAGTCTCATTTAACACAGGTCTATGTAGCCCTATCTAACTTACGCTTAATTAGAAAAAGAACGTTACACCTGCCATCTTATTTGGACCAATATTTGTAGGTCTATGCTTCGAAAGAGAACAATACGACAAAAGCGTAGATATGCCGACATGAGTGACAGTGGATAATAAAGGTAGAATTGGAAAAAAAAACTAGTAAATATTTTTATATTCAATAAGAGTTGCTGTTAGAAACTCTCTCTCATCTTGACTCATCCGAGTATCTCTATAACCTAACTCACTTTTTGAGAATTGAGCAAATTAATTTATTGCAAACCAGCGACTTTATGTATACACGTATGTGCAAACCCTTCCATAACCAGCTACCTTTGATAACTATTTTATACCCGTAGCTCAGGTAAACCCATATAAACTGCATTCATCTGCTAATTATAGGTCAATTTGCCGTTTTTTGCACCCGAAACTGTTCGATTCGATGCTCTAGAGCAGAGTTCCGGCAGAACTACGTCGTTTTCTTGACGTCTTTTTGTTCAAATGTAAACTGGATGCTCATCTCTTAACACACTGCGAATTTTAACTGTGATACTTAAGGCCCATATTTGTAACCAAAGTATTGAATGCAACATTGTTTATACCTTGTAAGATCATGTTTCGTTAACTGATTAAGTCTCTTTTTCTTAAACAAACTTATAGGAAAAAAATAATTCAAATACCGACATCAACCACCTACGTAATGGGTGACCCTGTTAGCGGGACCACGGTCCCTTTACGGTTGTACTCCTTACCCTATTGCTCTCTGATGTAGGCCCTATATCAAATTTGTTGTACTTCTATGTTCTACATAGCCTAATGTGTTCGCTTTTCTAGTGAATTGTCAGTGAACACTATATTTTTGTGGATAATCGGTGGTTTGGTTATATATAATGATCTGGGGATAAATTGAGAGTTGTCTTTGGGTGGGAGAATGTGGTTGTGCGATTAGTTCTTATGCAATTGGTTAATGGAGGAGGACGGAGTGGGAGAGGTAGGAGTTGCGAGGATTATGTTTGAGGTTGTGTGAAGTGGAGAAAATGAATTTAGGATATGTTAGCAAGTTAAGAGACTGTTGAGAAGGATTGTTTTAGGCAGCCTAGGCCTTTGAATGTAACAATATTTTGTTCCATGGAGAAAAATTGAATGCTGGCGTACCACCAGTAAAGAGCAGATAAGAAAGAGAGCGGAGTTAATTATTTGGGGCTAATATAGGGCCTATATTAGCCCCAGATAATTAACTCCGCGCTCTTTCTATATATTAAGGGCCATAATTTAAATTAGGGGGACGTATATTATGGGAACACATTCGCTTACATACATAGTGACTACATGTATATAAGCGTATGCCCTTGATAAAGTTACCATAAATAATTTGATCAAATAATAGATTGGAGAAACTTTAATTAATGTTGTTTTGATAATTTTATTAAGTCGCGTTTTCACATGACGTTCTACTTTCACAGAGTAACGAATGGAGACAAAACACAGAACATTGTAATAATTTTTTGTATTCACATTCGAGCACAATATTTACAGATGTATCACATTCAGAAATTACGCAATGAGCTGCATGCACGCTTAAAGAAGCACAGTTTCACATGCACTCACGTACACGACCGTAACTCACATACAAGACCAGCCTGCTAATATGCGTCTCTAAAGCATACAATAATTTAGAACTGAGTTTAAACTACAATATTTACAGTTACTGACGTCACTAATATTAATGGAAAGACATCGACGAGCCGCTCTGCAAAAATGCTGTTCAGCTCACATCAAGGTCGGTAATAATAAAATATTAGGGGTCTATTTATGATATTGATAATGCCAATAATAATCGTATATTACTAAAATATTTATAATGTAATACTTCTAGCAGTTACTTTCTTCTTAGATCGTTATCATCAATAGCGCGACGTCGATGCATTCTCGCTGATAGCGCGTATACAGGCTTAGCAGACAGAGGCTTAGCACGACATAAATGCAAACGAACATTGAAAACGAGTAAATGTGGCAAGAGTGGACGAAAGTGGTACGATCAACAGATGAAACATAAAAATGACATAATAAAGACACATATCTCTCAAACGACTCTGATTAAGTAGATAAATTCTCGGTTGTCACTCATTCCATAGCATAATATTTCTATGTGCCACAAAAGACCCAACGAGACAGTCTTAGAGTTCTTGAGCGTCGGGACTTCTAGGTTAATGAGAGGAAGTTTCGAAAACAAGAAATTGGAAACAGAGTAGGCGCAAGGAACGAGAGAATTTTGGAGCACAACAAATTGTGTTTTAGCCTAAATGGGGAACTTTACGTGAAAATGACAGACTCCGTTTAAATATGGACTGTCGTAGATTACGACAGACTTCGTTGCCAAGTGAAAGAGCTTTACGATAACAACACCGTTCTCACTTAGGCTGTGTTCGACAATAACGTTACAAATGAACGGTTCATTCGTTAGAAGGACTTTCGGACGGTGATTAAATTTCACGAAACACATCATCGGTAAATACATAGCACCAGAGAAACAAACGATAATGAAATGCAACAAACAAAAGAACCCATATAGCATCTGAAAGACAGCATCTACACCCAACTTTACTATCATGAATTAAAAGGTACCGTACAAAGTTCTTAAATAGTTACCATAGTAACAAGAGGACGCCATTTAATCCCCTCTGTACGGAATACTAGTATTTTATCAATATTTAATTGCCTATAATGAGTCACTAAATGAAATATTAACGTGCGTCTAATAGGTTCAAGTCTAAGATAGAAATGTGAATCTTTCTCAATGCGTGGGTTTCGTTAAAAGAGAAGTTCCGCTTGAGTCGCTCCAGGCGACGCTCTACGCTTTCACTCGGTTGAACACCTCACAGCTGCTGCTACTCAGTAGCGAAACATTTCAGACAAAACGAGATGCAATAAACGAACTGTCTCTCACTCAGACCTTCAACTTAAGCCAATCGAATCAGCGAAGAAATAGAACGATCGTTCATTGGCTGAAAGTTTTAAATTAGATAGTGTGAGAGAGAGAGAGAGAGAGAGAGAGAGAGAGAGAGAGAGAGAGAGAGAGAGAGAGAGAGAGAGAGAGAGAGAGAGAGAGAGAGAGAGAGAGAGAGAGAGAGAGAGAGAGAGAGAGAGAGAGAGAGAGAGAGAGAGAGAGAGAGAGAGAGAGAGAGAGAGAGAGAGAGAGAGAGGGAACGATGGCGACGATGATGATCTACAGATGAGGGACGATAAAGAAACGTTCGTTGGATAGACAACATCAGTTGATGAAGACCTGGTTCTTCGTTTCACAGACCATCATCGTCGTCGTTATCTTCTTCTTCTGGTTTCACAGTGAATCTACACGCAAAGATCAAATGTCAGCGTGTTAACAATTATGCTGTAATGTCGTCGTTCAGTTATTATTCTAAGCATCTACACTGCAGCTATTTGATTGTGAGCATAGTAAGAAAACAAGAAACAAGCTGAAACTCGGATTCACATTTGCGTGTGACCTAGCGCACGTTAAAATGTCTGTTAAAATTATGTTGATGATGACGATGACGATGATGATGATGATAACAATTATTGTAAAAATGAAGCAATCTATTAAAGTGAGACGCCTTAATAGCTTATGGATGTAAATTTAACAAGCACCCTGCCACTATTATGCGACATATCATCTCATGCGACATATCATCATACTGCCTATGTTGTGATGGAAATTAAAGAGAGACTGAATTCGATGTAACCTACGTTTGGCCATCTAGTGACATCTGGCGTCTGGTTTCTATTGAGTCGGTGGACAGAGTTTGTCAAGCAACGTATCAGCGACGTCATACATGTTGGTTTCCATCGATAAGCTGACAACGTGATCGTCCGTCGGTGAGCTAATCATCGCGTTCAACTCGCTCATCTGGGGACTCTCTCCGACTGCCACGCAGTAGACGATGACGCCGTTGTTCCTCAGCTGTTCGCTCAGAGGTATCGTCTGGTCCTGGTTGACGTTCGAGTACCCATCGGACACGAGTATGGCGATGTTATCAACCCCCGGACGGTCGCCACGGCTCGTCGTGAAGTGGTTGTTCTTGACTTCGGTGAGGGCGAGCGGCGTGTTCGTCGTCCCTCCTACGTAGTAGAAGTCGAGGGAATTGATGACGCCGCTCTGTTTGCCGATGTTTTGGTTCATGTAGAACTGACCGTTGATGGCAGTCGAGAACGCGATGGCTCCGACGCGAACGGCGCCCGATGCGATGTCGAGACCAGCGACGACGGTTCGAGTGAAAGAGACTGACGTACGATACTCATCTTCAACGCTGCCTGAGACGTCCAAGATGAAGACGATGTCCATCTGACGGGTGCATTCTGAATTAACAGCGAAGACAAACAACGGCGTTGAAGAATGTGCCATCAAGACCATATACCTACATCATGTTTCTAAACAGTTTAAATGTAGAGGGACGTCACATCGTAGGCCTATGATCGGTCACGTACATTTTGATTCTAACCAAGACTGACTGCAGTGGAATTACTTTCTCAGTTATTCTTGACTATTCCGCGTCTCATTCGTTTCTCTTGGATATATATATATAGCCTCGTACGAATTACGATCAAACGCTCTTATTTTCAGTCCCGTTCACTAAGCCTCCTACAACTGTCCACCGCTCTCAATTAGTAACAGTAGTCTACTTCCGTTATCCTATACTGTGTCACAGGTGTTTCCATCCTTTATTTGCTGTTTAGTCTAATTCATCAAATTTTTTCTGCAAAACGAAAGTTTATCTAATGCTAAACAAATATTGTTTTGTTCTGTATTGGATGCACTGCATTTTTAAAATATCCTGATATTAATAGAATACCTTATTTAATTTGCATAAACTTACTTCTTTGGCAGTTGACGCCTGCGTATCCTGTCGGACAATCGCATCTGTATTGACCGTAACCACTGACACAGCGACCGCCATTTTTACACGGACTTGAAAGGCAGAAATCGATGCCTAAGAACAAAAGACATTGTCATGTAGCATCTGAATCGTCTTTTTGATCAAGAATAATCAGTTAATTAATGTCACAAAAGATTCTTTATCTCCTACACCGAATCTAAATTGCAATGGGCTACTTAAACGCCCAGTCATGCAGTTTAGTGAAAGACAATTGGCTCATTGTACACAGAGAGTGTGAAACAACTCCAATAGACTTTATGAGCAGACATTTGATTTATTAAATTGATCTTAGCTATCAGTTTACTAATTCAAGCCTTAAGTTGAGTTATCAACTTATCGTCTTTCCCTCATTTTCTCCAGCAGCATTCTTAACTTTGTTATTCTCTGGCGATTTCTTCCCTTTGTGCTAACGATGCTTTCTTGTCTTCTCCTTCTGCTTATCATAATTTCAAATGCTCTGTTTTACTTACTGTTGCACATGGCAGCGACCACTCCATTCGTGACGTTCGGTAAGGCACGGAACGTAGGAGCGTAGAACGAGTTGAAATCTCTTGGGAAGCTCGTGATGGTCTCCAGTTCGAGCGACTTCTGCATCTGTGGCTCCACTCCGACGGTGATCATGTGGTTCCCGTTCAACCTGCTCTGGATCGCCTCAGCAACGGTCAACGATGGGTCAACGGTGGAGTCTCCATTGGCAACAAAGACGACGAAGTTCTCGGCGTCCCTCCGATCTCCGTTCTCCTCGACGAGGATCACTCGGCGAAGGGTCCGAAAAGCGGATGCCGTGTTCGTCTTGTTTCCAAGGTAGGGGGTGTTTCTGATTGCCTGGATCACGTCCTGTTTGGTGTTGTACTGGTTGAGGAGGAAGCCAGCGTATCCCTCGCCGCCCCAGTAGACGAGGGCCACCCGGGTCTGGTTCAGTCCTACGTCCATCTGCTTGACGATGCTGATAGCGAAGTTGGTGAGGTTCTGGAAGCGTTCGTAGTGGACGGTACCAGCAGAGTCCAACATGAAGACGAGGTCAATCTTTCCAGTGCAATCTACACACACACGGAACATCATTGCTCTGTCTTATCCTGGGCTTTTTTACCGCGAAGAAAGACAACTAATTTCACTTCTGGCATTGATTAGCTGCAACATCCTGTGTGTAAAATACTGCGCACTCTTCTTGAGCCACCGAACAGGACTTGAAGTGGAAAGCAAATATATATTATTATCAAGTATAATAGAATAAAATCTGTGGACTTGAGTTAAAGTTTAACAACATTCAAGTCACCCACTGCACAATAGATTATATCAACTGCACACTTTGTGTGTGTGTTGTAATGAAGCACATTAGTATAGTCCCTTGCAGCATCGTTAATTATCACCAGTCTTTGTCATTAACCGGAAGTAAACTAGTTTTCATTGCAGATAAAATAAATTAGCAATACATAATCTGGTGTCTTACTTCGTTCGCACATCGATCCCGATGAGCCTGATGGACAAGGACCACAAGTGTATCCACCCATCTTGTTCTTGCAGATGGCTCCATTCTGACAGTACATCGTCTGTCCACATCTGTCCATGTCTGCAATGTACGATATACAGTCTCACTATATATAGCCCACGCAAAACCAACAGCTGCGAACCATGACTTCAAACCGTAAATTTAATATCTCAATTAAATTTATGATATCTTATAATAAGCGTTGTTGGTGTCGTATTTCAACGGTCTTTGGATTTCCATTTCTGCACTTCTAAGGCGCCATTAAGTTGGTCTAGAGTGAACCGTTTAAAATTGATACCAGCGTGCAAAGTCCAGCGAGAAGAAGCAGGTCCCAGAAGAACGAATAAAGAAAAGAGACTGTAATCGAACTCTGTTCCTCAGCTCTGCACGCCAGTATGTTACCCATTACTCTACGGCTATCTCGATTAAACAAACAATGTATATTAGCCTATAACTGTGTTGAAGAAGAGAATTGGATAGACCAGAAACTCAGCTAAAGCTGATTCACACGAATATACAGAATCTTGAACAATTTCTAATCATGCTTACTGTTACAAAGATTGGCGGAAACGTTGTTAACGGCGGCGTCGCTGAAGGATGCAGCATCTGGAACCAGTATAACATTCGAAGAATCTGGGGCGCTCGCAACGCCTACTAGTTCCGGTAGACTGACGTAAGGACCGACACCGATCTGTAGATGACATTCAACAAAGACGGTTCTTAACGCATCGTATCATTGTAAATAGCATTTAATCAGTTCTGCTGTTAAAATTCAAAACTGCGATATTGTAATTCGCATCGTTTAAATCGTGACGTTGATTAGTGGAGTTGTCGTAGAACACTGATCTAGCGCGATCACCGTCTCCCCTTAGCAAACCGAAGATCCTTACCGTCATGATGTTGATGCCCTGAGCTCTGGCCGTGATGGACTCCTGCCAGGCAGAAGTGGAGTTGATGGAAGGACCGTCCGTTAGAATAACGAGGTAGTTAGGGATCTCTGGCCGATCACCGTTGGCAGGTGTAAACATTATGTCTCTGGCAAAGCTGAAACATCAAAAAGAACACAATAATGCCTTGTGTGATTTTATTAATTCAACGAAAGCAAATGAATTGGCTTTGAGGACTTAGGCCTAATCATTCACCGCTGACGTGATAGACCCACTTCATCCGCAAATATAATCATAACAGACAATAATTGCTTTGAAAGGACAATCACGACCATGTCATCATTATTATGATCATAATTATAAATGTCATTGCTATTGTCATCACCAATCATCTTTATGAGTACTGATACGCTGGTGCATCACATATTTTTTTATTAAGAAGGAAATGTTATGGTTTTACACTACGCTCCAGAGCCCGTGAATAAGTTGATGCCCTGCGCGTGGCTTTCGAATTGGGATCGCATTGAAATGCTTAGCGTCCAATGTATTTTAAATAAGCGGGTGAAATGGAATAGTTGGTATACAAAGCCATACATGTTGACCTACGCTGCAGCCAACAGATCACGACAATCTGTGAACTGACCTGATCGCCTGAGCGAGGTTAGTGTTGCTGTCGGCTGCATATGGTACGTTGATGGCCTGGATGAGTTTCTTTGTGTCGCTGTATTGGCTCAAGGAGACCTGCATCTCTGCGGTCGCCCCAAAGGTCATGATCCCAACTCGACTGACCGTGGGGTCAATGCCGTTGTCCCCGATGCGAAGGTTCTGGACGATTCTGACGACGAAATTCGTTGAATTCTGGAAGCTGGCCAAACCGAGACTCCGCGAAACGTCCAACGCGAATACGACATCAGCAGGAGAAGAACAACCTAAATCACGCCGTACATAATTATCATGATCGTTGTAATTGTAATTGCTAATTTGTATAGCGCCCTACTGGGCGTGCTCTCGAGCGGAAGGCAGAGAAAGGAGCTCAGATCGAGTGGCCTACCCCGATGGAGATATAAGGATGGGAATGGAATTATGGGGAATAGCATGGGGCCCCTCCAGTTCTGCTCCCCATTCCATCCCAACAGGGGAAGGGAGCAGGAATGGGAGGACAGAGGAAGGAGAGAAGAGAGGGGTAGGGTAGTGGAAGTGGAGGGAAGTGCAATGGTGCTGGACCTAGTTGTCCTAGCATGGGAAAACATCTGGTATTTATATAATAATTATAGGCTTAAATGATCGTATCATACTCACTGTTGTTGCAGTAGCGTCCAGTCTTTCCAGAGGCACAAGAACACGTGAATTCGTTGAATGAGTCCATGCAAGTCCCGCTGTTTCCACAAACAGCCTGTCCAGAGCAGGATCCGTCATCTATAAAGGCAACAGTGAATTGTAGAATTTAAGTAGTTGAGATTTTATTTCTCCTAACGTCTTGAAATTCAATCTTTTCCTAGTAGTCGAAAGACGGACAAAGTGACTGCTGCCATCCAAATTCTTAGTTCTGTGAGAAAAGAGTGATACGAGACTCATTTGGTAAAATTCTAGAGGAACCCGTTTTCTAATTAGGATGAATGTTCGGACAATTATTATGAATGCACTTTAATCAAAATTCGCCAGTTCAGAAGTCATTTTATCAATTATATATAGACACAAGTAGTACACGGAAATCGTTTATTCAATTATGCATAGATATAAGAAGAACACTGCCAACTGTTTCAAAGAAATCTAAATGTGCAGACTCACTGTTACAGATTAGATGTTGGAGGCTGTTCTCGAAATCTTTTCCTTGCAAGGCTTTGACCGTGTTCTTGATTATCATATTTATCATATATGGGTAAGTGGCCACTGCTGAGAGCTCGTACAGATCCAGGTAGGTTCCAATCCCGAGCGTGATGATGTTGATGCCAGCGTCTCTTGCTCGCTGTGCCTCCAACAGTGTAGCCGTCCTGTTTGTCGAGACGTTGTCGGTTATGACGACAGCGACGCTGCTGATGTCGGGGCTCATTCGGTGACCGTTGGTGGCGTTGAAGACGTCCGTCCTAACCAAACGTAGGGCGTCCGCTAGGTTCGCTTTGGACCCACCGTAGGACGCGCGTCGAATGGAACTGGCGATTTCAATTCCAGACGTGTAGGTATTGAAGTAGAACTCGATCGTCGGTGAGTCGCTGAAGGTCATGAGGGCGACCCTCACTCGCAGTGTGTCGACCTGCATGTTCGTGACGACATTGGCGACCATGACGAGGATTATGTTCTGGTAGTTGTCGTAGTTCATGTTGCTCGTCTTGTCGATGACGAAGACCACGTCCACTTCCTTTTTGCATTCGCTTCCGGCAGCGGCGTCGTTTATTGACCTTGTTGTTTCTGAATAAAACGCAGATCACACATTCAATATATATATATATATATATATAGTACTTTCAGGCTAAAAGTAGTCATTGTTGTTACAAAAAGGACTGCAGTAAGTTATGGTAATGCTGATATTCTACTTCCCACTATTATTATTATTTTTATTGTTACACTCTGGTGATGTTGATACTCTTCTTCTCTACATTGTTATTATCTTTGTCCTAAGATACGTATGAGCTTCTGATCACCGCCACCACTGCTACTGCTGCAGCTATTACAGTACTGTTGCTTTCGCCATCATCATCATCATCATAGAATGCCCTTGAGTAGGTTTATTGAAGGGGCGCTATGTGAATTTTTGAAATAAATGAATGAATGATCATAATTGTAACAAATCAATATCCACATGTGATGGTCAATTTAAAGTATGCTACTGAGTCATCGATCATAAACGGAATTTACCTCCGTATTTGATGAAGAGAGTAGTTGTGCTTGGTGTAGTCGTCGATGTTGACGTAGTGGTCGTGGTTGGAGTAGTAGTCGTGGTTGGAGTAGTAGTCGTTGTTGGCGTTGTAGTCGTGGTTGGAGTAGTAGTAGTCGTGGTTGGCGTTGTAGTCGTGGTTGGAGTAGTAGTCGTAGTTGGCGTTGTGGTCGTAGTTGGCGTAGTAGTCGTGGTTGGTGTAGTAGTCGTGGTTGGTGTAGTAGTCGTGGTTGGTGTAGTAGTCGTGGTAGTAGTTGTCGTAGTAGTTGTGGTCGGTGTTGTTGGGGTGGTTGGCGTTGAAGTTGTTGTTGTAGTTGGTGTTGTTGTGGTCGTTGGCGTAGTAGTCGTGGTTGGTGTTGTTGTGGTAGTTGGTGTAGTTGTTGTGGTTGGTGTAGTAGTTGTGGTTGGTGTAGTAGTTGTTGTTGGCGTTGTTGTTGTGGTAGTAGTTGTGGTTGTTGTTGGTGTCGTAGTGGGTGTAGTTGTCGGCGTGGTCATGGGTGTTGTTGTTATGGTCGTGGGTGTGGTTGATTGTGAGGTTGTTGTTATACAGGATCTGGCAATGATGTCTTGGATGATGGTGGTCAGTTTGCTGTAGTCGCTCACGTAGAAGTAGTGTGTTTCCCAAGGACTGCTACAGATGGTTTGTAGTTGAACCGTATCAACGTTTGAGGTCATTCCGACAGCATACAGCTCAATGCTGGCGTTTTTGGCGAGGTTGGATTCGGGTATGGTCTGTGTTGCCTCGACGTTGGCTTGACCGTCTGTGACGAGGATGGCCAAGTGTGGAACATTCGGTCTGGCTCCATTAGCTGGACTGAACATGATTTGCCTGGTGTCTCTCAGAGCATCAGCGATGTTCGTCTCACCCCCGTCGATATCAAGAGCTTTGATCTTCGCCTCTAACTGATCGTAGTTTGAGGCGTCATTTAGATAAATGGCCGGAGTGGCGTAGTAGCTGAACTTGATCACCCCCATTCTCGTCTCGTTTGGTGAGATGGGAAAGGCCTGAGCAATGCTGAGGGCAAAACCGATGATGGATTTGTACCAGTTGTCGTTTCCTCCTGGAGCAGCAACAATGCTCGTCGACTGGTCGAGGATGAGAATGATATCAGCCACCATCGGACACTGAACACCTGCGACAGAGAAACCAACGAATCAGAATAAAACAGAAAGACAATAACTGGCTTCAATTTCTGGAATCTGCTGAAATTACACCCCACCCTGGCACCCCAGATCTAGCCAACAAGTAACACTGGGTAAAAATTGACAGACGGTCTTGAAAATATTTAAAATCAGAATATCAGAGAGAGAAAATTAGGTGACGTAAAATTAAAATTTGTCGAAATCCGCCCACAGCCACAAGATACACAGGTAGATCTGCGTGGAAAGCGACCCCAACCGTATTGGAAAATATTTAATTGCTAAAGTGATTCCAGATCTCACGACTCGTCCTCACCTCCGTCAACTGTGCAGATGAGAGAAGCGATCTGTGTGACCTTGGCGCTGAGAAAGGAGATCCCAGCGGCCACGACAACATCCCCCGGTTTGGACGCCAGAGATCGAAGGTTGGTCAGTCCAACGGCACCAGTCATATCAACGGCAACAATGCGAATGCCCAGTTTCTTCAGCTTAGTGGCTGCGGCCAAAGCCGTGGTCGGATTGACGAGAGCGTTGTCCATTAGGAGAACAGCCACTGACTGCCCACCTGTGCGATTCCCAGCCTTTAACAGACAAAAGGAAAAGGTGGACATAAGTTTACAGGCTAGGAAACAGTTTTAAAAAACCCAGATAGGATAATTCTTACAATTCTGAGTTATGCACCAACTACTCCATAAATAGTATCTACTATCTGGTCTAAGATAGTTTTGACGGCTTCTTTTATGCCGTTCTTTAATCCAGTTAAATGAAATAGGTACCATCACCAAATATATATATATATATACATGTTTGCATGTACTGAAACATATATATATATGTTTGTATGTAGGAATATGTATGTATGTATGCATGTATGTAGGGATATAGATATGCATGTATCTATGTATCTTAACGTGAATACCGTGGATTTCTGCTCTATTCCTGGTTCAGGATAACATGAAAAGGATTCGTGAGAGCCGGATAACAAAATAAAGAACGGTGTGAAGGAGATGAATCACTGTCTGTGAGTCTTCTAAATGACCGTTCAAAAGCCAATGACAGTCACGTGATCTATAAAATTTGAATCGTTTAATATGCGTACCGCGAATACGGTATTGGTGAGTGCGTTCAGTGCGTAGGTGACGTCAGCGTTTCCGGAGGCGACAAAAGGGATCTGGTCGATGGCGTATTTGATTTGACTCTCATCGCTGTATTGTGAGAGGGTGAATTGAACGGTGGCGCTTCTACCGTCGTAGGTCAAGACGGCCACACGGACGGTGTCAACACCGATCCTCAGATATTGGGTGATGAACTGCTTGATGAAATTCTTTACATTTGTCCAATCCGTCTGAGTCTGAGATACGTCGAAGGCGAAAGCAATGTCGAGGATCGCACATTCTAGAGCGCAACAAAACACAGCACAATGTATTTCACAATTGTGAATCTTACTAACATCTGAAACATTTTTTTATTGCGAGCACAATAAACGTATTGTTAATAGCACCAATACACGGCATAGAGTGCACTTTGTTGATTCGCTTCCAATGCATTTTCGCCAATTGAGTATATAATAAAAACTTTTGATTGATTGATTGGTTGATAGACTGATTGATTGATAGGATTGATTTACTGACCGATTGATTAATTGGTTGATTGATTGGTCGATTGATTAATTCATAGGCCCTACAAAGTGTACTCCGTCAAGCAGAGAAGGGAGATGAAGCCCTCACGCATGCGCAGATGAATAAGGATGAAATGAGAGCCGACGCCAGTAGAAGTACAGCAAGGAATAGTTTCTGACGTCATCTTTGTTGAACTTACTGGGTAAGTCGATCTTTGGTGGATTGCAAGTTGCATTGTGGACGCTTGCGAGAACGCCGCTGAGTTGAGTGAAGTCTGGAGTTGTCCAGTAGTTCTTTCCCTTTTCCTGTGGAGGAGAAGAGACGGCCTTCAGCTGGTCTTCGTTGATCTGATCTGTTACTCCTATGCTGAAGATCATGATTCCAGCGTCTTGACAGAGCTTCGCTTCGGGAATCGTGTTATCTGTCTGGATGTTGGCCTTTCCGTCTGTGATGACAATGGCAACGTGTGGTACGTCTGGTCTGGCGCCGTTGTTTGTATTGAAGTACACGGTGCGCAACATGTTCAGCCCAGCCTGTAGATTCGTCTCCCCTTGGCCAGGCGGTAGAGCCTTGACAGCGTTGATGACGGAATTGACGTCAGTGTAGGCGTTCAGGAGGAACCTCTGGACGGCGATGTTTCCAAATGTGAGTAGACCAATGTGTGTTCCGTCGTAGCTGACGTTTGTGTTCAGGATCAGTTTACTTATGAAGTCCTTGACGAGGGCCCAGTTGTCCCAGGATCCGTTCTTCGGATTGCTGTCAACGATGCTCCCAGACTGATCGACTACGAACACGATGTCGCTCTTCTTCGAGCAGATGGCTGCAGAAACAGACAACAGAAGAAGACGGTGCTTACTGACAGTGACAGTATATCAAGAGACTTCTATGTATACAGTGTTTAATTACACGTATATTTCATTAGAGCAAGATTGCCTGTCAAGAGCGCCTAGAGCTCAATCCCGGTCGAGCAGAGCAGTCATCAGACCAAGGTTAGTGAAAAACGAGACAGACTGACCAATATAGTATTGTTCCTGTTATGAGAGAACACCTGAGGTCGTTTGGTCGTGTATATTATCTTGTGACCATTGCTTTATTCTGTGATAACAGGGCGTAGGCCTATGCAGATGTAAATAAATATCTGTTCTTCGTTGGAAAGAAAGAGACGGCAGATGATCAAATAGCACAGATCGAGTAAGGTTTCCCATGTGTTATACCGGTGAATTCTTAAAAATGGTGTTTTTGATGCTAGTGTTTTAATTGTAACGGAATATTTACATAGCGCCCCTCGAGATCAGAGGCGCTGTAGTGGCAACATAGACTGCATTGACTCACTTTGACTGGATACTTCATAGTTGACGCCGACGGCGATGAGAACAAATGCGCTCAACAGAACGAAGTTCATCTTTCCTGGTCTTTATGGTCCAGGCTTTTCCGAACACAACAGAGGAACTTTACGATTTTTCCCTTTCTACCTTCCTCTAGTCGCTGCAGAAACAACAACATCGTCACTTGTTCAGATTCAAAATTAACAATAGACAATGGTAACAATAAACGATGATTAAAACCAGCGGTAAAAATAAACATTGGTAACAATAAACAGCAATTTTTAATAAGCAGTGTAGCTAACACTGATGCGTTACCGGTAATACTAGAGTGCGGTCGGTGAGTTTATAGAGAATTTCAGGTTGCTATGCTGCACAGAGGCCACGTTATTAGGGCTGTCTGCAGAGACAACGCTCACTTGGGTGCTATAAATTTAGCTGAAATGGTTTGGAGCATTTTCGACGATGCCCTCTATCACTGACAACCCTGCCAAATTAGACATATTTTATGTTGGTGCATGCCACTACCTCCGCTACACTTCCTTTTTGAAGAAAGCCAGAACACGATTTTGGAAACTCCGGTGATGTAGAAAAGGCATGCAGGCATGCGTAACAGTTTATGCGTAGGTCTATTGTGTTTTCCTCCAGCTACGGGTTCATAGGGGCGTGTCGAGTGCGTGCATCGGGTGAAGGGGTCGAAATGGCATCCACGGACGTAGACATATATCTTCGAGCTACATTAGAGTTCGGCTCAGGGCGTCATCCCTATTGTTCACAGCCGAACCTATTTGAAAGAACACCCTATACCCTGTGCGCCCTGGTCAGATTGCCTGCGTTACCACTGGTCATACATTTTTACTGCCTTATAAGCTCTTTGTGAGCGAAACAGATATTTTTGCATTCCAACAGACAATTCAGTTGTTTTATAACTGTCAGAAAGGACCTAAAGATATTCCATTACAATGAGTTGTCTCAGGGCTCTATAATCAGATGGCGTGTGCAAATCGGGTTTTCCCTTTGGCATACGCATTCGTTTTCCTTGTCTCGAGACATCATGGGACTCATATGTTGATGGACAGAAAGTAAGAATAAAACTAAAAGAAGGATTTTCAGAATCATAGGCTATAGGTAGAGGTGTAAGGTCCACTCTTACCAATATTGCTCATTTCAAAGAGTTTATTAGCAGAGGCTTAATGATGACTTATGTTCTGCAGGAAATGAAATCTAACGGGAGATTAGAAGAACTGCTTCACATGACTTTAAGAGGATTGCACTGTTTCCAAAAACATGGTGCATGCCTGGCAATGCTATTTTTAAAGCCCATAGGTCCACTCATAAACCTGAATCTACCTATCACTCATTCTCCTCTCAGACTGGCGGCCAGCGTGGTGTCCTGACGTAGGTGTGGATCCCACTGATGCTTTGTTGTCTAAGTTGGCTACGTGAACGGCAATGAAAAGAGGAATTGCGGAATGTGCATGTCAGGAATTTTGGTCGTAAATAGGGCGGTTGCTGCCCAGGCTACTCGTCTTCCGAAAGCCAGGTGCCCGCTCGTCTGCACTCCATCATTTGTTGCACAAGTTTATGAGAAACTGTCTCTAGTACAGTCACGCTCCAGTGATCACAGGCATTCAAAGAAGCAGACTAACGAAATACACCAAATTACACGCATAGGAATGTCAGATTGCTTACACGTAATTCGGAACAGCTCATCAACATTCTTTCTCAATCATCGTCATAATAATTTCTTTGGCCTCAAGCAATCCCTGGCCAGTGATTGAGAAATGGTTATCTGTTCTGTCTGACTCCCACTCGCTTTTATTGGACTGTATTTCATCAGCCTATGATTCAATTGCGCTGGTATTATACATCTCTATCAACGTCATCATCATCTTAACTTCTGAGCTTCGTCATTTCTGCGATGCTCACCTAGCCATCTCGATTTTCGTCTTTTTTCCAGGCCGCGTGCAAACCAAAATTCAGTGGATTCAGGAACAGCTTCCACCGTTCTTGGCCAACAGGTCTTTTCCAGCCTCACGTAGGCTTACGACTGAAAATCATATTTCCACGTTGGCATAACTTATCATTCTGTATACACTACGCGTGTCTCCCTACCCCTACCCCTACCCCGGTCGTTTTCTAGATCTATTCATCTCTGCTGCATCGTGTGATTCGCTGAATAAGCCAACCAATGAGAGCGATTAGTCTGGCTGGAATTTTTCAAACCTGTTGACAAGGCAATATTCAGACGAGAAGGCAGAGAGACGAAGAAAGAGACCGACAGACGAAGACAGAGGACAAAGGAAGGACACGAAGCAGCAGGATACTTTTTATCAATATCATAATTCATCGCTGAGAAGAAGAGAATCCCGGCTTTGTTATCACGCTTCGCTGACAAGCAGGAATCCCGACTGACTATAGGAGTAACCAACGCGTCACGATCAAAGCCCCTCGAGGGAGGCTCCTCGTGGCCAGGGCAGTGTTGCTACCTCTCAGGTGTCCTTCAACCGCCGCCAAGACCCTGTCCTCTGGTCTTGAATTGTCAGCGAGCAGCTACGGCTGAGAGGACCCACTTGCCTTGACGACCTGACATGGTTTATTACACCAGACGAGAGAACACTACTGCTCTCTTGCTGTTCACATCGATCATACACAATCCGTGTCGGTTTTAAAGCAAGCAACCGTGATAAAAAAAGGTTTAATCATCGGAAACTAAACCTTTTAATTGTTCAAAGGTCCTTAGGGGCATCGTTGTAAATGCAAATGCGTATAGCAAAAAGCGATATTCAAGTCTTTCCTTTTACTGATCTCCTAAAATATCGCTGCATATCATTGAATTGAATTCATTTCAATCGTGAATTGTCCTTCACAGTAAGTCATGCTCCTCTTATCATTACTGCTCAGTAGTGTTCTTGTTGCCCTGTTCCTATTTCCACACCAAGATATCTTCAAGTGTTCTAATTATAACTGTCATTGACTTTTGAATTCATGTTTTAACACCTTTTTCTTCGGCCTCAGTTGACCTACAGGGCTTTATTAATCGTTTTATTATCATTGTTCTTTTATTTATTTATGACTAATTATTGTTATTATTATTCCATTGCAATAATTGTTCCATTACATTGTGTCCTTTTCTTCCAAATTTTCCTACTTGAGATGCCTCTTCGTCCATAGCTTTCCTTTTCACGTACCATTTCCTGAATTTCTTCTTCTCATTGTTTTCCCGCGCCTGAGTCGGCGCATGATAACTGGATCAGTCTCTGATTACAAGTCCCGTGAACCGACACTTCTGGTTTTCTGCGACAGGTGTCGCGACTCTTTGTCCGCTCGGGTCTTTATGTTCAAAGTATAATGTTCAGACCATTTTACTCATATATCTGGCCCTGCACGCACTTCTGTTACCTGTCGATGGCCCAAAAGAGACGCACACAATCCAGTCAAACACACATGCACATAATTATTATGTCAGCGCACGTGAATCAGTGCACGCATCTACTCACGCATACACGTATGCATGTAGCCCTTCCTTATGTATACCAAACAGCCACACCTCCGACTAATGAAAGACCAACACAGCCACACACACACACGCGCGCACTCACACACACACAATCAAAGTCACACACAATCTAAACCGGACTCTTCGGATCCGGTGACTTTTGGGATTTGCAAGTGCACCCTACAGGAGGAGGAGCAGGCGGTGGCTATTAAGGACGACGGTCGATGAGAACGACATCTGCTGGCGTCGACCAGAAAGCACATAGGGTCCACTGTGTCGTCTCTTTATTTCGTCATCTTAGGCAACTCGGGTATTTTAGCTGAGTAAGTTAACATATCGTCATCAGTGATGAAAGGGATAAAAAAAGACAAACTTACAGACTACGACAAGCAGGTAGGCAGGCATACATGCAAGCAAGCAGGCAGGCACAGACAAGAAGACAGTCAGGCAGACAAAGAGTTGACTGAGTAGCGAACAGATAGATCATCGCTATTTTTTTACATTAATGTCGTTACGCTTGGATGCTCTGCGCGTGATGGTAAGCAGACAGACAGTCAGACGGAGAAGCAGACGAGCAAGCAGACGGTCAAGCAGGTAGACAGGCAGCAGAGGTTGAGAGATCGCAGTCGACGTTCTACATGAGATAAACTTAGTAGGCCTACATAAAGAAAATGCTGATACAACAAAGCTTTGAAAACGAAATCCACTCTGGTCAATTCTCACAGCAACACATTAATGATCCAATGCGATTGCATCATTAATGTCTTGTTGTGAGCTAGAGTGCAGTCGAGGTCATCGTCGAGTGATCAACCAGCCATTCAGCCATGCATTCAGCCAGTCAGCCATGTATTCAGTCAATCAGTCTTGCATTCAGCCAGTCAGCCATTCAGCCAGCCAGTCAGCCAAAGGACGACTGACGGCTTAGTTCTTTTTTTACATCTAATATTAATGTTGTTACGCTTCGTGACTTTGTGCGTGTTTACAAACGCTGATTCGAATCATAAAGGGGTTCTTAAATACCAACGAGGGAAGGGGCAGACGAATGCTAACATTCACTGGCGTGAGGAGCAGACCATCCAATAGTTAGCAGGATAGATTAGACACCCACCATCCTCCCATTGGTTGATGCAACCCGTAAAATGAGTTAAATGGTATAATGAGTGGCAGGACATGCAGGATGTCTTGCATAGCTGCCGTACAGTTTAATTCGACGCCTGTAATAACTCGTTTTCACCCGCTCATGCTCTGACTCATATCGCGTACTTGTCAGTTTGAAACAATAAAAAATATTATTTATTAATGTTATTGGGAAATCGTTATAATCATAAAACACATCCGAGCAATGACTGCGGTGGCTAAAGATTAGAACCAAACAACTAGGCCTAAATAAATCAAACACCGATTGCTTTCAGATATGTCTTACTACTAATAGCTGCGTTCATTAATTTGCATATGGAAAAATGGACTAATTTGAGGTCAAAATATAATGGCCAGTAAAATGCAGCTTAGCGATGCATCGCCTTTTGCATTTTTGGGTATGATGTATTAGAACTGAAATGAAAGGCATGATTCATCCTATCTTAATGAGCCTTTCAGAGCATAATGGACGAGTTGCTTTATTTCTAGAGATGAAATACTGCTTGTTAGGTAGATTGAAGTGCAACACCATTTCAGAAACTTAGACAAAGAAATCTTAGAATATCAACCAAAATTAATGCGGTCCCTTTGTCGTCGCATTGCGAAAGCTGTGTGGACCCAATTGGTTTAAAAAGTCTGCACACCATGAGTTTAAATTTCTACATGTCTATCCGCAATTCGTATTGGGCTCATGAGAAAAAAGTCTTAAATAATATTGAATATACTACTTATCAGCAATATTGTCTTAGAATGCAAAATTAACGCATCAGAGCGAAATAGTTAAGAATAATCAAACCTACCAATAATCGTAGCAATGGAGTCTGTTAATGCTGCTGCTGCTGCTCCCCTTCTTCTGCTTTCTCTTCTGTCGATCTCTGATAATTCGTCTTGATCGTGCGTTTGGTAATCTTCGAAACGCTTTTGCTTTAACACTGTGATACTCTGTGGCTAGCTTCGTCTAGTCACATCCGATGCTTCTGATCGTCTAAACCGTTAACATGTCGACAGCCGGCGCTTTATAGAAATTTCAAATCTGCACCTGAAGAGGCGCGCAGTGAGGCGTGTCGGTGGCGCTGCTTTTGTCGTTGTTGCTCTTTGGTTGCTCAATACGCGCATATTTATGTAGGATGTTCTTTCATTTGACGTCAGCTGTCGAGGAATGCAGATCAAAAACAGCGACAAATCCTTAGTTGGACGGTGTTTCCTGTGACGCAGGAAGGCCTCGATTGCAGAGACACGACAGTCGACGACGATTCTGTCTTTGCTCATCGATGCTTCTAAAATTAGACGCTCAGCGTCTCTTGTCTGAATGGCAGTTTTGCAACCAGCCAACTCATAGTTGATGAAGTGGGTCACATCTCTATAATTAGTGTCTCGTCATTCCTTGTGCTTGTCAAAGTTGTCAATGCCTCGGACTGAAATAAGGCATATCTTGTGCATGAACTATCAGGCATTTCTCAGGCTCAGTTTGCCTCGGTTTCTGTGCTTGGTCCAATTGGCCTTCGTTGATTCTACTTCAAAAACAAATATTTCCACGATGAACGTCTATGCAAGAGACATTTCAATTAGCTAACACCCTTCTTGTTTATGACATCAGCCTTCTAGAAGATGTCTTGTTTAGATGACTCAATTTAAGCATTGAAATTCCTTAATTGAACTTAGCAGTCATTGCGCACGTATTTATATAGCGGCAAGCATCATACGGCAACGCACAGATAGCTGTCTAGATACACATATTTGGAAATATCTTGCGCTCATTTAGCAATGCTCCTTTTAAGATCTGTCACATAACCAGGATTCAACGATCTTAATAAATTCCTAATGGACAGCTACTAATAACCGAAAACATCCAGTTTCATTGACTGCCTCTAACGAAGGAAAACGAAGAAGTGGAATAAACAGATATATCAAAGAAACATCGTTATGCAGGGAGAGATGAAATAGACCTTATTGAATGGATCTCTCTGGAATATTCTGATAGATAAACGAATATCTATTGGAGTCTTATTTTAAGTTATGAATATCTTATGGCGAATTATTGCCCAGTATTACACACGAACTCCTTAATCTGAGAACTTATTTGAGTGACACTTAGTAATTATGTCACATGTTATTATGTTCAATTTCGTAACATAAAATTTTTTACGAACAGCTCCTTTTCACAAAGTTTGTAATCTTAGTAGTCTGCAGTTGTGGTTGGAGCAACTTGGATGTCCATATTACATCACAGGACGAAATGTAGATGGATGCAGGATGAATTGGATAAGGTCTTTTCATAGTATATCCATGATTTTTGCTATTTTGGACGATATATTGCTTACAGAACCGACTTGACGCGTGGAATCATATTATTATTCATTTATGGATGGGGGAGGTATCAGGAAATCTCATCAGGCAACTCCCCAGGAAATCACCCTTCGATATATCCCCCGGAGGAATCATCCCCAGAATTCCCCAATTCAACTATTTTCGTGTTTCTCGTGCGTAATGAGAACACGTGTTCTCATTATGCACGTGAACCAAATGAGAAACACGCGACTCTCTTGCATACATAGCACACTAAACTACTCTAGTGTTTCTCGTGCGTAATGAGAACACGTGATTTAACTACTCTCTTTAAAGTATATGAAGGTTTCACTGTAGCACTTAAATGTTAGACAATATCAGCTTTGGAACCAGAAACGGTAGCGAGCATACATGGAAAAATAAGATAATATTAAAGTGAACATTTGTTTCTATCTCAAACGCATAGCCCAGAATATAGGTTTTTTAAAATACGAACTTATTTTATATGTCTTGATTATATTTCTGTTGACTTGTACCAAAATGTTTAAAATATCCAGAGGGAGATTTCTGAAGGGCAACTACCCGGAGGAAACTATCTAGACTTGGATGGAGGGTACTCTCGATGAGATTAAATAGGATATTGATGCATTTAATGATAAATGGAGAAACACTTACTCACATGGAAAAGGTCTTGGTATATTAGGTGGACCAAAGTATCAAGATATTTGTGGGATGCACAAATGTCCGCGAAGAGTGAAAAATTGGAATAGAAGAGCAGAAGTAGCTAAGTCGTTAATAAATATCAGATATGACAAGGTTTCTGGGGGACTCCAAACTGTCTTAATTTAGTAGTAGATAAATTATCCATTACAGGAACCGAAGAAAGAAGGATGGTGCGGGTAAAACTGGAGCTCTATGGAGGATGTGACATACTGTCACTCCTTATGTAATGTAACAATGATGAGACTATTTCTGGCTCAATCACATTCCATCTGCAAATATAAACCAAGGACATCTTAGACATCTTCCTCATCGCATCAGTCTTAGGATCTTATGCTTAACTTTTACAAACCGAAGACAAAGCTGAGATAGACGAAAAATAGAAATCAAAAATTATTCAATGTTATGAAGTTGCTATTCATGCCTACTATACGAGACGATAGCTTTAGTAAGGATATATCAAAAAAAAACTTCTCAGTTGAACCAATTTGCCCATTCGGCAAATGAATTTTTCAATTTTTCGATTTAAACCAATCAAACGTTTGGAAACATGTGTGTATGGCACTTCTTTGATTAGACAATCTAAACGTTGACTGTTATTTGCGACTGCACAATGTCAAGGGTATACCAGTGAATGTGTTAGCTCAATGGACGATATGCAAGATGGAATGGCAACGATGTCTGGTACGCCATGTAACTGAATAGAAGGCATTGAACTCAGCGGAGTGATCTGTAGTATAAGGCACATAATTATATATAGTTACCTGCTAAATAGATGCAGCATATATAGGCCTACATGGAGTATAAATTAAAGATATTTGTATAAATATATGAATGGGGCCAACTGTAATCTCTGTAAGGGAAGAGAGTGGCCAACGGTGTCAAAAGCTGTTTGAACTCTAAAAGAACCATTCAATACTGTCGAGTCATTCCTATGTCTATATGCAGTGCAATGTTTCATAATGATATCATAATGAATAATGATAAGCAGAGCAGTTGAAACAGACTTTTGATCTGAAAATATAAATACTCAGATGCGAGTGTTCATGAGTCATTCAAGTGCATTCATTCGGAGATACATTCACAAACCGCCCAAAATAAAAATGGCAATCATATCGAAATTGCGTTTATTCAGATTCATCTATCAGAGGTGGCCCTTCGATTAGAAAACCTAGTGACCATTCGTTATTGGTTGTCATAATGACATATAAGTAAAAGCAGTTTTCGAGAGAAGACAGAACAGACAAAACACTAATTGTTTTAATGTGACTCTAAAGGGTTTCCGACCACTGAAACCTTGAGCGGTATGAGCTTGAACCAGTTAACAACAGCGATATTGGCCCTGAAACTGGCGTTAACAAATTATAAAACATAATAAATGGAGAAACGCGACTAATGATGAGTGGGGCAATAATGAGTCGGTACAAGGCCAGTGGGGCGTGAAAAATCCGTGTTCTTTAGCACGATTGTGTCGTTTAATGACCGAAAAATACAGGACTGATGATTTTTTTGTAATAGGCTCCATGGCGTTCTTCAGATGGCTTAAATTCCGAGCTGCATTTCTTGAACCTCCTCCACCAACGGATCTCAACTCAAAGAAGAGCAGTCGAATTTATATTCATGAGACAAGAATGTCGTGCACTGTACCTCATTGCGCCGCCGCTTCAAAGCACGTGTGATAAAATATGTGGCCATGATTAGCGACGTTGCTCCTCGTTACCACTATTTAATGGCTCTGCGCAGCATGTATCCGATCTCGTAAACAGATCTCAGCGTGTAACAATGCGTAGCTTCTGCGAGTCTGTCTAGCACCGACGAGAGCCTCGCTTAGTACAAAGGAGAGGAATGCCTGGTATGTTGGCGCGGCAAAATCCGAAGGGCAGTCGGCAAGGTTTTGGTGAGGTTAGGGGCGCTATATTAGGTGGACCAAAGTATCAAGTAATTAAGTGATTGCGCAAATTACAATTAACTTTAGCAGATAGGATGGAGTGACGATGGACGATGCTCAGGCGTCGCACTTCAAACTCGGTAGTTACAAAATGACATTGATTGATTGATTGATTGATTGATTGATTGAGGAGGCCCCTAAATGTATTGTAGGGACATTGAACGTTGGTCCTAACTCCGCCACTGGTTGTACTCTGCCAGTGCCAGTCCCAAGCCTTGATAAAGGAGGAGGGCGACGTTAATGGTCTTTGTTACCACACTGTGTCGTTAAACTACAACAACGAACGTTGGACCTCTAAGCCCTGCTCGCGGTTCTAGGACTGTTAGGCTCTCCAATGCATTTGTGTTGCTTGCTTGTTCGCAGCTGTCGAGTGGTCAAGCGATGAACTGCACATGCGATGGCATATTGGTGGTGCTTGTTTCAGTTTAGCCATGCTGTGTGACAACGAAGACCATTGTCATTGCCCTCCTCCTTTATTCAGACTTGAGACTGGCACTGTCAGAGTGCGGCGTTCACGATGGGATTTTGATCACAAGCAGTTTTAAAGCATAACCAGCTGTGAGCACGAGATCGTATAATAGATTCTTACAAAGAAGACTTCGAATTGTGAATTAACGTCAAAATCTGTGCTCATCATAGAGGCAAAATAAAAAGTCTGAACGGACGAATGTCAAAGTCGCGCACGAAACAAGAATATTGTTATCATCGACTCAAAGGACTTGGTCCCTAGGTTGCGCAATCATAAAGCTCAGTTCAATCAGTGCTTATATATACATATATATTATATATACAGGCGTCAACGCTTTAACAGCTAGGCAATTCGGTTCTGAAGTCTAGACACCCGCGCGGCTGGGTTTCAAAGGTACTCTAGCGACAGATTTTGAAGGCCAGATGCCTATAGCTTATCGCTGAAGGCATCCGAAATTCCAAATCTTAGATTTTCAAAGAGGCAAGCACATATGGTTCCAAAGAGTTAAGTGGTACTCAGCCATTTGCTTCTGGATAAAAAGTAAAGACCACGCAATTAATCATCTGAGTCGTCTTCAGCTCTTCTTCGTTTCTAAGATTCAAGCATCAGACTACGATTGTCAGAGTTTAAAACGAATACATACATTGTGATAAAAACACTGGGCTGGAGGACATCTACCTATCTGCTCGCTACGTTTTATCCTCCGCGTCATCGCAAATCTGTTCGTCATGATCACCCAAATTGCTTAATAAAAAAAATTACCATCCAATACATGCCACCAAAAAGATTGAAAAGACGAGATGCCCAGCATTATTCCGAACTTCAGATGCATTTCAGATTCCTGGAAGTTTTGAAATACCTCACTTAAACAGTGTAATAATTATTTCATTCTGTGTTCAGATTGTGTTAAGATTTGCTTGCGGGTTCATTAATAGGAACTTAGGAAGTTTTATTAAGTGATTGCGCAAATTACAATTAACTTACTTTTGCAAATAGGATGATCAGAGGTCATTATGTCATATCAACCTACGTTTGAAATATTTCCAGTTGTTTACTTCATTCAGACATTAAAGCGCCCTCCTTCAAAAAGCCACGGAACAATCAGGTCTGTAGATGACGGGTATCGTAATTAACGGGCGACATCAACCCCCTCTGTCCTCTCATCATCACCAGAGTAGACAAAAGGGGCAAATGTCTTCTCTAAATCGGGTGAATCGATGACAAAGTGGCTTTTGTTCACAACCATCTCGACCTACAACACTTGAGGAGTTTTCACCTAAATATTGTGTACTAACAACTTGTCGGCTGTAGTGCATGTTTTGAGTTATAAACCGCTAGAACACCAGACTCGTTAAAAGTCAAGATTATAAACTCCCTCTAAAACATCGTCATGAAGTAATTTTGACCATTCGTTCGATGAAGAAATTTCTGGACATAATTCACCATTGATGGACTTGATATTTTGGCTCTGAGCAGTGGATGATATCTTGAGGGTTGATGGATAGAATTGCCTGAGGCAGATGATTTCGGGTGATTGACTCTGAAGGTGGAAGAACCGAAAGAGTGTGGAATCAGAAGGCTGTTCGTTCTAGAGACGTCGTACAGTTTTGGATGGCTCGGTTGGAGAATTTGAGATGAGAAGTGACCCAGGGTTGAGAAGGACTATAGTTATAGGCAGGAGGACGACCGGGTTGAGCGATTTTACCTTAAGGTGAAGAGTCCGAGGCTATTTTGGACGGGGAGTATTACCACCATAAACTCGAGTTTATGGTAACATATAATAGCTCCATGGAGCTCTGTTGTGACATATAGAGTCATTTGCCTCAAGCGTGGCTATCATCATCATCATAGTTTTCTTTTGAAACCCGATTTTTTTAAAAAGCCCATGTCAACTTTATAGCCTTCTGACAATCGCATAAAATATGTAATTGACGCGCTGGCTCACTGTAGCTGAGGTGAAATATATATTGGCCTAGGCCTACCGTGAAACTCTACAACATGTGTCAAGCACGTAATAACCATAACCATAATCACAGTTTTATTGTTTCACCATCATCGAAATGTTATTAAACATAACCTCTCTCTTGTAAGTGTTTCATAAACATTTCAAATTAGGTATATTCGTATATTCGTTATCAAATATATTTGTTTAGCGTCATTTTCCGATCGGTGTCTGCAATGACATGAATGGAGGTTTTCAGGCGCTTGCGAAACTGATCAAAAGAAAAAGAAAGACAGCCGACCCCAAGGGGTTGAGGCAGCCGGTTCTGGTTAAAGGGGCATTAGCAAAACAATTTGAATGATCCATAGAAGAACGAGATCGCGGAACAGCCAGGTGGCTTCTAGCTGAAGACCCCCTGCGTGGAAAACTCTTTAAAGTTTAGTGAAGATATTGGGATGCAGCAAGCACTGAGGTAGTGTGGAGCAGAGTCAGAAAAACAGTTTTTCATGAGGGAGTAGACCTCAAATTTAAAACTCTGGCGAATGGGGAGCCAATGAGGTGAGTCTCGAATAAAGAACAAGATATAGTCAATGTAGGGTCCTAAATCCAAACAGCAGCAAATGTTTGGACAATAAAAACACTTACATGCGTTGGAACTAGAGGTCGCGGTGTAAATGGTACGTCGGGTCATCAAGGACCCGATGGAGGTAATACAAATGAAGCGAAACGACGTCTGAGCGCAAACCCACCCCACCTCACCCCACATCAGCGAAGTGTCCTGGAGAGAGTTGTGTTGTAGTATACAATTTATTAGTATTGAACGGATTTTTAACCTGGTCGAGAACAATAAGTATGAAAAACCAGGCCTCGATTTCCAAGTCTCTCTGTCTCCCTCTGTATTTCACTTTCTCTCTCTCGCTGTTTCCGCGATGCAAGAATTCTTCCAGTCCGGTGCCGCCTGGGGCCAAATTCCGAGTAACATCCAAATGAATGTGAGTGTGTGCATTACAGCAATAGATGTCAATCATTTTCGACAATGAAAGGAGGACAGCGAAAATAGAGAAGGCATGAGACCAGGCGCAGAATTGCACACAGTTCCAAACTCAAACCAAAGAGCACAGAGTATATGTCTATTATGTCTATTATAGGACTTCGGTCTTATACAATAACTAGCCTTGCGGCCTCGTTTCACCTGGGAATGATTTTTGAACTCTTCGGGTGCACTCTTCGCCCTTGAAATTGTTCCTGTCTATCCGATGATGTCCCGATCGCGAGTGCACCATATATGGCTTTAATGGGCCGATGGTGCGATTTGAGAAGATCTTTGACCTGAGACGACTACGGGAACTGCAGGCACACTAGAATTTCAACCAGACGATATTCATGAATGCACGTAAAACAATTGTCTTTGACACGCGGTGTCAATAAATGTAATTAAACATAGGCGCAGAATCACATTTAGATCAGGCAAGCCAAACAGATAACGACGACATCATCATCACTAAGCACTAACTCGTTCAATCACTCACCCAATGAGCGATCTTTGACAAACACTTACGGACCCATTGCCATCTCGTCACTCTTAAGTCACTCTGACGCTACACGTATCCTGGAAGGTGCCAATGCCAAGTGAGTAGTCTCTGCTTTGCACATATATACCAGCGTGTTTAACGTCTGTACCTTGGTAAATGGTCAGCAACCCGTGCACAAAGTCTGATCATAGATGGAGGTTAAAAAGAAAGAGCTTGGAACTGTGTATTTCGCATTGGTTCTGTGTCTGTGAAGACCTGTGTTATTTCAAGGCATCCTCGCTTCTTTGTCATTCTTTCATTACCGAAAATGATTGGCATCTATTGCCTTAACCACAGTCACATTAAATTCGAAATGACTCGGAATTTCACTACTATAGACGGTGCTGGACTAGACGAATCGCGACCACAACGCGAGAGAGAGACAGACAGACAGACAGAGAGACAGACAGAGAGACAGAGAAAGAGGCAGAGACAGAGACAGAGAGAGACAGAGAAAAAAGAAAAGGAGAGAGAAAGAGAGAGATAGAAAGAGAGAGAAAGAGAAAGCGATAATGAGAGAGCGTGAGAGAGATAGAGAATTTTTAGATAGTAGGAAATCGAGGCATGGCTTGGCATGTGCATTGTTCGCGACCATTGCATCTTCAACATTTATGCTATTGTAACGCATTTCACGCCTGATTGACATGTTGTTGTTGTTATTGCTGTTGCTGATGATAATAATGACGACGACGATGATAGTGTGACTTACGCTCAAGTTTTCCCTATTAAATGATCATATCGAATAAATACAGCAGTAGGTCTATAATAAAGAGGAATTTCAATGTAATAACTGGCATCTTGAATATAAATATTATATATATTATATAATATAAACAAAGACGACATCAATTCCTTTGACTCCTCGATTGTCTGAGACGTGCCTTTGCTTCTGTTCCATGAACCTTAAAACTGTAAACTGCATAATTGTTAATTAATTTGATCTTTAAAGAGTTTAATTCCTAATGAGTTTAATTCTTATTAATTACCATAACTACTTCGAATGATATAGAGTGAAAAAGTTTATGAACCAATGTTTTGGAGCACATTCAGATTCGTTGAAGCGTAAAGTTAGGAGCCTAATGAATGGCTTTGAAACATGATTATACACCGCAGACAGGTGTATTATACATGCCTGCTGCATACATCTAGCCAAAACTCATGTCTCGTGAATACCACAGTTAAGGAGACATAGATATTGTGACGGAGACATAGATATTGTGACGGAGACATAGATATTGTGACGGAGACATAGATATTGTGACGGAGACATAGATATTGTGACGGAGACATAGATTTTGTGACGGAGACATAGATATTGTGACGGAGACATAGATATTGTGACGGAGACTTAGATATTGTGACGGAGACATAGATATTGTGACGGAGACATAGACAACGACGGAAACTGACAGGCTCATAAATAAAAAGATGGAGGTCGAAAGCTTTGCGGATGAAACACAAAAAATATGATACTAATGACGATTTAGAAACACGTAGAGTGGTGCAGGGACAAGGTGAAAAAAGGAGAAACACTCGGATGTATGCTGTTTGTGAAGAGACACGTACATAATTCATTCAGTCATTCATTCATTTCCGAAATTTGATACCGCCCTTCTTCCAACGTCTTTTTGCTCAGAATTGCATACACACACGCCTCGACGGCGCAATTGCAGTTGTACTGCAGAGCAATGGTGCGCGAAGGACTTGCTCAAGGTCCCTATACAGTGACTCCCCGGGAGAGGGTCGAACCCGCTCGCTCAGCGCACACTGAACGTTACGGGCTGACCGCTCTAGCCGATCGGCCACTGTGCCACACCAGTAAGGCAGAGAAATAGAAACACTCGGAATGATAGTGGGACACAGAGAGAGAGACACAGAATAAGAACGAGCAATACATTAAAAATGCAGGAAAGCAGACACGCAATGGCAGACGCAGAGCGAGGAGGTCACACGAGAACAGAGAGGCAAGAAAAGGAACATACGAAGAAGGGTACAGTAGAGGCAGAAAGTGAGACAACCAGGACAGTCGCTCCACGGTTCAAATACCTATTTCGAGAGACTCTTTAAGAGGTGAGAGAGAAATAATTGAAATGTTTGAATACAGTTATAATGATTGTTTATGACAGCGAACACATGTGATCACCTGAGCGTAACTTGCTGTCATATCTCGTCCTCTCTTCAAACCATCTGAACCATCCTTAGGCGCAGAATGACATTGTGAGCGCCATCGCTCCCCTCAGAAATTGCATGTATGTAAATGTTGACAAAACAAGATTCTTCGATCAGGTTTTTCTTCATTCTGACGATTTTTTTTACAAGCACGTGGATCGGTTCACTGTTCGAATTTCTAAGAGAGATTCGTAAATAACGGTGACATTGATGGTTCAAAACTTTCAGTCGACCTTTTGTAGCTTCACCTGCACGACAGCAGCAGCAATTGCTAGGTGTTTGTCGCTTAAACACCTAATAGAGCGCTTCACCAATGTCTTAGAAAACTGCAAGGCGTAGGCCCTATGCCAACAACTACATGTATATTGTAGCTTAAATGTTGCTTAATGCTCTCATTCTCACTGACCGTATAATAAATATTCGGTCACCAACCTGCTTTATTTGATTCCGTTTATCAAAACACACGTGACACAACGCTGATTAGAGACATCCCCAAGTCGGTTCGTAACCCAATTAAACCCTCATAATGAATTCGGATAAAACTTCTGTATAGATGCATGTAGCTGTCAAAACACAGCTAATGTAGAGTGCGCAGCCCCCAACCCTTGGATTGCGGTGTAACACAATGTGTTCTGTTTGCCCATTGCAGCCGCAGAACCCGATCCAGTTTATAATATCATGCATCAATCGGTTCACTAAATACCGATGGCTCTGTCGACTGACAAATACGATATCCAACCATTTCCTTCGTCTGATAGTTCCACTTTAATTTCCGACGAAACCAGACATCCAACTGGTCCCTCTGTAAGGTTCTTCGGCCTCTTCGTGCCACCCCCTCTGTTGGAAGTGTCCAGAACCGCCACTATAGACCCATGTGGGTCTAATAACAATAGTAATAGAGAAAATAGGTCCTATGCGGGTCCACCATTGGCATATTGATAGCATCAAACCATTATCAGATATACTCTTCATCTATTAGAGCTTAATAAAGATCATCTCCTCCACATACAAAAGGAGGAGCAAGCGAACTGTGGTGCCATCTGATGACCGCTAGACAGTACTATTAGCC
Organism: Bimastos eiseni; assembly: GCA_959347315.1. Classification (NCBI taxonomy): domain Eukaryota; kingdom Metazoa; phylum Annelida; class Clitellata; order Crassiclitellata; family Lumbricidae; genus Bimastos; species Bimastos eiseni. Next base: position 15,608,697 of record OY365821.1, on the reverse strand, counting down.
TGAAGCAGTATAGTCCTCATCATGCTCCACATAAATGCCCAGGTGGGTGCGCAGTTGCCTTTCCCTCATAGCCACTTCCGTTTCACTTTCACCGATCAATGTTTGTCGTGTCTCGCAATTAATCAGTCGCTCAATTCTGTCCTCATGGCCCGAATGAAACCGTTAAACGTGACGAAGTCTTCTAACCATGACGATGATGCTTTGTCATGCATGGCAATGGTTGCACTTCTCCTCTTTGATAATTCTTTTTAAGGCTAGTAGTGTCACGTTTCGATTACACGTTTTTTATAATATACCTGGAGCGCTTGGTAGTGTCTCCGCAACAGGCAGTCAATCCTAGATGAACTTACATGCGTACATATATACAAACATGCACACAGCCTACACAATGTCATGTATACAACTATACATACATTCTTACATATGAACACATACATACAACACACACGCATTCATGCATGCATACAACGCAGCCGTAAAAGCACCGAGAATAGACAGCACGGACAATGTAAGGCATCGCGAAATTCAATTGTCGTTTACGACATATTCTTAGAAAGTTAAGTCTTGCAGTTTGGACAACAACAAGTGATGTATGCGCTCATTTCAAATTCCTCAGTCCTTAACCAAAATGAGGAATAGTCCAGCAATTGCTGCATAATATTATGCCTTGCCAAGCCCTCTGAATGGTGTGGCACTGTGATTTGCGCTATATAAATTTTCGGAAACAATACAATACAGCTGACGGTCGTAGCTAATAAAATGGCATTGTAGAAGCTGATATAGACATAAAGGTATCGAGGATTAGTCGCTCAATCAAACCAAACCACCAAAATCCACCTACCCACATGCCTACCCACCTGCCCGTCCACCCACTGACTCACGAACGCACTCACTTACTCACTCACCAAAAACCAAGAATATGAAAACGCAAGGTGGTTATAACTTATACCAGAGTAAGCTCTTATAGATAAAGAATATTTACAAACATAATTCAGAATTTGACGTGACGCCTGCCTGCGTCGTGATATGCGAGAGGTCGAATTGTTTATTAATGGTGTATTCAATGCGTCACTTCCTATCACAATCATAATAAATTATAGTCAATTCATTGGCTCATTAGAACACAAAACGTGTCTCTTACACCTACACATGACGGTGCAGGCATTAAAACACTAGACGTGTCTTTTACAAGCCACTACCTTCTCAATATTTGTACCCTATTTTCCTTAACATGGCTTGCGTAAAGTTTTTCGCGGTTCAACCAGACCTTCGATGGACATCTATCAACTCTATTTCAGGTATGTTCCCGTTGACCTAGAGAGCTGAAATTTTGCACACATTTTACGCTTGCATGACAATGCAATGTTTCAAATTTTGACGGAAATAACTGAAAAACTGACAAAAGTACCAAAAATGTTGCCATTTATTTATTTAACTTGGCTTGCGTAAAGTTTGTGACGGTCGGTCGAACCGTCAGTCGGACATCTTTCAACTCTTTTTTAAGGTATGTTACCCTCGACGTCAGGGTTTAGGGTATCTACCAGATAAAAGAAGGTCCCGAAATACCCATGTTTTTACTTTAACTTGTTCTCCCTGAAACAATTAACGTTTTCAAGCGGTTCAATAAAGTACATACTTACTTTTCTCATAAAAATCACAGCATACATTTGTTATATATATATATATATATATATATATGTATGTATATGGGTGTTAGATGATGTTACGAACATGGATTATTGCGCATAACGTATAGATTCCTACAGAGTTTATTGTGTTTTCTGTGTTTAATTTTGTTTATTATGCTTTTGACTCATTTCTGTTGTCTTTGTCAAGATTTACTGTCATTCCTCAACTATCTTGCAACTCTCCGTGTGAATATAGATGGTCCAATCCAGCGGGACTATGGTCCCTTCTGCTTCTGGGTTTCCTTTGGTCTCCAATAGAATTATTCTGAATATGCAAAATGTCACTGTGTACATTTGTCTGTCTGGAGCAATAAAACGGATGGCTATGGTTAATTTAAAAAAATGTTGAGGTCATCATAACCGGAACAACATCAGAACAGTTTACTTGCGCTGAGGTCCGCCGAAAGGGATCCGAGGTGCAAATCCTAGGGACCGACGTTTTTAGGGGCCTGGACCAAACCCGCAATCAACTTATGAGGAATATATAATAATTAATTACATAGGTCTATGATATATGTATGCTACACTAGTGCTACATTAATTAACTGTTGTTCGAGGTCCGGTGTAGTCATTGGTCAGCGGTGACCGAAGTAGCAATTTCGATCCCACTAAAAATATTCAATTGCACACACGAACTGTTTTGACGTTCAATTGAAACAATACGTATAATGATAAATAATAGTAAATACCAGAGTTGTATGGTCTCGAGACAGTGTCTCGGTCTCGAGACGTCTCGAAATAGTTTTCTTAGTGTCTCGGTCTCGGAAGCCTATTGTCTCGGTTTCGGTTTCGCGGTAGTGTCTCGAATTTTTAGAAACTGTCTTGAAGTGAATGTCTTGTTCTGTCTCGAACAAGCGGTTTTTATAAGTTTCTCGTTAACTGTCTTAAAATCTTGCGCTAGAAACTGAAACCGAAATCTACGAAAAACAGCAATTCTGTTTAACGCGCGAGTCACATGATACTGAAATCAATTCAATTTTCTTAAAGCGGTTAAATGTCTGAGAGAGAGCCTGAACTTGTACGATCGGAACAACTTCGACTTTCTCAGGTTGGGTAAGGATATGCGCAAATTTATAATTTTTTTTTGGTATTTGATATCGAACTTGCTCGTTTAAAATCGTCTAGCAGATTTCTGACGTGTGTGCAAAGGCATTCTTTATACTATTCAGGAGATTGGCCGACGAAGAGATATCGAAAAGGACAAAACGCGGCAATATAAAAACCATTCTCGGGAATTGGTACTATATACGCCTACCTTACAAGTTTCAACTTGAAATTACAAATGAACCCCATTCCCGAAAACAGATACATTAGTATCTGCTATGATCACTTGTATTTTACTGTCTCGTACTGTCTTGAACCTAGTGTCTCGGTCTCGGCACCTCGCTGTCTCGGTCTCGGCACCTCATTGTCTCGGTCTCGTTTTGGTCTTGCATATAACACTGGTCAGAGGTGTAACAAGATTTTGAAAAGTGGGGGCACAATTGAAAAATATTGCTAATATAAAAATCCCCCCCCCCACTTTTTGAATTTTGCCCACAGATTATCTTAACAAAAGTCATCTTAAAAAGCCATTGGAGAAACACAAAAAAGAACCGATTTGGGCGGGGGGCACTGAGCACTAAAACGGTGGGCTTTGCCCCCCCCCCCAGTTTTGAAACTGGGGCCGTGCTCCCTGCCCCCGCTTGTTACACCCCTAACACTGGTAAATACCAGAGTTGTATGGTCTCGAGACAGTGTCTCGGTCTCGAGACGTCTCGAGACAGTTTTTTAGTGTCTCGGTCTCGGAAGCCTGCTGTCTCGGTCTCGAGGTAGTGTCTCGAATTTTTAGAAACTGTCTTGAATTGAATGTCTTGTTCTGTCTTGAACAAGAGATAAGTTTCGCGTGAACTGTCTTAAAATCTTGCGCGGTAATATAAAAACAGTTCTCAGGAATTTGTACCATATACATTATAAGTTTCAAATTGAAATTACAAATAAACATTATTCCCGAAAACTGATACATTAGCACTTTACAGCATTTTATATAGGATCATTTGTCTTTTACTGTCTCGTGCTGTCTTGAACCTAGTGTCTCGGTCTCGGTCTTGGTACCTCACTGTCTCGGTCTCGGCACCTCACTGTCTCGGTCTCATCTTGAAGTTTCAAGTCTTGCATACAACACTGGTTAATACAATTCTGCCAATGGTTGCATGAACGTGGATTGCTTTAACGTAGTGTTCATACATGTTTTAAGCCGGCAACGGTAGTACAGAGTAGATGTAATAAGAGTGACAGCAATGATAATGATGATGATGACGATGATGATGATAATAATAATAATAATCAAAATAATGATAATATCATCATGTAATCTGCATTTTAAGATGTCATAAGTGTTAGATGATGTTTGAAAGCACTGGTTCCGGTTAAGGCTGGTTTGAGAAGCACTTCTTTTCTTTATTAAAGCGTCCATTTTGACTTGGCAACTTTTAAGATTTCGTGTCCGAAGTGGGGCACGTTTAAACGAGGTAAACTATCCAACGTATTTTGAAGTTTCGATGCTTAGTTCTTCCTTATAGACAAGAATCTCTTTAACTTCGGTTCAGAGGTCATGAAAGCAGCACGAGCTAGAGAATAGTCGGGCGTGGACGAGTGCTTTCAGACTAGAAGCGTCAGAAGTTATAAATCAACGATGAAACCATTTCGAGCATTACCATGGACTCAAACATTAATCAACTAAATATTCTATTTATCAGTGACTGAATAAACGATAAATATGAATGTCATCACGTCTATTTATAGTATAAACGGCCACGACTATAATTAGGCTAAATCTCTGACATAATTTGCAAAGCCATTGGAGTCTTCACTCGAAGATCATAATATAATTAAGTGTAACGTAGACAACGTTACTCTGCTATATCATGGACTCACATAGGCCTACTGTTACGTAAAGTGGGCAATAAATAACTATGTATAATTTTATTCTAATTTTGTATAGGCTATAATAATTATATAGACTAAATAGCCACGGCTTATAGAAGGCTAAATCAATAGTATACGCATTCCTGAAGTTGAAGAGAGGGGCGATCAGGGCGTCAAAGCATAAATACCACAATAACATTCCGATGTTTTTCGCCTCTTCATAGTTTGAGCTTCTATAGTCAGTCACATGGGTCAGTAGCAAGATGGCATTTCCACCCGACACCCTGGGATTCGAACCTCGTCCGTTCGAAGAAACGATGGCCGACGCCTTGACAGCACCATCATCGTCCGATCGACTGAAGTTCTGATCGTCACAGGAGGCTGATTGAGGTGGATTATAACAGTTGGGCCACTTCCTGTGGTTGATTGGACTTAACTGGACAAAGCCCTGGCTTTCTTTCGTCGAACGAAGAGGGAGTGACAATGGGGTAACACGAACACGAGTAGCCCCGATGGCTAAGCCGCTGGCGAGGGTGGTTCACATTGCGATGCAGACAGCGGCGTCGTTGCATCGGTCATCTGGGAAACTAACCCCATCTCACGGACACGGGTGACTGCCTCTACCGAAGCACACGCAAGCACGCACGCACACGGCATCGAGACAAAGGTACACCCACGCACGTACGCACACGGACTCACGGCACGAACCAACTTAGCTCCATTTCCTTTATCAATATTTCATAGCGACTGCACTTCACTCGTCGCTCTTATTAGCTTAGAAAACATAACGATTCGTTATTATACCATTCTGAGGCTGCTTGAAGTCGACGCATTGGGTACATGAGAACCGAGAGGCCCGTGGGGATCCGATATGAGCTTCAACGTCGCCATATCAATTCATCATTCGACTCCATTGTAGTTCAACCACTACAATAGCCCAGAGTAAAAAACGTTTTCAATGTACTCATGCCAGAGCGAATTTTTTCGATCGGAATAAGTCTAAACCCCAAGTAAATCGTGTGAACAGTTTGGACGGTAATGCAAACCTATGTAGAAGAATGCTTCTCTGAGGATTCCGATCTGCGAAGGTTAAATTCGTGTAGTCAGATCTCAATAAGTTCAGAGGTCTCTAAATTTCATATTTAGGTTGTCTGTTTATATTTGTCAGAATTGGGAGCTTACTATTCGACCTATAGAGTTCTCTGAACTGTCCAAGATGTCGGACAAAATCACACCTGCAGTCAACGTTTCGTTAGTGTTTTTTCCAGCACTTGCACGTTAACCTGTACCTGCAGCTCTCAATTAAAAACAACACCTGCTGATCGAAGTGCTAGAGCGTAGTGCTATTTGAGACTGTTATTGACAGTCAGAGCGACACGTACAGACACAGACGTGCAAAGACAGACGTAGGCCTACAGAGACAGACGCACAAGCATGCACGCATGAATACATGCAAGAGCAGCAAATATTTTTGAATGCTAACAAGCATAATAATACTGTTTCACAAAATTTTACAATCTATGACACCCGAACTACTAGACTACCTCTTAGTGTAGAGTGCTTGTACATTTGACCTAAGAAATAGCGTGTCACAACTCTGGGACTCTGTAGCTGTCAGCTGTCAGTTGCAGCAGCATGCAGTCGCCCATGATGTCCGTAATAATAATTTCAGTTTGGCTATCAAGCAGAATGCAGCCATTTATTTCAACCATTGAGTTTTCCAAACGTAGAAATTGGGAATCACTATACTAAACTGTGTATATAATATTGAAACCATATTCCACTTTTAGCATATGAAGGATAACATTACACTTGAGCTGGAACCGATCTATATGATTTTATCAGAAAACGACGTCTGACTAAATCCGCCATTATAGATGCCATATTGTCACGAGTATTCTGTCGCCACTTACGGGCCCTTAGTGATCAGTGATCAGTGGGACCCGGGGCGCCAAAATTATGCTTTACATTTGTAGTGAGAATGTTTTGGGGCGTCAAAATAAAATCTTACTAATTTTGTTGGGATAAGTAAGTTTGCATCAAAATAAACAAATAATAGTTCTAATCTTCACTTTGTCGCCCCCTTCTAAATTGGCGACCCGGGGCCACATGTTCTTCTCTGCACCCCTAGCCACGCCTCTGGATGTGTGCATACGTACATCTACATGTATGAAACTCACAATATAGCCCTACATAAAAGTTCACTTCGCAGATGACGCAACGAAATGTACATTTAGGCCTTTGTCGTGCGTTTTCAGTCTTTTAGCTAAAACTCACGAGCCTGAACGTCATAAACTTCAGCAGTCATTAAATTCAAAACCTGGATCAAGATTTGAAGCAATTATTTCCTCTGCCAACGCTATTATTGTGAAGACATATAGCCAAGTCTATGCTCGCGGAAATTTCATACATGATTTTGTGTAAGGCACTTAAGTAGACCGCCAGACGCTTTGGCAATAGCAATATGTTTAGGGCCTACTTTATAGGCCTACCTATTAATGGCGCAACTATGCTGAGATGGGCCTACCCCCTTCAGATAGGAATGTATATCTCTTGTCATACCCAGGGCTAAACATTTTTCTGGTCAACAAATTTTAGGTTGTTGCAGACATTAATTTTGATACTCTCTCCCATTTATCACTTGCATATGTTTGATATTCAGAGGTGCTCCCGACCAAAGTCAGTAACAAATAAATGGACTTCATGCGTTTCTGAAAAATTGGAGAAAGGCTGTTGAGTAGCTCAGGCCCCGTTTCCCTCAGTGGCCCCTTCCACTTCTTTCACAAGTTTCGATGTTTGATTGATAGATGATTGCAAATATCCTTCAATGAGGATTTCATATTTACTCACCAAGAAAAGAACCAGCTTAGTTGATGATCGAATTTGGTGAATTCCATAACAATCTTGCGATTAGTGACAAGATTGTAATAAGTGTAACACTTGGAAGTCATACCACTCCCATGTCACAAAGACATCTTTCCATAACAGTTTAAGTCCCATAGAATGTTTTAGAAACATGGAAGAAATCGATGAAGAAAATGCTTAGACGCCGTAATCAGGTTCGAGATTATTGCCCGTGTTAAGACGGTTGTAAAAGAATTCTTTAAATTGAAAATTGAGACCGAGGTAGGCCTACGCCAAATTCGCTTCCGATGTGTAAAATTTAAAACTCATCGTCTGACGAAGGTGGCAGGTAATGACTGGATAGATTCCGGTCGGGTTCGCGTGCGTGTGAAGATTATTATGTCTGTCGCCCTCTAGTCATTAAAACAGAAGCGTAACAAAAATGTGCCTTCATGACTGGTCACTTGATAAAGGGTTTAATATATTAATGGGAAGCCGAGGTCGTGGAAGACCCTGAATCTGTTGGTGTGGACTGGCTTAAAGGCACAAGCTTAATGATCATCGTACGAGGCAGAAAGCATTGGACATCACTATGCCATTCAGCGACGATGTGACAGGACATGACATGTCTATCTGCATAAGCAATCTGATCTTCTGGATACTGACCTGATTAAGGTTTGGTATTAGTGCACCATCGGCGAATGTCTTGGTGTGCATTATACATAGGCGCAATAGAAGCTGCAAATTGATAACGTAGTCATAGTTACAAGAGTGTGTGTGTGCCATTAATGATGGACTGTAAAGGAAGTATGATATCTCAATTTACAAACGTATGTCATATATTTTAACTAATATAAGTGCAAATACAGATGAGACCGTGAATCTCATCTGCCAATCGTCACTGTCTGTCACCGCTTAAAACCGTCGTCGTATTACAGTTTATTCAGTCATATCATAGACTACATATAATAGACACGTGTCTACGCATTTTCACGTCTCTGTCGCCTACTTAATCTCCTAGAGTACACGTCTGCAACGGATGCATCATCGATGACCACCGTCATAGATGGATCTCTATACATGTATGTAAGGCGCTGACGACCGTCAACTTCACAAACAGTTCATACAGCATCGTCTCAAAATATGTAAGAATCGTTACGCAATAGACTACGCTTCTTCCTCTTCATCTATAGTCGACCCTGTAATCGGTGATGGCGCTTTCGATGATTCGTTTGAGGAAGAAGTAGCGAAAGCAGAAGAGCCTTTGCTTGCCCCGCGCCCATTGCTGTCCCATCAAGTTTATCTTCTTGTTGTCGAGAACGATCCTCTTCTGGTAGACCTCGATGTCAGAACGCAGGTCAGCCACCTCGTGTCGCAACTTCGTGATTGGAATGGCTATTGGAACAATCGTGACACAGCTCAGAAGTCAGTCAGTCCATCAACTAGTGGACGAGTGAGTTCGTGAATGAGTAAGTGAGAAAGCGATGAGTACGTTGAGTGAGTGACTGAGCGAGTGAACTAATGAAACAGTGAATGAGTGAATAAGCTAATGAATGAGTGAGCGAGTACGTTAGGGGCATGTCGTTTAGGTAATCAACCAGTGGATGTGTTCACAAATGAGTGAGCACGTGATGCGTACGTCAATGAATGTATGAGTGAGATAGTGAATGAAGCAGTGAGTATACCTTATTAGACTCAACAAGTGGGTGAGTACATTGATGAATTAGTAACCAAATGATGAGCACGTCAGTTCAATAAATGCGTGAGCGATTGAGTGAGCGAGTGAATGAATGAATGAGCGAGTACACTTGTGTCGTACCGTATAGGTCGGCGAACCTTTGTTTAGGTTGTTCCGTTAGAAGCGTTGACCTTCTTCTCTTCTTCTCAGATGCTTCCCTACTGATAAGCCTGGACCATGACCTAACTTTTAGGTTGGCGTAGTGTTGTCGCCTTTCGTAGGCAGCCAACGCTTCCTCAATGAGAGCATCCAGCTGGCAGAGGTAGCATGGAACACAAGATGTACTTTTCAGTTCGTGGTAGTCCTCAGCCAACTCCAGAATAACGTTCGAAACATTCGTCATCTGCATGATAAGCAGCTCTCTGCGTCGACTGAGAGTCAGATGGAGGTCTATCAGGTCTCGCCTTCGCAATGATTTATCTGCAGTCAATTTTACACACATACACAGTAGGCCAAAAGCTACCAGCACATGACCTTACCCGAAAACCGAGGGATTCGGGACTTTTACCAATATTTAGTTAAATACGTATCTATACAGTATTGACTTGTTTGCCTGTAAAAAAAGCGGCAAGTTTTGGAGAACTTTGCTCTGAAAAGTACGAAAATTCAACCATAGAACAGTGCCATTTTTGGCGATTAAATTACCGGAAGTAGTTTTAATTTACATCTTTTCTATGTTGTCATTGCTACCATAAGAAACATATTCTTTGTTTCGTTCTGCAATAATTCTCCTTTTTTTGACCATATCGTCGGACGATTGTTTGAAATATTTGCGAAAATCAACAATCTCGACAGGTTAGAATATTTATATTAATGTTTGTTGGTGAAATTGACATTTTATTGCGATCTCCCATTATTTCGCTCACGGACCACTACCGGCGTTTATGTAAAATACAGTATAACTAGGCATTTAGAACGCGCTTTGACAAGACAAGTCTTGCACAAATGCGCGCTGCGCTGCATTCTTAGTTTAAGATTAGGGAGACTAGATGGGTCTTCAGGTTTGTCGGGAAAAGTGCAACGGTTGTAACTTGACGGACTATAGTTGGGAGACTATTCCATTCTGTGGGTCCAGCGCACGGTTCCCAAACTTCTTGTTACGGCTAGGTACGGTAAAGTCTCCACGCGTATTTATTATTTTATTATGTACAATAATAATTATAATTTGCCTTTATTTTCAAACACGCAAACCTCAGTGTGATTACAAACATAGAATGAATGATGGCAAGTTATTACAGAAGTTAATTTAAATGTAGGCAGCCATGCACAGTGTCAATTGCGTTATTCATCTTATATAACCAATGCCACCAGCAAAAGAAGGACCAGTCAAAATTTTAGCTTTAGCTGCTGCTACCTGCTCTAGCCTACGCCCATCCACCAGACGAGTTTCAACAGCAGCACAAAATATGACACTGCGGTTTCCAAACAAGTGCCTAAAACTGTGACGCAAAAGAGTCATTGCAAGGTATTATTCCGCGTTGGGTGAGCTTTCATAAGCTTTCTATGATTATTCTCTGATGACATGGTTCTTCACTGAACAGTCTCCAATTTTCTTCATGAATTCCATTATCCAGGTAGTCAGATTGTGCTATAATAAGTTTTTGGGATTAGGATCCAATGTTATCATGTGATATTATTGTGTTGATTACAGTTCAGCAGATCTTCGTGATGTGAAGCAAACGACTGACGAAGCACCTTCTAATGAGTCCAGCTTCCGACAGCAAGGAACTGAATAAGGTGGTACAAAGGACAGCTGAAGTCTTTGAGTTTGTTTAAATCACTGAGATGAACTGTCATTGTCACTGCTAGTTGTTCGATGGTCAGCGTTGCATCGTTCAGTTTGTGCCCGAGTATATCGATATGATACAAATGATTATGCAGGAGATGATACCATTTGACAAGGACCTGGTGCTATTGGGAATTCTATAATGTAGCCTGAATGCTGCTGAAAACACATTGCGCAAGAAACAGAAGAATGTCAGTTACAAGAAGAACCGTATTCTTTGGTTCTCCTATCTGCACAAGCGAATTTGTCACAAAACGTTTCTCTACCTGATGGACATCGGTAAAGGCAAGTTGTACAACCTCCAAGAGTTGTACATCAAATATGGATTAGTGCCACGTAAGAAGCAGGTGGTTGCAAGACAGCATCATTGAAATTGGAAGACATCCAGGCGGTGACAAGATTTGTTCTATACTTTGCTGATCAGTTTCATTCTACCCGGTCGTGTTCCTAGCTTCATGTGCATTGATGTCCGAATCTTGCCGAGCTCTGTGAGATGAAAGCGTCGGTTTGATGTCAGACTGTACAAGTTGTCAGCTGAGCCTGGTCGGCACAGTTTAAAACTCTCAGAATTTCGCAACTTATGGAGTCAGCTCCTTCCATACATCGTTGTTGCCAAGCCACTGACAGATTTGTGCTGGGTGTGGCACCAAAATAACACAACCATGTCAATGTACTAGAGGAAGAGAAGTCAGAGGTCCTGAAATTACAGAACTGTCATCTTCTTACTGCAAAAAAGCAACGCTAACACTACAGTCTTCAGTGTCAGAGGGCACAGGAAGTCACTGCAGCTTGCAATATCCATGCATGCGTCATGTGGTACTTGTATTAGCGGATGGAAAGACGTCTACACTAAACTGCCAGTATCTCCCTTGTGCTGACCAGCACCACAAAGTTTGCACCTGATTGGTGCTTGGTCTTGTTCTCGATCGATCCGGAATTGTGACAATGAAATTGTTTTGCGACAGCCCAACAACATAACAGCAACTAGCGGTATCAGAATGTCCACCACATATGCCACAAGGATTGGTACCAAAGGCCTGGATGCAAAATGAGTAAAATATCTATTTGATGAAATCAGAGAGTACTGCTGAGAAGAGACGAAAGATATCTTATATACTGAGACTGCGCCTTTGTTGATGCCGACTCCAGTTCATGTTGAAGCAGTTAGAGGCTCTGGTGACAATGATGAGATGAAAGCCAGTGAAGGACATTTCCATGACTTGCCAATTATCAAAGTTACTGGAAAGAAGAACCAGATAGAAAGAAGACAGCTCTTGTGATAACGATACTGATTATGAGCCAATTGTAGTTAAGCATGGGAAAGGTTGCCGACTTTCTGAGGACAACGATACAAATTGAGTGCGAGTGGTTGGGTCGCGGAAAGTGAAAGGCAGTTAGAAGTTTTAGTATCTAATTGCTGTAAATTTTTGTTAGCTAATAGTCCTAATAGTGTATATTCAGGTAACAGCTGACATTTTGAAACCATGAAGTTTATTATGCAGGGACAATATTTGCACTATGGTCTTTATCAGATTCTCAAGCTTTTCTTTTGCTTAATTATTGTATATATTTTTTAACGTTTTGCCATTTTGTCAGTGTATGATATTTATGGATAAAACTTGCTACATATTAAATTGCTGTGTCGCTTGTTATGTGTGCCAAATTGCAGTCTAATAGCATTAATACAAGTGTGCATTGCTAAAAACTGTGTGTGTCAAACTTTAATTGCAATTTTCTCAAAATGTAGTTTCCCACTTTTCGTCAGAATCTGCCACTTTATAGCTGGCAAACAAGTAGTTTCTTGTAGCACAATAACAGGGCTTCTAAAAAATCATCACTGTCAATCCCTCGGAATCTGGGTCAGAGGGGTCTTAGGCCGGCCCAGCGACTACAGTACACACATCTACATCTGTAAATATATAATTATTTATAAATATATTGAATCGCTGTAGCGATATGAACATTCTTACAAAAGCTCTTATTCTATTTTCTAGGTCACTTGACTAGTTTCAGCACACAATTTACTTCAAATTTTAAAATTTGGGCATTTTGGTTTCGAATTGCACAATTCGCCGATAATCGATATAATGACAACTGCCATTTGCATTCGCATCATCCGAAGGCTGTGCCAATTTTAGTATGCAATCAGGCGCGACAGTCATAAAACAACGACCTTACTCGGAGCACTCGCTGCTGAATTAATCGACTAACTATGGCAATCCAAAGTAAAATTAACATGAACATTTTATTAAAAAAATAACTGTCAATGGCTCAGGAGACCCAATTAAGGACGGACACGTCCACAAGTTATGGCCACTCAAGTTAGTAAATAGAAGGAGAAGCAGAGATCTAATCGACGTCTATAAGATTATCACTGGAAAGGAAGCACTACGTACGTACAGCGGGGTAGTGGGTTTGTTGACCTACATCATAGTGGATGTCTGATATAGGGCATGACAATGCCTGTAACCATCCCCTTCCCGTCGTGCCTACATGTATATATATAGTCATGAGAGCTGCATGGAGTCCATAACGGTGAAGTAAGCTTACTCCATAATCAATGGTGAACATACTTTTGTTCCGATCACCAAGGAAACATTCCAGCGGATTTCAGTGACTGATTGTCGGGGACATGCTATTTGCCTCTACGGGAAATTGCCACCACACGCTCAGCATTGCTGAGATGGGTCTTCATAGCAATTATATAATAATAGTAATGATAATAACATCAACAACGATTATTAATGTAATTTAAATCTTCTAAGGTTTTTCGACACCCCAAAAGCACAACCGGAGGATCACTCAGATCATCATAAACATCTGCGCTATATAAATCATGTTTGCAATAGCCTAACTGCTCAGTTCGCTCAGATGTAAGGTAAAAATCCTGAGAGGTTAAGCATGGCGACGGTGGTAGAATCAGGATAGGATGGTTTGAAAAGTTCGGTTCTCACTTCTCAGTCGCGAGTAGGAAGCATCAGCTGCTGTGGCGAGAGTATGAGCGGAAGAGAGGTTAAAGTTTGAGGTGAGATATTTGGATGTGCTAATTGGCGGAGATCTTTTGGGAATCCTCTCCAAAAAGTGAAAGAAGTGACATTAAATAAACGACAAAATGTGAAATGTGCCGTGCATTAACTATTATTATTAATAATAGCATAAACATTCTTGTGCGGCCTCTATAATAATAAATATGAAATTACTGCAATAAATAATAATAAAATAATCATAATACTAATAATATAAGCAATAATAATAATAATAAAATTTACAATAATAAATAATCATAATAATTCTAGTCATCTGATTATTAATCATTCATTAAATTTGGAGGCGAGAAATTTGGATGAGCGGATTAGACCCTATAGTGCAAATTCAATGAACTGCTTGTGGTACAATTCAGCGGTTTGCAAACTTTATCTTTACTTTACCACACATTAATAAAAATCGAATGTTGCTGTAGCCTACCATAAACATGTAATGTAGCACTTATATAGCGCCACTCACATCACATCAGAGGCGCTCACGACTCAACACAAAGCTAAACAGAGAAAAGGAAAGTCTTCAGGCGCTTCCGGAAGGCAATAAGAGAGAGAGAGAGAGTGCAGCTCCTTCCGAAGAGAAAGGAGAGGCTGTTGCAGCTGGTGAGACCCACGTTAGCGAAGCATCTGTATTGGGGCGCGGCAGAGCGCGTGCGGGGAACCACCATAAGTCCGCGGGCAGAGGAACGAAGGGAAACCCGGTGCGTAATAGAGGAGACCCTAGTGCAGAGAGCCAGAAGGTAGGCGGGGCAGACCCAAGATGACAGTTACGCATCAAAGCAAGGGTCTTGAAACGAATGCGTTGAGGTGGTGGGAGCCAATTAAGGGATTCATGAATGAAGGAAGAGATGTGACCAAATTTAGGAATTCCACCAATTAGTCGGATAGCCGCATGAGAATGGACTGGAGCTTAGAAATTTCGTGATAGAAGACTCCAATGAAAGCGATGTTGCCAAAGTCGACCCTAGAACAGATCAGAGTGTGCACAAGCGTGGATGCAGCATGCAACGAGATCGACTGTTAATAGAGCGGATCTGGCGCACGTAATAGAAGCAGGAGCGGGAAAGGTATCGATATGGACAGATAGGGAAATGGTAGGGTCTAGATTCTAGAAGGATGCCCTGATCTCAAACAGATTAGGAAAAGGAGATGTTAGGAAAAGCCTAACCGAGAGTCTCCGAGTCGATCCTGCTGGACTCACCACCAAGATAGATGTACTGGGTTTTGCTAAGATTCTGGGAGAGGCGATTAGAAGAGAACCAAGAGTCAGTTCAGTGGACGCCTCCAGCATGTGCTCAATTATAGATCTGGAAGGCCGAGGAAGGGGGCCTGTAAAGGTAGGCCCGCGTGTCATCAGCATACTGGTGGGAGGCAATGCCGAGAGGAGGGAGGACGCTGCCTATAGAGCAGAATATATAGAATAAAAGAAGGGGGATCAAGTAACATGGTGGCCGATTGGTTAGAGCGGTCGGACCGTAACGCTGACTTGACATTCGTCCGAGGCGTCACTGTGTAAGGACCTTGAGCAAATCCTCCGCGCACAATTGCTCTGCATTACAACTGCAGTTGAGCCGTCGAGGTGTGTGTGCACTTAAATAACAGTTGTATTGTATTGTATTGTAAGACCTATCTCTGAGGGTAGCCATAGGGAAGGGGCCCAGCCAGTGCGGATTGAACCAAAAACCAGAGATGTGAGATAAATAAAAAAATGCGATCGCGATGTCCCCTTGCAACTAATTTTGAGGGAGAGACCTGAGAGTATTATAAGTGCTGTTGCCGGGTCTGGTGGGGCAGAGTCCCTGGTGTCTCCACATTATTGAGCATTTGACGACAAATGGAATTTTTTTAGATGACGTCAAAAGAAAATTTAATTGAAAAGAAGATCGCGTTCCACTTCTTAGCCACATCTGGCGCACCGCCGTTTGAACACCGCGAATATAATTGAATCCTAATTGAAGCCTGTTGAAATGCCTTTGTGAGTTACCAATGATTGTGTGTGACAGCGCCATCGTTTCGTAATCGCAAGCTCCAAACTAAAGTGCTACAAAATCCTAAGCGCACTGGACAAATTTATTCACGAGGACTGTTTATTAAATAAAGATCACTGACTATTATGGCCGAAAATAAATTCAATGTACCTACACGCACTTCGCTGATCAGGCGTCATCACTCGTGTGCTGTGATTAGTGATGGCTTCTGCGTGCCTCTGCGAATTTCCGTTATTCTTCACTATCTCATTCGCCAGAGGCTTCGTTGACTTTTGCGAATGATCTGCCACACGGTCACCGTCTGGAAAGTTGGCTAAACGCACCGATTTCTTTGTCGCGGCTGTCATGAAAATTAATTTTTGTCAATAGTAATTTTTACGAAGGTGCTGAATTTGTCATGAATATTAGTTCTCTTCGTTAAATACGCTTAAACAGATGAAACTGAAATTCAAAATGTCTGCTTAATTTTTTTAAATAATGATGTCACGAAAACAATGACATAAATTCAGAATTTCTAGATGTCGCCATTACAAAGCGCAATATCAACGACCTCTTGTATAGCGCAAATTTAATATTCCTCTTGATTTTCTAGCTGACAAGTTCGCGGTATGGCTACTAGTTATACAACTTATAGCTTAGTAGAACTACGTATACGCAAAGAGAGTGGCGAAATAGGCCTATGCTATAGGGTAGGCCTAATGATTAGGATTGTCAGACGTCCGGGAAAAGGAGAACATGTCCTTCCTTTTGTCCTCATGTCCAGACCTCTCTGCCCATCAGGCAAAGCTTAAAACCTGAAAAATTACCGGCTTTGTAGGCCTATGTTACTTCAACTTACTTGCATTGGGCAATGTTGGCCATTATTTCTATGGCAACTTTTTTACAACATTACACGCGCATGCTGTCCCTAAGTTCGCCTAGCACGACCAGGTAGCGGATCTTAGTGACAACATGTTGACTCTGTAAAAGTAGGCCTTTAATAATGGTACTTACAAAGTAGGCCTACGATGCAAGCAATGTTTTCTGTTAGAAGTAGACCTATAGGCATATAATATAGTGCTTTTAACTATTGGCAACGAGGATTTGGTGCGAATAGTTGGCTTCTCATTGAAACAGGATACTTATGATTGCTTAAGAAAGACTTTGAAGATAATGACAAAATGATCAATTGATGGCATGCAGGCTTCCAATGTGACATCGTTTCTTAGTTACTTAATAGACCCTCTGATTTCAGGATGATGTTTTCACCTCCTTTATCTTCTTTTCAAGCTCAACCATCATAGGTTAAGCCATGTTTGATGATTCTTTGAGGATTAAGCTAAAACCAAAGTCCGTTGATCCGCAGTCTCTTCACTTCATTCCCATGGATGAAAACTGCGGAGATCTTCGTCGTTTAGTTGTTTGCAGTTTTGACCAGAATCGTTTGGCATAAGTACGAGAAAGAAAATTCTGGGTATTTTTGGCGTGTGATTATGCGTCTTGCTATCTTGCTGTCTTCAACGAGTTTACGCCTGTGCTCAGTGTTCTAGACTATCCAACAGAGAGGGTCATATAGGGGCCGGGAACCTATATGACCTGACAGAAGTGCCAAGTGGATGTTTTTCTAACTGAAATTGGGCTAAAGTGTAGAGGTTGTCAGTTGGTGTGGCACCGGTCCCTTCTGCTCCTCTGAAAAGCCACCGTTGAATGCGCTGAGAATACAATGGCGGTAGTTGCAGTGTAATATCGACACTGTAATACGGAAGATCATTAGCGTCGCCCTCCTCCTTTATCCAGGCTTGGGACTGGCACTGTCAAGATGTGAAGCGCAATTTTAAGTAGGAAATAAATGTTCAGATGTTTGCGATTTCTTTTTAAATCCACTGATTTCCAGAGAGGAAGCTAGTTGAATTAAAATTGAGGCCGTCGTTCGATTTTCTCTGACGACAAGGCATGGTCTGTGAATGACCCAGAAGCAATATAGTGAGTTCCTGGCTTCTTGTCTATCTTCCTGGTTGGTGATGTACATGCGCTGCAGTTGGTCTCTTTCTGTTTCGATGTAGAAACTGTTGAATGAGAATAATCTCGTCGTACCTAAGTATCGACTGAGGAAGAAAGGGAGGAACGGAGGAAAGAAAGGGAGGAAGAGAGGGAGGACGGATACGTATAGGAAGACAATGGAGTGAAGACAGAGACAAGAAGGAAGCAGGGAGGCATGGTGAGATGGAGGCAGGGAGGTAGAAATGGAGAAGGAAGGTTGACATAGTATAGATTCGATCGAGCGTCGCTGTTGTTGGCTGTCGTGCATCTGTAATGCTGGTCATCCATTCATCGCTGGCATCGTCCTTCCTCTCCCCAAAGCAGACGCTCGACTCCCCACACCACTCCAACCACCACCGCCACTGCCGCTGCCTATACTCATCAACCGTCGTCTGAGACGACACACGGCGGTAGTTGCCTGGCCAGTTGCCACCCGTCCTCTTCTTCCTTCTCCACCTCCTCCCTCGTCTTCTCCTTCTCCTCTTCCTTCTCCTCTTATTCCTCCTCCTCTTTTTTCTACTCGTCTTCCTGCTCCTTCTACTCCTCCTCTATTTCCTCAGTCTCTTTCTACTACTCCTCCTCTTTCTTTTTCTTCCTTTTTCTTTTCCTCCTCTTTCTCCTCCTCCTCCTTCTTCTCTTGTTCTCCTCCTCCGCTGCCCCTTCCTTCTCCTCCTTTTCATTTGTCCTCCTCCTCTTTTCCCTCCTCCTCTTTCTCCTCCTCCTCCTCTTTCTTCTCTACCTTCTCCTCTTGTTCCTCCTCCTCCGCTACCCCTTCCTTCTTCTGCTCCTCTTTTATTTCTCCTTCTCCTGCTACTATTTTCTCCCTCCTCTTCTTCCAGTCCACTTCCTGCTCCTCATGCCCTTCTCCTTCCTCCTCTTTCTTCTCCTGCTCCTCTTTTTCTTCCCCTTCCGCCTCCTTTCCTCCTCCTCCTCTTCTTCATTCCTCCTCCTCCTCTTCTTCATTCCTCCTCCTCCTCCTCCTCTTCTTCATTCCTCCTCCTCATCCTCCTCTTCTTCATTCCTCCTCCTCCTCCGATTCTTCTGAATGTCAGACGACTCTTTCGAATACGGCGATTAGCGCGCGACATCTCGCGACGAACTGGATTCTCGCCTTATCGAAACACGTGACCGGAAGCTGTCCCTTTCCTCTGAGCCTGTAGAGATCACAATGCAGTTCAGCCGCTGTCAATGACGATAGCAAACGATGCCAATGTCGCTAGTGACCATCCGGTGCGAGATAAATGAATGGGCTTAAAACTTGCTGCGAGCACTGCCTAACAAAGAACCGTGGTCTTCCGCGTTGCCGATCTGCTTTCCTTATAAACGAGACTGCTATTATTGATCGCTGGAGCTGGGGAAGCTAATTCCTCATTATCATCGTTCGCCTAAAGACGAGTCGACCAGCCGGGCGTAGGTAAAACGCAAAACGAGAAGTCTCATCGTAAACTAAACTCAATCCATCAGCGCTGTCCTTAGATTCAACGAAACTCAGATACTTGTTTCGATAAGAAGAACACATGGTTGCAACGAAGCATGCACCTCACTGACACATCACACGTCGATTGGAGCGACCTCTTTCTTAGATGGAAGCAACAGAATCAGCACCATCATCATCAGTCGATCAACAAAGGCTCTGCTGCGATAGCGTCCATTGACTGCATGTCTTACTAACGACACCAGGAAGGAGGATCATACGTCGATCATCGTCTGTCGATCATGGAATCGTAGAGTCTCGTCCAAAGAGAAAAAGACGAAGGTAAGTCTCGTGTTAAATTCTCAGTCTGGTTATCGGTCCCTTACCTTGATTACCCATAGATCCCACTCATTCTTTCCTTCTCTGTTTGCCTCCACGTTGTCCTTGTCTTAGGACGAATATCCGGACGTGCGTCATCCTCCACATGAAGTGAGGGACTTCTAGTCGACTTCGTACTGTGTCTGCGATCGGCGTTGACAGTCGTCGCTCTATCCAACGACGCAACTTGGCCTAGGTCTAGGGGCTCTGAACATCCATGGCATCTGTCAGCTCTCGACGGGAATCCGTTGCTTGGTTCCACGTTTGTGCGTCTATCCACCCTGGTGACTCCATCAGCCTACCGTGCACTGTTTTTCTAACTTATATATTACATATAGAGCTGTTCAACGATTAAAAATGTTTGCGATTAAAAAACATAGTCGGGCTTATTTTGCGATTAATCGCATAATGAGAAAATAGTAGTCTAGTATTGCTGTTGTTCCTAGGTATTAATTAATAAGTAGCAAATGTGAAGTTTAGCCGTATACATAAGGGTATTTACTACATATCAGTGAAATATAAAAACATACGAAGTTCATGTAAATAGCAAATTTATCTTTGCTGTCACATTGTAACACTCCTAATTAACATAAAAGTAGATAAACCAAGTTTTCTTAAAAGTTCAGTTTCATTCAATTATCGAGACAAGCTCACTTATTTACATTGTCAGATCTGTGGAATGTTTCTAATTAAGAACTGTCTGAAGTACCCGGCTTCGCCCGGGTTGAACCACATTCATTTCCTCCCTGAGATAAAACATAAATTTGTTTGAAGTTCCTGCTCTTGAACAATGAGCATGCCACATACAACTGGCCATGAGCAAAGTCAGGACTATCTATTCCTTATATGTGAGCATGGGGAAGGGGTAACATTTTGGGGAAGGTGTAACATTTTGGGGAAGGGGTAACATTTTGGGATCGCGAATCGACCTATGTTTTTATGTACCTTTAAAAAGTTTTTAATCGCGCCAATCGTTCACAAAAAATTAACGTGTTAATCACCTATATTTTTTAAGTCAGATGAGATCTCTTGCATGTGCGGTCTTTTCTTTGTAAGGCCAGGAGAGCCTTTGACACTCTGTCTCGTCGAATCATGTTTTTCATCATCTTATCAAAAAGCAGCTTTAATCGCGATTACATTTTTTAATCGTGTCAATCGTCTAAAAAATTAATGCGTTAATCGCGATTAATCAACAGCCCTAATTATTATCCGTTCTTAATGATATTTAACAATCATACTGACCTGCTGCAGAGAGCGTCTCTGAGTAGATTTCTTGAAGAGGCGCTATATGAAGTTTCGTTGATTCATTTCCATCTGTCCATCAGTCCGTTTATGTTCTAGTCTTCACCGTTTCGATCTTTTCCACATTTGCTTGCCTATCTTCTAGTCTCCCTAATCGCCTGCCTCTATCCCTCCCTAAGTCTGTTTTCCCCTTCTTCCTCGACCCTCTTAATATATACATGCAACAGTTACGCCAGTCTGCTTGTCTATCTATCTATCTCTCTCTCTCTCTCTCTCTCTCTCTCTCTCTCTCTCTCTCTCTCTCTCTCTCTCTCTCTCTCTCTCTCTCTCTCTATCTATCTATCTATCTATCTATCTATCTATCTATCTATCTATCTATCTGTCTGTCTGTCTGTCTGTCTGTCTGTATGTCTGTCTGCATGTCTGTGCCCATATCCTGTCCGTCTTTCCGTCCTTTCATCTGTCTAATCATCCTTCCTTCCATCTTTCCACCCGTTGGACCGCCACATCATGTATTATTCCTGATGTGTTGAGTTGTCATCGAGAATTCATAACAGCCAAGTTATCTGCATTAATAAAGTATAACGATGGAACAACATTCGGAGGAGAAGGAGGAGGAGGAGAAGGAAGAGGAGGAGGAGAGGAAGAGGAGGAGGATAAGGAGGAGGAGGAGGAGAAGGAAGAGGAGGAGGAGAAGGAGGAGGAGGAGGAGAAGGAGGAGGAGGAAGGCGCAGTCTAGTCTGACGTCTGATGATTACAGACATTGGAACTGGAAGGAGTATAATATAAGTACTTAGTTATTAGAAATGAAACAAAACCCGCAAATAAATTACGTGACGAGCATTGTGCGATACGTGCAGGCATGCATGCCTACAAATTATTGTATGTACATGCATGCATAGCCTACGTACATACATACGTGTATACGTGTATACATATATGCGTACAAACACACATGCACACATACATAAATACACGAATACATGCATACACACACACACATATATACATTCTACATACATACATACACATATACATACAATACATACGTACACATACAATGTCATACATATATGCATACGCGCATGCATTTACATACATACATATGTACATAAACATACATGCACATGCACATACTGGTATGTATGTACAAATAAACTTATATATTTATTAAGCCAGCACACAGTCTGTACGGATGTATGCCTGTATGCATTGAGCTGCTGAAAGAGTATCAAAGGTATGAGAAATGAAGGTGCATGATCGCTGAACGTGGAGCTAACGACCGCTCTGACCTGCGATTATTGCATCCGGCATCTGGTGGTCATTGAAGCGTGACTACACAATGCCACTGAGGCTGGTCTCGTTGAAGAGTGAGACAGGATCTGCCTCTGAATGAGAGGTGATTAGTTACTGGTTTCTGCGAATTGGAACACAACGAAACACTACGGAACAATGGAGTTCGTCACGTACGAATGACAATGGCGTTGACTACAATACTACCTTCCAATTCATTCGTCCTAAAACCACGCTGGTCTTACTCGGTGTATGAAATACTACACAACTCAAAATAACGAGCAAATCAAGCACTGCTCGCACTCTGGCAGTGCCAGTTCCAACCTTGAGCATAGGAGAAGGGCGATGCTAATGATTTTTCTTATCACACGGTATCGTCAAACAGAAGCAACCAAACCCGTTGGTTCCTTCTCATCAACACAGCATCGAAGCCGTGAAGATTGGTACCGAGTAGTAATTATTATTTTGTGGGCCTTTGCTGTTCGTCAATATAAATGACAATCGATTGTGCTGAGATTTTGATGGAAGGAGTTGCTTGTGTTCCCTACACAGTGGACGTATTAGGAGGCTCGAGCCTCATTTCTCTGCGTTGCTAGGCGAGCTCTTTAACCAGCTGCCAGTCGTGTCTCACTGAGTTTAAGGACGGCATATCAGACACATTTTTCACATAAGAGCATTAACTGGTCCAATCAAATGTCAGTGGCGTTTGGTCAGCATGGGTGGAAGGAAGAGGAGGACAGAAGACCTCTGCTGATGAATCATGTCCTATCGAGGGAGGAGGAGGACGATGAGGACGAGGACAATGAGTAGGAGGACGAGGACGAGAAAGAGGAGGAGGAGGAAGAGGAGGAAGAGGAGGAAGAGGAGGAAGTGGAGGAAGAGGAGGAAGAGGAGGACGATGAGGACGATGAGGACGAGGACAATGAGTAGGAGGACGAGGACAATGAGTAGGAGGACGAGGACGAGAAAGAGGAGGAAGAGGAGGAAGAGGAGGAAGAGGAGGAAGAGGAGGAAGAGGAGGAAGAGGAGGAAGAGGAGGAAGAGGAGGAAGAGGAGGAAGAGGAGGAAGAGGAGGACGATGAGGACGAGGACAATGAGTAGGAGGACGAGGACGAGAAAGAGGAGGAAGAGGAGGAAGAGGAGGAAGAGGAGGAAGAGGAGGAAGAGGAGGAAGAGGAGGACGATGAGGACGATGAGGACGAGGACAATGAGTAGGAGGACGAGGACAATGAGTAGGAGGACGAGGACGAGAAGGAGGAGGAAGAGGAGGAGTAGGAGGAGGAAGTCCTTGGCGCAGTCAACAGTCTCGTCTGGTATGTTCTTCAATCAATGCACCAAAGACAATTCTGCTTCTCCCCTATCGGTTACTCCTCTCTCTCTCTCTCTTTCTTTCTTTCTCTCTTTCTTTCGCTCTCTCTGTCTGTCTCTGTCTCTCTATCTCTCTGTTTCTGTCTCTGTCAATCTCTGTCAATCTGTCTCTGTATCTTTTTTGTCTCTCTCTTCCCTCTCTCTGCCTCTGTTTGTCTGTTTCTGTTTCAGTCTCTGTCTGTCTATCTTCTCTGTCTGTCTGTCTCTGTCTGTCTGTCAGTCAGTCTGTCTGTCTCTTTCTTTCTCCGTCCCTCCCTCCTTCCCTCTCTCTCAATGACCGCTCGAATGGTAATCTAATAATTCTAGTCCACGGCTTCATAATATCATCAATCCTTACAATTGTGTAGGTCTTCGTTTACCTCTTCATCCAAGGTTTGCAAGACTGCGCCATATCGTCTACTTCTCAAGACAATCTTCTTCACCCTTCCTCAGCAGATGTACTCAAAATATGAAATCTTCATTTGTCTGATTAGTTTCAGTAGACTTCTTTTCTCTCGATCATTATCAAACACCCACTGTAGATCCTCGCTTTCGCAGTCCATTCATAATTATCAACGTCTCTTCTCTGTTCCTCATGCTTGCACCTCCACCAGGCAAAGCCGTGCGGCCCGTGCCTTCTCAGTGGTAGGCCCATCGATTTGTAATCGCCTCTTTTTGAGGTTCCACTCCCTTCTTAGAACTCTCAGGCATTCCTATCTCATCTTAGGAAGACTTTATTTGGCTGCGCTGGTGTTGGGAGCGCCTCTGAGTAGTCACCTGGAAGAGGCGCTATGCAATACATAAATTCTCGTAATGAATGAATTATACCCTGGGTTTCTGCCGCAGACACTTTATACGTGTTTACATGCAGCCTTTACGTAAACTCCAAATTTCAAAAGCGCCACTTGAGAGCTAAGTAAGTAAGTTCTAATTCGTACGATACGATTTTTTTCTAAACATGGGAACCACATTCTTAAGTCCCTTCATTCTAATCTTCTTTTCTTTCTCCCTCTCTCGCTTCCTCGATGTGTGTGTGCATGTCCTCTTCTGTATGGCTGCGCATCCGTTTGTTCATGCTGTCGATTATTAATACGCCACAAGTGACATTCGTCGCTTCTAAAGCTCTTAGAAATCCTTGATCAGTGCCTTAATTCTTCACGTGAGAATTTGTTGTGCTTGGGTGCTTTTCGATCGATCGGTGCTTCGAGCGGAAACATTGGTCGTCGCTAGAAACGAGATGCTCTGCAAATCTAATGTGTGAATGGTGGCAGCCCGTTGGCACCGTCGTACGGACATAAACGATGTATGCGGATACAGCGACAGAAAAACATCGCCATCGCTGTCATTCATCCCACTTGAGTACTACTTGGTACACGAGTACTTAGCATATGAATATTAATGCGGCGCAAGTGACATCCGTAGCTTGTATAGCTTAGTACATGAGTACTTAGGACAGTTGTTGTTCCTTCCAACTGGAACACATTCCCTTTGAGATGTGACTGTTGCACAAGAGGGATGGGTTGGGCTGGGTTCGCCTCCGAGTACACTTCTTGATGAGGCGCTATATAAATGTTTAAATGAATGAACGAACGATTGAATGGATGAATAAGATGCAAGAGGCAATTGTGTACTTTTAGAAATGGTAACGTCATCCAGCTCTAAAGCAGACGATGGTAACGAAGCGTAACTATTTCATCATCATCATTCTATTGCCATTTGATTAAACTTACCTTTTCATTACCTTTTTACTATCTTTTCGCTATCTTTTCGCTATCTTTTCGCTATCTTTTCATTACATTCTAATTACCTTTTCATTTCCTTCTCATTTCCTTCTCATTACCTATCCATTATCTCTTCGTTTCCTTCTAATTATGCTTTTTTTGCCTTTTCGTTTCCTTTTCCCTATTACCCATTGAGAAACTACAGACTATGGCTATTGCTAATGTAAAAATGTTTAATGGATATCTTGCAATGTCAGTGACAAACAGTAGGCCTACTCCTCACAGAGCATTGCGTCAGACCCATAGAAACACTGGTTTAAGCATTTAGACTGAGTCTAGAAGTAGGTACATGTAGAACGGAATCACTCTGGTGTAGTATGTGTGTGTATGTGTGTGTAGATGTGTATGTATGTGTGTGTGTATGTATGTGTGTGTATGTGTGTGTATGTATGTGTGTATGTGTGTGTAGATGTGTATGTATGTGTGTGTGTATGTGTGTGTACGTGTGTGTAGATGTGTATGTATGTGTGTGTATGTATGTGTGTGTAGATGTGTATGTATGTGTGTGTATGTGTATGTATGTGTGTGTAGATGTGTATGTATGTGTGTATGTATGTGTGTGTTTGTATGTGTGTGTATGTGTGTGTATGTGTGTGTAGATGTGTATGTATGTGTGTGTATGTATGTGTGTGTATGTGTGTGTAGATGTGTATGTATGTGTGTGTAGATGTGTGTGTACGTGTGTGTGTATGTGTGTGTATGTATGTGTGTGTGTGTATGTGTGTGTAGATGTGTATGTATGTGTGTGTGTGTATGTGTGTGTAGATGTGTATGTATTTATGTGTATGTATGTGTGTGTAGATGTGTATGTATGTGTGTGTATGTGTGTATGTATGTGTGTGTGTGTATGTGTGTGTGTTTGTGTGTGTGTGTGATCCAATGAGAGATGAATATAGTCTGAACTGTGTACAAAACGACGTGTGAAGCATCGATCCTGTCACGTGGCGTCCATTACTCTTTTCTGCTTCTACAGCTGCGACCTTCTGTCCTTCAATGCGTTCCTATGGTAACCAGGAGATGACAAAGGTACGAAGGGACAGATGGGGAGGAGGGCGAAAGATACGGAAGGAGGACGAACGGATTGATGGATGAATGGATGGATAAACACAAGAAGGTTGGAATGGGGAGAGGGAGGACGAATGGGTGGACTAAAGAGCGGACAAAGGACGACTGAAGGACAATTACTCTGTCTAGACGTTCTTGTCCGTCTGTCCAGGATTTGCACGGAAAGCAATCCAACCCAATCGATGGAACGCAGACGACAGCGTCCTAGCAATCTCCTCCTTACGCAAATCTGTTACAGAGACACTGTACGTGGTTAGTGATTGGGCAAAGGGAACTCGAATGGGTCCACCCTTGCCACCATCCCATTCATCTTGCATACACAACTGCAGAAACCTTGCAGCTCAAACTATTAATCTTTTGTTTACATGGAAATCATGGTGTTATGCTACAATTGCAGATTGACTAATGAACCGAAATGTAATACTTAAAGCAATAGTTGTGGTTCGTTATCCTACAAGGCGTTTAATTTAAGCATTGCTGATTAATTATATCGTCTTTGGTTTTGAGTATATTATGCCTTTGATCACGCTGTATATTTGTTGAATTTTTTCTCGGTTGGGATGATAAGAACTGCGTTTTTGTGCTTAGATAGTTGACCTGAGTTTGCCGAATGATTAAAGGTGGAAAAAGAGGTCAAAGGGTCGAAAAGGTCAATGGCTGGACTGTCCACTATATTCAGTCTCATATTGACCAGAATCGCCACAGTGTCCAATAGCCGAAGTAAGTCCGATAACCATTTTCCGTTTCATATGATTACATTGTATAATGATATTCAGGCCAATAGCTGCTATAAGTAGTGTGCATGGTAATTTAGTTAACTCCTGAGTAAAAACGTCTGCTTCGGGTAGTAGTAGTTGCTGGATGGAAGGGAGCATGAGAGAGAATAAGGGACGAATGGGAGGAAGGAGGAAGAAACGGTGACGGTGGGAAAAGGTGGAAAAAGAGGTGGGGTATGGTCTTCGTGTGATTCTGGCATCACTTCCTCCACGAGGAATTTCATTTGAGGTCGTCATTAGACTCTTTACACACGCTTCTTCTACCTCGGACATTCGCATTTAGCTGTCTAGAGGGTTTACTTTGATGTTGCCATTCAATGTCGTAATTTATGAGTAAATTATGCAGATTTGTACCACTTTAGACTGGTTTGTTGCGCGATCAAGCGACAACCTCTGCTGCTGCACTATCGCTCACTGACAGCCTACTCTCATGCGACTCGGTCTTAATTGAGTCTGTGTTTGCCATGACCATAGCACAAGACCAGCTTACATGTCCGCCTCAAGGGAGGTCTTTGCAGCCATCAGATGAATTCACTGGGACGACAGCTGGCTTGGTCCAATGAACACCACTCTTGTGGCAATCCATGTCCGGGATCACTCAAACCATGCATGCACTTATGCCCTAGCTTCAGCTACCCCCGTGGGGTGGATGACTGTTGGGTCACGTCCATGCATTGAGGTGTCTTCTCGACTCTTTAATGCCACTCCTGACTCTTCACGTTCACTCATGATTTCTGAGACTTTCAGCTCGCAAGTGGCAAAATTATGTAAATCTGGGTCTTGACAGGATGCGAACGAGATATCAGCCTAGCTCTAGCCTCTTAGAGGTCGATCAATTCGAAGGGACCAGATGTTGATGTTCTTTTCAATTAAAAGCAGCTAAAACGCACAAAATGAAGGCAGACTTTAGAAAATAGTTACGAAACGCAAGCACGGTCACAGCAATCTAGAATTATCGAGGAAATTCCATACATATATGAAGCGATGAAGCAGACTTTTAATGAAGAAGACTGAAAATGAATCATAAACATCGATCATGTACTGTCCGCTGTCTGTCTGTGCGAGTAAAACGAAAGGGCGAGCGCAGTCGAATGCATGTATTTTGAAGTGCATGTCACAAGAAGAGTGCATTGTAGTGAAGTGCATGCAAAGTGAAGCGCATAAAGTGCAGTGCACACTGGACTTGCAAATCATTATCCGTCGTGTCTGGAGGTGAAAGCATCCTTCTTCCACGCCCATCCAGTTGGCCCTTACTCCCTCAAAACGACCCTTCGGCCATTATCATCGACGCAAACTCCTGGTACGTAACTCGAAGGGCCAGCCCCCAAGGGAATGGTCTGTCCTCGCTCAGCTCACCCTTTATACTCTCCCTCGCCTTCTTCTTCTACCAAAACTAGACCTAATTCGCTCTATCGATCCAGCGTCTATCATCTTTATCCCGCACCCTAAATCTCCAGTCCGCGCAGTTGAAGCACCCGTCCGTCCGTCTGTCCATCTGTCTGTACGTTCGTTCGTTCGTCCGTCTGTCTATCTGTCCGTCCGTCCATCTGTCCGTCCGTTCGTTCGTCCGTCTGTCTATCTGTCCGTCTATCTGTCTATCGTCAGTCCGTCCATTCGGCGGGCGCTATCGATCGCTGTGACTGTGGGCAAAGCGGCCAAGTAGCTGCCTCGGCCCAGTCGTCCCAACCCAAGATGGAGCCGGAGAAGATGGAGTGGACCGCTCGGCTCGGCTCGGGAGCGCGACCGACCGACCGACCGACTGGGGAGGGCAAGTCACTGGATGGATGGGCGGTGGCAATGTCGGCGGGCGGGCGGTGGAATGGCCGGCCGATTGCGAAGCATGATGTGAATTACGCGAGTGAGTTCCGTTGGTCAGTAGAAGAGAGAGAGAGACACACACACAGAGAGAGAGAGAGAGAGAGAGAGAGAGAGAGAGAGAGAGAGAGAGAGAGCGAAAGAGAGACAGAGAGAGACAGACAGACAGACAGATAGAGTGCCTCCCTCTGCTCGACTGCTGCGAGTTCTTTCGTTCAAATGAAATGTAATTTTGCCAACAACGAAGGCAGAAACTCACGACCAATCAGACTCACAATATTCAATCTCACTTGTTCTCAAATAGAGTCAGCCCTTTGTGCGGCCAAAGTATCTTCCGCTACTAAGCAACGTGGGTTCTTCTGACAATGTTTTGCCTGCGTCCTGTTTTGTCTTTTATGACATTGTCATCTGAGGAGACAATGGTCAGCGGTCGTTCGATTCCAATAACATCAATAGCAAGACAATAAAATAAGAGGCAATTGAAATTAGTTTCAAACTGGTTTATGCTCTAGGCCTAGGCGGCTGGTAACGAAGGTTTGGTAGGTAAGTCAGAAAATTATATATATATATATAACGGCAAAAAATCGATCAAACGAACCATTTTGAACCCAACATTGAATATCATTATAACGATGGTCTGTGAGTCTATACGCCATTCGTACATTGGTAAGGGCGTATATTGGTAGGATCGTACATTGGTTAGAGCGTACATTGGTAATAGTGTGCATTAGTAAGAGCGTACATTGGCAAGAGCGTACATTGGTAAGGGCGTGTGCATTGGTAAGGGCGTGCATTGGTAAGGGCATGCATTGACCATAAAGTCCTTTCAGGCGCCTCTGCAAAAGAGACAATGCGAACCGCGGTTCGCTTTACCGATGCTGGCTTATTTCAGATATGTAAATTACCGGTGAGTATGCGGTCCTTGCGCGGGAATCCAAATGGTGAGGCGTCTATTCAAACTGGCGCTCGGTTGTGAAGAATCTTGTGCATATTCCCAAGAGTCCACTCAGACTCTTTTTGTTCTCACCTTAAAACTGCTTTTTTCTCAGCAGTGCTGGGGTCTGTAGTGCTCCTGAGTGATAACATTTTAGGGGCGCTATGTAAATCTTCATTGTTGGTGATGAATGAATGATCTCACCCGAGCAAACTTTCCTTGAAAAATTAACTGGATCGAGTCCATTATAGGCCGATATAGTAAAACGAGTAATATTTACAATGACAATTGAATAAGTTTTGCAATGTACTTGATGAATTTATCATCCAGTTTAGATTAGCATGAAATAAATGTAAAAACTTTCATTATCAAGAGGTCTTTACTGTTTCTGCGAGATTTGTACGTGCATCAAAATCAGACGAACGAATCTCTATCTGGACGATCAAGAAGAAGACATTGTCGATCGATGATATTGATTGGATGCTCAAAGCCAACAGAAAGGCTGATGAGCCAGAACATTTAGACATAGAAATATATATATATATATATATGTAATGAGAGATTAAGAGAGAGAAAGAGAAAGAGAGAGAAGTTGATGTCCAGATAGCGACTAATAAAGGGAAATTTCTAAATCTTTGGGCAGAATCCATATTGATGACCATAGCATAAACAACAATAAAATCAAGAATGCGAATGGATCATAGAAGGACAGACGAAGACACAGAAAGACAAGCAGATATAGAGATACAAAGAAGAACATAGACGAGAAATATGCGGAACGATGTTCCTTTGGGTCCACCCATTGTTACTGACTGGTCATCTACCATTGTATTAATGTGGTTAGCCATGAAAAAAGCTGATTGATTTAAATATAATTAATGGTGAATTTTGAACTGGTTGGTTTACAGCAGCAAATTTATTAAATGGCTAGTGAAACCAGTAAAAACCTCGAAATGCAACATTCAAATTTAACGCTGTTTGGCGTTAAATCAATAAAATGCTTGTTTATCTCAGGAAACATATTAAGGTTTCTGTAATCGGGTAATTCGTTGTTTGTTTTAACAAATAATTCGCAAGGAATAAAAAAAATTCTAACAACTCTCGGAGATAACTGACGGCCATTCTTATTTCTGTTGGCTTTAATAAAGACGTCATAGTATTTTAGAAACCAGGCAATTATTAGTTCCGTTTACCTCCTTCTCTTGTAGAAAGCTTTAAAAATACCATTATTACATTTCTATAGATAATAATATTCAACCGACTTTCTTCGAAAACATAAGAAATCCTGTCGAAGAAAATCTTTTCCGGTCGATTGACCTTTTGTTTGTTCGGACGCCATGTTTGTACTGTGTTGTATTTAGTCATTTATGTAGCGCCGCTCGCCGCCGCAATGCCCATTCTGGTTTGACTGTGTTACAACGTGTCTTTGTTTTCGTGAGCAGGTGATGAGGCGATGGGCCAGCCACCGTTGATCTACGAGGGTCCACCGTCAGACACTACGACCTTCCATGTCGGCAACAGAGTCATCTTGCCGTGTAGAGCCCACGGAACACCTCCCATTCAGTCAGTTCTTCAGAAATTCAAATGTGTCTGAAAAATGACTTTTAAGAATGAAGTAGTAGCTGTAGTAGTAGTAGTAGTAGTAGTAGTAATAGTAGTAGTAGTAGTAGTAGTAGTAGTAGTAGTAGTAGTAGTAGGTGGAGTAGGTGGAGTAGGTGGAGTAGTAGTAGTAGTAGTAGTAATAGTAGTAGTAGTAGTAGTAGTAGTAGTAGTAGGTGGAGTAGGTGGAATAGTAGTAGTAGTAGTAGTTGTAGTAGTAGTAGTAGTAGTAGTAGTAATAGTAGTAGTAGTAGTAGTAGTAGTAGGTGGAGTAGGTGGAGTAGTAGTAGTAGTTACAGTTTAACGACATTGTGTGATAACAAAGATCATTTGCGTCGCCCTCCTCCCTTATCCAGACTTGGGACTGGCAATATTACTATTAGAAGGCAAAGAGTGGCGGAGATTTTTAAAGATCTCGCAATAAATGCCGCTGAAATATTAAATGGTTCTTCTCAAGAGGTGCGTCTTGGATTTGGGTTTCCGCATGAATTCAGTGTCTCCATGTACTTGTCCGGTTTTTGGTGTGTTGTTCAGCTAAAAAAAATAACAGTCTGTCTGAGGAAAGCAGTTAGCAAACCAGATAACTAGTTGGCTCTCACAGATATCGCTCGATACTTAATGACAAACTATCGCATTATAAGTCACTTACATCACATTATTGTGTCGTCTCGAATGAAGCAACTCGATTATCATTTTTCTTCCTCTACTTTCTCCTCTAACTCTATCAATCAATCGATAAAACTTTGTATAGCGCCTCTTCAAGAAATTTACTCAGAGGTCCAACCTCGGCTAAATGAGTGGAATAATAATGGGGTAGAGAGTTCTTAAGCAAGAACCGAAGATCCGGTTGAAGGCTATTCCAAGCAGCTGGGCCCACAACCACCTTATAGTCATGACCTTTTGATGTCTTCATTCTCCGCCTTTTCCTCCTAAATTACCATCCTCGCACATGGAAATCACACGCAAGTAGGCGAAGAAACTAACATACAAACACATTGGGAGTAAGACAGAGAGAGAGAGAGAAAGTGAGAGAGAGGGAATGAGGGAGAGAAAGAAAAAAATTAATGAGAAACCAAGACAGAATCAGAGATAGATAGAGAGATACAGAAATAGAGAGAAAAACAGAGATAGAGAGAGAGAGAGACAAAGAGAGACACACAGAGAGACATAGACAGAGACAGGTAGGAAGCGATGCAGAGACAGCCGGAAAGAGATACATGGACAGGCAGAGACAGACAGAGCGGTGGAGATCTCGATAATGAGTCGGACCGAAGGGAGCTTTAAATATTGGGCAGATTGAACAGTTGAGCATTCATTCGTTTTCAGAATACGTCAGCCTAACTCTCCTCTCACTTTCTTCTACAGTATATATATATATATCTTATTCTATTCTATTCTATTCTATTTACGGATTTATAAAGCGCCTCTCACAGTATAACCTAATCAGAGGCGCTCCCAGTGCGAAGAACCCCGAGATAAATGGAAGTTACGTAAAGGGAAGTCTTTAGGTAACGAGCAGAAACAGTTATATATATATGTATATTATATATATATATATATATATCAGTTTCCTCAGTCTATCACTAGCTGCGCTTTCCCTTGACTCCCGTGATGGTTCTTTAATTGGACGTTCGCTGCATCAATCGCTCTAACTCCCTTCTGGAAGATGGGAGATGGAAGAGGGTGAACGAAAGACGTTCAGTCCCTTGTTTCTCTGCAGCCATTAACTCCTCTCCCACTTTCTTATCGTCTAAACAAATGGCTTGTAATAAATCTATTTCGGATGTAGACTAGATTGCTACACGTGTCCCACAAAGAGACCCTATCTATCCATCCATCTGTGCCCCCAATTCCCTTCCTTCTCTTCCACGCTCTGCTAATCGAGCGTGAATGCTCCAATCAGTGGAAGAGGTCAACTACAATCCATTCCTCAAGTGTTCATCTTAATTTTCTCGAGTCGCCTCAGATGGAAGATGAAGGCTGACATGGATGGCGGTCAAAGGTCAAGTGAATATCGGTCAAAGGTCAAGTAGATGGCGGTCAAAGGTCAAGTGGATTGGCGGGACTCAATCTCAATGACATCCTACGTAAGACACGAAAGAACTCGAACTCGGATAAAGAACCGAGGCATTCTTTGTTCAGACCACCATCCACACAGTCCTTCTCATCCTAATCCTTGTCTCCTCCTCCTCCTGCTCATCCTCCTCCTCCTCATCATCATCATCTTCATCATCATCGTCATTGTCGTCATCGTTATCATCATCGTCATCGTCATAACGTATATGTGTATTTTTCTGGCTGCAGATATGACTGGTACCAGAACGGGCACCTGCTTGAGACATCGATCGACCCAGAGTCTCATCTCTTTGTGCTGAATGGAACGTTGCACTTGAAGACGAGAGCATCATCTTTGACCGACGATGGATTCTATCAATGTCTAGCAATCAACAACTATGGAGCCGACATGTCCAACATCTCGCATATAAGAAGAGCAGGTAGATGCAGGCATCATTCATTTATTCATTCATTCATTCGCTCGTTCATTCTGAGCAATTGTGGAGAAAGTGCAGATCTGAATGTCCTTCAATCGGCTGACGTTGAATCCGGAAAAACTGAATTTATCTGGCTGGGCACGAGACACGCACGCTCGAAGGTTGACAAAGAGGCTTTAGGAGCAGCATTTCTTAATTGAAAGGTACAAAGCGTCATCCGGGACCTGGGAGTTCTTCTGGATGAATACCTGTCCTTGGAGGAACAGGTCAGTTCTCTGTGCTGGTCTTACTTTTATCAACTACGCCAGATTAGAGTCATTCGGCGAAATCTGCCAGTTGACGCCGCTATGACTCATGTCCACTCCTTCGCGTTGACTCGCCTGGACTACTGCAATGATGTCCTTGCGGGTCTGCCAAAGTTCCGGATAAGACAGTTTCAATCCGTTCTCAACTGCGCCGCCCGAGTCGTCGCCAAGCTGCCAGGATACTTGCATATTTCAAGCTATATCTGTGACGCATTGGGTTTAACTGTCCCAGTTGAGAGTAGGATCTCATTCAAAATCATCCTCATGGGACGAACATCGGCGGTCGGCACAGCTCAAGAGTACATCAGAGACGTCTGTCTTCCAGTCTCCATCCAGCCTGGTCGTCGATCCTTGCGTGCTGCGGCTCGTAGGGATTTGATGGTCCCGCGATCCCATACATCGATGCGGACAAACCGTGTCTTATCATTATACTGGACCATTATACTGGAACGCTGTTCCATTACAAATTAGCAACATTTCACCGCTTGCAGCTCAGGAAAATTTTTCTAAATTACTAAGATCGCATTTGTTTAGATCTGTGGGTAGCTACGTCTAGTGCCTTCGAGAAGTTCTTATAATGCGCTATATAAATAGCCTAATACATACAAATTTACACATACATGCACATACATACATACATACATACACACACATACATACATACATACATACATACATACATACATACATGCACACAGAATCATCGTTATAATCATAATCATGATCGTCATCATTGTCGTCGTCGTCTTGTTAATCACCGTTATTGTTTGCTATCTTTGGTTGCTCTTCATACAGTAAACGAGACCAATGTAATAGCCTACTGAGACGGTTTTTAGTTAGATCAGCATCTGTCAATATAACGGACGCCCTGCATGCCGGATCTGGTGCCGGCATGGTTCAGGTTTCGCGCACGGTGGCACACCCTACTGACCGTATTCCAAGGTTCGGCCATGTTTCCGAATATATGTGGCACGTCCTTCATTGGCTCCCCTTCTCTCAGCGGATCTCATACAGGATCTCATCAATGGTATGGCGCTACTGATGTATCAGTTGTGAGATAGGGCCCGATACCTGCGGGAACTATGCTGTTCCACATTAAGTGTCCAATCGTAATCGTAATCTCAACATTTCTACAGCGCCCTCAAAAGCGAAGTCACGGGAACCAGCTTATTCACAGGCGCTTAGTCATAACAGAATCTATCGGCAGAGGTCAAATCCAGAGAGTCAGGCAGGCAGACAGGTAGACGGCTAAGGTGGATGGTGTTTGGAGTTGAAATGGCGAGGGAGGGATGAGGAAGAGGAGGAATCAGGATAGGATTTGCGAAAGAGCAGTGCTTTGAGTTGTGAGTGAAAGACCTTTGGGGAGATAGCAAGAGGTGAGGTGTTTGTAAATTCGTAGGACGGATCGGATGTTTGTCTTAATGCTGGAGGAAATTTGTTCCATAGAGGCGGGACAGCAATGGCTATGGAGCGATTTGCAAATTTGAATGATGAAGTGATGGGAGGGCAAAGTAGTGTGAGGATGGAAAAAGAACGGGTTGAGCGATGTGGTTGAATCATGAACAACTGGAGGAGACATGTGGGCTGTGAGGATTGCAGTGTGTTGTAGGTGAGTGAAATGACCTTATATTCGATCCGTTCAGGTATTTTGAGCCAGTGGAGTAATCTGAAGTCAAGACAGAAGTGATATGGTGATGCTTTGGGGTCTTTATGACAGCGCGGGCGAGAGCATTCTGAATGGCTTGGAAGCGGTTTAATTGGGTGACGTCTATATTGAAGAAGGGCGGATTCTACGAAGATCACGGATGTGCATGAAGCAAGAGCGAGGCTCTCTCGGTTCATCTTGACAGGTCGAGCTTTTCGCCCCTCGCTCTCGGACTTCCATGAGGCAGCGCCGAGCCTTCTCGATTGCTGGTCCTGCAACCTAGGCGCTATATAAATCCTCCAAATAAATAAATATAAACAAATAAATTTACAGCATGTTAAATCCGCATAACTATATTAACGTGGGGTGATGTTCTTATAGGTCTATATATGTATGTCCGTGTGTCCTTGTGTCTGTCTGCCTGCCACTGTGTCCGTCTTGCTTTACCGCTTTCTGTCTGTCTGTCTAGTCTTTCAGGATCGGTATCCGCGCAGAATACTTCACAATTTGAGCGTAAATGAGAGCCACCATCTTTTTCTGCCCTGCAACCACGTGACCAGCATTCCGCATCCGACCGTTCGTTGGTATACAATGGACATGAAGTCACGTGATTCTAACGTTCGACATCCGGTGCACGCCAGCGAACGAATCACGATGGACGACAGCGGTAGAGTACCTTCTAATGATTCACAATTATGCTTCTCACTAAAAGGCTTATAGAACATCATCATCATTATCATCATCATCATCATCATTATCATCATCATCATCATCATTATCATCATCATATCAACAGCTGCAACATCATCATCGTCATCATCCTCAACGTCATCGCCATCGCTATCACCATTACCATCATCATTACCATCGCCATAACCATCATTATCACCATCACCATCATCGTCATCATCATCATCATCATCAT
Source organism: Bimastos eiseni (assembly GCA_959347315.1). NCBI lineage: Eukaryota > Metazoa > Annelida > Clitellata > Crassiclitellata > Lumbricidae > Bimastos > Bimastos eiseni. The sequence goes on along the minus strand of OY365821.1, from coordinate 15,571,678 downwards.
TATCATCATTATCATCATCATCATTATCACCATCACCATCACAATCATTATCACCATAGCCATCACCGTCACCGTCACGTCGTCGTCGTTGTCGTCGTCATCATCATCATCATCATTTTCATCATCGTCATCGTCGTCATCATCATCATCATCATCATCATCATCATCATTATCATCATCATATCAACAGCTGCAACATCATCATCGTCATCACTGTCTTCAGCCGATTGGTATCGCGCCCGCCCTCAGCTGATCAGCGCCATCGATTGACTCACTTCATACGTATTACAGAGGTTTGTAATCTAATTAGTTACATGCAAAAGTTACAACATTGTAATCGTATGCGGTGATTTATTTGTAACAGGAAGAAATAATAGCTAAAGCGATTATGTCACTGCCTTTCCAGTTACGTGGCTTCATGTTTACCAGACTTCATAGCAATCGCTCTCTGAACTAGCTAATAACCGATACTAAATTTCTCTTCTCTACGTTACCCAGCCTTAAGCAACTCCTACCCTGCTCTCCGTTCCCCCATCACTTATTGATCCAAACCAACAGCGGACACCCATACTTTCTCACCCAAAGACAGCACTCCCGTCATCTCCAGATTCTTAGATATATATATATATATATATATAATATTTACTGGTTGATTAACCAATTCTAACAGCTGTACTATCTTCTTGATTTGCTTTATTTTACGTCTCACGTATTGGCATTTTTGCGTTTTTTTCAGATTTCCTCAGTGAAAATAATACAAATATGTATAATATATAATATATGCACATAAGCCTACACTGTGTTCGGAAATAAAGGGACCTTAATGATAATATGAAAATAAATATTAAACATTCGTCGATTTAAAAATTCCAAAACCGTTCTGATCCTGACATAGACTATTTATCAAAATACTGCATAAAATATGATAGATCCTGTTATCCAATAATGACGTCATAATAACGTCAATGTATCAGCATTCAACTTTTAAGGACGGCCTAAAATCCAACTGTATAATTTTTAACTTTTTAATAATGTTATCGATAAACCGCCATAAATGTAGTTCAAATTTATTCCTGCATTTGAATAATATTAGACTACAAGGTGTGTTCAAGGCGTCGTATTTGGCCTCAAGACAAGCTTCAATACGCGTGCACCATTAGCCAATAGAAGCATCAATGACCAGCTGAACAAATTCCTACCAGGCATTAACTCTGTAATTTAAAGACGTCACTATGACGCACTTTTTTAAACCAGGACTTTCACAAATTACACCTTTGTGGTTAAATTTGTCAGTATTAAAACGGTTTCGGAGTTGAGATAATTGACCAATATTTACCATTTATTTTCATATAATCGTTGTGGGTCCCTTTATTTCCGGACACAGTGTATATAGGGGCTACATATAACATATTCATTACTATACATGCCCCCATGATTATTGATGAATTATAATAATGAACTAAAGTTAATTATGTTAGAACGCGTTGATGCGCGATGGTTAGCACAAGCAATGGAGCTATATTAATCGTCTAATTAACTAAGCTTACCCCTGTAGTAGTTTAACGTCGACCTCGCTGCAGCTCTATTGCTTGATTGGTTTGATTGACTTATTTAGCGATTGATTGATTGACTGACTGACTGACTAACTGACTGATTGATTAATTGACTGATTGATTGACAGGTCGCCTCGTCATAACCGCAGTCAGAAAAGCAGACTCCAGAGACGACCTCGTGTATATATGTGCAGCCTACAATTACGTCACTAAAGAGACGACTGGCGGCGATTCCTTCCGAATAAGAGTCCAAGATGGTTCGTTACATCATTCAACCTAATTAACATAGTTACATGTAGCCTTTATCAGTGAACTTCTGCTGAAATCTGATCTCAACGGTTGAGTAAGAAGACGCTTACAACCGATTTCAACGGCGGATGTCATACACAACCTCTGCTTTGATGTAATCAATAAAATTCTAAGCTGCAGTTCATTATTTCCAGATCCCATATACAATGATACATGTATATAGTGAGCTCTGCTATCGCCATGTCGTTACACTTCAACTGCTACTACTAGACTGTTCCTCTGATTATCCGTTCCGCCCATAATTTTCACCTAAGTGCACATGTATAATTATGTGGTTAGTTATTAGTACATAAGGCAATTAGTATCTTATATACATTTCTGCCTTAAACAGACGCTTCACTTGCTCCTGTGTCAAGACGAGATCCTAAGCAAATGAACCATCTGCATCTCATTTTATGTGCAAACATAGCAATTGCAAGATGATGATGATGATGACGATGATGATGATGACGATGATGACGATGATAAGGATGATGATGGTGGTGGTGGTGGTGGTGATAATGATAATGATGACGATGACGACGACTTACCGGGCTGTTGTTCTAGACTCTTACGACCGGGATTATGCTCCAGAGTTGATCTACTCCTCAACGAAGGTGACGGCGCACACCGGAACCAACGTCACGCTAACCTGTCTCTTCTCAGGCAGGTAAGACAACGACAGTCTTCTTTTGTCAAAGGAAACGCTCAACGCATAGATCCGCACTAATGATCAGTGGTTGTGAGCACGGTGCGTGTCTCGGCCCAGGCTATGAAGACATGCGACGAGAAAGTCGGCAGGAATATGATTCTTTGGTTTTATGATTTCCATGTGGCTTGCCTAACAAATTATTAATGAGACCAACATCTTACTGCGTCTGCCACTGTATTTTCAAACGAATACCTTTGACTTTCTGAAAATGGTCATTCGGTCATAATCGTCATTCGGACGAGGGCCATTCGGTAGTTGGTGATTCTGAAGGGGCAATTTGGCAAAGAGTGATTCGGATAAGGGTCATTCAAGTACACTTATAAATATAAATAAATATACTTACTTACTCACTTAAGACTAAGACAGTTGGAAAGGAAATATCGTCTGTTAAGAATAGCATCACCATGCTAAGTGCAGATCATCATGCAGTTACTGGTCATGTTTTGATTATTCTTATTACTATTCTTTTTAAATTAGAACATCTACTCATCTGTGAAGATAATCGATGACGTCTATATAGCCTTGCCAGTCTCTATTAATGTCTGAGTGTTTACGTGTGTCCGCTTCTTCCCCCTCTTAATGACCTTCTACGTGCCTTTCTGGGTGTCAGTGGCGATATGAATCATTCATTTGCGGTCAGCTAATTAGACGAACATTGTCTCGGTCGGGTCCTTTATCACTGGCGTGTGACGCGTCAGAGAACAATGGCGCTATATGAGTTTCCATTTGGTAGACATACCCCGTTGGGTCGGACGAGGGTCAATGGGGGCGCTGCGTGTAATGGCAGCCGCCGGTGGCAGATGGTTAATTGCCTACAGGAGATTGCCATTGTCCTTCAACCCCTTGCCACTCCCTTCAGTCTTTGCACCATATCTCGAGAGGGTCTCCAGGGAAAGCAAGATGCGTCACTTCCAGATGACGACCGACGAAACTCGTTTTATCGAAAGACAATGAGAAATCTCTTATCGCCAAGATAATGCGCGCGTTGTATGAGTGTGTGTGTGTGTGAGTGTGTGCGTATGTATGTATGCCTGTGTGTGTGTGTGTACGTCTGTCTATCTACATGTGTATGTGTGTGTGCGCGCGCGTATGTTCTTGTGTGCACTCATCATCGGCGTCGGTCCCAAAACAACTGTAACCATAACAGGTTATAGCAGACACACACACACACACACACGCACTCAAATGTACAAACATACATAGGCCTACACACACAGACATACACACACACACACACACAAACGTACAAACATACACAGACCTTTACACACACAGACACAAGCGTGCAAACATACATGAGCCTGCACACACATGCAAGCACACGCACATACAAATGCGTGAAGGATGTATGTTTATGTATGGATTGTGTATCAATGTATGTATGTATGTATGTATGCTAGAATGCATACATACATATATGTGTGCATAAAGTTATATATGTGTGTCTGCAGGTGTCACAGATTTTAGTACACATATATATATATATATATACATGTATATATATATATGCATTATATGTATGTATGTTTGTATGTATGCGTACTGGGTGTTACGGGCCGTGAGCTCTAACTAATCGACCACTGTGCCACACGTATTTACGTAAGTATGTGAGTGTACATGTATACATGTATGTATGTATACATGTATGTATGTATATTGTATACATAGATTTGCAATAACCCTGCCATGGTTGGTGTTGTTTTGAGGCCAACCCCTCGGATGAGTTGGAGGCGGATGGGAGGAGGAGGCGATGAAGCGTTGGTTGCATTGTCTGCTGCGTCAATTGTTGACTTCGGTCGTCGTCTGGTCCTAAGCAACGTTTCCTTCGATGACGATGGACACTACACGTGCTCAGCCATCAACCACATCGCCGTCACTCTTTCGGTCATCAGTCTCAGCATTGTCGGTCAGGCATCATCGTCATCATCACAAGTCAAGCAGAACAATAAGTTTCTGTGACGGTCACACTCTGTATCTTTGTGGATGAACCCATAAGCCTATATATATATCGCCAATCTCTCTCTCTCTCTTTCTCTCTCTTTCTCTCTCTCTCTCTCTCTCTCTCTCTCTCTCTCTGTCTCCGTTTCTCTCTCTATTTAATTGTCTATTTGTGTGTTTCCTTCCATCTGTCTATCTCCACATTCATATGTATCCCTGTTGTGTCCCTGTTTCTGTAACTTGTTGTATGTATTTCTAATTCCTTCGTTTTATCCCTCTGCCTTTCTCTCTGTGTCACTCTCTCTGTCTCTGTCTGTCTGTCTCTCTCTCTCTCTCTGTCTGTCTCTCTCTCTCTCTCTTGCTCCATCGTATACTTCGTCAACGAAGTCTCTGTATCTGTATATATTTCTCTTAGCACATAGATTTCAATTCTTTTTATTTCTGTTTCATCGCTCGCTATCTCTGTCTGTCTGTCTGTCTCTCTCTCTGTTTGTCTGTCTCTCTATGTATCTATGTATCTTTTATTCCGTCATTATCTCTTTCCTTTCTGTATGTCAGTCCTTCTGCCTTACTCGGTGTTTTGATTACATCGCCTATAAATGCGCTATGGAAGTCATATGGGCCACATGGATAGGTTGTTGAGTCGTCATTCGTATATATTAGCAACCAATGAAAATAACCTGGGCCTCGTTGGAGAGCTGCGTCTATAGTTTACAACGACGCGTGGGACAGTCTCCTCGATTAGTAGTTACTCGATAAACGTATCTGACGATTTTACAGCATAGAACGCTTAACAGTAGCGAGCGAAATGTATGCACAGTGAATCAATGTTCGTCTGATGCAGAATATGACCACAGCAGCAGCAGCAGCAGCTCTTTATAATGTTATCAGCGATGAGTCTCAGCCGTGTTGTTTGCAAGGAGCAAACACAGACATGCGTTCATTATCAAACTGCCTCCAAGAAAATTGGCTCATCGTGCATCCGTCGGATGGTGGCGGTAATGATGACGATGGTGTGATGATGATGACGACGACGATGATGATGATTATGAAGATAACTATGATGATTATTATAAGAATTATGATGATTATTATAAGAATTATGATTATCATGATGAGAATTATTCTCCTGATGTAACATTCTCTGTTTTCTTCCAGCTTCTCCTCGTCTTCTCATTGCTCCTGAGAATCGAAATGTCACTGAAGGCAGTTCGGTTTCTTTCTCATGCAAGGCAGAGGCTCGTCCATCCCCTCACATCACGTGGTTCATAAACGCACGACCAATCAACTGTAAGCTCCTTCCTTTTCAGCAATCTCTCTGATAAACAATAGTTAAATCTGAAGATTTATTTGATCTAAAACGTGAAACACTTCTTCTTGGTTCTTTAAATCGATGCTTCGTTGTTCACTCGTGAATAAGCTGGTGCCATGCGCCTGGCTTTCAAATGGCGCTTTAGAAGTTGGAGATTACGATTACGATTACATCTAATGTAATTACTTGAAACGAAGAGGACAGCATGATTATGCCCGAGATTGGTTCTCCCTGTATTATGATCGCAGAAGAATTAGAAGAAGAGTTTATACGTCTACTGGAGGATAGATAGGTTGCAAGTAGGCCTAGCGAACCAGACATTCTAAACATGCAAACTTCGGAAGAGACCAATAAACTAACGCAATTATATCGTCGCCAATAAACGTCCTATAAACAAAGCGTTTTGACAGTGACAGCAACGTTTGAGGCCTACTATTATTATTAATAATTATGCCCATTGTTATTAATATTTCAACTGCTAATTTTATATTGGCCTAATTTGGTTCTATGGTTCTTATATTATACGTGTATGAATTACTTTTAAACAACTAATCTAATACTGCATTTTATATAGGTTGTTTTGTTGTATTGTATTTAAGTATTTATAAAGCGCGCATGGAGAGGAAACATTGAAGAAACAAGGTAGAGATGCGAGAGAAACGCGGAGAGCGAGCTATCAGTCTATAGCAGCTGTCTTTAGTATTGACTGAAAAGGAAAGAGACGAACCTTTGGAAGACCAATGAGAAGTGAATTCCAGTACCGTGGTCAATTATGGAACATATGAAAGCATGAAGTAGTGAAGGCGGAGGAGGAGACAGAACGACGAATGACCCGCAGATGCATGCCTTAAATGAAAATAGGAGGATCCTGTTAGATAAGAGATGTGTTCAACAAAAGTAAGTGCACTATCTTGATTAACACGCAGATCACGAACACTTGACAAGAAAGAGAAGAATGAAGAGTTAGGTTCGGCCTGGGTTCCCTTGCACGATTGAAATGGCGAGGCCATGAAATTGTTCGAGTCCGAGTTGAGATGGCTGGTATATTTATTTGTAGCGAGCTCTGTCAATTTATCTTGGGAGCTCCAGAGCGAAACTCTAACTCTGTTCGACCTCCAACTTGAAGACAGTTCAACCGTTACATGCAACACTAGCAACGACTTTGGCTATGTCTTGTCCAGTGCTTACTTTATGGTGCTCCGTACGTATCCATTATACAAAAATTACATACATACAAGCCATGTAGGCCTACTGTTTCGCCTTCAAATTGGCAGGACAGGCAGTAAAATTCAGACTTGTGATCTGGACGACAGTGTTATGAGTTTCTTTGAAACGGTTCCCATTCATTTCGTCACAGATCATTTCGTCGCACTCATTTCTTCGCAGATCATTTCGTCGCAGTTCATTTCGTCGCATTTTTTGGTTGCACGCATTTGAAAGAAAGTTTAAGAAACTAAAAGGTGGATTGATGAAGGAATTTCTGCCTGAATGGAAGCGGAATTGCTGAAAATATTTTAAAAAATACAAGCTGGATTGATTAATAGAATTTTGTCTAACTAGAAGATAATGATAACGATCTTGCAAACAAGATTCTAGTTGAATAGAAATTAAGTGATCATTGCCGCTTCCATTTAGCCTAAACGACGTCCTTTTCATCAATCAAGCTTTTATTAAAAACATAATTCTTTTCATCAATCAACTATCCTGTCTTTTCATAATTCCCGCTCCAATTTATACGAGATTCTTAACATTAATTCAGCTTCTAGTTGAGCATAAATCATTTCATCATTCCCACTTCCTTTAAGGCTTAAATCTTTTCATCATTCCCGCTTCCATTTGAACGGCATTATTTTCATCAATGCAGCGAGGTGGGTTAATTGTTAGCTGATTTGTTATATGTACGACTGTATAATTTTTATATTATATGCAAAATGTATGCCTCGTGCACGGACTTGTGGAATAGTTTGGTAGAGAGTGCTTTCTGAACGGAAACTATCACAGCTTTTAAGAGGAATCAAGAAAATTGGGCCATTAGGCCTAAGCATGTTACAGGTCGATTTGCTGTGCTTTTAAAAACGTCTGCTGAACCACTTATACCCTTGTTAACATTCACGCTCGAGTGACCAGGCGTGACTTTGCAATCTCTCTAAGACAACGAGTGAAGTATAGAATAAATTTCTGGAGTAAAAATAAATGATATCTTATGGGGTATAATCGTAGAACTTCTACGGTCACACGGTAATAATATAATGAAAAGATTCTTTTAAGAAGTGCCAATGATTGATTGTATATCCAGCTGAGAGTAGGCAAAAAGAGACTGGGCACAGTGTGGTAGGAGGTGAGCATTCGGTCACCGGATAAACTGCAGTTACAAAGTGTTGCAACCAGTAGTTGGGAGTCTTAATGCATGAGTAGCGCATGACGTACTTTCAGCCTCTCAAGCCACAACAGCTTCTCTCTTTGAGACTTCCGCTGACACTGATCACGGCGAACCTGTCGTCATGACAACCGTGATGTCATTCAACGATGATGCGAGCGTCGGCCAATTCACAGACGACCCTAACGCATACGAAAATAGCTTTTCCGGTAAAGGAACAATTTGTTCATTTTACTGATTATAAAGGCGATGATTAGGAGGAGTAAGAGCATTGTGAAGATAACAATCAATTAACTAACGTTTTTTTGTTTGAATCGCATTTAGACATTTATGGATGTAGAATTCTATTAAAATACCTGTTTTTAGCCTTGAAAAGTACAAATTTGATTTTTTTAGGTTTTTGCTCGTTCAGTTAGATTTATTGTGTTTACTCTTTATTAGCACGCTGCTTGTAGCCTTGTAAGCTCTTGCCTGCACTCTGCAATGCACTCGGCTATAATAAATAACGTGCCAGTGAGACCAAAGGAATGTGTAGGCCTATGCTCTGTATGGAATGTTCTTCCTCTGCTTCTTGGTGTGCGACGATGCGTCGGCCTACGTTACACCCTAAATAACTATATAGCCTAAAAACAGAAGAACCTAAAAACTTCGTCAAAACATAGGCTTGTTTTTTCTAACATTTGTGCCATATACTTAGGCTTACATACACACTGTTCTGCAGACAACAAGGATTTCAGAAGGAATTGTGTGCTGTTGTGAATCGATTAAAAAATAGGTCAATGTATCAAAAGATAGAAGATTGTTCTAGTTATAATATGTAGCACGTTTTCCATTGCTTTGGATGTGGAGTCGATGCAGCTGTGTTTTTGTCTACTGCTTTAAAGATGAAAACGAAGACGATGTTATAGCTCTAACTAAAGACTACGTCACGGATGAACTCGTTGAAAATGGTTTGTGCACATTGACGCTCACACGAACACACCTACACCCAGGGGTGTAACAAGCGGGGGCAGGGGGCACCGGCCCCCAGTTTCAAAACTGGGGGGGGGGCAAAGCCTTTACAGTTTTAGTGTTCAGTGCCCCCCATGTGCCCCCCAAATCGGTTCTTTTTTGTGTTTCTCCAATGCCTTTTTAAGATGACTTTTGTTAAGATAATTTTTGCCCCCATTTTAAAAATTTCTGGGGGGCAAAATTCGAAAAATGGGGAGGCAACAAAAAATTTTGGCGCTAAGCGCAATATTTTTTTAATTATGCCCACCACTTTTCAAAACCTTGTTACACCTCTGCCTACACCCACACATATCTGCAATTGCACACACGCACACACACACCTCATTTATAGTCAACTTGATGGTTCCTTCGTGTTGTTTCCGCTAAACTCCGTGTCAATATTAAATTTCATCGTACGTTATTGATCAATAGTAGGCCTAAGTAAATAAACTACGAACTACACCCTTGAACATGTAAATACGTTCTCGTATCTCTGCTCACTCATATCAGAGGATGGTCACACTGGGAGAGAGATCAGATCACGCTTAGCAAAGGGATAAGGGATATATAGCAATAAGACTCAAAATTGCCATTAACTTTGAAACGACGTGACTATAGTCTATTTCTCTAATAATATGTTAGTCCCATCAGGGAGAGACAAATTCAACGAAGTATTAAAATATTCTCCCCTTGGGAGACATTGCTTTTGAGTTTAGTCTCAAAGGCGAATTTATTCTGAAACAAATCCATTGGATGAATCTGCTCCAAAGTAGATTTTCCGAGGGGGGCTTTAAGGGGGACTCTGTTTCTGGAAGCTGGTGACACGTAACTAACTAAGTTGATTGGACGTCGTTTGCCTCAGTCCGAAGAGGGGGACTGTGCACAGTGTACAGTAAGCCCCCGTCGTCCCTTTCTCGTTCCATGCACGATGCCAATGCATTGCATACCATCATTATATGACCCGTCAGGACAAACCACGAAGACGGCGCCAGATGTCACTCGTTATCCACTCAATTATTAACCACCTGCAGGACGATCTCCGGTCGAAAGCCATCACATCATCAGCAACAGCAGCAGCAGCTCACGCGGAAAGGGTTTCGCCATGGCTCGCAATTACAGACGCACAAACACACCCACACATATATTCATACATGCATGCACACAAATACACCCACATACACATCACATACCACACACACATGCACACCCACCCACACACACACACAGACACCCGTGTGACACCAACGTATGCCTAATTTAGATTCAGTATGTATAGCCTTAACTTACTGCCTGCATTATGGATAGCAATGAATTTAACACAATAGCAATTCTCTTTTATACTCCTGCGATATAAAAGTGAAACTCGTCCTCAGAATCTTCAGTGAACGGTCCGCGATGTTTTCTAATAATTATAGGAAAACAAAAACAGACGAGTGGCTGAGAATTCCAAAGTCATTTCAGACGATACTCGAGAGTCTAGTGTTGAACTTAACTTGACACTACATAGGCTTACATCTGATTGCTTGCTCCTTTCACGACATCATCTTTTCTCCTTCAGCTGACACTTAGACTTAGCACTAATATTTTGTATAGTAATTACATAAATTGTGTTGCTGATTTGCCAAATGCATTTCTTTGATTGATTGATTGTGACCGACCATACTTTAGCCGAGCGATGTAACAATCTTGCTGGATGTCAATTGTTTCAGAATTCGTAATTCGCGATTTACCTCGAGTGAATAGCGATGAAAGCGACGCTGGCGATGGCGAAGTGGTAAGCGGGAACAGGTGGTTGGATTCGAGTCTTATGAGATGGCTTTGGTTCAGCATTCCCGTTCTGCTGTTGATTGGTTTCGGTTTCCTCGTCTGGCAGAGATACAGAAACAGGAAAACTACGTACAGAGGTACAGGACTCATCCAATTCAACCATCACTCTATATTCATGATGCGCTAGTTTAAGTACAGTGATGTTCGGTTTGGGTCTGAACGCTTCACACTCTCTTGCATAACGTCTTGTGTCGTTTTGGTACATTGTAATGTAATACATATATTATATATAGATAGGCCTTGACTCGGAGTGCTAACTATGAGGAAACGCTAGGGAAGACTTCTGCGGTATTTTTATACGGCAGCGTACGTAAGGCTTAATACATATATCGTAATACACATGGGTCTAATGTGCTGCATGTAATAATGTGATCAAGTATTTATATAGCGCCACTCAAATCAGCGGCGCTGTCAACGGGCGTCTGTGCTTGCACTGCTTGTGCCATGAAGCCGGAATGTCTTGGGCATCTCCGAAAGTGGCCAGGTGAAAGGGGTAGTATTTCCAGGCGCAGGGACTGGGGAAGGGACTGGGGAAGCCAGTTCCAAATGTTATGTCATTTACATTTATCAGTGAATTGTTGCGATTTATCAGCTTGATTCTGAATTAAACGAATATTTGATTCAATTGAACTGTACCTCCAGCGATGTATATATACATACTGGTTAACGAAATACGGTTCAAGCGACTTTCGACCTACACGAACCCTTATTTTTCAGTTGATGAGCAAGAGAAAAAGCACGGCAGTAACAACTTCGACTACGATTCCGAGGACAGCGGATAGTATGTATCATCTGCCCATTAGACAGAAGAAAACCCTATCTAGGCCTATTGATATTTATGCCCGCAGTTTTCAATAATTTACCAGGGTCCCAAAATATGGAACAATCTGCCATGTTCCAATCGCAGTGCCCCGGGTGTTTTCTGGTTCCACAGATTGACGCGTGAACTTGTCCTTGCAAATATGAATGCTAGCTAAGTGTGTATCTTCGCTTATTGGAAAGAAATATCGATGTCGAAACGCAGCGCCATTACAAATTCATATTACAGAGGAATCAAACAGTCACTACTCAGTCATCGAGTTTTAATTAGGCCTAACTTCTTAACTTCGCGAAAGGTTCAGTCCGTTGAAACTGTGGACGCTTAGGGAACATGAGGGTGTCTAATAGATGTTTTTGTACAATAGGCCTAATCTGGATATAAAGTTCTTTTGTCACTATCAGGGAGATCATATGGGTGGGGTCCTTCTCGCAGGTTGTATTTTGTTTGCGGTCTCTCGAGGCACGGCGGGGGCAGAACGTGTCTCCGATCCCTGGTGATGGCCCTGAAGAGGGTATTATCGGTCTGTTCAGCCCTCATTTCATTTAAGAATGTTATTCTATGTTTGCGTTAGTCTTTATTTTGTGTTATGCACTAGAAAAGTGTAGGCCTAATTACTTATGCATTTTTTTATTGAAACTTTCACTCGCCGGACCCATAAAGCGGGATTCCGTCTCTTCTGGGTTTCTTTTCTTTTATAATAATAAGTTTCTTTATATCTAATTATCTGGTCTCCTTTATATTTTTACTATGACTGATTTTCACTTGTAGGCCTACTCGTGTAATGGAGTTTTGTTATTATTGGAAGCAATAAATTGAATTGAATCAAGAAGCTGAAACACTATAGAAGGACAAAAATTTCTAGGGTTCTTTAAAAATTAAAAAGTGTTATATTAGGCCCACACTAAAACCAAAGGATATTTTCACAACATAAAATAAGTAAAAGTAAATAGTCTTTATATGCATCTGACAAGCACACGCACATTACATTGTATGTAACAAGTTGCCAACGATTAATTAAGTTCTTGCACATAGCTTAGTTTGGAAAAAAACTGACGTCGATACATTGTTCTGCTCTGCAGTGACGAACAGAAAGCCGAACGAGTCGTCAAGAAATTCAAGATCTTAGAAAAAGAACAAACTTAACTGTACAATGACGTCACATCAGATGAAACTTCTAAACCATGGCGTCTTCTAAGTTTCACGATTGGTCGCTCGGTGACGTCGTCTGTAGGTCGTCGTCAGAGTGACGTCCAGCCAATAGTGTCGCCATGGTGACAGCGTAACCGAAGACCCTCCCTTCTGCGTCATCAATCCGACCATTTTCTATTGGCTTCCAATTATTGCCGTTGATGACATCATCGTCACAATCGCCAACTCAGGAGGTCAATTTGCTGAGCTGCAGTTGGGCGCCACAACACGGTCATTGTCATGATATTAAGCATTGTCGTTGTCACCACAGGCTATTCCTTGTACTCTAGATTAGCTTTATAGCAAAGTCTTCGCCGTCGATGTCGTCATGATCCTTTGAAACCGAATGACGTAAGCTTACATTGTAGAGCGGAATATAATAATTATGCAAACTTAAACAACCACAGAATGTTCACTTTGTTCAGAAACTTCTAATACAGCAAAGCCAGGATGTAAACATAGGCTTACACTTAACTCGTACAGAGGAATGTTCGCTTAGGTCTAAGTCGTCTTCATGAATTATCAATATTATTACAGTGCATAAATCGCCTATTAATTAAAAAGTAGTATGATTGTTGTAGTTGTTGATATCAGTGGCGTAGCAAGGATTCTATCATAGGCATGCATAATGCGAAACAGTATTTTACATATCTATACATATGTGGATCCATATCTATACATATGTGGATCCATATCTATACATATGTGGATCCATATCTATACATATGTGGATCCATATCTATACATATGTGGATCCATATCTATACATATGTGGATCCATATCTATACATATGTGGATCCATAGGCCTATTCTGTAGGGCAGAGGATCCACTCTAGATCCGCCTAGATCCACATATATGTATAGGTCCGGATCCCCGAGGCATAAGAACGTCAGAGAATTGCTTGATACTACTTTCTCATTGGATTCACAGCATAGTGAGGCAAAACGCATTAGCAGGCCTAAAGAAGGGTACGTGGAAGATTACTTTTTCATTAATTCATTTTAACATTTTAACATTCAGCTACTCGGAGACACTCGACGCCTGGTCTCGGCGATGCAAATCAGTCTCAAGTAACTTTAAAAACGAAGGCGAAGTGCACCTTGGCGGCAGTCGCATCTCCAATGGAAGCGTGTTCCAGATGAAAGGATCAAACAGCCGAAAATGCGTAGACCTGCACGGTCGAGGTCCTTGCACAGGCATCAGAAGCCTGCCTGCCTTGCCATGCTCCTTTCAATCGGTTGTCTTGGTTTCTCTGGTACTAGAAACTTTAGCTGCCACCACTTGTGAGCGTAAGCCACAGTCAAGCCTATAGTATAGCAGTCAATTTTGAGCTTGACATGATCGAGTGTTTTAAAACAATCTTCGTGGCAGAAATGGCATTCGCTCTGGAGTTGCCGTTGTTACAGGTCGTGTGGCAACAATGGCCTGGAGATCGTTGGTCGTGTTGAAAAACTGTTGATAAGAGATTGCGTCCAGGTATGCAAGGCTGGAGGCTGCTATAGGCATAAGCCTACGACGCCTGCCTAACTCGACTATCTGCCTATCGATTTTGTTTTTATTAAGCGCGTGTAAATATATACTGGCTCCCTCGATTTCCCTTTTGATTCTACTCGTCCATTGGCTAAGAATGGGGGGGGGGGGTTGAGTGGCCCTAAGGTTGGACCAAATATGTTTTGCATTGCCTCTTCGATCACTAGGGCTACAATAGGGTTCGTCTTCCATTTCATGGAGTTTGGCAATGGCAGAGATCAGGTCACCACAGACAAGACAAGAGCAGCCCCTCAATCTAGCCCTGAGACAATCATGGGTATGGAAGGATAGTGACTTCATTTTCTTAACTTCAGCAGATAAGGGTGGATGGCTAATTCTCTACACCTCGCCGTAGCGTCTTCTCACCGACAGGTGTATGGCCACTGCACGCGTAACTGAATTGGCTCTACAGGCACAGTTGGAGCAGAAATATCCCAACCAATGTTCAGCCTTGGTAGAGATTTGAAGCTGAACTGACACTCCAGCACGCTAACCCTCGAGCACACCCAACACACACATAGGCTATACTATAGGACCTAGATATAACGTAAGATACTGCGACATAGAAGATCGTAATCGTAATTTCAACATTTCTACAGCGCCCACGAAAGCGAAGTCGCGCGAACCAGCTCAGATAGCAATCACAGAGCACAGGATGTGGTGAGCTATCACACTGAGTGGTTTTAACCAGGCTCACTAAGAGGGGGAAGGGAAGAAATGACCCGGGCCCCTACCCCGAACTAAATAAATAAGGGGCCCCACCCCGAACTAAATAAATAAGGAGCCCCACCCGTTGATTATTTGTAAACTTTTTCTGTAAATGTTAACAAATTTATTGACAAATCACATTTGGTTTTATTTACCAGATTTCTACTTTAATATTCGCAATTAATTCATAAGGGGGCCTTTCTGGCCTTTTTGCTTGCAAAACAATCAACAACTGAATCAAAATTTTAAGTTTTTCCCAACTCCGCTTCAATGGCCAATGCTGCCAATCCATTGACTCTGTTTTTACATTGTTGCCCTCTGATAGTTTTGACTTGTTTTAATACACTGAATATTCTCTCTGCACTTGCAACGGAAGCTGGAAGACAAAATCCTCATGGCAACAATTAAATTGGGGAAGAGAGTCTGTAGCGAAATTTAACGCAGTTTATTTAACAACTGAAAAGGTTGAAATATTTTCCTGATAAATTCGTTTTAATAAGTCAACCTCGTCAATTAGATCCTTGCAAATGTCGGTAAAGAAAATTTCACAAAAGTTTTCACAAAAATGACCTTGTAGTCATAATGTTCTTGGATAAACTTCCACAAAAATTCAAGTTTGTTGCAAAGACTTGGAACTACAACAAAACGTTTTTAAAGTCCATTTACTACGTAATCCATAATCGGATAAAATATTTCATCTCTGAACTCATCCCTTGCAGAGTTTGCAAGTAAAACTGTTTCAACAACTGCAGCTTGTAGACGTTTTTAGGCTTTCATTATTCCTTTTTAGCTTTTTTCCTTAAAATTAGGTATTTTAAAAAATATTTATTTTAATTATCATTCAGCCGTGTGATGAATGATGGTGAATCGATTGAGACTTTAATAAGTGAGTGATGTATCATGTATAGTTTATAGCTTGGAATAATGCAGCATTTTTAGTAGTGTGTATTACAGTATACTGTAAATCATTCAAAAATCTAAGTTGTACCGGGCCCCCACTTTGCTCTCGACGGGCCTGGTTTTAACACCCCCTCTCCTAGAGAATCTCACCATTGTTAATCTCACCTGCGAGTTTTACCACCCTATTCTGCAGACCCTTAATCTGGACAATGTGATTTCTTGGAGGTGCGGTCGACTCAGAGTGCTAACTATGAGGACACGTTGGGGGGAGACTTCTGCGGCATTTTTATACGGCAGCCGGGCAGCACACATAAGGCATATTACAATAAGAATCAATTATTGGTCTACTAAATTTCAGATGCCTAATCTTTAGCAATTTTAAGACTTCGAGGATGATTGACGTAATTCATTGATGGTTCACTTTATTCTCATCCCGGATGTTGTGATACATATTTAGGCCATAATTATATGCATTTATTTTGGAATTATAATTAGTAACTTCTATTGCGCCAGGGCATGAATGCACAAAGCGTCAACCGATGGCACAGCAGGCCTAATTAGGTTAATATATCCACAAGATCAGTCTCTAACACAGATGCAGCATGTGTTAAAGAAGCACTTTCGAAGGGGTACAAGTCTCAAGTTGAGAGGGAAGTGAGTCAAGTGCGACTGAGCACAGCGCACAGAGCAGTTCTTGGCTTATGGCTCATCCATATATTAACTTTTCGGACACCTGCTTCTGTTGCACCGCATATATTTTGTAATTTGTGGACCCATGGTAGGCCTACGCACATCTGATTTCTCAATCCCCTTTGCAAAGGTTAAAATAGCTAAAGACATCTATAAGACATGGATTTTACCATGGGCTATTATTGTTGTTAAGTTTCATGTTTCAAAGCTTAAATTTTAAAATGTTAGGAAGAAATCAAATACCAAAATCGCCGAAATCCTAAACCATCTCTGACCCCTCGCTGAGTACGTAATAATGTGGATGGGCCCTTAATTAGGCATGACCAGGCAAAGATAAAGAGGGGCCTATAATCGGATACCTCGTTTAACAACGATGAGTCTAGGAAATAAGAACAAATTTCAAGTATTGTGGCTGGCCAGCATTAATAGGGCCTAAGTAGTAGTTGAGTCCCAATTTGAAACAAGTTCCTTGCTGAACAGGAAGCCAATGCAAATATTTAAGTACCGTGTTATGTTATATGTTCATATATGGATGTATTAGTTATCCCTCTAGTCAAAGAATTAAGAACTCTGCAGCTTCAGCATGTTAGACTTTTTGACACCGGTAAGAAGTGAGTAGAAGTAATCTAGGCAACTGGAAATTAATGCATTTGCCAAAGATATCCCTTGCAGACATAATGGGCACATAATGCCTAGTTCCTCATATATCACTTATGAATGTAATGATTACTTACAAAGTACTGTTTACATAACCAGTGAGTGACATGGTAAAATTGAAAATGGGAAGTTACCGAATTCTGTTACTGGGCTCTCTGCACCAACTTAGAAAATTGGCTTCAGTCATTGAAACTGGGCGACTCAGTTGTTGAGCTGGCAGATCCTGTTCAAAACTTTGAGCTGGCAGATCCTGTTCAAAACTTTGAACAGGATCTGCCAGCTCAACAACTGAGTCGCCCAGTTTCAATGACTGAAGCCAATTTTCTAAGTTGGTGCGGAGAGCCCAGTAACAGAAATCGGTTTGCATAGCTGTACTAGTTCTTTGATTGCCTTTTATTACAAAGTTTTAAGTATTTCAATTAAGGTATTATCAATTTCTTCAGGTTTACTGCCTTGCGTTTCTCCCGTGGCTTGGCAGCCACGGGAGAAACAACATCGGTTCAACAACATCCTCAGATTCCTCGCACATAAATTAGGCAAATGAATTATTAAACGCGCACGAGTGGTCAGATAATACCTTAAATTGGGCAAACTGTAGTTGCTGCGTCAGATGCGAGATCAGAATACTGCAGCAACTCTGTTGAAAATCTTGGTACATGACTGTTTACAATAACTATCAGCTTAGAAGCTCAGTTTCACCTTTGCTTCTTTGAAACTGTGTGGGTCTGAATACAATGAAAAATAATTATCATAATATTCCATTAAAAATACCTGAAAGAGAGTTGAAATTTTGAAAATAGATCACAAAGAAAGTGCTCAACAGTTGATGAAAAATATAAGCAAACCGAACGCTATGAATCTCGAGTCACCACCTTTTGGTCATATTCTATAAGTAACTACAATTATCAATCGGATAAAATCTTTGGCCGCAATTTGCCAAAATTTTCTGTGGTTGGAATTTGAAACTACAAACATTCCTGACTTTGTCAAGTGGCAGTCAATTTTTACAAATGATGGCTCATATTAACAACAACAATAGACCAAAACCTCATTTATGATTTTTAAACCCAAAGGCTTCACCTTGTAAAACTGCTTCACACACACTCGCGAAATTATGACACCGCAACAGTGTAATATCACACGTGTCCTTTAATATAAAAAATGATATTTCAGTTAAATTAAGTTCCAAATGAATATGAAAAAAACGAAAACACTGAATGCCGATTTTCTTCATTCATAAGACTATATATCCCTTCACGGATATGCACATATCTGCGACCTCAGTTCAAAGCCAAGTAATGTTGAATATCACTAAACAAGTACACGTAGGTTATGCTCCTACATTAAATGCAACATGTTTCATTATTTAGGCCTATATATGTACAAATAATAGCCACTTAGTAACACTGACACACAAAGCGATAGTAAACTTACATAAAGTCTGTTAATTATGCCTTTGTCACTGTTGTCAGTGAGAGGTCTCACTGATAAAATATGCACAGCAGATAACAGATCACAGGTCTGTCTAATGAGAGTGGGTCCAAGCAAAACTTAATCACATCACAGAAAACTCTGTCCATTGGAATCGTAAAAGGTTAACATACAAGTCTCCACAGAACACAACGCATCCGCATAAAATTCAATAAATCGATATCAATAAATCGATTTCTACAACCTTTAAACAAGCAACTACCAACTTACATTACCAAAGTACCAACAAAAAAAGGATGAAAAATAAAATTGAACCGCAATGTTTCTTTAGTATACATTCTGTAACGCTTGTTGTGGCAATACAAACTGTAAACCTCCTACAGAGTTATTGGCACCAGGAAAGATTGATTAATTAGTAATCTCAGGTCTCTGATAATATCAACAGCAGCAGGACTCTGTCTTCGGCAGGTTAAACCAATCACCAGAAATACATTGACGTATTCACAATTAACTCCTTTTGGTAGAATTCAGAAATCACGTAATCCTTCTGAGGGTACAGACCAAACAAAAAGCTGTCTGCTTCAGATGTGTAGAAGTTCTTGAAACTAGTTTGATAAAGCTGGTCAAGCTGAAAGAGAAACAACGATGCAAAGAAATTATCACAAAGTCTACATACGCAGCAACAAAGTTGTACATATAAAATTAAAACATGACAAAATTCTCCATCTTTGCCTGTTTTACAGTAACTAACAAAACTTGCATGGGCTGATCAGACGACCTTTAACCCCAATTGTCACCCATTAAGAGATCATCCATTGACTATGTACACGTGGAAAGGGATTAACCAAAATGCATATGCTTGTTCATGGGGACCACTGATATTATATGGATGCATAAGAAATGGAGGGGCAGAAACCTTGATAATAATAATAAAATAATGTCCATTTACTGGCTTTCAAATGAGACACAATTCAATTTTTTAAGCCTTCATTCAAGTAGTACCAAAAAAAGCAACTGTGAGAGAATAATCTATCATGCACCTCAGCAGCAAGTCCAACAGTCTGGCGGCCTGCCCCATGCGCAGATTAAATATAGGCTGCTCTATAGGATTTGGGGGAGTGTCAAATGTACATACACAGGTGGTGGTGCAAAAAAGTGCATGGGCGTGCAGGTAGGGGAAATTGTTTCCAATTTCTGCACACTACTAAATGGATGGCTCTTAATGCCATCTTTAAATTCATTGAAACTTGGTCAAGTTTCACCATATAATCTACTCAATAAACCTAGTCCAATAAACATCCATAATCAACCTATTAAACCTAGTTCGATAAACAATCTCTCGGGTATAGTGTGGCAGTCCATAACGCACTCAAAAGAAAACCTATGAAAACATAAAAGAACAAGAACCATAAAGTGCCCTGTAAATAGGCGAGCTAAAAAATATCACCTTATATCGCTGCCATACTATCCTGGAATGCATGAAGAGTATACCAAACACAAAACTAAATACAATGGTTGCCGTCAGCTTTAGCACCACTGAGGTATCGATGATGTCACCAAATCTGAAATTAAACAATTCATATGTTAAACATTTCATAGTCTAGTTACCTTCAAAAGTTTGTATTCTAATAAATATGATCAACAGACATGCATTCAAAATGACAGCCTTCCACAATGAAAGTGATTTATAAAAACACCAGTAGAGTATCTTTTATGAACCTTCCAGTCAGGCTCTTGCTCCACTGATTTAACAGTAACAGAATTAATACATGCAAATTAATGTACACTGATGGCAAAGTTTCATGCAAAACAATATATCCATGAAGATGACTGTTAAACAATGAAGGTCCAGTGTGCAAGAGGGCAGTTTCCTTGAGTTGATGCACAGCAACAAGATATCAGTACTTGTCATCCCAACTGGATTGAGACTGAGACTGGTGTGAACCGTCACGAGAATTCCCAGAAATATCATAATGATTTTCGTTTAATTTACACAGAATGATAACAAACAAAGTATGAAGAAATGATGACAAGTTATTGCTGGAGTCGAATTTAACTGTTGGTAGCCATTCAAGGCGCCCCTTACGCTATAATCCGACAAACACAGCCTCCTAGCACAAGAACTAGTCAACTTCATGAGGAATACGAGAATCAAACTCGGCTCCTTAGGTCTGCTGGCTGCCAGTGTGTCATCGACTACTCTACACCACCTGCCCCACATGTACGCAGGAAGAGAAGCAGGGACGCATCATAACAATCTGATGCGAGTTATTACGAATTCTACGATAAAGCACACTTCCAATTTTGCCTAAAAGTGAGCAAACAAAAGAGCACCAAGTGACAACATTGTTGTCATTTAGCATCAGTCATGCCACCGATTTATGATGCTGCGTAATAATACTCGTACCGTATGAGTTAATACCCTCAGGCTGGTTGGTATCTAATAGGTGTATAAAATTGACATCGATTCGCCTTTGATTAATACCAATAAAAACAATAAAAATGACTAATTGATAAACCAACATAAATCGTTTTCGATGCCTTCGCTTTTTAACAGCGTCACATCTCTTTTCCATCGTTTCTTTATCAGAAGATTTGTGTGTTTCTTCGGCCCTTCGACCCGCTCTCCCCATAGTTGATACTAGATTACACATCTGTTGGAGGTATACCATGCAATGGCGTAATTTTAAAACTGCGCCATAAACGTTGACGCAAAATATGGGTAAACCTATAACCTAGCAACAAAGATGGGGTAGAGTCTACGACTCTGTCATATTTGATAACAAGGTTTAAACTGGTTAATACAGTAGGTGTGAATACCACGATTGATTGTCTTAATTTCCAGTTTAGTCAAGCTTGACCTTGAACTTGAAGTCATTGAGTGACTTCACCGCAATTGCATAATATTAGGGGCCGAAGTTCGAAAAATGTATTTCTGGATCGTAAATTGTCCGACTTCCGATCATGCGAATGTTGCAAATATAAAAAAACTAAAGATAACGACAACCTAAAAAATATATAAACTCTCTAGATCTAGGTTGTTCCAGCCCTGTTAACACCTAAACAATCAGATTACAATCTCGCTCATTGTGCATACAATAATTATTTTTCCGAGGTAAAGAGTGGACAGCAGGAGGTTTGCCGGATAGCGGGGGCAGTGAGTATCAATCAACCAATTGATCAAAATTCGTTGATTAGGAAGTAAGTTGACACAGGCGACTCTAAGATTGTTACGGGGACAATTTTTGTCTGTTTGACGATGCCCTCGTATAATGCTGATGGATGGACCAATGAGAACGCGAGCATGTGCTGCGCTTATCTGGTGGGCGTTCGCAACAATGAGGATGTTGAGACAAGAGTAGGGCCAGTTAGTAAAGAGCGCTTCATCAACCAATCCGCTCATTGTGTTTTACTAAAATGTCGACCAGCAGAAAGGATGGATTAGTCGGAAATAGCAAAATGGAGACAAATAGAGATCAGAACGGAGTTATCCAGCCACTGCTGACAGGTACGAAAATCGTCGCTTGAGTTTGATTCGGCTCAAGTATGTTTCCTTTGTCGCCATGGCTTTTAGGACGTCAGACACATAATTATTCGGCAATTATCATGAATTGTAATATATTATTTCACCCTTTAATACAGGTGATCAGATCTGCAATATATTCGTAGCCTCTGCATGACTCACGATTGTTCTAGTTCACAGAACTAGACACTTCAACGTTCAAACATATTTCGAAACCGAAACAATGATTTTACTTCAGTAATCAGTTTTCCAGAAAATGCCCGACTCTGACAGTCAAGTTCTATGAGCTGACATTTAGCTGTCACCTATCTTCCCACCTGTGGTGGAGTGATCTATGGCTATTGGTGCTGTGAACTTGCCTTGTGCACATGCCTTTTTGCAGTCTTGTTGTCTGTCACAGCATCTCTTCCTCTCTAATTCTTCCTTACAATGCTGTTTTTGTCATTGTCTGATCTTTCTGTTTTTGTACCATCACTCATCAGTGCTTTAGTGGCAAGAGATTCATCATAATCATAATAGTGTCTAAAATGTTAAGCCACATTAATCAGATTAGACTATTGGTGCTTCAGTGGCAATGAATATATTATCGTGATGGTAATTGGAGATTTCTGGTGTCCAAAAATTTAGGTAACATTAACCAGATTGGACACGGGCAGTTAGTCAAAACAAATGAATAGGTATGTAGGGTATAAATTGGGTCAAGAGCCAAACCTGGTCAGACAGGCAAGCGAACAAACAGACAGAAAAACAAGCAGACAGTCAGGCAAACAGCTAGGTGGATGGTATTTAGAATTGAAGTGCAGTGAGTGAGGTAAGAAGAATAGGAAAGCCTGGGTCAAGATAGGGATATTGAAAGAGCTGTGCTTTCAGTTTTTAGAGCTAGACCTGTGGAGGAGTGATTACAAGTGCTGAGTCTGTGTTAGTGAGTTCATTTGGCTGCATCTGATTTTTGGTGTAGTTCTGGAAGGAGAGTTTGTTTCAAAGAAGTGGAATGGCTATGGGTCAATTTTGAAATATTAGTGATGACTTGACCAGCTGTTTCTTATCATCGCTCAGGCAGATCAGCACATTTAAACAAAAACTGTGTTTTTCCTGCAGGCATTGGTCTGGGTTTTGCCTCGATTACTTGTAAATGATCCATTCAAGACCGGGTGGTCCGAGACCTAGACCAAGACCTATACTCTTTTTTTATAAAGAATTCAATTTATTAAGATGCTAAAATGGAATAACATGCTTAAAACATTAATTTTATTGTTGAAGAATACTAATCTTAATAATGGTCCAGAATACTGTTTTACCAGCAAGTCTGAACTTTTGCGGGTTCAGCCCTAGGCTTAGACTTGAGAATATCACACTATATGATAGGTTCTAAATAAGACATCTGAACAAGTAGATTAACTTTCCGTTTGAATAGTGTAGGGCTGTAAACCTACTTGTACTCAGAATTGTAGGTTAACAGTTACTGCTCGTCACCGACCACACGATAAAATAAAAATTTTGGATTGTTCCAAAACCTTGAAATTTATGAAAGGAAATTTTGAAATGGCTGGTTCCGTTGCAAATGCAAATTTTTTCCCATGGTAACTTGTATATATAGATAGTCAGCACGTTGCTAATCAATAACAAGCGCGTAAGGCCTAAACATCCGGTGTCTCTAATAATCGAAAATAACCGGCAAATATAAAAAAATTGCTCTGATATATGTCAAATGACTAAGAACGCTGACCTAAGACAGCGATCAATCCCAAGACCGTTCCTTTAAGACCAAGACCGATGCAGTCAAGACCAAGACCGATGGTCCGAGACCAAGACTGATGGTCCGAGACCAAGACCTATGCATTCGAGACCAAGACCGCAGTTTTCCGGTCTCGAGACTGTCTGGAGACCAAGACCGCAGTCTCGAGACCACATCCCTGATTCATGCAAATTGTAAATATTGACATCGGCAAAGCTTTGTTGAGCCATTTTATAAGTTCAGTCTGTTTGAATATTAAGGATTTAATGCTTCCTGGTGATTTGATGCTGGACTGATGGATTCAGAAGCCAGAGTTTGTGTTTTTAGACCTCTACCAGATTACAATGGCTTATGCCTACTGGAAAAGTGGAAAGCACAATGAACCGGCTGTCTTTGATCTGCTCTTCCGTAAGAATCCTTTCCAGGGCGAGTTCACAATATTTGCAGGTCTCGAGGAGTGTCTCAAGTTCCTGAAAAATTTCCACTATTCTGAAGCAGGTAAGAGATTTCTAGGGAATTGCCTAATTTACCAGGTTATTGGCTTGGGCAATCATGATCGTAATATGTAGTGTCATCCAAGCAATCACCAAGGTTAATATTATTAATTAAATTGCCAAATTTGTCTGTTTTATCAAAATCTGATAGATGATGTTGTAAGAGTCTATGCAGTCCCAAGGCCAATTTTCTATCTTTCAGCTGCAGGTGAGAGATCTATTTACATGCAACACATTTATGTGCAAAGCTGGTTAATGATCGGTTGCACTGTGGCTCCCAGTGTTGCCTGTTAAAAGCGCTGGAGCCATTAACATGAGGTGAACTTCGTATGTAGCAGTCTGATTCAGCTGTCAGAACAGGGATGGGCAACAGTTGATTGCTGCAGCTGGATTTAAGCCCTGTAGGTATGCAAATTGCAATAATAATAATATTTCTGCTGAGGCATTGTAAATCAAATGTGACAGCAGTGACAATGACATTTACGCTTTAAACATTTTAACGGTTAGATTTGATTCCTGTAATAACTTGTCATCATTAATTCGTTCATACTATGTTTATAATGATACTGAGGTTAAAATTAAAAGAAGATTATTATAAGTCCCGCTCAAGAAGTCCACTTGGTGGTGTTCCAGTCCAACCATTGTGATACAAATCAGTCTAGAGATGTTAAATGATAGCCGGGAATCCGGTTATCGGTTTTGAAAACGATAATCGGTTTCTGTCATTTACAAAACGATAATCAAATTTTTTTGCCTTAGTATTCATTTCACCTGTGCTGGATAACTCCCCATACCATAGGAGGGGTTCAGGTCGGTCAATTTTCCCAGTCACTTTTAGTACACACTTGTTCATTCATTCATTCATTTCTGAAATTTGATACCGCCCTTCTTCCAACATCGTTTTGCTCAGAAGTGCATACACGCGCCCCGACGGCGCAATCGCAGTTGTACTGCAGAGCAATGGTGCGCAAAGGACTTGCTCAAGGTCCCTACACAGTGACTGACGCCCCGGACGAGGCTTGAACCCGCGCGCTCAACACACACTGAACGTTACGGGCAGACCGCTCTAACCGATCGGCCACTGTGCCACGCTTGTTGTTAGAGGTATAAAGGTATGTGTCTGGTGGCTACCATTGTTCTACTAATTGCTGTTTCTCCCTCTATTGCACCTTGTCTGTCATGGTATCTAAACATCGGGTTTTATACACCTATTGTTTACATACATACGTACTTCCCAGCATTCATACATTATGCCTACACAAGGAAATTCATACTTACAATGGACACAGTATTTGACTGAGTAATATTGACATCTCCACTGCACAACAGATATCGACTACATCCGGAAGGTTCTGCCGGAGACGACCGAAGAATCTTTCTACGATTACTTGGGTAAACTGGACACGAGGAGCGTCACTGTCTATGCAATTGATGAAGGGATGGTCGTCTTTCCTAAAGTTCCTCTTCTTCGTCTTGATGGTCCTTTGCCGGTCGTCCAGATTCTGGAAACAACGCTGCTGAATCTGGTAAACTATGCCAGGTAAAACAGATGATGAGAAGCTGAATGCTTTGTTCATGTCTCTCTTGTATGATGTTTTGAGCAATCTGGAGCATTTTCAGACGTAACCCAGACTAAAGCGGCATAAGGCCTCATCACTGAACTTGTGTTGTTAGTTTTTATTTGGCCAAACTGTCTCTTATGAGAGTGGGTTTTGTGGACTAAAACATAAGTGATAAATAAGTGCTGATAGTAATTTTGTTCAAATGTGGCGGTATATGACAAATGTAACTATTTGATTGATTTATTTCTTAGTTTGGTAGCAACAAATGCTGCTCGGTTTCGATTGGCTGCCGGGCCAGACAAAATGCTGCTTGAATTTGGATTACGACGAGCACAAGGACCAGATGGTGGCCTCTCAGCTTCGAGATATTGCTACGTTGGTGGTAAATAGAGGATTCCTTAGTACTTGAACAGATCTGTTCATCTTTAGGAACTGGAACAGACTGAGTGGCTTGACTTTAAGTTTGTTTAATTTGTAAGTGGTTTTAAACTAAGATCAGGCTACCGTCAAACGGAATTCTGCTGAACCATCTTGAAACTAACTATTTCAGCTCAACATGACTCAGTCTACAACGTTTAACTATGCACTTGACACTGACGGAAGCAAGGGACTCGACAGATGACTGAGCAGTGAGCACTGTGGAGATCATTTATTCGTACCCATCGCCACTAAATGGCTTGCATCAGGAACTGATGATGATGATGAAAATACCTTGACATATTAACAGATGTTTCATTTTAATGTTTTGTTCTGTTCATCATTTGTATATGGTAGGCTGTTCTTTTCACTCCACTCAAAATTGCTTGTATGCATATATTTGTTATTTAGTTGCTTAAATTTGAAACTAATCGTTTGAATCAGGTTTTGATGGCACGAGCAATCTGTTGGCGGGAAAGCTGTTTGGCATTCCAGTGAAGGGCACGCATGCACACGCGTTTGTCAATTCCTACAATTCATTCGAAGACGTTAAGGGCAGGGTATGTGCCCAGACTCTTGAAAAGCTTTAGAGATCTCTCTTTCTTTAAACCTATTATGATAATATTTTCAGCAGTCTTTTGAGCAACAGGGGGTCAGATAGATGAATATGCAGACAGTGTTACAAACGCAGACTGTAGGCAATAACAGGAACTGTCATGTATGCTGGAACTCCATTGTGGTCAACTAACTGGGAAACTTGTTGACAGAAACCATTGTAAACTATCAGCTGTTTCAACTTAGAATGCTAAGCCAAAACCGAGGTTGGTTGACTGGACTGTCGCTTAGAGGATTAGAAGGAATTTGGTGAAAGGCTTGATCCATCATTAATTAATCTGGCGTTTATGTTGTTGTCTGTACATTTTTCATGGACCATCTTCACTGAAAACTCGTTGCTTTGTGTTGTTGTCTGTAGCTGTCAATTTGCTCGGCTGGTGAGCTATGTCATCATTGCTGATGTGTGCTTTGTTTCCTCTGTGACCAGGAACTGATGAGCGCAGATGGAAAGAAGAAGTTGGACCTCGTGAGGAAAAGCATCGAGTGGAGGGAGAAATTAGCATCAGTACTAAGTTAGTTCATGTGAATTCATTGCAAGGCTAATGGGGAGAGAGGATGTTGCTAGAAATTTAGACTGTTTAGGTTGGTTAAGAAGATGGCAAGACAAACCAACAGAGGACTGACTCACTTGCCTCTTTTCAATTCCCTTGATCTAACCTTGAGAACTCTGATGTGACTTTTCACAAAGTCCTTGCCGCATATTACTACTTATCTTTATTTAAACAAGTCACTAAATAAGCTCCTGTTTTGAGCAATGGTTGAGTTCATTCTCGTTTTTTCCTCTCTTTCGCAGATTACCTTCCGTCGGAGGCTAACGCCGGTGAACTGGCTGCGTTTGTGGCGTACGCAATTGCCTTTCCATCGGGATTCCTTTGTTTGGTTGACACGTATGATGTCCTGAAGAGTGGAATTCCCAACTTCTGTTCCGTAGCAATGGCTCTGAATGAGTTAAATTACAGAGCTCAGGGCATTCGACTCGACAGTGGAGATCTCGCCTATCTGTCCGTCAGAGTACGCAAGATTTTCGAAAAACTCTCTGACCAGTGAGTGAGATTACTTTCTGCTCAAAACAGTTCAACTGATTCTGTCTTAGTTAACCAGGTTGCCACAATAGGAATGTAATGTAATCATTAAGTATTCCTGTGTAACAAGGATACTGTTAATTATGGCTATAATTTGGATAAAAGTCTCCCTTGGGTGCTTATTATACAAATGTGGGACCATTTCAGGGATATTAGGTTTTGAATTATCTGTTATTCTATAATTTTCTCATTGTCAATGATCATTAGCGAGTAAAGGCAATGTTACGCATGCTCCTTTTAGTTAATGATGGCTTAGAAATGGACTTGGGAAAGTAAGTTTTGGTCTTGTTTGTACTGGAGCTCATACTGGCTACCTAACAAACTGAGACTGAAATTCATGGTTGTTGGAACCATGTGCGCTTGTCTGGGCTTTGATGTTGCATCAGCATAAGCCAAAAATTGGTTTAAAGGTTGTGCCCACCTGTTTAAATCAGTGAATCGACTTCCACTTTTTTTCATCTGACTTGTTGACTGGTGTTCTCTAGCTCTTCTGTTGCATTCTTCATGATAATTATAAAAATCGTTATGTTTGAGTTTTCAGATTTGATGTTCCATGGTTTTCAAAGCTGATCATAGTTGCGAGCAATGATATTAATGAGGATACGATTCACTCACTCAATCATCAGGTCAGTCAATGATCCACTTTGTCTTTCGTTTACTTCATTTTTGCCTAACTTCCTTCTATTCTTTGTTTTCTGTTTTTTTGTAATGACACCCAATGAACCGAGAATGTGTTGATTACTAAATAGTCCTAGTGAAATTCCTCAGAGAATGTGTAGAATAACTGTTAGTTATGCATTGATAAGTGACATGTGTAGTCATTGTTAATGCACAAGAAGAGCCGTCCTAAGAGGCTGCCATTGGTATCAAGTGTTTGCGACTTCATTTGCTGAGCCTTGGCGTATGTGAGGGTGGCTGGCCAGTTCTTTCCTCGCTGTCTTAGCTTCACACGGACCATTATAGCTGAGTTGGCAAGGGACCGTAGGTGGAAGAGAAATCTTGAGCTGGACTTCTGCTGGCGACTTTGAACCTCCAATCTCTAACCCCAGGGTTAGTGGCCAATAACAGTGTAGTGTGTGAATGTTTAATTTGTGTGATTGGTCAAACACAATTGATTTGGTTTCTTTCATTTGGTAGCTATGTCAGGACTTGTGAACTGAGATTCATTGCATCTAGTTTGTGGATTTGAGTTAAAATCTGTGTCCTCAGACATTATTGTTGTAATAGAACCTGTGCTTTGTTCAGCACATGATTGCTTGTCTGATGTTGTTTGTTGGTCCTTATTACTGTTGGTAACAAGGTTTGTTGGTCCTTACTACTTTTGCATCTCATACTTTGTGATTTCTTTTTATTTAAGAAAAGAAATCGCACAGTGACTGAGCATACATTGAATGCATAGGGAACAACTGCTTTGTAAACTTGTCAGTTTCTGCATTTTGGTTTATTTTCTACCACCAGTCTTATAGTATCATCTATCACTAATCCTTACTTTCGTTCATTTACTGGTTTCTTCATTCATTCCTTATTCATAAAGCACTCCGTTGCCAATCGTTCAAGTTACGAGTGTACCTGCTGAGAAATGCTCCTGACTATGCAAATATGATAGCAAGCGATGATGACTGAGAGGACCATTGCAAGGGTCAATGGTCATTATTATTGACATTTCTAAGTGCTTTCTATTGATGGCTGTAAACATCTGTTTGACTTTTGCTCAGTTCTAAATTCAGATTGTTGGTGCCATTGATTTTGGCACTAGACATTTTGGTTATGAGAACTCTGCTATATCTAAAGCAGCCGTCTTTTGGCAGGTGCACACCTATACTCTTTTTGTTTAATGGTTTATACATGATCATTCAACCAACATGGAACCCTGTATAATTTGTGTGGAAACATAATGTGTTTAGTCATAGAAATTCCATTTACATTAAAATGTGCTTCAAGGTTTGCAAAAAGTGGTTTCAGATGTGTAGTGAAGATGTTGTGGTGGCAGAAAAGTGACCCAGCAGGTCACTTTTTGGCAATTTCTGAAACAGGTCTCTGCGCCTGAAATGGTATTAAACACTCGTACAATGTATGTGTGGTATGTTTGATAAATAATAATATTCATTTATTGTTAAATCACTGAGTTGACACACTGCAGCTCATTAACAAATATAGCAAAGCCAGTTACTAATTACTTAAATTTATTATTGTTATTATGTCATTGTTGCTTTTTTTATATTGGCTTTCAATTTCAAATTATGTTTAAAAATGGACATCCAGAGCAATGCCTCATAATATGTATGATGTAGGTATAACATGCATTAACAATTTAATTTGCTAAAAGTGATTGGGAAACCGATGCAGATCATTGCTACAGTGATAAGTTAAATGCCAACTGATCAAGTGTGACCTTGTTGTGACAGGTCATGTTATATCGTGCCAATTGGAAAAGAAATCTTATATGTTTTTTACTGTTTGAAGTATCTGTAATGAAGAGTGCCCCACAGCTGATCTTTTCATGATTTACTTGAGACTTAATGTAGCTTTGCTTTCAGTTCCTTTGCATCATCAGGTGATGCCAGATTTAACTGTTGAATGGAAGCATGTATGAGATCTTGCAATAGTGAGACTGATAACATTGTATCTCTCATAAGAAATGTTTCCAGCTTATCTGATCTTGTCCCAGTGATCGTGTTTTAATGCCATTGTGGGAACGTCTGTGTCTGCCATCTGCTCGCTTGTTGGTGGGTTATGAGCAACCATAGATGAATAATGCTCTTTCCTGAGCAAGTTTTCTCAGACTTTATTCTCTAGTCTGCTTTATATGAATCATCTTTTCCCACAATCCTTCACATCTTCTTTATATATATATATATATATATATTATATATATATATATATGTATAGACGTATAGATACGATACATCATTATCTGTGAGTGTTGAACATCATTTATTCTCACTGTATGTTTCTGATCAGCTTATTGGTCATTAAAAACATGATGCAACAATAGCTTAATAATTTAAGTTGTTTTTTTGATCAGGTCACATTCTCTGGCTATTAGTATTTTCGTAGATCACATCACAAATACTTTACATGCCACTTTCATCCGACGACACAGAACATTTCCATTAGTTCATAATAGTCCAAACTTATCCAGGATTGCTTGCAATTTTGTGCTTATTGATGTTTCTAATGTTTCGTTGTCATTCGTTCTGTGCATGGTTTTTGTTTAAAGGTGCATTTATTGGGAATACAGTGGTGTATATATTAGGGATGAAGTGGTGTATTTATTGGGAATAGAGTGGGGTATTTATTTGGAATAGATAAGTGCTTTTATTGGGAATAGTATGATACAATAATACAATACAACTGTAATTTGATAATGCCCTTCTTACAATTAGTTCTGAAGTGGTGTAGTTATTGGGAAATCTGTGATGTATTTATTGGGAATACAGTCTAGAACATAATCACTAAATAGCTACATTTTTTATAAATTCATATTTAGTGTAAATTAGTGCAATTGTAAATAACATTCATGAAATTTATGCTACTAAATTCTGACTTGTTATTTCATCTCGTACGATTTGCTGGAATATAATCAGTATGGGACGTCGTGTTACCTAGTACATCTCCAATCATTTCTGGCCGGATTTGCCTCAGCATGTGCATGGTCTTTGCGAGTAAGAATTTTCCTTCTGGAAAATGTTTCCAATAGTTTCAGTTCCCGGTGGTGCATTTATTATTTCTCACCTCACGTTTTATTCCGTTTCTCTTTTGTCGCAAAAGGAGGTGGTCACTCAAACGGGATTCTTCCAGGCAAGTATATGTCAGCTGTCATCTACCCCAAGTACAATTGGGTTCATGCAACCCATCTGTATCAGTTTCCAAACCAGTTTTATGATTTTCCTATAACCAGTTTGATCTAAGCTTTCAATAGCTGAGAGAACATTGAATAAAGATATATTAATCTGCTTCAAAATCTCCTGTTTTCCCCCTAAACAACTTGCTATTTGTTGACAGTGACATAATTTAGTAGTATGTTTAACAAATTTATTTCTTCAAGAATGCATTACTGCATTTATAGTAGATTCAGATATGACTAGTCGATGGTGTAAACACAGTTTTGCCTATGTAATGCCAGTTCACATTTATCCGTGATTAGTTGTAACATTCGATGTTTTATCAGTTTTTACCTATGCTGATGATATAGCTTTTCTATTGAATGCTGCTCATAGCCTAGGCTTTACTCGTTTTGAATGTATTTAGAATGTGTTTATACATGATTGTTAATCTAGAGCATTAGCTCCATTGCCACTCTATGTACGTGTAATGAATAACAGGCTGTAGTATGCCTGTAATGGTTTTCAACCTATTGTGAAAATATAATGCAGTCATTCATCAGATTTAATGGCTTTGCCAGACGGTTGGCAGCATTGTTACTCAACTGAATATCTACATGTACATAGTTAGGTATGAACTGCGTATCAATTTCCTGCCGAGTACCGAGTTTTTCGAGTTGAATTGTACCGAGTTCAAGTTGCAAATATTTGAAGAAAGTCATTCTCTTGATTTTTAGTCTGGCAATTTGCACAATTTTTTTGAATTTTTTGAATTTGCCTTAGTTTACACTAGGAAGTAGTAACTAGTAGCTACTAATAGTAGCAGTATATGTGTTTTTAGTTAGGTCGATTGTCGTTTTTGTAATTAAAATAACCCAATTTTTCGTTTTCAAAGCAGAAAGTCAATTTTTATTAAAACTGAGACAGCATTGTTTGTCTGAGTCAGAGTTTATGCCGAGTACTACAAAACTCGGTCGAGTCAAGTTCTGAGTCAAGGTTTTGTTCATCCCTATACATAGTATTTGCTTTAAAGAAATGTCTTTAACACTTCCAAATTTAATGATAAAATTACAAAAATGTCAAGATTTTAGAATAACAACATGGCTCTGAAACAGGGATTTAACTGAAGAAAGATTTAAGTTGGAGTATTCAGCACGCTGTAAAATGTTTAATCAACTCATATTTTGCTTTTCAGCTTCGATCTCCCAATGCTTATTGCACCATTCTACTTCAGAAAGAAGCCTTTTGTAGGAAGTTGATTACCCTGGCTGCTACCAAGCAAAGCTTCTGCTTTTCATAAAGCTCGTTAACTTTACACATAAAACTTATAAAGACTAACTTGTATTGCTTCAAGTTGTTTGCTTGAAAGCCATTCCTGCTTAGATGTTTTAAAGATTTATCACTTGTTTGTTATACTTTTTGTATTTTACCCAGATTATGGAAATTAGAATTGTTTTATGTATGCATGCTTGCAATACATTGTGCTTTGTTTCTGTAACAGAAATGTTAGATTTTGTTTTCTTAGAACGAGATTCTGGTTTTATATTGGGGAAGTAGAGGCAGATGTGGGCATTTCAGAATTACCTTCCGTGTGCACTGTGGTTTAGTGTAGTTGCAGTAGTCTAGGATAAACGTGACAAACTAATCCTTAGTTGTTATGGTTGTTGCTATTTTAGGGTCATTGTATTGATTCCTTTGGTATTGGAACTCACTTGGTCACCTGTCAAAAGCAACCAGCACTTGGCTGTGTTTACAAGGTACCTCTGGTGAACAATTTCTAGATAATATATATAGTTTGGTTTCTGACAAAGCAGATGACCTCAGGGACTATTCTGCCTTTACTTTTGAGGCAAATAATCAACAGATTGGAAGCAGACTAATGTTTAAGATTTTGACAACAAGACCTCTGACTAAACTTTCACATATAGCACTGAAAAGATGGTGGCAACTTAGTCTAAGCTGTTGCCTGCTTTTGCTCTTAAATAGAAAATGGGAATTTTTATGGCTATGGTCACTGTGTTGCATAGTCCTAGAAGATTTTTAAGAGTACAATCCGTTTTTGTGCACTTTCTGCTGCTTCTCTTGGTTGTATACTCACTGAGTTTCCTGCAGTAGCCATTATACAAACATTACTCATAAGTATTAAGAGTCTGCAAAAGATTCAGGAAATACTGCTTGTCCAAGTATGTATTCATTTGAGGAATTCATCTAATGTCGCTTAGAAAAATCTACTCCAAGCCGCTCTCAACCCAACTGCAGCCAAAGAGAAGGGATTTGAGGAGTTGGCAGTAATTGTATGTATGTATGTACATTATTTTGTTTATTCAATCAATTCTCATTGTCATAATGCAACAAGTTACATATGATAGAGATCATGGTTGTTTGTAAAACGTGGTTTGGAGTACCTGATATGCTGTTCAAGTACGTAGTACGTTGGACTTGGTTGGATGCACAAGTGAGATGCGTAAATGAGACCTTATTACTCACTTTCTGTTTCAGTTGGCAGAAGTGAACTTTCAGCCTCGAATCAAACTGAGTGAAGACATTGACAAGGTCACGATGCCAGGACGCAAGGACGCATACAGACTTTATGGAACAGATGGAAATGCCCTGGTTGACCTGCTCCAGAAGCCGGACGAACCCCCTGTGACAAAGGGAACGAGGGTACTCTGTAGACACCCTTACCAGGTTGGTCGAAACGTCTAGAAGAAGTAGGAGCGTCAGAAAATATCTAAACAAGATTCAGAAGTGGAAAAGAAGTAGAGACTTTTTAAAGAAGTGGATTGATGAAGGGATAATTAACGAATGATAGAGTAAAGAATGGATGTGAGAGACAGTGGAGGGTCTAATGATTGTTGACTTGATGGTGATGATGATGATGAGGGTGATGGTGATGACAATGACTAAATGCCTCGTGAGAACTTGCGTCCTTCTGAGGGACTTGAAGAGAGGGTAAATATATTCATATATGCACTTGCCTGCTGCTGAAGCATTGAATGCTTAAAAGATGAAATGTATGTATTAATGAAATGAAATGTATTTGAAATTATTGTATTACAAGTATGATGACTGCAGTTCACATGTAGTCCAAGAGACTGGTTTGAATTTCAGTTCACATGTAGTCCAAGAGAGCCTGACATCAGCATTTTACTTTTCTTGAACTTCTGATGTTCTGAATTGTGGGCTGTAGTCCTTTGAACTCTGTTAAAAACAAAGTTTTGCTGTGCTGGTTTGAATTATATTTCTAAATGATTATTTCTCCTATAATAAAATATAGCAGATTTCTCAATTCCTCATTAATTTTGTGGTTTTGTTTCTAGGAAGCAAAACGTGCTTATGTGATTCCTGCAAAGGTGGAGCCACTGTACAAATGTTACTTCAAGGATGGGAAGGTTAGAAATATAACTACACATTTGGGCTTTTAGTGATAAAAATTTAATAGTTAACTAAGAATAAACAATTAATTAACAGTTAGTTGTGATTATATGTATTCCCATGATTATAAGCAATGACAAATGCAAAATTAACACTGTTCATTGTTTATCTTTTAATAGTATTATGAATATTTATTGCTAATTAGTCTAGTTACTTAGTAGTTATTTGTTCATAAATAAGTAGTCTTGTTTAAAATTTTCCAGTTCAAATGTCTTCCTTCAACCACTGGTTCACCTTATCGAATACAACAAGCGGTTCTTGATTAATCGTTAATAATAAATTTATTTGTGAAAATTAATTAACAATTAATCTATTAATTAATTGTTAACTTTTGTATCCATGTTACCCATAAATTGGCTTTGTGAATGTAATTAGTAAATGTTAAAATTCATGTCACTGTTCCCAAAATATTGCATTCAATTCGACCAACATTGTCCACTTCCTGTATACCCGATATGCCAACAGGTAGTGAACTTGATATGCAGCAAGATTATATGATATAGTACTAACAGATGATAACAAGATTATATGATATAGTACTAACAGATGATAACAAGATAATATGATATAGTACTAACAGATGATAAGAAGATAATATGATGTAGTACTAACAGATGATAACAAGATTATATGATATAGTACTAAAAGATGATAAGAAGATAATATGATGTAGTACTAACAGATGATAACAAGATAATATGATATAGTACTAACAGATAATAACAAGATAATATGATATTACTAACAGATGACAACAAGATTATATAAACACTTTGGAATTCAATTACAACAGTATGCAGATGATACTCGGCTCCATATTGCTCCGTCACACACTGATCAGTCTGGTAAACTAAAACTGGAAGAATGCCTCTCATCCATATATGCATGGTTCTGTTTCAATGGTTTGGCCATAAACCCCGACAAGTCTGAAGCAATTGTATTTGGCCCATGTCAACGCCTGCGTTCTTTCCCTATGCTCTCTAGCATTGAACTGGCTGGCACTGCTGTGCCACTTTCAGACTCTGTCAAAACACTTGGGGTTGCCCTCAACAGCAAGCTCACATTTCGACCTCACATAACAAGCCTTTGTAAATCTTGTTTCTACCACATCAGGGCAATACGTCACATAAGGTCAGCTCTAACCCAAAATATGTCTGAAATTATAGCCTGCTCACTTGTCTCCTCTCGCCTTGATTATGCTAATTCACTTTTTGTCGGTCTTTCAGACCTTGAACTCAAAAGGCTTCAACATATCCAAAATACGTTAGCTCGAGTAGTGCTACATGTCCCACTACCAACATGCTCCTCTGCCCTACTCCACCAGCTGCATTGGCTCCCTGTTGAATTCAGAATCAAATTTACGTTAGCTTGTTTGACCTACAAAGCCATCATCACCAGTACACCTACCTGTATTCATGCTCTACTAACTCCTTACATTCCTCCTCGTTGCTTACGATCATCAAGCACAGGTCTTTTAGTTGAACCACGATGCAGAACAGTTATGGGCTCTTGTGCATTTCATGTCTCTGCTCCTAGGGAATGGAATCGACTGCCACTCTCTCTTCGTAGCTCAAATTCACTTCCTTCCTTTAAAAAGCGACTCAAAACTCAATATTTCTCTTTGGCTTTCAAGGATTTGGAAATCAGATTTCATCTTCTCCTGGCGACTAACTATCCGCGCCTCAGATTCACATTTAGGTGTGACCTTGTGCGCATTACAAATTTATTAATAATAATAATAATATATGATATAGTACTAACAGATTATAACAAGATTATATGATATAGTACTAACAGATGATGATAAGTTGAAGAGGAGTGAAATTTAACTGCAAGACATCCATCTGTCCTACTGCTCATTTTATCAATGACATCTGCGAATGTAAAGCTGTGATAATCATCTGGGGCTAGTGAGTATTGAACCTGCGTCCTTCTGATCCTCTTGCCGGCATGTTACCATCTCCCTGCCCCATTCACATTTCACTAGTAAATAGATTTTAATCAGATTTATGCTTTGTATACTGTAGCAGTCAGCTTCAGATTGGAAGGATTAGGATTAGGCTAGAGCAGGGCTGTTAATATCGTGATACTTTGGTATCGCAATATTTTTGTCAGTATCGCAGTGAGTATCGCGATAGTTTTATTTTGCTGGTATCGCGTGTGTATCCCGATACCTATTTTTAGCCTGTCGGCGATACTCGATACCAATACTTTTTCTCAGTGAAATTTATATGATTTCTCAAGAAATATGCGAAGTCAATCGTTGCGCTTTGATAAGTTCAAGCCTCTGTATTATACGTGTGCACGTTTAGCCTCTTTCGGCCATATAAACCTTGGTGCGAAGAGATGGAATATTGCATAGGCATAAATGAAGAAATGACCGTAGTAGGCCTATGTCCTTTTGCGTTCAATGATAGAAGTGCATGGTTTACCTAATTAATTTTAAAGTGCTTGCAAATTTAGTTGATCTTGAAAATGAATAGGACTGGGGAAACAAAGATTGCCAGTGCGATATCAGAGCATTGTGTTCGAGCAGGGTGCCTACAAAGACGTTGTGATTGGACCAAGTACCAATATGCACAGAACTGGAAAGTTCCCGTGTTCTTTTGTGTCAACAGTTTTGGAGCAATAATCAGGGACCATAAATTTTAGATCGTCTTAAAATAACAAGCTGATTCATCAACCTTTAGTCGTGAAGCCAGATTGAGGAATGACTACCGGGTATGTCAGCAAAATACAAAAAAATGCCGTTAGAGGTTCAAAACACCATATTTTCATATAGAAGAATAGTTTATATTGCGGCGACATGTGTGTTTAAGAGAAAGGAAATTTCTCAGCTGAAGGCTGCGAAATATGCGACTGTCAGTATCGCAGTGAGTACCACCCTTGCCAACCTGCTGCATTTATTATATCAGTCTAAAGATGAAATCTCTCAGTTTGGTATATATAGCTTCTAACTGCTGCTAGCACATTGCTGTCGGCTTGAAAGGTACTTGAGTCACAGCTACTTGCTGTGTGTTTACACGGAAATTTGACGAGTAACCATTCCTCTTACCTAGATCCCTTGTGATTGGCCCAGCGATTCCTAGGGAAATTTTCTATAATTATCGGTGCATGAATTATAATTTTGCTGAGATCGAATTAAGTAAGCATATTGAAAAGTTTTGGTAAAACTATTGGTATTGGTATTGCAATACTTTTGAGAAAAAGTATTGGTATTGGTATCGCGATACTTGTAATTAGGAAGTATTGGTATTGCTATTGCAATACTTTTTTCAAGTATTGTTAACAGCCCTGGGCTAGAGCTAATGTTCAAGAGGTTTACATCTCTACCAATGGCTGTCTCCAGTACTGACCGTCACCACCCTTGCCAACCTGCTGCATTTATCATATCAGTCTAAAGATGAAATCTC
Organism: Bimastos eiseni; assembly: GCA_959347315.1. NCBI lineage: Eukaryota > Metazoa > Annelida > Clitellata > Crassiclitellata > Lumbricidae > Bimastos > Bimastos eiseni. The sequence continues at coordinate 15,532,655 of OY365821.1, read as the reverse complement.
TCAGTTTGGTATATATAGCTTCTAACTGCTGCTAGCACATTGCTGTCGGCTTGAAAGGTACTTGAGTCACAGCGACTTGCTATCCAGAAACTTGCTGCTAGCCTTCAGCTGAGAAATTTCCTTTCATCTTTTGGTTTCATTTCATTGTGAATGCAGTTTTGCAGAGGTGAGCTTATGCATTATGACAAAGGTGTTTCAGAAATTTCCGGGTAAGACTGGGTATGCTTTTTTCTAGTGGCAGAACACTGTCTTTTGTAGATTTGTCAGACATTGCCTTCTCTGACAGTGATTCGGAACCGAACACAAGAGTCACTGATGACAATTCGTATGGATCACAAACGAGCCCTGAATCCAACGCCTTATAAGGTCAGCCACACAATGCATAGATAAAAATCCACTTAATTCAAAATCTCATAAGGCTATTGGTAGTAAGTTAGTAGGTCTACATATTAGGATAAAGAATTATTTACCATACAAGGTAATTGTTCTTGAATTAATTTCTTCAAGGTTAACTTGAGACTCGCTGTAACACAAATTCTAGTCGAACTTGGACATGACCTCAAAATTAGTTTAACTAGAGGATATAAAATCATTACAATACGACCCCATTACTTTGTTTAACCCTTTAACGACCAGAGTTATTGATTATGCCTTACGTTTTAGTACGTGCTGGTCATTAAGGGTTAATGCATTTATACTCAATGGGTTATATATAAGATTTTACAACTGCTGCTTCCCTCTGTAGGCTATTTTGGTGCAGTTTATCTTGCACAGGTTAGATTTGCACATTTTTCTGACCAAACTGCAAGTTCAGACTTGCTGTAATGTGTGTGTTGATGGATTGCACGTTAGGAGTGCCTTAAGTACTGAAATATAGTAGTGTATGATTTATGTAAGTCTTAGTGTAGTTAGAATGCTCGCATACAGGCTCTAACATGTATGTACTGGAGCCTGCTATAAGATGAATCTGTCCAATTACTTTCATAGCCACTATTTCTGTAAGATCTTTTGAGGTGTGCCCTGTTTACTCAAATGCGGGCTTTACCAAGCTTCTTACACGATTTCCTAAGTTATGCAGGTTGTGTGTATGAGTTATATTCCTATGTAGATTTCATGCTAGAAAACAATTCTGGACTTAGCCCCAACAGACCATATTTTAACAAGTACATATTGGTACAGGACATGCTACATATAGACTGAGAAGGGCATTGCCATCAGTTGTGAAAGTAGACTCTTAAGTGTTGCAGACAGTAGCAACATCCTCAAAGTTTTCTTTTTCTAGGTTTCTGTGACAGATCAGCTCTATAACTTTATTCACGATCTGTGGTTGGCGAATGCTCCGATTGGCGAATTGTCATGAGAAGACCAACAAGAAACTGCTTAACAAATGCTCTCTGGGTAACTTGTAGTATCTTTGTATTGCTGCAATGTCCTGTTAGCAAAATTTACAAAAAATGCAATAGTACGACAATTTGATACAGATATGCTGTTCAGAATGTGTGCACATAAATGTTGATGTAATTTATGTAGTAGCGACCTATGATTATGATGTCTTGCTGCTGTTGGATGTAGAAATTTTTGATTTTCACTCTGGTGATTAAATTATTATTGGTATCAGCACTCTGTAGTTTGTCCACACCACATGCTCTCAGACGATGCATCCCACTTTTTCTTTCTTTATGTTAAGACTAGTTGAATTACCCGAGTTTGCCCGGATCGATATAATGTAAGGTAGTCCTTACAATTCTGAAATGTGTTGAACCTTGTTTCCCCATGCTTGTGCTTGCCTATAAGGAGGCATTTACAAAATGTGCAAATGACTGGCGACTTGACGAGAAAGACCACAGACTCTACAGGGACAGAGATCGTCTGGTAACCGAGAGCCTCAGCCAGAGGGAAACAGACGATTGTAAGGGCATCATCTACACCCCATCTGGCCCCAACAGGGCACCCATTTAGACTCCTGCAGTTGCTCCATCCACCATCGATCGAAATGATTGCCCCTGTCATGTATCGCAGGCAAGGCGAAAGACAACGACGTTCCCCCAGTTGCCAACGTTGCCCTGTGGCCGCCGATCAGTGTCCCTTGACGTCGGGTTTTCCCATCGGGGAATTTCCCGCGTCGTCGAACCTTCCCACGCTGTAGAGTGTACACTTATCGGATTTTGAGACAAAATGGGGGTTTATTTTCTTCGTTCATTGAAATAATCACTCTAAATGATCGGAAGGGGTAAGATTTTGAGATTGCGAACAACCCCTATGTTTTTCATTGGCTGCTAAGATGTATTCGTGGAAATTTTGTGAGCAACTGGTCGAGTGGATCAAAGGTTTTTGTGGAAGATACATAGTTAGTCCGTTACATACATACTTCTTGTCTTTTTATATACATATATATATATATATAGATTTAGGTATAGGTATATATATCTGTATTAGTGTGTTACGAGTTTTAAATTTTAATCTTAAATTTTGTTTAAAATGTAATTACAAGAAATAATAACTTCATTTTGTTGATAGCTAAAAATCTGAAAATAAGAAACACCTGAGACAATTATTACATTTTAATATTGTGATTTAAATTTGTCAAAATGTGTATCATGCTACAGGAGCTGTAGGTTGCAAATCTGCTCTGGAATTTCTGCCTGCGCTGCATCTCTACATGTTGATTGAAATATTAGACCACTCCATCCATCACTTTAAGTTGATTAAAACACTTGACTACTGCCTGCCCCATCTATCATTTTAAGTTGATTGAAATAATTTACTGCTGCCTCATCAGTTTTCCTGTATTTGGTGCCTGTTGGAGATCCTGCACTGAAGCATAGTTTAGAAGCTTAAGGGGTCATAGAAGTTTCTTCCTAAATAATTTATTCCAGAGCAATAAAATATTTCAACCGTTTGATCATTTTTGTTTGTCTGCAAATTTGATCCTCGAAAATAACATGAGTTGTGTGAAAACTGCAACTTGATGTCAGTTTCCACACTTTGATATGAAACAAGTAACAGGTTGCTGTACAACTCATAGCCACTGGACCTCACCTGTTATTTTACTCATTTATTTGCTGTTCTGTGATGCATTAGCGATTTAATTTTCTTGACATCAGCTTATAAGAGCACGTTGTTACTCTAGTCGAAGAAGGGAGATATATGCAATAGTGCCACAAATAATAATGAGTGTTAATCATCTTAGCTAAACCATCAAACCTGTTTGGAGTGTTTGCTTTAAGTTTAACCATGTTGTGTGTCTAAAACTAAAAAAAATTTAGAATTTCATGTTTGTTGTGCATTTGTTATGCATTCTAAAATGTCGGTTTGCGCATGGAATCTATTTAGATACACAAGTTAAAAACATTTAATAAATCTTGAAATCCTTTTCGCTCACGTTTTCTCATGTTTCAATCTTTCTCAAACCCTTTACAGACAAGGAGACACTAAAAGCTACTTTTAAAACAATAATTTTGTCATTAAAGAATTAAATTTTTTTGATAGAATAAAGTTTGCTATTGAATTATTTACTGGAAGATGTCTGCAACCAATAAGACGCTTGTTAGCAAGATTGGGTTTTAACCAGGAAGTCCCCAGTTGTGATTGATTTTAGAAAATATTTCATAATTACTTTACATTTTCTAGAATAAGCAGTTATGAAGCACCTTTGAGTGGTTCTAAGAGATGCCACCTAAATGTTCAGATGTTAACGTTGTATGCACGTACTCATCACTATGTACTGATAAATCGGATTTAATCCCAACATTTTCTTTCTGGAATCTGAAATAAAAATTTGATTTATATCCTAAAATATTCAATGGTAATCTTTTGGTTGTCACAGGAAAGCTCTTGGGAAAAATTGCATGTAGGTAATAGGTATCTATTACCATCCAAATAGAAAAATCTGTTTGCTAATCGTTTAGTCGGTTTTAATCGGTTTAATCGGTTTAGTGATGTTGGCTTAACAAGTGTGGTTCACTGGTTTTCAATGTAATAGCCCTTTTGTATGAATTAATCCATATTTTTCAACCTATTTCTTCATTGCTATCAGCCAGCTGTTTCTTAGATCAAATGGCAGATATGATAGCAGCTATTCAATAGTAGTTATTCTTGTTTTTATTCTTGTGTTCTTGTTTTCCACAGTCTTGTAACGTTTATTTTGTAATTTGATTCTGTTGCACATATATATTTTATACAATTTTATATGTAAACAAATAAATCTAACAGGACAACTGGTTTTAAGCTGTTCAAAGTGGTATTCTCTTCTTCAAGTTGTAATCAATGCATTTTTCAGTTGGATCTTAATGAGACCTAGTCTGATGTATACATTTCTATTTCTGAATGTTTATCACTTTGAATAACTCTAATTCTGTGTGTAAAAGCAAAACTTCATACGATTGTCATGTCAAACTTAGATGATCAAAAATGTTGATTGAATATTTGTCAATTTTTTACTAAAAAATAGCGAGAATGGAGGCCAGTGTGATCGAGACTATGGTAATCAGGTCTAAATTAAAAGAGAACATATAACTGATACTCGTTGATTTGTGACTTGGCAAATAATTAATAACAATAGCTGTATCAGTTTGTCAAATGTTACGTATAACTGTTCATGCTTTAAAAATCATTTTGTAACTTTGAATCAGAAGCTTATAAGAGATTAATTATAGATGTTTCAGTGATATTCTCTCAAAGTGTTTCAACGCTTCTGTCAAAAGTATACATGACAAGCAAATCAGGATTACACCATTAAAGTGTTTTCACAACAAGATCACATTATTGGCAGTAGTCTCTCAGCTGTAATAAGATTTCGGCGTAATAAGTAACGACTCGGCAACTGTAAGTAACAAATCAAGAACACAAATGTCTTAGAAACACTCCACAAACGTTAAACAGACGATCTATATTTTCTGTAAAGTGGTTCATAACAGCTAAAGAACCTAAAGGCATTGAAGAAAACTCTAATGACAAAGGAAATAGAAGCACGGAAATGACAAAGTAACTACTAGAAGTATTGCAAGCAACTCCTGATGACAAAAAAATAAAATATCTACAGATATTGTAGGCAAATTCCAATGACAAAATAACTAGGGGGTCATTGCATAATTATGTAATGCTGAAAATGGCCTTTGAGCTTTAGTTAATTACTATTTAGTTTAAATCATAAGCGTTATGTAATGTTCAGCTTGCCCACCCACCCCTGTAACGTTTCGAAATGCTTTGTTACACCCCACCCACCCACCCTCGAGTGTTACGTAATTATGCAATGACCCCTCGTAGCATTGTAAGCAACTCCTAATGACAAAATTGGCAAATTTTAATGACAAAGTAACTAGAAGCATTGCCATCAATGACAAAAACTAGCAACTGACGAAGAAACTGCATGTGAATCACTCTTATTACATCCTGCCATGCTAGCATCACCAAATTAGCATGCATTAGCTGGATCGTCTTTATGCGTTAGATCGTGTCACCTACATGTATATGTCAACTTTTGTCAACAACTGCCCTCATGAGGCCTTTAATGTCAACTTTTGTTGAAAACAGCTTCAAAAGTGCTGAAGCACAAATAAAACTAATTTTAAATTGAACTAGAAAGAATTTCAAATACTGTAGAAATGGCTGGAAATGTGTCTTTGGACATATAATATTCAAATAATCTTTCAGCTGCAAGTTTTGTCAGTATGTAAGTATAAGACTTACAGTCTTGATGAAGCAAACTTTGTAGGATGAGGCCAAAGAATGTACTGTTGCCACTTCCTTCAGGCTCAAAGAACCTAACATTAAATGCAAGCCAAACTGACAATTAGCATAGGGATTGTGCAGCGTATCTTAACCTTTGCATGCCCGATATAATATATCTGGCATGCAAAGGTTATATATATATAACCTTTATTATAGAGCCCTTCTTCTGGCTATGACCACATATTATTTTGGGATTAGTCACTTCCTAAAGGTAATAGCATTATACCTCACCTCATCAATAACTGAAGATAAAGGACACTGTAAACATGAAACTTTTTTAGAAACTAATTTGCAATAATCCCTTCTTATTTCCTTATATATCTTAGACAGGACATTTCTAAATGCAATGATGTGGCATAAATCTCTCATTACATTACCTGCTACATTCTGTAGATGTTTTAAAAACATGTGACTGATCAAATAATAAAATAAACAAACACATTACTAATATACTGTTTCTTCAGTTATTATTAAGTCACGTTTAAAACAATGGATTCAAGTGGCTGTCAATGTCATTGCTGGTTTCATATGTAAACCATCATTAGAAATCTGTGTTTGAATAGATGAAAAATTTGAAATCTGTGTATTGTGGCCTTGTTTACATCCACATATCACAATCTTATCACTAACTTACAACTCCATACAATACTCCCAGCCCAAATATCTTCGCGAACTCTTCACCATCCAGCCAACCCACCCTACCCGATCGTCCTCTTGCCTCTCTCACTCGACCTCCGATTACATCTCATCTCTAGTAGTCTAGTTCTCCAACCGCGCAATATCAAACGCCGCACCTCATCTCTGGAACGACCATCCTTCTGAATTTCGTGCCTTCTCGGTTCCTTCGCCATCATTTCCCGTCATGCAACATCATCTGTCCCTAGCGCCCCTCTGTCCATCACACCCCAAGCTTTCAATTCTAAACTTAAGTCCCACCTTTTCAAGAACTCTTTAGCCAGACTCGCTACTCGACATCCCACCTGTCAATTCTCGACTAAAGCGACACCCTGCTTAACAGCTACTCTGCCTCCCTGCTGACATCCTGGAAATCGAACTCAGATCGCTCACGGACTATCCTTTGGACAACCCTTTCGATTTGACGCAGCACTCATGAATGAGCTGGTGCCTTGTGCTTAGCTTTAAAGTGGCGCTTTAGAAATTTGGAGATTACGATTGGTTCCGTTTGCCTAAGCAACCATTTGGCAATGGTTGTCACTAAACTATGTTAGCAAACCTAGTCTAGTGACAATCTGAGCCAGTGAACCAAATAATATGTGGTCAAGATCATGTATTTATTAGGCACCGCTTTTGACCCTTTACGGGGTTGCCTCTGTGTCAACTTAACATCAATATTGATTGATTGATTGAATATCTATGGACTGGATGGCTGCGAACAGTTTTGCAAGTGAAGGACTTGCTCAGGGTCCAGTAACTGTCTCAAGGCTCAAACACATAGTTATAATCTACGAGTTATACAGTGAGCACCATAATCGATCAGCTAGTGTGTTGTAAACGCTTGTAAAAATATGAAAATTTGTCAGATGCCAAAGAATCTGTGGTACTGGTGATTGAGACAACATTTTTAGCAAGATATTCATTCCACCCTGGTCTCCCAGATGTGGCTGTTGTGGGCGCTGAGAAATTTTCTAGGATTTACATTACATTACATTATACCCAGCCCTTATTGGAGGCAGATGAAGACTCTGTTCTATTAGATGCTGAATCACATGCAACATCTTAAGTTTTCATCAGTTTCCAAATGACTGAAAATCAATAAGTTTGTGTTTGTTTGCTAGTGTAATGGTAAAATTAGACAGATCACTGACTTCAGGTCTAATATTGCTGAAACTATCCCATGCATGCATAAATAACCATTGGGAAATTATAACTTGTTTATTTAAGTAGCAATCACGTGTACCTGGTTTAAGTAGGATGTGAGCTCATACAATTAGTTTTTATTTCATGTTTTGGTTCTTAAACAATTTAACAGCACAAACTATGACATAAGCCATAGCTGGCTTAACTCACCAGCCTAAGTGAAAGCCACAGCGAGGACAAAAAACGATTCGCCAGAGATATCCTTGGAACCAGCTGTGTGCTGAAAAAGCCTGTAGGAAATCACAAAGTTGAAACAACATTATAGAATTGGATGAATTGATAAATAAATGGCAGCAAATAACAATTTCATATAAAAGACCAGAAGTTCAAAGACAGAAGTAAAACATTAAAAGGCTCTAATCTACCTACTCGGCTACATCGCCTTGATCTCTGCCATTAAGCACAACACTCTAACGATGGACTGCATTGTTTTCCCCTTTCTTTTTAGTACATTCTCATCAATAAAGATGTAAACTAACCACAGCACTGCTGTTGCCTAAAACTGGCCTTACAGAAACTGGGCAGGAGGCATTGCTGGCAACCACATCCAGTCAACCAGATTATATGCAGACTTCACATTCAGAATCTCCTATACTCCTCTGCAAACAGAGTTCACAACGAAGCATGCAATGGACTGTATCAGTTCACTTTCATTGGAGCCTGAAATTAACAGCCAAATGCAAATGAGGAGAGAGTTTCAGGAAATTCCAACCATTTGGCAGCACAGAAATGTTTCCACTTCTAGTAACATGTAACAATGACATTGTGTTGCCATAACGTCACTTAAAACTAAAACATTTTTCATGGAATTTCTTGAAATAATCACTTTGAAAATAAATGTATGAATTGATAAATAAATGATTGCAGAGCTCTTGACTTAGAAACCATAGTGTCAATCAGCTACTCGCCTGATCGTGTTTGTAAACATCAGCTGCTTTTGCCGTGATAATTTCAAAGTCAGTACCTGAAATACAATTGAAGCAGCAATAAATTTAAAATCCAAGGCAGAGGCCAGTTTCATGACCTGAGTGACCGGATTTGACGTTACTTCAGACAAAGTGAGTTTTAGAATTGAGACACTCATGGTGCCAGCGACTGCAGATGATAAAATTAAATAAAAACTTTACTGGGGCAAGGCTTTACTGATGGTTCACAATCTTAATTATTTGAACTGAAAAATAGGACAGCAAAATTCTATTTTTACTGATACCTTAACCTAAATTGAATGACACTTTAGAATGTTTTGGGCTGGCACTACCTTGAGGATTCATGAACAGTTGAATTAGAACTCCAGTTTGGCCAAGTATGGTGTCATTTCTCATGCTTACAGCTTTGCCGCTGGGCCGACTGAAGATATCTACAGATGTAGTAACTTCATGGCCACAGTGTCGACAAAGCAGGAAATCTACAAGAAGAAATCGATATGAGAGATCCAAGTAAAAGGTTCAAATTGCTTTCGAGATGATTCAGTGAAGAGCTTGGCACCCAGCTACCTTTGCTCACAACCATGTCCACCTATTTCCATACTTTTTATATTTCTCCAACTAAGTTCAATCTTGAGGTGATTGCTTTGTATGTCAAAGCAACCATAATCCATTTTAAATAAAGAATATACTTGCTTTTCCTACTTTCTGCATTACCTATCAGTATCGGATAGTCACACAGCTATTGCTGTGTTTTTTTTGATTGTTTGTGATGCGCCCTTGTAGTGATATGGCTGTGTTATGGTACCATATAAATTGTCTTTATTATTATTATTATTATTATTATTATTATTAAGCAAAGGGAGAGAAAGCATTCATTGGTGCAAACCGAAAAAAATTGTCTCAAGATTGAACCATAAAAACAGAACCATACATTCATTGATGAGAGGCACTCATCAAGTTTTAGTTAACCAGACTGATCAATATGTGACAAAGCAATATTGAGCGGAGTATCATCCATATGTTTATAGTCGATGAATGAGTTAACATCAGGTAAAATGATTTCGCTGTTTAAAAAACAGAATGGATCAAAGTGATAGCCTAGTCAGCTTTAAGAAATAGCATACAAGTTTCTTGAATCTTAATCTGGAATGTTAAAGTGATGAGGTCTATCCCTAACAAAATAGGGGTGAAATACTAACTGAGGAAAAGACATCTGAGTGAATGGTTCTCATTATATATATATAGAACTGGTCTAAATAATGAAGTGTTAGAATCATTAGCAAGTGCTCTTGTATAAGGGGAATTTGAGTGAATGAGTGTACAATTAATTTAAGTCTGTTCATCAGGCATTCTAAGTGGTATTTGTCCTTTTCCTCAACTGGTCCCCACCAGGCTGGGGGTCTACATTGGCTTACTAGGCTGGCTGTGCAAATGATTATTTACTTATTCTGAAATTTTTTATCGCCCTTCTTCCAACATTTTTTGCTCAGAAGTGCACACACATTGATGGTGCAATTGCCGTTGTACTGCAGAGCAATTGTTTGTGAAGGACTTGCTCAAGGTCCCAACACAGTGACGCCTCGGACGAGGGTCGAACCCACTCACTCAGCGCACACTGAGCGTTACGGGCCGACCGCTCTAACCAATCGGCCACCGTGCCGCACAAAGATTAGTTAGAGACTCAGGGATTCACCCCAAGAATGTTGAGCCACTTTTTCTGACTTGGTTGATATGTTCTGAACTGATAGCTATTCTCCAATGGTAGGCCTATTATATGCCAAAAATGGAGCTAGAGCCTGGAAAGCTGGAGATTTAGGGTTTTGTTAGAGAGTGTAGATTGATCATGTTTGATGATTGAAATTTCATGAGTTCTGGTTTAATTTATTTTCAGACTCTGTGTACTATTGTAATTGGACTCCAAAGTAATTAGCTATGCAATTGATTGAGAAAGACTAAATAATAAAGGGCAGAGGGTAGACCTCTGCCACTTCAGCAATGCAAACAGTCATACCGATGCTCACACGGTAACGTTGGGTTTTAGCATCGGCAATTAAACTGCTGAACTGTCCCAAAACAGCAGAACTCTTTCATCAATCCAACTTCTACTTAAGCATATGATCCTTTTCATCGATCCAGTTTCCATCTATGTATATTTCTTTTCATCAATCCAGTTTCTGCATACACAGCCTTCTTTTCATTGATTCGACTTCGATCGTAACAGCATTCTCTCATCAATCCAGCTTCTACCTAAGCATGATATTTTCATTGATCAAACTTCCATTTATGCATAATTCCTTTCATCAATCCAGTTTCTACTTACATAGTCTTTTTTCATCGATCCCGGCTCCATTTAAGCTACATTTGGACACACAATAAAATAAAACACACGCTAAAATGACTAAATGCCGATGCTAAAACCCAAGATTACCGCTCATCCTAGGTATCTTCATCTGAGGTCACTGTTTATTAATGAAAACCATCATTAGACATTTTCTGCACGACAATGAGCTTAACAATATGGCCCTCGCAGCTTTGAGCAATGTTGTATGCAAGTGCTCACACTCATAAACATCTACTCCTGTCTGCGTCATACTAGTTTCACTAGTAGATAATCCGGACTTCAACCAATTGTTACACAAATTATATAGATTCATTCATTCTGAGCATTTATATAATGCTCCTTCAAGAAACTACTCAGGAGTGCTCCCAACCGGGTGCGTAGTTAATCGTCGAAACCCGAATCCTCGAAACTAATTTCTGCCGTATCCCCGAAAATGAAGCTGGATTGACGAAAAGGATTCTGCTTAAATGGAAGCTGTATCGATGAAAAGAATTCATGCAGAAACTGGATTGATGAATGAATAGAGCTGTTTTGAGACAGTTCAGCGGTTTTCAATAGTACATCGCTGCCTTCGGGGAATCGGGCTTTTTGGCCTTTTCTGCGTTTTCGGGGATTCGGGTTTCGATGATTCGGGTTGATCCCTCCCAGCCCAGCCACGACTAAAGAAAAAAGACTTGAGGGACTCGTAAAAACTTGACGGCTGGGCCACAAGCAGAGCTCAAATAGATGCCAAATTTATTTCGCCATCTCATCATCAGATACCCCAAAAGCATCGCTTAGATTGTCGTCATTTGTTTAGTCTAACCGTAATAACTGCTGTTTAATTTACATTAGTACAGACTGATAATTGCGATGACCACGCAGTCATACATCGTCATGGAACAGTCTAATTACCAAATGCACCGTCTTCATCAGCTGACAACTGCCAATAGAGATAGTACCCGATAAAAACAACCAAAAACCTGCATTTTATAAAGATTTGCAACACATTTGACATTTCTACATTATTCGAACCAACTTTAAAATCAAACGTTTCTACTTTTCTCGGATTGTATACAAACAAAAATTATTATATTATTGGTCCTAATTATCATGGACCAATATTTCACAGGACTGGAACCATTCCTTATATTACGTCATGTGGCAAGTCATGTAGACATAGGCCTATAGCGATCAGAAAAATGTCGAGTCTTGTTTACAAAACAAATAAGTGAATCACCACTGCCGGCTTAGAGTTTGAAGTAAAATCGAAGAATATGTAGTAATTATTAATTTTCTGCACAGATAAAATTAGGTATTGAGACATCTGAGATGAGGATGCATTTGAGGTAAAGATCGATGCAGGCAATCTTTGGCGTTGGTTAACTCAGATAAATGAGATTATGTGGAGCCTTGTATGGCTGCCGTGCAGTTTAAATCGAGTCATGAAATAACTTGTCATCATATCTATTCATTCTGTACTTGTAATCACACGATTACAGTTAACTTACAAGAACAGCATAAGTGGATGGTGACATGATTACAAGCAATTACACGGTTTGTCATTTTATTAAATTAGATTAAATTAAACAAAGATACAAAATTATATGCTATCACTGCTGTTAGGCCTAATATAATTATGATCCCTGGCAGCCGGATTCAGGCCCCAACAAGACATAATAAAGTCATATAGAGCGCTGTTGGATTTCACGAGTATATATGATAGTATTATATGTGATAAGTTTTATCAATAGGCCTACTGATATATTGCGATATTCAGAGTTTCCGACAAACAAAAAATTCGAAATTTAGAAGTCGAAATTCCTCTGTGTGGTCAAACTCTGACTCGTTTTCAATTAAGTTATCGGTCGATAATCATTTGCCAATTCTGCCCGCTTAAATGGCCGCATTACAACTAAAGAGAATGGACACGGGACCGTTCCTTTGCAGAATTGGTAATTTACTTGATTAAATTATACAGCCTGGTTAGGCCTATAGAGACAACGGTGCTCGAACGACTTGTCCTGGATGGTAAACGGATTTTGCCTGTAACATGATGAACTCTTACTCTCGAGCGTCAGAGTTAATGACCAATATTAAGCCTATTTTTGTTAGATCACACGGACCTAGCCGACGGCGATTGCATGATGGTGTCGCACACAAGTGTCGTTATCTGGTGGAAATGGGCGCATACCTCTACCGATGAGTTTCGCGGAATTTATGAAGTGTTCAACGGGATTATATTATTAATTATTCAAAACAATAATGGTAAACACTGGTTTAAAAACACCGAAATGATGATAGCTTCAAATTAATGCTAATCCGATGCAGTTTCAGTAATTCACGATACCTACTTGTTCAGTTGGGTGTTTGTTTATCCTTGTATTTATGTGTGGTTCTAGCTGGGATAGTTCCAGATTCTAGTTAAAGCTGGAACTAATATTAGTCCCAGGTTAAAGTAAACCTCAGTGCTGGATCGAATTGTCTTTGATTTTGTGTTTCTGAAGGCGCGTTCGGCTGCGGCTCGGAACACACAACACAATGGAACAGTTGTTTGATATGCCACTATACCTTGAACTGGGCACGGGTAAAATGCTGCTTTCCTAATCGGGGCAGGTAAAATGCTGATCGGAGCTTGCTGATTGGTCAGCATTTTACCAAGCAGGCAATCTGCAAGGTGAATGGTAAAATGCTGATTGGTAAAATTAACAAACGTGTTTATGAAGCCTTAAGGCTTAAGATTGGTTGAAATAACAACAGACAGAGTTCACGAAGCATTAATAAATGTACTAATTGCATTAATGACAGTTAATTAGAGTGTTGTTGTCTTTAATGTAGTTAAAATCAACAAACAGACCTCTGTGTTTATGAAGCATTGCTCAGCATAGGCACACTAAAAGCAGTAATAACAGACTTAGTTCATGAAGCATTAAAATCAATGGACAGTTTACCAGTAATGTCAATCAGAAATAGTTGACTGACTCTAGACACCATATGCCTATATATAAGCCTACCACTCAGATGAAATGTTAAAATTTGGAAAGTTAGGATACATTTAATTTGAGTATAGTGAAAACATGAGTGATATTTACGAGTTATTTACTATTCAAGCAGTAAATGCAATTGAGAATCGACCGACAGGTGGAGCAGTTATTCAAGATTAGAAGATGTTCAGAAGGATGACTGGAAATTGATGAATATCGTTGGTGTTACTGTGGATCAGCAAAAGAAAGAAAATGTGGCCGTGGTCTATGCGACAATGTATTTCCTTTTTCACGTGCTTATTGGAGAATTGATATGCAGTGTTCTAGTGATGCTGGTGTGGCCATGTTGTTTACCCTGTGATTGGCCCCCTAAGCAGCTCAAAGTTGAATTTGATTTTTTTTATTGCAGTGAGCATAAATGTGATGCTGCTATCAGCATACATGCCTGTATAATACAGATTGTCCGATTATTGTTGTGGTACTTAAGTTTTTTTGGGTGCTTTTGAGGTAGTTGATATGATAAATGTGTTGCCTGATCTAACTGAACTGCTTTTATATAGATCTGTTGTTTGCCTGTGTTCTTAATAGAGACGAAGCTTGGCACCCAGCCAACTTTCAAGAACAAGTCCTGATGGCCTTTCAGCAACTGCATCTAAGGGCAGGTGTTCCGTTGGTCGTGGCCGAGTACCAGGAAGGCAGTTTCTGCAGGCATGTTGTTCATTCAAGTTTATGATCATGCACTGCCTTTATACAATGATACAATACAACTAGTGGCTTATGCTTTATGGTGATTGCACTAAGTTTCATTGGATCAGAATTGATTATAATGGCCAGCATACTATGCAATATAATACAACTGCAATTTGCTATTGCCCTTTGTACAATTAGTTCAGAAGTGCACACACCTCTATGACACAGTTATATTGCAGAGCAATAATTGTGCTAGAAGGACTTGCTGAAGGTTCCTACACAATAAATACTCAGATGAGTATAAGACTCGCACTCTCTGCATACATCATGTAAATGGTACATGTTACAATCAGCATCACATTATTTATGCTGTATGGTTTGTTAACAATGCCGTCGATTTCTTCTACCTGGTAGAATTCTTCAATGGCTGAGAATTCTCGGAAGCGTAAGAGAACCGCTGATGGCAGTGATGACGACTGTGCGAATGATAAGCAGCTTTTGGCTAAGTCAACTTCACCATTGCGTGAGCCTTTCGCTTGCATCGCCAATCAGATGACTGTCAGCCACAACTCTCATGTAAGTTCATTTGTTTTTGTCTTATGGCGGATTGGTTGACCGTTTCACGATAAACATTTAGTATGATGTATAGGAAACCAGTGCTTCTTGTTACGCAGCTGACAATGGCTCTGCAGAAAAACAAGACAAAGATACTATTTTTACGCTTTTGTGTACTATGTACTTTTAGGGGTTTTCAGGTAATTTTGGATTCTTTTGGTAGTTTTTGGTTATTGCTGTAAATTCTTTTATTGCAAAAAACGACTTTGAAAGTGAGTGAGTCAAAATGTGCTTTATTTTGTTTCTAGGAGGCCTTGATTAAGCAAGTTTTGTCAAAGCCTTTCAAGATACCAATAGCCAACTATAGCGGTGAGTATTCTAATTCTTTTGAATAGAGCAATTGGCATTGTAAAGTGTGGACACGTTTGTGTGCTGCTGCTTTGTATGCTGTTCCCCATCAGGTGAAGTGATCCTCAAAGCTATTGACTTCCCACACTGTTAAGTATCTAAATCAGTGGTTCCCAGCCTGGGAGTCAAAACCCCTTTAGGTGGTCGCGGCTGTTTATTGGAATAAGCCGAAATATCTAAGGAAATTTAAACATGAAGGTTTTCACTTGTTTTCGTTTTGCAACCTATTTTTTCCAGTATAGGCCCCGATGCAATATTAACTTTACTATCTTTAATGAAATTTAATGTTGGTTATGCATTACTACAAACTTACTTATGGTGGCTGCTGGCAACGTCTTATGCGATTCTGTTGGAACTGGCGCCTGTAGAGTTCTATGACAGTTCGGCGCAGACAATTTGGCAACGGACAATTCGGCGTCGGATGAGTTTGTTAGTGTATTTATACCGCTGAATTGTCCGGTTACCGCCTGTAGGCCTACAGAACAGTGTTGTGGTAATATTAAAAACACAGTTACTGATTTTTTATACTGCTGTTCGCTGGTTGTCGAAAAGAAATGTTGTCAATCGTGTTTTTGAGTTAAGAGATGAAATCAAGTTATTCCTGGAAGTGCAAGGGAAGCATGACCTCATGGCCTACTTGAACTATATAGTTTGGAAGATAAATGTTGCTTACTTAGCAGACATCTTCGACCACCTAAATAAGCAAAATCTGAAATTTCAGGGAAATGAAACACACATTCCCCAATTTCAAGACAACCTTCAGGCTTTATATCCAGGCTGCAAATCTGGTGTCGGAAAGTAAATCTTGGAGACATTGCCATGTTTGAACAACTCGGCAGCATGCACTCGTACGAAATCCATTAGGCCTCTCTTGTTCCCTGTATATAGCCAGCAATCACGATGAACTACAGCATGAATTATTGATAGGCCTATGCGCAATGTTTATTCGACACGTAATTTGTTTCATGAGAAATTATTGACTCAGTTCTGTTGTGCTGTGTATCAGTCATAAGTCGAAATGTCATGCCTGTCTTTCGACTTTTTGTTCCGTTTGCCTCCACATGGCCTACCTCTGCGAAAGTGGATTTTGAGCGCTTCATCATATCAAATCGAAGGCAAGAAACAGACTGAATGTTGAGAATGATGTGACGTTGGCTTTAACCAAACTCAGCCACGAAATTTGAAAGTACAATAATTAAATTGAACGGAATTATTAAAATATTTGGTTGCATCACAGTTTCAATTATATTCTGATAAATTAGTTTCCATTGTGTTTTCTGTATCTGTAATTGAGGTTTCCCTTGACCTTGGCGGGGGTCGTGGGCAACTGGACGATTATAAAAAGGGGTCGCGACTCCGAAAAGGTTGGGAACCACTGATCTAAATGTAAGAAATAGGTTGCTTTTGGCGTTATTTCATTCTACGCACAGCCGTGATTGATGTTGTAGGTTTAATGTTGATAAGTTAACAATATGATCGTGGAAGGACAACTTTCTAAACACTTCTTTGTTTTCTCAAACCAGCTTGACTTAATCTTTGGTCAATTCAGTTAGAGCTGCACTGATATCACTTTTTGCCGATTATGCCGATACCGATTATTGCCGATTATTCATTTGCCGATACCCAATTATTTATCTAATTATTTAGCCGATTATTTCATTGTGTTTCCCAAGATGTCCGGTTCCAAAAGATAGACCTTCTGCTACTGCCTATAGTTGTGATACAAGCAAACACTGCATGTAGTTGGGGACTAATCCTAGGCAGGCAATACAGATTAGACACACTGCCCACCCTCAAACTGTACCCAGGGTAATTAAAGGCCGATTCACAGCGGCTGGCCAATTCACAGCCACCCATTTAGTCCCAGGCAGAGAAAGAGAGCGATAGAGATCCTCTCTCAAGACCTGTTTAGTGTAGTCGGTGTGACTCCCAGGTATTATAATAAATGCTCAGGTCCGTGCATACAGAGAACCTCATCTATGCAGCTCTATTCAGAGAGCGCTCCTCTGAATAGGCCCATCAGCCGATTGACCAGTATATATTATATATATATATATATATATATATATATATATATATATATATAGAGTGTGCCTCTGAATAGGCCCATCAGGTGATTAACCAGTGTATATATATGTATATATATATATACACATACAATCTATATATATGTATAAATATAATCGGCGTTTGATAGAATTCAAACAGTATTCTTTGCAGTTTATTTCTGACTTACACGCATATCTGTCGTTATTACGTAACTTTTAAATCAGCCTGAAGTCAAACCCTTGTGAATCTTCTGTGCTGATGAAAAGAACACCGAACGAATCATATAAAACATACGGAGAAGCTAAGGATTTGGTAAAAGGTCATGTCTAGGTCGAAGACATGAGAATTAGCAGTGCAGGTGTCAGTGAATGAAGAATCAAGGTTTAGGTAAAACGAGGGATGTGGACTTTTCTTGAGTTGTTCCCATACCGCTATAGGCCAAAGTCTATACTCTATAGGTTACTAAGTACTTAGTCATTCCTGTGCAGGTCTACACAACATTCAGCGCACCTCCTCAATTCGCCTCTGACCAAGCCCACATTTGGGCCTCATCCCATGACACCTGTGCTGCGCCCGAGTGTGTAGGCCTATAGGATAGGTATATGTACAGACAGACAGACAAAGCCTGCCCATTCCAAAGCGTGCAGGTAGAATTTCAATTTAAAGGAATTGACCGATGATGGACTTCTATATGGGACTTCTTGACTGTCACCCCACTCAATGAGTTCAGGTTTGATTGACAAGACAGTGGTAGCTCGTCATTCAGTTTCCCGAGAAACTGACCACCTACAAAAACTTGTCCTTTGAGCAGGCACTATGACTCAATGTGCAGTCTGCACATTTTGTGTGTTGACACTTTCCGTCGGTCTATACTAGCACGCTGGGTGGTCTCACCACTGGTCTGGAGAAGACATTGGCTCGACGAAATGATTGGGAACGGAACGAAATGCCGTCCTTCACAGACCCAGTGATGTTGCTGTTGTCATTTTGCTTTTATAAACTGAAAATAATATTATAAAATTTTAAAAAAATAATTTTTAGTATCGGCGCCGATTATCTTGCCGATATCCGACACTGCCGATATCTCTATGATCGGCCCAATTCATCAGCCGGCCGATTAATCGGTACAGCTCTAATTTCAGTTTTAAGAATCAGACATAGGTAAAAAACCTTTCCTACCAAACAACCAATTGTGTCAGTTTCCATTTAGATGGCTACTTTTGTTATTAACTTGACCTTTTGATCGTGCAATGTTTGTAAATAGTCTGAACTTTCATGCTGCCTGTTCTGATTTAGTCTGGTCTGCTCTGGCCAATGGAAACATTTATGTAATGTAAACATGAATGTAATGTAAGCATAATGTAAACATTTATGTAATGTAAGCCTGCTCTATCTGCTTTGCCTCTAGTATGTGTGCATACTTACCCTTGTATGTTTTAGTGTTCTGTTAATGAAGTGTTTTTAGATGTAGTCATAAGATTTTTTGATGTGGAAAGGTCTTGTGTTTTTTGTGTGCGTGTGTGTGTAGGGCCAACATTGGCTGGTCGTGCACTCGGGATGAGACGCGTTGGGGGTCTTCAGCCTTTGCATGATCCATGTGAGGAAGGAGCCCTGGTCCTCTTTAGCCCTCCAAAACTCAGTGCTCATGACCAGCTGAAACTGAACCAGTTGAGTCTTTCTGCCTAGATTAGTTGATGATTCCATAAAATCAGCTTCAGTTGTTGTTATATAGAAAGAAATGGACAATAGGTTTTGATGCAGTGATGGGGTCAACGCTTTCATCTATGCTTTGTCCAACAGACAAAACTAGCTGTGAATTAAGGGGCCATTAACACTTCAACTAACTCTTCAATTAACATTTCAATTAACACTTCAACTAACACTTCAACTAACACTTCAATTAACACTTCAATTAACACTTTGTTAGCATGAGCATATACTGAAAGTGACTGGAAAACAAATGTGCTCATCATTAAGGTGTTGAGCAGCGTGAGCAGGAAAGATATATCAGGTGTGGAGCAGGATTAGTAAGATCATTCTCATTTCTTTAGCAAGTTCCAGGAAGACAGAGCTTCCTAAGTACAAGCACAGCTACAGTTCATAAGCCAACAGCCTCTTATCCTTTCTCTTACTGCAAAGTATCCACTCACAGATGGAGTTGATGCACATTCAGATATGTACATTGATTTCATTGGGCTTTTGTTGTAGCAATATATTTGCTGCAAATTATCTGTAAGAAGGGCAGATATAATGGAATGAGGAGAAGGGTCATTTGTTGATTCTAATATGAAGTTCTTTTCTGAAACAGAGAGAGCAAATTGACATACATTGTTGTTGATCCTGTCCTCACCAAAGTCCTTCGACCTCATCAGCGTGAGGTAGGGTTTGCTCACTTCTGCAGAAACACTGGTTTCGTCTCTTCATTCTGGATCAGTTGTGAATAATGACTATGCACAACTCAGTAAATTATGGTAGCAAAGGTGAAGAATGCAAAAGAAACTTTTCACAAGTTGTGATGCTGTAGTCAAGCTGAAAAGTTTGCTTTTTGCTATCTCATATTTAAACAAACAGAATGATAGTTGATTTTAAGTAAATGCTTTGATTTTGAAATGATAAAGAGAAGATCTTAGTAACTTTTAAAGTTGGGACAAGAATAAAATCCTGTTGGTTTAGGTAACTATTATAATCAATTATTGTAAACTCTATTATAATGAATTTGACTAAATTTGAAGTATTTAACTCTGCTATTTATTATTTATTTTCTGATTGGTAATGCATGGTTTTTTCTCACTTCAGGGTGTGAAATTCATGTTCGACTGTGTTACGGGTAACCAGATTGAGGGCAACACAGGGTGCATCATGGCTGATGAAATGGTGAGTTTGTTGCTCTCTATTCATGCAATGCAATTAATTTTAAAATTATTTTAAAAAATGACATATTCAGGAAAGAAAATAAACACAAGGGAACAAAATTCTAACCGATTCGATGGCTGGCAGTGGCTGCCTCCGAAGTCATGCATAGTTCCTTATTTTTATTATTATTACAGTAATTTTATATAGCACCCCTTCAAGTTTGCCTACTCAGAAGCACTCCCAACTCGGCCCCGTCTGAACCATCTTAGGAGTAGTTAGAAACAGGGCAGACTGATTAATAGGTATTTATCGAAGGATGGCCCATGTCACAGGACCAGACACTGAGAAGGCGCGGCGCTGCCTCATAGCAGTCCGGGAACGGGTTAAAATGAGTTAAGCTTGTGCAGCTGAGTGGAGAGAGCAACGACGTTGAACATGCGTAGTGGAGTAGCAGAGTTCCCACAAGTATGGTGGGGCTAAACCCTCAATACAGCGCTGTACCAGAACAGAAACCCGATAAACAATATGCTGTGAGTAAGGAAGCTGCATATACTCAGAAACTCGCCCAACCTGGGAATGCGGCCAACATTTAGGGCCCCGATCCGGCAGGTCAGAAGTTCATCATATAAGGCGCTACAGTAATCAAGCTTTGCTACAACAAAAGCATGAACACTTGCTTCGGCTGTCAATAATAGAGGAAATGATGTGGTCAGACCAAATGCAACATAGTACCTTCTAATAATTTTATAACATGGGATGAAAACTCATAATATATAGAATGTTATATAAAATGAATGATGACTATAGATAAGTAATAGTATGAAATTATATGTAGAAGCCATATTGTAGGAGAGGGTTTGATTTTTATAATTATCTGCTGTATTTTCCACACCAAAAGTCAATTTTGTAAAATGCAATGTGATGCAAAAGAAGCAAAATATTTTTAGACAGTACAAACCAAGAGATATGGTACACCCATGAACACAAATGGCTGTCTTGTACTTGAAAGGAACTGTTTTGCTTTTTAGGGTCTGGGTAAAACACTACAGTGTATCACACTACTGTGGACGCTGCTGGTGAGTTTGATTGAACTGTGTGCTTTTGCAATCAATGATGGTGATTATTTTTAACATTTTATACCCATTTAAAATCTACTGCAAGCTACAAATCTGCAAGCATAACAAATGTTATAATTTGAAGGTTTCGGTTTGGAGCACTGACTTTTTTCAATTGCATTTGTAACGAGCAGAAGAATTTACAAGGTTTTAATGAACTTAAATGAACCAAATCCCTAATATTATGAGTGTTTGCATGACTAACTTACCTGTAAGATGTGATTGAAACTGTTTTATTCAGCGACAAGGTCCTGAGGGCAAGCCGTTGATTGATAAAGCTATGATTGTAGCACCCAGCAGTCTCGTCAAGGTATGTTCTTAATTTCAACCATCTGTTTATACCACATTTGGTTTACAAGACATTTAAAGCATGCTTGTCAAAAAGATTTTCATAGTAAAGCTGTCAGCCCTAGGGATTATGCGATCGTATGCAGTCTCGACCTTGTGGGGCTGTGGCCTTAAGGGTGGAAGGAGTGGGTTCAGAACATGGCCCTGATCAAGCAGGAACAGCTGCAGAGAGTTTCCTGTCCACCTTTTTACATAATCAGAAGATTCACTTTGATATGCATAAAATATGATGAGTATAATACACTAAGCATGATGATCAATTGTAAAGCTTGTGAGAAGTAATTAAAAATCTATGAGAGGTCTCTTCTTCTTTGGTTCTCTGCCTTCAGGCAGGGTCATATGAGTTGAGCTGTGTTGAACCTCCTCCTTAATTTTTCCGTATCCACCTTTCTCAATCATCCAGTCTAAAAGCATTGTTCTTGGTCTTCCTCTTGTTTTTTCCCCTTCCATTCTCCTCTCTATGATGTTTTTCTATGAGACGTATCAAATATGAAACTACATTCTCCTTTGTCTGTTCCCAGGAATAGTTTTACTTTGAAGTCATAGGCTAACATAACTTTTGATTGATGAAGAAGAATCTGAAAATGAATAGATTTTACTTTACATATGACACTACTCAACGGTGCAGTTCAGACGAAGAACCAGAATTTGAAAGGAGATCTGAGCTAATTGTAATCGGATTGCCTTTGGTTGCTGTGCCTGGCTCTCTAGTACCTCTTTCTGTCTGTGTGTGTTTGTATGTTTCTGCCTTGTCTTCTGTTTTGGATCTCCAAATAATAGTAAGTTATTGTCAGGCTTTGATTGGTTGCACTTCAATTAACATCTTCAGATACTCTGCCTTGGACAAGAGTATGATGCCTCATACAACTACAACCTGTCAGTCAGAATATAGTTCAAGATTGTTGTGGGTTGTAATAATGTGGTATTTAGCAGAGAAGCCATGGTGATCTTTTAAATATTGTGATTGATGTGTTTTTCTTGAGAATCTCTAGAACTGGTATAAAGAGATTAACAAGTGGCTTGGATCAAGAGTTGGTATCCTGGCTATCGACTCCGGAACAAAGGCAGAAATCGACAAGTCCTTGGGTAATGGTACTGGATCATAGTAAACACAGGAGTAGTAAATACTCCAGATATATTTGACTTTTATGCTGAGGGCAAGAGACTGATCAGTGATCATGGTCATCTTGGTGACTCCTTAGTCATTGCACAAGTTAATATTCCTTATTAGTCATGTTAGTTTATTCCTAATTAGTCATGTTAGTTTTAGCAAACAGAATTTTAAGCTATTCAAATTGCAAAGGAATAGTTAGGAAATACCTTTCTGTCAAAATAAAAACGTTTCAACCATAGGTGCTGCTAAATAAAAATAAACTTGTGCTTCAGGAAGAGACAATGATGCAGGAGGCTTATCTTGTTGGGTCCATGTTACTGAAATTTCTGAACTGTATGTTGGCTCAGAATTTTGCAAGAGATTGAGAGCTGCTTCTTCCATGGTTCTGTTCTTCAGACATCTGTTGCTGAAGAGTCACTGAAGAATTGTTTAGTAGCAAGGCAGCAGCAAACTTCAGATAATGGCATCTGGAACAGTAATAATGTCATCTGGAACAGTAGTAATAATGGTATCTGGAACAGTAGTAGTGGTATCTGGAACAGTAATAATAGTATCTGGAACAGTAATAATGGCAGGTGATTGAAGAGCCTTCCTTCAGTTATCTTCTTGACTTTCCACCTTATGTGCTGTGCTATGCTGTAAATGCTGCCTTACATGTGAAGCAACGTAGATTTACAGCTGCAGGGATAAGACTTGAGAAGTGATGGCATTTTTTGTGTAACTTTAGAACAGTATATGAAGTTCTCAGGTCGACGCAATCCAAACGCTGTCCTCATCATATCGTATGAAACATTTCGACTGCATGCTGGCGTCCTGCACAGAGGAACTGTTGGCTTGGTTCTTTGTGATGAGGTAAGGTACTTGCTTCAAAAAATCAGCCGTTGCCGAAATCTGATTGCTTAGACATTTTCATTTCACTGCTGAGGAATACTTTCTAGGAATGAGTGAGTTATTGTGTCTGTTCACTTGGACCCAGCTGTGGTCTGAGGCATACTTCTACTTAAAATCTTTTAGATGCTCTTTGTGAAGACACTAGCCCAGGTCATAAGCACCTCTTACTTAAATTTGCACTATATAAATACTTGATTACAATTACTTGAGTCTGGTGAGTCATTGCCCCTACTCTAGCTAGTCTGATTCACACTTGTTGGTCATATAGTGGCAAAGAAACATAGCAGAATGATTTAATCAACAAATGTCACTAATACTAATATTTTTTGGGTGTGCATTGTATAGTATAGTATAGTGGTTAACAAGAGGTCAGGGTGTAACTCCCCACCAGGGAAGAAATTTGTTTTGAAATTTCTGCTCAACTTACACCCATATCCAATTCTGCTATAATGAGCATGTACACTCAGTGCACTTATATACACTTATCTTCCCACTGTCGGTGGGAAGATAGGACAGTAAGGGAGAGGAATGGCCACCCACCTTCCTGTTCGGGGCTAAGAAAATGAAGTCATGACCCTTCATACTAAATGAACCCTTCATACTGTGCTTCTTCACCATAATAAATATTTTTTCAGCGAATCTCCTTAAAATCTTTAAGATGCATTTTGTTGGTATATGTTTGTCTGATTTCATTTCCAGTTGTTTATATAAACATTTTAGGGTCACAGGCTGAAAAACTCGGAGAATCAAACATACCAAGCATTAATCGAATTAAATGCTCAGCGAAGAGTCCTGTTGTCTGGCACACCAATCCAGAACGATCTGCTCGAATATTACAGCCTCGTTCACTTTGTCAACCGGGATCTACTCGGTGAGTTTACTAATGATGTGACTGTTGTAGAATTCGGTCGACTAATTCAGTTCTCTGCTATTTAGCCATCGTTGTTGGTATGAATGAACATTCTGGTTACTCTGGTATACTCTACGAACCCATTAACAGAGAGTCTTTGAGAGAGAAAACCCATGGAAACTACGCTTAACCCTTAAACAACGAGCTCATACTGAAGGCAATTGGGAAAGCAATGCGACCTGTTGTTAAAGGAGTAGACCAGGTCAAGTGTTGATGTTTATTGGATTTAATTTCTCTCTGAATCCAGGAACTGCTTCGGAATTCAAACGCAAGTTTGAGCTTCCGATTTTACGAGGCCGAGATGCGGATGCTTCCGATGCGGATCACCAGAAAGGAAAAGAGAAACTCCAGGAGGTAAAACAGTTTCATTATGGATTCAATCATTCATTCAATGGACTTATTTAGCATCCTCCATCATTCATTCATTCATTCATTTACGAGAACTTTTGCACCTGCCCACAGCACTTCTAACCCGATGTATTGTATTCTCTGAAACAGTGGTCTTCAACCTTTGTAGTCCTGTGACCACCTGATAATATTTTCAATGTTGTGATGACCCCACTATGAAATTGATTAGGTTAATGCCTTCACTGCTAATCATAGTAAAGTAAAGTTTTATTAGTGATGATATAAGATATTTTTGAGTGCTATAGTGTACTAGTTAGTATAGTAATCATAAGTAAAAAAGATTAAGTATAAGAAACTGCACCGACATCTGTTTTTTCTACAAATTTCTGAGGTAAATCGTAAGATGACCCCATGGGGTCGCGATTCACAGGTTGAGAACTGCTGCTCTAAAAGGTGCAATCTAGTGGTATATGCCTTGGGTTTGCAACATTCTTCTGGTCTGATTATTCAGTTATGCTGTCATTTTTTTTCATTACAAATAAATGAACTCAGGAATCTCTGATTCAAATCCAATTGCTATCAAAACAGCCCAACTCTGGTGATGTAGAACAGTTTTGCAGAGCTGTAGCCTAATATTTATTCATCCATCTGGAAATTATTATTAAAAATGAAAATTATTATTTTATTATTATTATTGTTATCTGTAGTATAATTCTGAAAGCTTGCCCATCTGACTAAAGGCTTGATATATTAAGTAAGTAGGTAAGTAGCCTTAATTTGCTGCTGTGAAAAATTACGCCTGAGAAATACTCGAGCGGAGCAGGGTACAAATGCTAGTTGACAGTGAAAGTGTACTCAATTGACATACCAACTTCATTGTCCTTTTTTCAAAGATTCTTCTCTAGTCATGATAATTCTAGCATCGCTGATGGACCTAGATGATTTTCATTAGCTAATGTGATCTGTTCTGTATTATCTGAAGTGATTTCTGTTTTAGTTGGTTGCGATTGTGAATCGTTGTATCATCCGACGTACTCAAAGTCTCCTTACGCAATATCTTCCAGTTAAAAGTAAGCTGTACTCTTAGTCATATGGTAATTATTTTACTGCTGCTGTTTCCAGTAACCAAAATTGTTGCATTTGTTTGGGTCAGGTCAGTGGCATCTACCAATGGGGTGGGGTTGGAAGAATGACATCCCATGGTAGTCAGAATTGAGGGTTTAACATTTTGGAGAGAAACTGGGGTTGTTTGTTGATTTCCGATATGATAAGGGAATGCAATACATCAATTAGTATGTGTTGACCAGAGTGGAGTTTGTCCTACTATTACAAAAGAGGATTAGTCACCTCTTCACCAGGCAGAACAACTATCTGTCTGCACAACATACAATAAATGAAATAATGACAGCATCTAAACAACCGACCATCGTGCCACACATGTTATGAATTGGCCGCCTTACACAACCAATTTAACTGAAAGGATAAATCCTGTTGATGGGGTCAGTTTCATTGTGTGCTGTGTATTTGTAGTTGAGCAGGTGGTCTGCTGTCGTTTGAGTCCAGTCCAGACTGAACTCTACAAGGCTGTCATTAACTCCAAGGCAGCGCAGGGTGCTCTGCTGAAGGCGGGCCAGGGTGCGTCCGTCTCATCACTGGCTTCGATTATGCAACTCAAGAAGATCTGTAATCGTAAGTTGCTTCTGACGCCAGCAAATAGACAAGGGTTCTTTGTTTTGATCGGAGGATGTTAGTAGTCAGTGGTTGGACTGGGAGCACCTTTGAGTAGATTTCTTGAAGAAGCATTATATCGAGTTTTGTTGATTGATTGAATCTACCTGATGATGATGACGATACTTGCAATGCTGATGATTCCATATCTGATGTTATGATGCATTGATGAAGATTGTAATGAATTATTTAAAATCATGGTTTGGGTTTATATTGATGATAATATTTGATTTGACCATTGTTTTATGCTTCAATGTTGCAGATAGAATATATAAGCCTTTTTGATCCTGTTTAGATCCAGATCTTGTCTTCGATCTTTGTCTTCAGAGAGCAGAAGGCTTTGAAGATGCTTTGAAAATCTTTCCACCTGGATACAAAGTGGGACAGTTGCTTCCAGAACTATCAGGTGACATGATGCAGCCATTTTATTTCATCTTTATTCTGCCAGAGATGGATAACTTATCAATTACATTCTAATCAATTAGCTGTTTGTCCAATCGACTAGCAATTTCTAGCTAATTCTGATCGTAAAATGATTAGCTGTTTGATTTGATACATTTCTCTATTTGCTTCTCACAATTATTGCTGTGCAGATGACTGGAGATAAAAATGATCCTAAAGTGTTATTGGAAGGAGGAGCTGGATTAATGGGTAGTGTAAAAGATTCAGTAAATTGTTCAATGCTAATTAGAAGATAGATTGCATATCGTCAAACTTCGGCAATTATGTTGCACAAAGTTCGTGTTGAGAAACAAGTTATGGACCTACTGCATTGTGTTTCAGGTGATTATAATTGATAATTGATTAATTAACTAATTCCAATTCTTATCAATTAGCTGCAAGATTTTGCTAATTCTAATTCATAATTGATTAGCAATTTAACTAATCTGGCCTATCTCTGCATTCCAATTATGACGATTATTGGTTTGATGGCTACTGTTGCATGCTGTGAAATAGAGCCAGTGCATGAGTTGGTATTTAGAGGCATTTGCTTTTCGTGTTAATTTTTGAGATAACATGTTATTCTTAACAGGTCTGTTTATTTGACAGGTAAATTCCAGGTGCTCGATTACCTGCTGGCTGTTGTCAAATCGACAAGTCTGGACAAGGTTGTTCTTGTTTCAAATTACACTCAGACGCTCGATCTTTGTGAGCAACTCTGTCGACAGAGACGGTCAGTTTGCTCCTTGCCAAGTTTTGCTCATTTCACAGTTTGATTAATTTTCCAAGTATTTACTCATTTCCAAGTTTTGCTCATTTCCAAGTTTAGCACACATCAAAGTTTTGCTCATTTTGAAGTTTTGCTTATTTCCAAGTTCCATTCATTTCGAAGTTTTACTTATTTCTTGGTTGTACTAATTTCTAGGTTTCTTGATATCCTTGCAATTGCTTTTTGGATCTTAGAAGTTCCCAAGTACCTCTTAACTTTTTACATCTGTCATTTTGTTACATTCTGGAATGATGAATCTTGTTGCACATCTTTCATCTGATGTTTCTTCATCTGATGTTTCTTCATCTGAGGTTTCTTCATCTGATGTTTCTTCAGCTGTGCAGCTGCGATGTCTTTGCTATGTTTTTGGTTTGTAGATACCCATATGTTCGTCTGGATGGGTCAATGTCTATTAAGAAACGTTCGAAAGTAGTCGATAGATTTAACGACCCTTCGGTTGGTCCCATTGGATTTATTCTGTCCTATTGGTTTATAAATATTTATGGATTATTTGTTTACTGTCATTTATTTTAATTTTATTATATTCTTACAGCTATGTGATCAGCCTGTGATAGGTTTGAATATTCATGTAATTTCTTGCTTGTGTTTGAAGGATAAAGGTTATTAACTATTTTGTAATTAATTAGCTATTGTGTATGAAGCTCATGAACACATCAAAATCAAGTCCTAATTAGTTCAGCAGAAGATCTTGTTCTTTGTGAGTCATGGATGTTCTTTTGTGTCAT
Source organism: Bimastos eiseni (assembly GCA_959347315.1). Lineage (NCBI taxonomy): Eukaryota > Metazoa > Annelida > Clitellata > Crassiclitellata > Lumbricidae > Bimastos > Bimastos eiseni. The sequence continues at coordinate 15,503,852 of OY365821.1, read as the reverse complement.
GTTTCAAATACCCTATTGATTTGCCCATGACTTCTGCCTTTATCAAAGACTTCTTCTATGCCACTTGGCTGTCTCTTTGCTTATCAGCCATAGATATAGTGTAACTGTCTGTCATAGTAGATTGATCTGATTGGTGCACCATCAGTTGATCCCTTAGACGCTGCTGCGATGGACGTTTCTAATTGCAATGACATCCTTTAATTATAACTTAATGGTGCATATGTTTTGTTTGGTTCAGTATTTCTTCACATGGCAATGTCTAACAATGGCAACTTGTGTCTATGTTCAGAGCACTGATTTCATCTTCATGTTGAGCAGCAAAGCAGGTGGTTGTGGCTTGAATCTCATTGGAGCCAATCGACTCGTCATGTTCGACCCTGACTGGAACCCCGCCAATGACGACCAGGCCATGGCCAGGGTCTGGAGAGATGGACAGAAAAAACAGTGCTACATCTATCGACTGATATCTGTAGGGCTTTTCACATTTACTCTCACGTTTTCTTTTTGGTTTTCTTATATTTATTTCAAGCTAGTGATGCAACCATGTAATGGATAGCATGCTAGACTGTCAATTTAATGTCATGAGTTCACATTCACTTCAGCACAGGAGGGGCCGTATTCATGAGACAGACAACTCTTATTCCTGACTTAAATGTGGCCTATACCGGACTGGTGGGTTTATTGTTCATGAGACAGGCTTAGCGCTCTGTCCAGTTTTGAGGTAGGTTTTAGCTATTCCTGGACTAGGCGCTTAGCCCAGTTTAACTTAAGCCTGTCTTATAAATACGACTGCTATATACATTGATGTTAAAGTGAGCAGAGATGAAGTGAGTTCAGTTGTTACATTCCTGTTGCAATAATAATAATGCTTAGAATAGGTAAGGTCTAGATGTTAATGACTGATGGGCTACAGTGTAAACACAGCAGAGAACCCAACAGCTAAACTGCCTTCCTTGACACTTATGTGCTATCTGTACAAGATTCAACTGTAAGTGTAGAAATCAAAGACTGAGATACTCCCAATGTGCCTAAAAAGCCCATTCATTTCTATGAATTGAGAAGACTGTTTTATTAAGTCTGTGTAGAATTACTATAAGTAAATAGAAAGAAGCAGAAATAAATAAATAGAAAGAAGCAGAAATAAATAAATAGAAAGAAGCAGAAATAAATAAATAGAAAGAAGCAGAAATAAATAAATAGAAAGAAGCAGAAATAAATAAATAGAAAGAAGCAGAAATAAATAAATAGAAAGAAGCAGAAATAAATAAATAGAAAGAAGCAGAAATAAATAAATAGAAAGAAGCAGAAATAAATAAATAGAAAGAAGCAGAAATAAATAAATAGAAAGAAGCAGAAATAAATAAATAGAAAGAAGCAGAAATAAATAAATAGAAAGAAGCAGAAATAAATAAATAGAAAGAAGCAGAAATAAATAAATAGAAAGAAGCAGAAATAAATAAATAGAAAGAAGCAGAAATAAATAAATAGAAAGAAGCAGAAATAAATAAATAGAAAGAAGCAGAAATAAATAAATAGAAAGAAGCAGAAATAAATAAATAGAAAGAAGCAGAAATAAATAAATAGAAAGAAGCAGAAATAAATAAATAGAAAGAAGCAGAAATAAATAAATAGAAAGAAGCAGAAATAAATAAATAGAAAGAAGCAGAAATAAATAAAATAGAAAGAAGCAGAAATAAATAAATAGAAAGAAGCAGAAATAAATAAATAGAAAGAAGCAGAAATAAATAAATAGAAAGAAGCAGAAATAAATAAATAGAAAGAAGCAGAAATAAATAAATAGAAAGAAGCAGAAATAAATAAATAGAAAGAAGCAGAAATAAATAAAATAGAAAGAAGCAGAAATAAATAAATAGAAAGAAGCAGAAATAAATAAATAGAAAGAAGCAGAAATAAATAAATAGAAAGAAGCAGAAATAAATAAATAGAAAGAAGCAGAAATAAATAAATAGAAAGAAGCAGAAATAAATAAATAGAAAGAAGCAGAAATAAATAAATAGAAAGAAGCAGAAATAAATAAATAGAAAGAAGCAGAAATAAATAAATAGAAAGAAGCAGAAATAAATAAATAGAAAGAAGCAGAAATAAATAAATAGAAAGAAGCAGAAATAAATAAATAGAAAGAAGCAGAAATAAATAAATAGAAAGAAGCAGAAATAAATAAATAGAAAGAAGCAGAAATAAATAAATAGAAAGAAGCAGAAATAAATAAATAGAAAGAAGCAGAAATAAATAAAATAGAAAGAAGCAGAAATAAATAAATAGAAAGAAGCAGAAATAAATAAATAGAAAGAAGCAGAAATAAATAAATAGAAAGAAGCAGAAATAAATAAATAGAAAGAAGCAGAAATAAATAAATAGAAAGAAGCAGAAATAAATAAATAGAAAGAAGCAGAAATAAATAAAATAGAAAGAAGCAGAAATAAATAAATAGAAAGAAGCAGAAATAAATAAATAGAAAGAAGCAGAAATAAATAAATAGAAAGAAGCAGAAATAAATAAATAGAAAGAAGCAGAAATAAATAAATAGAAAGAAGCAGAAATAAATAAATAGAAAGAAGCAGAAATAAATAAATAGAAAGAAGCAGAAATAAATAAATAGAAAGAAGCAGAAATAAATAAAATAGAAAGAAGCAGAAATAAATAAAATAGAAAGAAGCAGTGTCTCAGGATGTATTTCATTGGTTGGTTCTTTTGGTATGTGCTTTTGTTGCTGTGTCTTGATAGTCATATAGGTCAGTTGAATATGTGAATCAGTTAATGATGTAGGTCAGATGACAATCTAGGCCAGTTGAATATGTAAATCGGTTAACAATGTTATGTTAACAATTGTTTATGTTTAGACTGGGACAATCGAAGAGAAGATGCTGCAGAGGCAGACGCATAAGAAGGCGCTCAGTAGTTGTGTGGTCGACCAGGAGGAAGATGTCGAGAGACACTTCAGCCTCGGTGACCTTCGCGACCTCTTCAAACTCAGTGAACAGACGCTGAGCGATACGCACGACAAGTAAGCCATTTTCAGTTGTGATGTCTACTGTTGATGTTTTGTCTGCTTTTCGTTCTTCAGTGATTTGGTCGCAGACGATGACTAGTGTTGTTTCTTCATTCATTCATTCATTCTGAAAATTTATATAGCACCCTTCAAGAAACCTACACAGCCAGGCTGTGGCCAAAAAAAATATTATGCAATGTTCGCATGTCATATGTTTACTTGTCTTATTCTAGTAACAGCTGCATGTCTAGGTAAGAGTAAGGGTATATTTGTTGCTGTAATTGCTTTTCACTTATCAATTGTTTACTTTGTACAGGTGTGTGTTGCTTGATTTCAGGTACAAATGTCGTCGATGTGTGAGCAACATCCAGGTGAAGCCTCCTCCTAGTGACAGCGATTGCAACAGCGACATGTCGCAATGGTATCACTGCGCGGATAAGAAGGGACTGGAAGATACGCTTCTGAAGAGCACTTGGCAGACGGCAATGATCAGCTTCACATTCTGGCATCGATCACACGAACACCAGAGGCAGACCGTCTGACCTGCTCCACTTCCAGTCCATCTGACCTGCTCCACTTTCAAACCATCTGACATGCTCCTCTTCCAGACCATCTGACCTGCTCCACTTTTTCACTGTGTCCTGATGTAACATAGCCAAACACCCAGCAATGCTATGTGTAGGATGCATGTGAATGGATCTACTGATAGAGAATTTAGGTCAATTCAACAACCGATCTGAACGTTTGTTGTCCTAAATATCGTCATCTGTTTCTGGATTGTATTTCATTCACATCATCAAGTCAGTGTCACAGATAACAGTTCTTTATGTAAATTTTGTAGGAGAAATTTTATGATGTTGAGAATCAGTTGCAGTGCAAATGTATTCAGTGCATGACAAAAGTGCAACACTACAAACCGCTTTTCTGATGCACTTTTAATTCAATCTTGCTGCATGTTTTCATTAAACATGCCGGCGGAAATGACGTTGCTGCATGGACATAAATCTACAGCTAGCTGATGTGAAGTGTTAAGAATAATTTTGCTGATCTTAGTTGTAAAGTTCAATGGCTATACATTTTCGGAAAGACTCGTGAGGGTGGCATCTTGGGCACAAATCTCATAAACTGCATCTGCTGGTTAGTTGCAATTTTTGGGAAGGATTGCTTCAAATTGGTCTATAAATCAGCAGACAAATCATCTTCTCTTGTTATCTCAGTAACAGCTACAAACCAAAGGTTCCCAACCTGGGGTGCAACATCTCATTTCAAGGGGGTGACAAAGGGGAAAAGTGTGAATTATATGAATGCAATACATTATAAATTGTTGAGCTGTCACAAGATAAATACAGATGCAGGGATGTGGTCTTGGACCATCGGTCTTGGTCTTGAATGCGTTGGTCTTGGTCTTAAAGGAACGGTCTTGGGATTGGTCTCCGTCATAAATTAGAGTTCTTGGTCATTTGCTGTATCAGAGCAATTTTTCGATATTTGTTGGTTATTTTTAGATTATTAGAGAAACTGGACGTTTAGACTTTATGCAATGGTCATCGATTTATAGCGTGCTGACCAAGCTAATAGATCTTTTTATATGCATGTTACTATGGGCAGAAAAAATGCATTTACAACAAAGCCAAACATTTCAAAATTTGTGAAGCAAATTTCAAGGTTTTGGAACAGTCTAATATTTATGTGGTCGGCCACGTGTAGACACTGTTAACCTACAACTCCTAGGTCCATGGTACAAGTACACCATTCAAACGGAACGTTGATCTACTTGTTCAGATGTCTTAAAGTATTTACCTATAGTATGCTGTAAGTAATTTATAGTGTGATAATTTTCTGGCCAAAACCAAGGGCTGAATCCTCTAAGGTTCGGAGTGGCCGGTAAAAGTGTTTTCTGGTCCATTATTAAGAGTTACTTTAGCCTAACCAACTAACCATAACCAAATATTTTCATTGATCCAATTAGTCTGACACATAACTAACAAGAAGCAATGCAAAAGGATGTTTTAGTTCAGATAAATATGTAAAAAAAAAGAAGAACTCTAAGGGTTTCGCTAGCCGGTCCTGCCCTATCGAAATATTAGACGGCAGCGGGTCAAGCAAATGGTATGGGTTTCATTGTCTTAAATAGTTAACTGATAAGTAGTAATAGTGTCACAAAAGTGAAGCAAAATTGTGTTCGTTAACCCTTTAAGCATTATTGATTATGCCCTACTTTTACTACGTGTTTGTTGTTAAAGTTATTTCTTAAACAAACTGATTTATCGTTGAATTTCAATGTGCGTCTTATTCCATTCGTTATAGGCATAGGCGGAGACTTAGTCCTGGCTTTGGGGGGGACAGCTCGGAATTTTTTTTCAAAAACACGAATGCAAGAAAAAAGGATGAACAGTGCAAACACTAGAAATGTTCAATATTCATGAAATATTTATTAAATATTGGGGGGATATGAGTAGCTACTTCCCCTCCACTTGAAATTTTGGAGGAGATTGTCCTCTGAGGCTCTGCCCCTATTTATTGGTTCCGTATATTTAATGGAGAATTAACGAAAATTGGTCTGTAATTACTTGCCATTGTATGTATACACAGATAATTGCCAGTGTTGTTTTGAGTCAATCAGATATGGCTGGTACTTTTCTGCACTCGTGGTTCCCTATTTCAACTGTGAGCAAACTAAACATTAGCTTCATCAGTTAATGCCTGGATAGAAGACTGTTAAGTATGCCTACTATGAATGATATGGTGTGTATGACATTGTTTAGGTTGACCTACGAACACCACGTGTCCCACCCCACTAAGTGGGTGATTAGGGATTAATATCACCACAGCCGACGATTCTGTGGCCTGGAGTGTCGCATTCCAAAGGGCAACAGCAATTAAAATTAAAAAATTAAACGCTAACCTTAATTTAGGATAGGCCAATGACTATTAGAAGCGGAAAAACTGCATGAGGTCGGCATATTGTTGAATCTTCGACTGGCCCTGCTATGGCCCCGCTATAGCCCAAAAGTACCAAAATTTTATCTATGGTCTACTACCTTAAAATCCTTGGTTTGCCAATGGAATCTTCCAATGGCTCGAACCGGTTGTAAGCGACGTAGGCTAGATGCATTTGTAAATGTGCATTACTGCTTGTACTCTGACTGTGCCAGTCCCAAGCCTGCACGAAGAAGTAGGGCGACGCTAATGATCTTGTTATCACACGGTGTCGTTAAACTGAAACTACACAGGGCCTACATATGTGACTGGACGAGACCCGTGACATCGGACGTTCGTCACGTTCGATCGTAAAGTTCTCGTCGTTTCCTGGCCAATTGTTTCCTGGCCTATTGTCTTCCGTCATTGTTTAAAGGCAGTACGTGTGCATCGAGCGACAGTTGCAGGATACAGAGGCTGGCGATGGGAGGCCGCATCGTTCCGCTGATACTCGTTCCAGTCGTACTGATATTGCTACTCGATTTGCTCAGCTTCGACCGTCAAGGTAAGCGGAATAGACCAAGTAGACTAATTAGACGAACTATCGGGAAAACAGCTATCATCAATTAACCCCTCTCAGAATGGTGACTTCCGCCCAATTTCTATCCCTGTTAGTTCCAGATTAGTTGAGAAATAGGCCCAAACAGTTTATAGATTTATTAACCCTTCTCTTGTCGTCCTCCCTAGCTTGGGTCGAATCTCAGATCGGTTTGCTTTCAGAGTCATCTGTCTTGTCTTGTCTTAACCATCCTCGATCCTAGGGTTGGTCGCTTCATGGACAAGTCTACTCCATCTCCTGTCTCTCGTCTACTTTAGTAAGTTGTCAAGTGGTCTACCGGTCCATTTTTCCACATTGTCTATCCATCGTGTCTTTGGTCTTCCTCGTTTTCTTGCTCCAGATGTAGTGCGTTGCATGATTTCTTTTTCTAGACAGTTTCCCTCTTTTCTCATCACATGTCCAAAGTATGTTAATTTCCTCCTTTTTATCACATTAAGTAGCTCTCGTTCCATGTCTGCTTTCTCCAATACCCACTCGTTTTTTTGAGTCCATGATACCCTTAGAATATGTCTTATGCATTTCATCTCAAAAGCTTCAATTCTTTCTTCATCTCTTTTCTTGATGGTCCAACTTTCGCAGCCATGTGTAATCACCGGCCATACCAATGCTTTCATTAGTCTCAGTTTGGTGGTTAACTTTATGCTGCGATTCCTACATATTTTCTTCATCCCTATCTGAACACTTTGTTCTTTTGCCATCCTTCCTCTTATCTCTGTGTTACACTCTGCATCTTCTGTAATCAATGATCCCAAGTATTGAAACGTATCCACCTGCTCCAGTCTGCTCTCTTTCAAAACGATGTTGCATGTTTTACCATTTAATGCCATGGTCTTGGTTTTATCCATGTTAACCATTAAACCTTTCTCACTTCCGATCTTATCCAGACGATTGATTATTTCTTGTAGTTGTTTTTCAGATTCTGCTAACAGTGCAATATCATCCGCATATCTCAAGTTCGTTAATTATCTTCCTCCTATCCATCTGTGCAGAAGGTATAACCTATCGTATAGGCCTATATGCGTAAGATATGCTGCATCTATTACGCATTCTATTATGGCCATACGCACAAATGTTTGCCAAAAAACAACGAAGCTGTCTCCATAATCTTTCGAGAAGCCCAGTTTGAGATTGAAAGCAGTTCAGGTGGGATAGGCCTATAGTAAGGGTCTGAGAGGATCCGGTAAGAATCATCGGCAAAGTTTGGACATGAGATTGAGGACCCTGTTAAACACTTCTCACTTTATTACAAAATCTCCACTCTTGATATGCCAGATCAAATCTACAACTAGCTATAGTTGACTATATTTTGACTATCATCATAAACGCTCGCCAAGACTCTATATTTAAAGGTAGCCTATCCGTTAACTACCTATCAATGTTAATACAGTCTTAGGACCCACAAACTTCTCCATCATTTTTTTTACCGCGCTTTCGTATGGGAACGTGCTGTAATGGGCCTGTTATCCTATATTGTGTAATATTGACCAGCGTCTTTTCTGATGGACCCTGACGGTGTTTTCACATGTGCGTGGTGGCTGCGCGCTCTTCTGTGCCGCACCTTTATGCGCGGATGCCGACAATTCGCTCAGTGTCTAAATTCAGGTGGATCCCCCCGGAAACAGTAGGCACGTCATCACCGGACTTCCCATTAGCAGCGGTGAATGAGCGGTGTCTCGGTCTCGACGTCTCGAGACAGTTTTTTAGTATCTCGGTCTCAGTCTCGGAAACCTGCTGTCTCGGTCTCGGTCTCGAGGTAGTGTCTCGAATTTTTAGAAACTGTCTTGACGTGAATGTCCTGTACGGTCTCGAACAAGCGGTCTCGATAAGTTTCGCGTTAACTGTCTTACAATTTTGCGCTAGAAACTGAAACCGGAATTTACGAAAAACTATAATTCTGATTAACGCGCGAGTCCCATGATATCAATTCAATTGTCTTACAGTGGAAAAATGTCTGAGAGAGAACCTGAAATTGTGGAAGTATGCGTTTACGCAATTTGAAGTTAGGCCTATTGACAAACAATAGCTATTGGCTATTAGCTTGTCATTGATGTAAAACCACTATAACCGAAACGATCGGAACAACTTCGAGTTTCTCAGGGTGAGTAAGGATATGCACAAATTTACAATTTCGTTTGGTATTTGGTAACGAATTTGCTTGTTTAAAATCGTCTAGAAGATTTCAGACGTGCTTTCTACATACTATTAAGAAGATAGGCCGAAGGAGAAATATCGAAAAAGATAAAACTCGGTAATATAAAAGCTGTTCTTGGGAATTGATACAATATACATTATAATTAAGTTTCAAATTGAAATTACAAATGAACCTTATTCCCGAAAACTGATACATTAGTATTTTACAGCCTTTTATATAGGATCACTTGTCTTTTAGTGTCTCGAACTGTCTTGAACCTAGTGTCTTGGTCTCGGTACCTCACTGTCTCGGTCTCGGTCTCGGTACCTCACTGTCTCAGTCTCGTCTTGGTCTTGAAGTTTAAGGTCTTGCTACAACACTGCTTTTGTGACTCAATGAGAAATTTCTTAAGGTTTCCAATTCCGTTACATTTACGTGCTATGAACTAGTCAGGAGTATAGGACAATTGCCCCCTCTCGGACAATTACCCCCGGACAATTGCCCCCCCCCCATTTTTGGTAGGATATTTGTCTTCGGACAATTGCCCCCCCCCCCGTGTAAAAGTTGAATAATTAAGTGTGTAATCTAGGTGCATATGTGTATGTATGCATGCATGTACGCAAGTTAGTATGCACGCAAGTATGCACGTGAGTATGCACGTTTAAGCATGCATCCACCAGAATTTGGGCATGTAAGTATGCATGAAGTATGCATGCATGTATGTATGTACGCACATATGTATGCATGCATGTATGTATGTACGCACATATGTATGCATGCATGTATATGTGTGTGCATGCATGTATATGTGTGTGCATGTATGTGCGTATGTGTGTGCGTAATGCGTATGTATGTATGCTTTGGGCGAGCTGCTGGTCTAACCGAGAGGGGGGCAATTGTCCTAGTTGGGAGGGGTATTGTCCGTTCCCCATTATCAGCCTCTGCCAATAGGCGATAGTGCGGAGCTGCGGATCACTGGTCGGCAGTTCACAAGCATGTATTTTGAATTCTGATGTCTTGCACTCAAGAACAATAATTATTCTACAATAGCATACTTGTACTTTCAGCCATACTTCTGATGACATTGCAGCGATCTCAGTACGATCGAGAATCTAAAAGTACTTGTAGTAGGCCTACTACGTGTACTGGTGCTTAGAGTATTGCTATAGCACCAGCACTGATACTTAGAACTTTTGTTAGAACACTTGCACTGGTACTTAGAGTATGCCTATTTGTGACTATAAGACTTGCGCTGGTACCTAGAGCCACTAAAATACTTGCACTGGTAGTTAAAGTATCTGCTACTACTGTTCTTGTGCTGGTACTTTACTATCTTCTACTACTGTTCTTGTGCTGGTACTATAGAGTTCTTACTAATACAGTACTTTCATTGCTACTTAGAGTAGCTGCTACTGCAGTACTCGTACTGGTAGTTAGAGTACTGTTACTTTACTAAGAGAAAATGTATGCACATAGTATGCACTGGTACTTATAGTACTTGATACTCTAATCTTATGCTTAAGATTACTTCTTACTCAGGTACTTATACTAGTACTCAGAGTATTTGGTACTTATGATACTTAATACTTTAGTACTTGCACTGATACATATATATCACTTGAGCCACATAAAAATCACAATTTCATTGTCGTTTTCTTTGTGCAGCTGGTGTTGCTGGTATTCACATTCGTCAGACATTCTATGACAGTCCGTCTAGCGATGACTACTCAGCCACATCCAACATTGGTGGAGACTTTGAAGTCAGAAGCAGGTCCTTTGATTACGAGGACGCAGAAGACGGAGGCTATCAAGAGGGCGAGGACGGATCCAAGAAGCAGGGATCGTATGCCTTAGAGGCAGCCGAGAACGACGCATATGGCGGGTACCAGTCTCCCGGGGGCGCCCATGAGCCACGCTCGTCGCACAGGGACAGCTATGAACCAGTCTACCACCGGAAGTCGAAATCACCCAAAGGCCACAGCGGTGGATACAACGACGAGGATGATGACGATGGTTACCAGAAGAAGAAGACTAAGAAAAAGAAGGTCAGGCCGAAGGTCATCATCGTCAAGAAGATCATTCCATTGAGCACAACGACAGCTGTTAACGTTCAATAACGATTGATGTCGTCATCTGAAGGCTGCTGATTAGGGCTTGGTTCTGGGGCGCCATCTGTAGATCTAGGTTTTGTAAATTATACACTGGCGCTACAGAAACTGTTAAGTAATAATACTAAGAAGACCATTGCAGCGTTTGGCTTTCCTTAATGACTTTAGCTAATTAAGTTTTGTGAAAAGGTGGTTAGATAAGCTAAGTTGTGTGTACACAGGGGCAGAGGTCTTCAAGGAGAGAGGTAGGAAAATGTTTTTATCACATAACATATGGATGGTCCTGACTCAAATCCAACTGGCGACTGGCTGGCACAAATGAAGACTGGATTTTGAGAGGCCACAACAGTTCTATGGAGTATCCCCATCAGGCTGAAATGTGTTTCAAGAAGCTTTACTTGCACCTCTTAGCCAACTCAACGAATACACTGTCTGGGGTGACATGAGATGGCGATGATCGGCCATTAGCCCTCATATGCCGAGGCTAAGAAAATGAAGTCGCTAACACTTCATACCCATGGATTCCTCAGGACTAAAAGGCACTTCTTCTTCTTCATCTTCACAGCCTGCACCTTCTCTGCCTCAATAAAATTATAGTCAAATGCAAAATGAGATGTTTCTTTAAAGCACAGTCCTTAACTAAACATAACCTTCATGCTTTGCTACATATCTATGGTCATAAATGTAAACATTCATAATTAATGGAAATGCATCAAAATAGACAAAAATTTACTTTATCATTAGACAGTGAAACTAAATTGAATGCTATCAGACATGCAGCAGCTGGAAAATCAAGCCTGCTTTGCCAGCAACTAAACCAAGAACCTGATACTTTAATTAATATATGACTTGAACTCGTCAAATTTTGACATCAAGCACATAAACGTTAAATGACAGAATTAAATCTTAAGAAATGTCAATAAAAAAAATATTCTGAGTATTGTGTCTATTTATCATATAGGCCCTGCTATAATTTTAACACAATATGACTAAAAAACCAAGAATGCTTATTTCAGTAAATCTGAGTCTTTGAGCCCACGGTGTGTTCTCATGTATATTTCTCTGAAACATATGCCAAACAACAGATCAATGGGAAAAACGAGTCACAATGTTTCAGAGATTTAGTTCTTTGAAATTATCTGCAACCATATTTTCACAAGACATATTTTACACCAGCTATACATGATGACATGTAAATGAAGAAATACAGGCTGATATAATTCATTTTCAATTATAATTCTGCTCTCCATCAAGATACCTGCTTTCATTTCAGGGAGATCATTGGATCTTGACTGCTAGTAAAAAGTAGTAATAAACTCCTTCTGAATGCTTATAAAACTGAATTTATTTTCATAGGTCGAAAAAAACCACACAATCTAATTGGTTTATGTCCGTTTGGTTGTGAGGATTACTTGAACATTTAGGCATCTCGACACAGCTGTGTGACTGTGCCATGTCATTTTCTAACCACATTTGGGCAGATCACATGAATTTCAAATGTAAGATATTTGTAGCATATAACATATACAGTGTATAACATTTCGTTTCCAGCAGACCTCTGTGACTCACTTCTCACTAAATTGGTTCACATGATCTTGCCATAACAAAGACCCCTAAATATTTGAATGTTAAGCCCAAACTGCATTAAGATTCAACTTGGCTCTCACTGAGTACAGAATCCATGTCAAATTCTTCTTTATATTTCACAGTCAACCTACCATTCTGTTCAATACAGATCCCTAATACAAACAAATAATGCACTTGATCAATAGAGATTTTGAATGAAGAAGGACTTGCTTAAGGTCCTACGACTACTTACTCAAACAGTGTGTCTGGCTTAAGCTTACTGGGTCTATGGTCCAAAGCTTTTGAATTTGCTGACCAGTTCAATTGCTTGACGTCATTCTGGGCTAAACTTAACAGACTTTGACTATAATTATAATTGACTATATTTACTCCAATAGATTATGATTCATTTTTACCATTAATTGATGATGTCTTTGGCATGATGACATCTGTGGCATCAATTATTGTATTAAAAACTAATTAAATGGACTGCAACAACAATGTACAAAGAACGCTATCAAGGCATCAGCCCTCTGCAAAATCAGTCTCTTCTTTTCCACAGTGTAATGCGATCCACAGTGGATTTTGCACAAGCTGTACAAAGAAACACTTCTCTTGTTTATCATTATTCCAATAAGAAATCCGTCCGATTGAAATTGCTGGTGAAGAGGTGAGAACAGATGGAGAGGTGAAGCAAGATGGAACAGTGAACAAAAGCAGAGGCCGTTGAAACTCTCCAAATGGTGGCATCTTAGTCAGAGCAAAAAGTGAAACATGGCTATGCAAAATTCGAAAAACTGACCAAGATGACATAGCTGGGTCTGTTTCAATCTGCCAGTGTTCCATCATGTCAAAACACAAATCGTCACAGTCTCCATAAACACAAAGTACACAAAAGTGTGGTGGCCTGTGTGACAAGCACAATGATTTTTCTTCCTCATTTCCACACACCTTTGACTAAATAATGCAACTATTTTGCTAGCATCCATTTGTTCATTAGACAGTATTCTTCAGTAGCTTGTTGTGGCTTAACAATTTAACAATGAGCTGCAATAGTTCCCAGTCGTTTTCTACACTCTCATCGTTGAACTAACATGGAAAAAAACAAAAAAGTCGGAACATTTGAAGCTCCCAGTTTAAGATAAACATCGAAAAGAACAAATTAATAACTAGAGAATTCACACTGCAGAGAGTGGTGCCTGAACTGGGTTAAATGAAGTCTTTATCTCATACACAGAAAACCGTCAACTGCCATCTACGTTAGATTAGAACGTACTCTATGCATAACTCAATCAACATCTGGATTTAACAATAATAATAATACAAATGACATGTATCATTATTTATTATTATTATTAATCATCTAATCATTATTATCACCAATAGCAGCAGTGTCAGTGAAAACAGTTAAATAACAACAGAAATACACATTAAATTAGTACAGTTACTTGTGATCTGAAGTCTTGTAAAGTGCAGAATAAACCACATCATAATTCACTGAAGAGCATATATGGTCTAAAACTCTGAATGACACAATGCCATTCATTGCCCACCCGTTTAACAATGCAAATTTTTGATTGCTTGATTGCAGAGACCACAAGGCATACGCTTTTCGGCTCCACTCTTACATGATAAAGAGATTGGTCACACACACAAAACAATTAACCGTAAAGCCACTTGTACCTGAAGTATAACGCCACTAGGGTGGGTGTAATCAAACAATTCCAGAATGCCATGAAACTCCAAACAGATACAATCAAACTAACAATTTTTGACCAGTTGGAGCCTCACAATTGGAAAAGCGTTCTCTCCCTTGGGTCCTACCCATACTGTTCTTCGGCTCCTTTCATCTGATTTTCCCGCTTGACCTCTGTCGGGAACACTTGCAGGCCTTGAAGGGGTGCTATATAAATTTTGAATGATTGAGTGGAACACACTTTCTGTTTAATATATGGAATAACGTTTTCAGTAAAGAAATAAAACAGCAGCAGTTGATATACAGCAAGTTTCAAAAGAGAAAAAAGCAGTTGATATATATATATTTTATCACTTCCGATTTTTTCTTTCTATTTATATTTGGATCAGATGAATTCAAAAGCTTCTTCATATTTCAGAACTTCGAAAAACTAACCCCATTAGATTTTCATCATCGCATTCTTTAGAAAAATTAGGGGGTACTGTAGCACTTTTGAATAAGCTGGTGCCCTGTGCTTAGCTTTGGAGTAATGTCTTAGAAATTTGGAGACTACTATTGAGAAGATTTACCTGTACTATAATGCAGGGCACCAGTTCGAGCCTTCCCGAGATAGTTACTGAGTAGGGACCTTTGCTCACAATTGCCTGACACAAAAGAGTCATACCCAATGACCTTGAGCATAATAAATGTGAAATGATAATCATTAAAACACTCGGAAAAGTTCTCTGTGAACGATAAGCACTTCTGAGCAGTGAAGATCAGCAATATGACAGGAAGTGCACAAAGTAAAATACGATAGCTTCAATGAAGACCTCCAGCATTGTCTCTATCTATCGTCTCACTTTTCAACTGATTGTCAGCTTAATCAAGAATGATTAAGATCTTGTTTTGGCCGAGAGTCGTCTTCATTCTATTGTTAGATCTTCTGCAACTACACTGAACAGTAACTCTCTTCACCTTTTTAAGTGAATTCATTTCAATTTAAATGAATGCATAACTTACTCAATATGAGAATAAATCCCCATGATCTCATCACACACATTTAACAATACCAATCTTTGGAAAATCTTTCCTTAAAAACGCACAATGCATAGTCAAAATCAACTCAGAAGCCAAGACCTATTAAAAGAAATTTCCACAAACGAGGATCAGACTGGAATTCTTTCCTACTACTGACTAATTTGTTTCTGTACGATCACAGATACCAGCAACAAATAAAGAAGTGGCAGTAAAAAAATCTGAAAACATCATAAAATCTCTTGCTTGAGTAAACTAATCAAAAGTTGGAATATTCTAATATTATTGTGCCTCAGAAATCAGCCTAGTAACACAATGAGACGAACAGAATCCTGGGCAGAAATCAAATCAAACAAAACTAATCAATCTTCTAAGACTATTTTGACAAAAGAAACACAAAATCTACAGCTATAACTCACGCTATCATTCGAACTATTTCCTATGATATAAAATTAAACGTCACTGGAACGGTTGCCAACCTGAATGAAACTCGTAAGGCTCGTTCAAGGCTCCTTACTAAATTGTTAAATAGTTTCACAGCTGAGCCATTACCTGATATCATATCAAAAGATGTTTAACTGAATGGAATGGGACTTACATGGCTCAGTCCAGTTTAAGGCAGACATACAGAATGACTGGAATCAGAGCTTAAGACACCTTATATTGATTCACTAAATAACTCAAACCGTGTGATAAGTGGATGATGCAGTTTAGTCTGTCATTGCAGTTTTTCCAATGGAATAATTATTGAGCGCTGCCATCTTATACGGCCTCACCCTTCAGGTTCATGACATTCTCGAGCATGCGCCTGGCGTAGCGCAGCCTCTCGTCGAGTTGGATGCTGCAACCAAAGTGGGTCAGCTGCAGCAGTCGATAAGACAACACCTGTCGCTCAGCATCTATGTACGTCACGAGGTAATCTTGTCCGTCAACGCCAATTATCAACTTTGTGTGGTCCACCAGAAAGTTCACCTGCAACAAAAATAACAAAATATGATGATGACAAAAATATAAAGCTCCTTTTCTATTTGAAGCCCTTTGTCTTGTACAGTGTATCATTGTCACTAGTCATGATCATGACCAGAGACTGGCAATTATCACTAGGGATGAACAGAGTTTGAATTTCTTGCAGAGTCTGAGTTTTACAAGTTGAATTTTGCCGAGTCAGAGGCTGAGTTTTGTATATTTAAAAAAAGTCTCATTCTCTTGATGTTTAGATTGGCAGTTTGCACAACTTTAATGAATTATTTAGCTTTGCCTTAGTTAACTCTAGGAAGTGGTAACTTGTAAGCACTAACAGTAGCGGTATTTGTGTTTTTAGTTAGGTCGATTGTCGTTTTGTAAATAGAAATAACAGTATTTTGTACTTTTAGTTATGTCTAGTGTAGTTTTGTAAATTTAAAAAAATCCGATTTTTGTTTTTAAAAAAAAATCGAAAAGATTATTACTTGGACTCATTGTTTGTCCGAGTTTTGCAGAGTACCAAGAAAATTGGACTGAGCAGAGTTTTGGTTCATCCGTAATTATCACAAACCATCTACAACACTATTGTCTCAGTGTAATTTTCAAGTGATCTCAATCTTGAACTCCTATTCCATTTGTACAGAGTGGGAGAAACCTATTTGAAGATTGTGATATGTTGTCAACATCTTAGATCTGGAGATGTCTGTAGGGTGACAATGATACACTGCACTATACAGAACAAACGCTCCCACAAAAGACCTTTCAATTCTACGGCTCAGTGGAGTGATCTCTTTTCATACCAGCACTTTCTACCACTTTCTAGTTGCCTGGCATGTTCAAAGGGGTCTTATCAAAGAAGATAATGCAGATGGTCAATGCACAGACGAAATTAATTAATACAATTGACGTCACAATGCACTGTAATGAGGAAACAGAGAACTAACAGATAGAAACTGGTTTCAGACACCAATTAATATCCCCTCTGATGCCATTTAAAATAATGATGAGCCTGTAAGTTAAATGCACTTACCTGTAGTGTTCCATTGTTGAGGTACATAACGACAGCTTTGTCTGTTCGAAACCATTTTTTCATAAATACTGCACTGGAGTAGGATGATGTGGCTGAACTGGTCAGCTCCTCACTGTTGATCAAATGTTCGTTCATATACTGAATGAAGTAAAGCAGAAGTGTCACTTTCTTGCGCTGTTCGGGAGGCGCACTTTCGGTTGTAAATGTCACAATCCTGTTGCTAAGATCGTTGTAGACTAAAGTCCTGAAATAAGCAAAATTCTATTTTATCTATTCGTTCTGTCAACCGGTGTGTATCATGGGACATGATACGCTACCACTGACAAGAAATACACTGCAATGCACTTTCAATGGGAAAATTCAAATGTATTTTTAAATTTCAAATACATGTGTAGTTAATGTTTTGTTTATCTATTCATTCAATACGAAAATGGAGTGTCACAGAAAAATTAAGAAATTGTCATTTGTCAGAATTAGCAATAGAAATGATTCCTGCTCTTGATGCTATTTGCAAAAGTGAGACTGAATTTTATTTAAGCAAATATTTGTAAAGTGCCAATAGTACGGTGGACTGTTCAGTGTGAAAGCCTCACGAGAAGTAAAGGTGTGATGGATGCAACAACAATGCCAGTATCTTCAATTTTACAGCATTGTCATGCTGCATTAGATTTCCCACCTCTTCTAATTGGACAATCGCCTGAAAACCTTTATTATTTATGACTATTTCTTAAATTTGATATCGCCCTTCTTTCAACATTTTTTGCTTACAAGTGCACACATGCCTTGACAGCACAACTGCAGTTGTACTGCAGAGTAATTGTGTGCAAAGGACTTGCTCAAGGTCCCTACACAGTGACTCCTTGGACGAGGATCAAACCCGCTCACTCAGTGCACACTGAGCGTTACGGGGCGACCGCTCTAACCTATCGGCCACCATGCCCCACAAGTAATATTCCTACATATAACGATTTTTAGAAACGTCAAAAGCTTACTTGCTGTCGCATGATAAAATCATGCGAGTTGTGTCGTTGAAGAGAATTCCGACAGTCCTGTCTGACAGCTGGAAGCCAAAGCCATATTTGTTGGAATAGTCTACCCACTTCGTTACCCAGAGGGGCTTGCAGTTTTGAACGGGTGTCGGATTAAAATCTACACTCAGAAACACAAGTCAAATGTCAACCGTTTTGGACTTGCAGCATCCTCAACAATGCAGATTTTCCCACAAACAAACTTAGGAAAACTAAGAATGACTCAGTGAAACTAACATTAAAATGCTACGATACTAGTTAGTATCGCTGTAGAAATGTTGAGATTACGATTACGATACAAAAGCATGATTGCATGTTAAAAAAGTGTCATCGTTTATATTTTGATTATTTTTATCGCAACGTGTGATTCAGTAAACAGCACCTGATACATAAACATAATGTATGCTTAGAGAAAATGCTACAATAATTATGATCTATCTCTGAACATAATCATATATCACCCTGAATACTGAATGAATGAATGAATGAATGAATGAATGAATGAATGAATACCTGGTGGCATAACGTCAAGACACCGTGACAACGCCTGAAAAAGGCGGATTGGTGAACAGGCAGAGAAAACTATGGAACAGAAAAACACAGAAAGATATCTATAGCTACAGACACAATTGCATCAGAATGTGACAACATAAAATAACAATTGTACCGTATGTGTATCGTGGATCTAACAATGGAATGCGGGTTGGACCGATAGTCAATGTCGTAAGTTTAGGAATGTAGCTGTCAGGTGTAAATTGGTTTATTTTGGTATACTGTGGCTCTGTCAACGTCTTTCATGATGCAATGTGGCTTGTATAATGTGGCTCTGTAAGTGTCCTTGTTCCGTAGCATTGTGCTACTATGATGTGCTTCAATGTGCTTCTGTGGACAGCCTTGTTCTGGTGAAATGTAACCATGGCCAATCTTGGGAAACATAGTCACAGTATATCATGAATATTCTATCAGTTACCACAGAACAACATACTGTACTGTATTTGAAAAACCTGTAAAGTACCTCTTCCAGTATATAAGCTATTCAGAGGAGCTCTCAGCATGGTAGTCCCTCCCCCACCACCGAGGAAATACAAAGGCCTCCAAGCAGAGGGCAGATGAGGGAGACACCCAACTTGAAATCATAGGCACAAAGAGGGAGGAAGGTCATTCCAGGAGGAGGAGGAACCCACAAAAGCAGACTTTTATTGCCTTGAGGTGTCCTTTGACCTCAATGATGATATCCCATGACCTCATGGGGTAAAGGATAAGTCAAAGAATACATCCCTCATGACAGACAGACCTTGCTGTATATGACCAGTCAACCAAAGCATCATCATAGGCAACAGGTAAAAAAGGAAATCTCACAAAAGAAAAAATATATTTTAACACCGGGGGCTAATCCCAAAAAAATGCAATTTAGAAGGTCACAACACACATTTTCATATAAGATTCATACAAAAAATTAAACAAATATAAGATTCACTCAGTCTTCTTCATGCATCGTAACGTTAAGTAAGGTATTACTTGTACGATGCACAGGCTGAGAATCTTCTCTACAAAGCAAACACATGAGGAGACAGAATAGAGAATTAAAGCAAAGTTTTTAGAGCATAACGATGTCATTGAAAAGACAACGTCCTCAGAAACCAAGACCCTGCCCTCAGCAAATACACACAGCCTTTCAGACGAGAAGCAGTGTCTAAACCCAAACAAAGACACTTAGTTCACGGGGTGCATCAAACTAAAGGCCACTGTCATGACCACACATATCATATAGATTACATACATAGGCACACATGTATACACTTGAACATAGAAGAGTGAGTAAGTACACATCCATGCAAGCAAACCTCAGCAAAAACAAGCAAACCATGTATATACACATACACTGCTCACCAACAACTTTCAATGGACTTCTGACTCACAACAATGACTCCATGGAGTGCAGGAAACAATTTTTTTATCAGAAGCCCTTCTTGTTCAGTCAGATAAAATAATCTAAGTAGATCTATAGCACCATAACATGAATTGCTTCATAGTCATCAAGATTGCTTCAGGAAAAGAGACACCATTGCAAGTACAGCAACCTTACTCAAACACAGCTAGGATTTATAAAAAAATTCCGAACTAATTGACTATGCAAGGCAACACTGTCAAACACCTATCAGCTCATAACACACTGATGCATTACATACATACATACATATAAATATACATATATATATATATATACATATATAAAAACATATATATATATACATATATAAAAACATATATATATATATACATATATAAAAACATATATATATATACATATATAAAAACATATATATATATGCATATATAAAAACATATATATATATATATATATATAGTAACAGAAAACCCATTCATAGACTCAATGAATGAAGGTCTGGAAGACAGGAAGGTAGACAACAGCCAGTCTAAAGGAAATCAGCAAATTCACTTCAGTCTGTCCTCAACTGTGGCAATTTGGCCAATCTACCACAGTCCTCTCTTCAGCATGTATCAGAGATGTGACTTCGTATTGAGGACAGAATCAAATTCAAGATCCTGCTTTTGACCAGGTTTCATTGATTGGCACCACATCCTCATTTGAGAACTGTTTATGCCGGGTTCAGCTCAGTCAGCCGCGCAGAGCAGCCATACATTAACATGACTGTACAATTAACTCTCTTGCATTGGCCGATCTCTTTGGAAGAATCTTCCCATTTACAATTGAGCTATTCTTTAAACTCTGCTCAAATAACCTTTTTTTATGTTATGACACACCTGCTCAGTTTACCTAAACAGCTTTTGAGAGGCTACTAAAATGTACCTCATAAAGTCTGGCTACATAAATACATACAGATGAATATATTAATTGCTTTTGGATAAATAAATGTTAGTTATCATCATAGACAAAAATACAGCTAACAAATTACTAAGTAAAAATTACCTTTTTCCTGCTTCAAGTTCTTTGGACTTATCCAGTTCTGCTTCGTTGTATGGTGGTCGTTTTCCATGGAGGATGCACACTTCTTCGGATAGACCGGCTGGTCTTTAGACGCCAGAAGCTCAGATTGTTGCTGTTCATAGCGAGGAGCGTAATCCTTCACAAAATTCAGCTGCTTTTTCTCTGCCGCATCAAGGAATTCCGGAATGAATGTAGTCAGTTGTTTTGCAGCTGTTCTTTGAAGTTCTTTCTTCTTGAGGCTAATGACCTGCTGACGGAGTTGCATAACATCGGTTCCTGTTCCTGTCTCATCAACAGGACTCACTTTCTCAGGTCCCAACACTATCTGCTTCTGGTAAAGCTTCTTCCTCGGCTGTACATATGGCAGTGCAACCTCTAACCTTAAGGGCGGACGGCATACGTCCGACGAAACAGGAGGCACAGGGTGTTCAGGCTTTGTCGGTCGCTGCACAGAAAAGCAAACTAACCTTAAAAACAATCAACATTGAAAGGATATGGTTGGAAATGTCTTCCACTCTTGACCAGTGACAAAAACTGTTATTGTTATGGCACAGATACAGTAGACTGTTTGGAATGGTATTGTGTTCCAGGCCACAGGACTCTTCAAACCAGACAGGTGTTAGGCTAACAGACAATAAACAGATGACTGACTACCAGAAAAGAGAAGACAGAGGAGCAATTGTTTTACCTGAGTAGTCAAAGTCTTTGGTTTCAGAGAGGCTGCCTGCTCAATGGAAGACACAATCGCTCTCATTTCGCTTCTCGGCAAAACAGGTGGAGCACAAGACTCGGCCCTATAAACAAAAAAATTGTTCTGTGAGGTCATAACAACAAAAAAACTCATCTGCTTCACCGAAACAGAGGTCAAACGTGCCTACGGAAAGCACTGAAACAGTTTGAGCAAGCTTACTTTCTGCAGCTTGATATCTCGTTTCTCTTATTTTATCATGGCTGGCTTCTCTTTTGGGTCATGACTTTCCATTCACTTGATGTGACCATTAATTATCCTTTGGGGGAGAAGGGTGTAGAGTAATGGATGACACCCTTGTGTGCAGCAGAGCAGAGGAAGCTTGTTCGATTCCTAAATCCTCTGACAGGTTGACTAGTCCTTCATTCGCTAGGCTGTGGGTATGGTTAAATTAGATGTACAACATGGTGGGCGCCTTGCATCGCTGCCGACAGTTAAATTCAACTCCTGTAATAACTTGTCATCATCTATTCATACTGTGCTCATAATCATATAGTGACTGACATGTATACCTGCGTATGTCAGTCTGAAATAAAACAAAGATGTTATTATTATTATTCATGTCACTATAGAAGTCATTAGCCTAGATCTTGCTTCCAATTAAATAACCTACCTCACACTCCGCGTTGCCGTAAACCTTGGTTCAAATTCGCAGCAGGTCGTAGGTAGGCACAGTGGTGTAAAGCCGGTCGTGAAGAAAGGTTCCTCCAGGATCCGGTCCAACTTCGGCCGATGCCGAGGTTCGGGGTGCAGCAGCTTGTATATGAGGTCTCGGGAAACCGGTGACACATGACTCGGAATGTGGAACTTGTTGGTAGTTATGCGAGCGTACGTGTCTTTCAAGGATGTCGTCTCAAATGGAGGACGACCACACAGCAGAGCATACCTGTCCACAAACACCACAACCAAATGTTGTTTAATGGCAACACTCCTGCTTGAAGAACAGATAGATTCTGAAAGACGCAATTCGAAGCCTGTCGACCCCTCTAGGTCTACTCAGCCTTTTGCTCCCTAGGGGCAGCTCTATTAAATGAGTGGGTCCTTGTTGGATCAATCAATAGCCTATAGGCACCCAAGACACGTTCAATAGGACCGTAAAAGTTTTACCGTAGGGTTTCAATATTACTTACTGCGGTTTGTCAGTAAACACGTCAATAAAAAGAATATTATTATTATTATCAACAATTTTGTTGAAGCTGATTTGAAATCAAACTTACAACTGACAGCTGGTAAATCAGAACAACGCTAACTAAAAAATGTAATGATCTGAAGCTTCTGTAATCTAGAAAAAAAATATATTCACTATCAACTAACTAATCATGGAAAGTTGCAGATCTAAGTAAATACAATTTGGGAGATCTATATAAATCACAAGAACTCTGGCAAATCAAATCTGCCTGAAACCAAGCACTGGACGAGACAGATCGTCAGAAACAGAACAACTCATTTGACATAATATTAAATTTAAGTCAAAACTAGTCAATATAAGAAATTCAAAACATTACTCAGTATATTCACACTCTTTGCATGAATTGGGTAATTATTTTTGAAAATGCAGAAAAGTGCTGAAATTGTCTTTAGCTAAAGTTATATAGTAAAAAAGACTGCAGGACCCAGGTATCACATGACCCCTGATACTCACATAATGCAACCCAAGGCCCATGTATCAGCCTCATAGCTGTGTCCTTTCTTCTCCAGAACTTCTGGCGCTATATAATTGGGAGTGCCGCAGACGGTCCTATTCACGAAGCAAAAATCATCACATGATCAAAACAGCAACAAATAATTATGATAATAATTATAATCATTGAGCAATAACTGTCCCTCAAACATTGCTAGGAACAATCTAGCATTGCTAGGAACAGCTTAGCATTGCTAGGAACAGTTTAGCATTGCTAGAAACAGTCTAATAATGCTAGGAACAGTTAAGCTTAGGTATGAACAGTCAAATATTGCTACAAACAATCTAACATTGCTATGAGCAGTCAAACATAGCTAGGACAGACCACAACATTCCATCAAAGGTAAGGTCTCAAATACTTATCTCTGGACCGAGATCTGGACAGTCATCAGATATTTAGGTCTATCAGCTCAAGCAATTAAGTAAAAGAATCTAGGATCCTCTAATCAAAAAGCACTTAAAGTAAATGTGACAAAAATCTCATTTAATAGGCCTAATCAATATCTCACAGTAAAAACCTCAACAATTAAGCATTGGTAGAGATTCCAATCAACTACTTCAGTCGAATTCCATCCATCACGACAACTTACATCTTTTTCTCTCCCTCGTATTCGACACGAGTAGCCAGTCCAAAGTCTGCAATCTTCAACTGCATGTTCTCATTGACCAACATGTTTCCGAGTTTAAGGTCACGGTGGATGACTCTCTTGGAATGAACATACTGACATCCTTCGACCATCTGGCGCATGTAGTAGCGCACTTCTGGTTCTGTTAAGACCTTACGAGCCTTCAACATGTGGATCATGGTCTAAAGCATAATGTGTAAGAACATTCACTCTCAGCACATTCCAAAACAAAACAAATGACAGCTCCAGATGAAAACTTAGAAAATCTTACAACAAAAATCATATTGTATTATCGTGGTCATACGTCATGCTTTACCTAAAAGCAATTAAGCATATGTATCTCTATATAAGCGTACGCATATATATGTACATTTATAGATATATATGTGTGTGTAATATACATAAATAAATATATATATATATTTCATACCCACACACACCAATCGAGAACCTAGACCTGTAAAAACGCGCACGTGCATGCAACAGCCTCCTACTTCTCTCCTCCACAATAAAAGTCTTTTATGCTTGGAGCCTTAGAAATATTTTCACACACAACAATGCTAGAATACCTGCATTAAGCCATTTCATTTCAAACATATGGTAATAAGCAACATAATTCTGCCTCAGCATACAATACACCAGGTGCATAACTGCATAATTTACTTAGATTTCTTAATTCATATTTTAAAATCATATTTTGAAATACAAGGACAGAACACGAAAATTGTATTTAACACAACACTGCAGCATAACTCAAAACATATTGTAACACATTGTTGTACAAATGGCGTTTTTAATATTATCTTAATCATAATTAGTAACTTCTATACCTTCTTCTATAACTTCGACACCAGGGCAGTGTCTGATTCAGAAGGCATCACCCGATGGCACATCAAAAAACATAGCCATAACCAGGTCTATACCCAAAAGATCAGTCCATGAGAGAGAGAGAGAGAGAGAGAGAGAGAGAGAGAGAGAGAGAGAGACAGAGACAGACAGACAGACAGACAGACAGACAGAGACAGACAGACAGACAGAGAGAGCAGCAAAAGGCTAATTTACAAAGAACAGTTCAGATGGCCTCATTCAGCAATGATAAATCAGAGGAATAAAAGCCACTTTTAATAATAATTCAATAGCCATAAACTTAAATAATTTAAGGCACTGTATAAACTTGAGGACAAAGCAAATTCAGTACAAAGAAACGATTATGTTTCAGGAACAGTATTGTCATTTGCAACTGTGCAAAACATAATTGCATGATAATGAATCAGGAATGGAATTGGCATTTATAATTGCCTGATATAACATAAATTTTTTTTTAGCAATTCAATTCTCCCAAAGACTCTTTCAGATGGAGAACTTCTTTTTCTTCTATCAAACACCACGTTTTCCCTATAGCAGCAGATAAACATCACCAACCTTTCGACTGCAATTCTCCAGGACCATGTAGACATTGTCCTGGTCCTCAAAGAAACTTCGGAACTCAACCACATTTGGATGATGTAGGCAACTGTGCAGCTCCACTTCACGGATTATCTGAAAACAATGATTTAATCGTGATTTACATCAAAATCGTTTAAATAAATGTTGAAGATAAAATGTCATTAGTAGATACCTTTGGAATTGTGAAAACACATCAAATACATACGAAAAAAATCATTTAAAATTATTATTTAGAGGGTCCTAGAGTGGCATAAAAGTCTGCTAATTCTGTCTAAACAGTTGTCCCCAGAAACTGAACAACTCCAGAGTGAATAAATCATGTATTTTTCTAATATGCCAATAAGCTTTAAAATGCAGACTGGCCCACCTTTTCCATCTGCCTGGGGCGAGTTAAACGATTCTTGGAGATGATTTTTCCAGCATAGGTCTTGTTCGACTTTACATCGATCAGCTCGTAGCACTTGGCAAAACCACCCTAGACAGAACAACAGCAGTGGAATGATAATCACGTCACTTCGTAATTACTGTACCTTCAAAGAAATACAAACTATATCCTGAGACATATCAGACAAAGAGTAGAGTGGAGCAATGAACGACACACTGGAGTGAAGAGCAGCAGGATGCAAGATCGATTCCTGTTATCCCCTTAGGTTGACTAGTCCTCCATTTGCTAGGTGGTGGTGTTGGTCAAATTATATGCATAACATTGGTGTGGCACAGTGGCCGATCGGTTGGAGTGGTCAGCCCGTAACGTTCAGTGTGAGCTGAGCGCGAGGGTTCGAGCCTCGTCCGGGGCGTCAGTCACTGTGTAGGGACCTTGAGCAAGTCCTTCATGCACCATTGCTCTGCAGTACAACTTCAATTGCGCCGTCGAGGCGTGTGTTTGCACTTCTGAGCAAAACGATGTTGGAAGAAGGGCGGTATCAAATTTCGGCAATAAATATATAAAAATAACATAAATAAATAAACATTAGGGGTGCTTTATTCCATTTCAATTCAAATTTTGAAATGATTAGCCACAATGCATTTGATTTGAAATTATTATTGAAATGATCAATGATCATGTCTATCCCACATTTAAATTCCACTCATGTATTAACTTGTGATCATCCATTCATACAATACTTGTAATCATACCACAGCTCTGTCCGTTTGAATGTAATTAAATGGAGATTATTGTTATTATTAAATAACCCATCGATGCATAGTGATGAAAAGTCTACAAGTTTAACACAACAACAAACTTTATTCCATTTCAATTCAAACTTTGAAATAATTTGCCACAATGCATTTGATTTGAAATTATTATTAAAATGATCAAGAAGTTATATGCTATGCTGTGTTGAACTGGCTGCCAGCAAAGCGTTTGTGTGAGATGGCATGCAGGTCGTAGTGGGACTTTTAACCCTTTTGAATTCTTCTTTTGATACCAGCATTCGAAATGCCACAGGCAGAACAGTCATAATTTGATTTGTCCATTGCATAATGATTCAATAAACAGCTTCAATCAAGATCCAATAAAAATTAAATACATTATGACAAAAAGCAACATGTGTCAAAGGAGAATTATTATTTGATCAACTTTCCATCAGACCACATTATCTGGTGCAGGAAGTTCACAAATACGATGATTAATCCGATGCCTGGCGGCATTTCTAGCATCTGATAGACATCTAAATGCCCTTCACTTCTGCCTTTCAAGGGAATCTATATCATGAACTAATTCACTTCACCAAACAGCCTCTGAGCCTCACAGTGATCATATAACTATGCCATGATTGACATAATTGTAAATATTCAGTTTAATATTAGGACTGGTTTCAGCTTTTCATCATTTCCTGAACTAAGGTTATGACCTGCACGTAACCGAGATCTAAGAAATTCCAATCCGTCATCATTCCATTACATAAATTACACAATCCAACATAAAAGAAACCCATTCGCTCAGATTGTCTTCTATCAGAAGCAGAGCCAAAAACGAATCCCACGAAATGAATGCACGCTTGCCTCAGACAGCCTTCAGAGTAATTAGTGTTTTTGAGAGGGTCTCTAAAATGCACTATATAAAAGTCCAGATCAAAACATACTTTCAAGATGAAACTGTATGCACCATGTTATTTGCAGATGTCTGCAATAATAACTAACGGCTTAGTATTGGTTAATAATTAATCAATACTAAGCCATCAATTATTGTGAACTGTTTGTTGGAGTGTCTGTCCAACACAGAGATCCACCTATCTCCTTTCATCCGTTTTAGCTACTGGCACACAGCACATAAGGACAGTAGAGACTGCAATTCCTACACTTGGAAACCGACAGGAAGTCAGTCATAACAGTTGATATCACAAATCATATATAAATTGACTGACCACAGATGTCCCTAGTTAGTGCCACAGTGCTCCAGAGAAAACGGTTTTCCATTTTAACTGATAGCAGGCACCTTTAATTGCCACGTGCCCAAGACATGAGTCACCACCACAGCCACTCATACAACTTCAACTGCTATAAACTGTCAGAAATGGTTAATAACATCAAGATTAAAATGCCACTGTGATCAACTCATTGGACTCTCACAGAGGCATTGATGGGTGGTACAATCAAACTGTTTTAATTTTACAAACAGTTAATTACAAGTAGCAGATGCCGACTAACAGAATTCCAGCAAAGACTCAGTTTTCAAAATATTATAGACGAAATCCTGTACTGACTGCTGAAAGTAATTATTTTCTCAAAGAACTCAACCCTTGCAGGGTCCTAGGACACAAACAAGTGTCAACAACAGCACCCAGCAGTTTAGCATCTGATAGATGCACCAAGACCTTTAACTTCAGGCTGTAATCCTGGGCCCAAAAGGTAAAACAAATCACAATGAGGCTTTTGTGAGAAAATGTTTCCCCTTATTCTAGTAAGATGTGAGAAAATGTTTTCCTCAATTTGAGTAAGTAACAGAGACACTCGGATCATGTGGTGACTTCTACCACTCATTAGGAACTTCGGACAGTAAAGCTAGCACGTGTTGTAAAATTGATTAGTCTCATCCTTGGGGCAATACCTTCCAGGCACTATGGTGTCAATTACCAAATGTGGAGTGGGTATATCTTACTTGGACTCTGGGTGTGTGTGCAGGAGCAAGTCACTGGTCAATTTTCCAGTTATTCTGAGCATTGTCCACTTACTTATTAAATAGATTACAGTCTTTATTAGCCATTGGCTGCTGCAGTTTCAGTTCAGCTGCATGTGTTGTGGGCTGTTAACAGGTAGTGCAAGTGACAGTGGTCCTGTGATTGATTGATTGATTGATCAGTTTAAAAATTATTAGGGTGACAGTGGTCCTCTAATTGATATATTGATTGACTGATTCATCAGTTTCGTGATTATTAGGTGTGAGCTCATCCTTGTAACTCAGACATTTATGAACCAGTAGAATCACTTCAACTTTTATATGGTCTTTGACAGCTCATTTGCATGTAGTCATTAGCATACACACACACACACGCACATTATCAATCACTTAATCAATCATGTAATTGAAATACTCAAGTATCAACAGACAGAAAAGCAAAGAAAACATGAATACTGGACATAACTGACAAAAACTCCAGCAAACTGGACAAAGAGATATTTAACAGATGATGGTGATGACTAATCGCACACAGACTCTTAGCACATAGGTAAACAAAGCACAGCCGGACAGAACAAGGAGAAGGAGAACCTAGATTGGCTGGAAGACAGACAGACAGACGGGGCACAGATATGTGGAAAGGCAGGAACAGACACAAAGGGCAGATTTGTAAATGTTGTACCTCCCTCTGGTAACATCAGGCTAAAGTAAATTGATCATCAATTTTGATCCAACTGACCAAACACTAAATGATCATCAGATGATCAAAGAGTGACCACTGTACAGCTGGAGCAGATCCAGCTGATCTTCATAAATAAATGAAGGCTTACTTCTAGTACTGAAGGGGTGGGTGAACCACACTTTATCTCAACCGGACTGTGGGTAAAGAGAGGTTCAAATCATCCCCACCAGGATAGAAATCTTAATAACAGCTTTCTAATCCAATTATGCTCCTTAATCAACTCAACTAAAATGTAGGGCATAAATCGCCTCAGACATTCACCTCGGCCAAATATCTCGTTTTTCGGGAATATTCAGGAAGTATTTGCCTCGGCAAATATTACACACACACATAGGTAAAAACAAAAATTTTTAACTATAAACATTTAACAATTTAGAAACGAAAATTAAAAATTCAAAGCCATATTGGTAGTTATTACAGGCACAAGCATTTATTTTGCTAACACTTCCATTACGCTAAAATGGCTAAAATGACGAAAATCAAAAATTTTAATCTTTGCCTGCGAATTTGGGTCAGAGTTGCCGCTACTATTCGGTTTGTACCCGGATCCGGCAAACAGTGCATCCAAATACTCGGATAAGGTACTCTGTGGAAATTGTCTACTCGATTATGCCCTACTAAAATGAGTACATCGACAACACATCAATCGGCAGACGAGACAGTGAGGAAAAGGATTGGCAACACCCCCATCTCGTGGGTTGA
Organism: Bimastos eiseni; assembly: GCA_959347315.1. Taxonomy (NCBI): domain Eukaryota; kingdom Metazoa; phylum Annelida; class Clitellata; order Crassiclitellata; family Lumbricidae; genus Bimastos; species Bimastos eiseni. The sequence continues at coordinate 15,473,728 of OY365821.1, read as the reverse complement.
GGCTAGCTGAACACTAACACAGAGAGTGTAGGAAAAGTGACTGCTTGTGTTCTTCTATTTCTGAAGCACAAACTGTCAGAGTCTGTCAAAGTACCTGACTGTTTTTTCACAAAAACCCTTCTCATCTTTCTGCTCGCATTCACTCACCTACACAGGGATAGAAGTCCAAACATACCAGCCTAATGGTCATGCCAACCAACTAACTGGAGTAGTTGAACTAAGTACTAGACTAAACACCATGAACGATGGTAGAAGTTGCTATACTGGTTCTCCAACTTAAATGCAAATGTTTGTGCCTCACCCATGGCCTCTGGTTGAACAAACTAAATGAGTGTAATTGTTTGAGAGTGAGACCTGGATCTTCACATAATATAACATAGCTGCAACTTGTCTTATCCAGTTACTGGTATTCATCTGAGTCTGTAAGTGATGTTAGTCTTATTTCTCCAGGAGGCTTTCTTTATGAAGAACACATCCTGATCTCATTGCCTTTGCTCAGAGGGTCTTTGTGAAAGAGAGGAGCCCTTCTATCTTGCCACTCACACCCCCTTCACCTCATTTCCTCTGGTTCTCTGATACCTGGGCTCTTTTCTTTCAAGTAGCTCCTGCCAAATGCACGGCGGGGAGTAACACTTTAGCAACCAGAACCTACTGAAAGTGACAGGGAAACCAATGCAGCACTTCAACACACACCGGCGGCACTCCTGGAGGCCGGCCTCAAGAGAGAGCATGACCTCTCCCCTGCCCTAGTAACTTGACCCAGAAGTAATGAAACAGCCTACAAGGGGTCGTTTCCCAAGAGAGAGCAGGCCAGATGGGATGATGACTCATCCGGGCTGATAGGAAGGAGGGCCTTTCTTTATCAGTTCTAACCATGGTGTAAGAGATAGACAGACAGTCCTTCAGCTAGTCCACTGGTCTGCAACCTGATGTTTCTATGACTAACTGACAAGCCACAAATATCAGCCAACTATAATTATAGCCACTTCTGACAGATTGGCCACAACCAAAGTTAGTAGAGTAGTCTTGGCCACAACCCATGAACTCACCAGCCAGAGCTCGTGTCAAACGCCACTCATCATCCCCAATTCCCTCACATAATTCATTTATTGTACAGAGACACTGCAATGCCACAACACAGGCAGATTCATAAAAACACGTGACAATTATATTTAGCAGCTGGACAGAAAAATAGACTATTTCAACTGAACGAGAGTCCGACAATTGGCATCAAACAAGAAACAGATGACTCTCAAGTCTCTCATGACACTGGATAAAAAGCAGACAACACCAAATTGACACAAGAATTGAGACAAACGACAACATGTCTTAGCTCACTGACAAATTCAGAGTTACAAGGATGAGCTCACACCTAATAATCAACAAACTGATGAATCAATCCATCAATCAATCACAGTCACTTACAGTACCTGTTAACAGCCCACAACACATGCAACTGAACTGAAATGACAGCAGCCAATAGCTAACAAGGACGACCTATTTAATCCAGTGACGACCTATTAATCCAAGGACCACCTATTTAGTCCAGTGACGACCTATTAATCCAAGTACCACCTATTTAATCCAAAGATCGTCTATTTAATCCAAAGATCACCTATTTAATCCAGTGACGACCTATTAATCCAAGGACCACCTATTTAGTCCAGTGACGACCTATTAATCCAAGTACCACCTATTTAATCCAAAGATCGTCTATTTAATCCAAAGATCACCTATTTAATCCAGTGACGACCTATTAATCCAAGGACCACCTATTTAATCCAGTGACGACCTATTAATCCAAGGACCACCTATTTAGTCCAGTGACGACCTATTAATCCAAGTACCACCTATTTAATCCAAAGATCGTCTATTTAATCCAAAGATCACCTATTTAATCCAGAGATCACCTAGTTTATCCAAAGATAACCTACTTTATCCAAAGATCACCTATTTAACAAAAGGGCTTTTTATCTCTTGACACAATGTGCTGATTCTTTCCTACAGTACATATTTGGTAACATGTACTTGTCACTTAGATAAACAATAAGCGGTTGGTTAAAGTGCAGAGGACAGAGTAGTTAGTTATCACAAAAGCCGTAAAGGTCGTTTAAGCGCTGCAAAGGTCAATCAAATGCCGCTGTGGCAATATTCATGGATTGATGTTGTAGGCCATTCCATTGAATAACCACTCACTTTGTCTAGAAGGGACCATGGCATGACGTCAGTGCTATGAAATTGAACATGATTTGCTTTTCAGCAAATCACATCTGCACCAATATATACAGATAATTCCGTTCAGCTGTTGAATACCATCAGCAGTTTCATATTCAGTGGATCCAGGTATTTAAAAGCAAAGCATAGCAATTGGAGGGAGGGAGGTAGGGAAAGAGAGAGGCCACCATTGCAAAAGACACCAATGACAGCCACACCGATGACTCTGTCTCTCTACCTGTCTACCTATCTCTCTACCTGTCTCTGTCTACCTGTCTCTCTCTCTGTCTGTGCATGTGATCATGTCTGCCAATCCCAACCACCCATATATCTCCATAATTTTAATACTTTGTGTCTATGCAGACTTAAAATGGTTTTACACATTAACTGGTTCTATTGTGGAAGGCTGACATCAGGGTGGGTCAGGGTGAGTACACAAAAGCTAAACGCACACAAACCTTCTGATAGACTACAGACTGATGGGGTAAAATATTTGGAAAGTGAAACAGAAGAAAGATAAAGAGAACCGACAAAGAAAATAAATGAAAACAATATCCAGAAGAACGAACTAGAACTCCATAAATGTTTGAAAGAAACAATGTTAGTCTGTGCTGCAGAATGGTAGGCCTATCCAAATCGTCCTGAATTCTCAAAGTCACACAATTGATGATGGTTCAACTGACGCATGCTCTTCTGGGCAAACAAGAGAGCAGTGAATGTGTTGAAGAGATGCTTCTTAACATTAACAGCCATACGTGACCTGCACATAATGCGAAAGTTTGCTTTTAACCATTAGTGTCCTTCTACTGAAATTTGGACCTATTTTCGCATTCCGTCAAATCTTCCAATCTCAGACTCCAAAGTTTGAGTTAAAATCTGAGTTTTAAACCTCAAGGGAGGGATTTAGGCAAATGGTGACACTCCGACACAAAGATGAATCTTAACATGCAATTGATTCATGTGACAAATCAATGATTGACTTAGCCATTTGTTTGCTAGGTGGCGCCATTGGTAAAATCAGCAATAACTATGGGCACCTTGCATATCTGCCAATCAGTTAGATTCAAGTCATACTATGACTTGTAACCATACTTTGATGTCAATTTGAATTAATAATAACAATGAATATATATATAACATATATAATATATGTTCAAGTCAAAGTCTGAGCCATGATTTAAAAATTAGACTCCAGTCAGAGTCCAAAATATCTGCAACAGACGGCTGACTCAAAGTCAGAAGCAACCAAACAACAGGACCTTTTCATTTTCAAGTGGCAATGACAATGTTATCATCATCAATAAACTTGCTCCATTTGAGGATACCAGCAATTCAACAACAATCAACAACAACTGCAAAATGGAAGCATATGGACGAACAATGGAAATATGTTTATTGCATAAAATGCTCAATAGTAATAAATTCCAAATGTCCAAATTGCAACTCTAAAGCTACATGTACATGCATCTATGAGCATGACCTTATTCATGAGTGCTGACAGTAACACCATCATTCAGCCATTTTAGAATTTTAATTAATCAGATGCAGGAACGTGAGAAACCTTGGATTGATTGACAAATGGGCTACATGTTACTACCTACATGTTACTACCTACATGTTACCTCACTGGGTGGAGTACTACGACATTTTGCACTAGTGAAGGTTCCATTTTTGCAGTCCCTTAAGCTAGCCATGAGTATGAAGTGTTTGCAACTTACTTTTTTTTAAACCAATGTTCTCCCTTGCCATATCTTCTTCCCACTGATAGTGTAAGTATGGGGGGTCAGTGTACCCAACAAAGATGAGTTGGCTAGGGGCACAGGCAGAGCAGAAATCTAGACACAACTGTCTGCCCTAGTGATGATCTCAACCCCAAACCTCTTGGTTGACAGTCCAACACAATGACAGTCAGACCACCTTTACCACTACCACCAGATGGACTTCACACCACCACCAGATGCACTTCACACCACCACCAGATGCATCATTTGGATTGGTCACATAGAGATTGGTGCACAAAGTCAGAAGCACAATCCGTAGATCACACACGAAAAGCACACTAAACGAACAGCTCAGGTTGACCTACGGCTGACTCACATAAGAAAAACACACAAGAGCCTCTCTGACTAGTCAGTCCACCTACTCATTGTGGGGGCTTGGTGGGGGGTTAGAAGGCATTGTGTAAGAAGGAAGAGCCATACCTGTGTCTAAGAAGCCAATGATGGACTGGAAAAGCACATCTCTTACGATTCACTAAAGCAAAAATTGATGGGTGAATGGGGCATCCTGACCGAATGTAAAGATTTTGATCAACAGAAACAACTTCATTATGATTCACACAATTGTTATTCTCTATTCCTTGTCAATGTTAATAGAGTGTTGTTCACCTCTTGGAGCATTTTATTATCATTAATACATTTTACAAATAATAGGCCTTGGTCTGTTATACACATACTCTTAAATAGTATTTGCAGGCAAGAATAGGTGAATATGGCAATAAAGAACTGTTATTCTGGAGAGAGCATATAGTTATTATTAAGAACATAATATTTCAATGAATAAAATAATAGCACTTACATTGAGATCAGTTAAATCAAGTTTAAGTTTGGCATTATAGGAAAAAGCAATCAACATATTCAGGATTTGATGAAACACATATGCCTCAGCTTGAAGGGAGGTCATTTGGAAGTATCGATCAAGCAACAAGAACTTGATATAGTGCCTCATCAAGACACATACTCGGATATCTGCTCAGGGTGTCTCTCAAAATGAGTGACATACAAATTGAGCCATAACCCCCCTCCATCCCAGACTTCAATCATGAAGAGCCGTGCCTTTTCCGTTTCTGATGCTGCAATCTGAAATGGTGGACTCCCTGTGGTACTATGCCTAATGCCTAGAAGCCTCGAGGCCACACTTTGTTCTAACCTAAAGACTGTTCTGCATAGCCAGGGTAGGGTTGGTCGGGAGTGCTTCTGAGACCTGAGTAGATTATCTTGTAACCTTGATGGGGTGCTATATAAATCTCTGAACATGAAATGACAATTAATCAGTGTTGTATGCAAGACTTGAAACTTCAAGACCAAGACAAGACCAAGACAGTGAGATGCCGAGACTGAGACAATGAGGTACCAAGACCGAGACCGAGACACAAGGTTCAAGACAGTAAAAGACAAGTGATCCTATATAAAAGGCTGTAAAATACTAATGTATCAGTTTTCGGGAATAAGGTTCATTTGTAATTTCAATTTGAAACTAAGGCCTATAACATATAATTCGATACCAGATGCCAAAAGAAATTATAAATTGGCGCATATCCTTACTCATCCTGAGAAACTCGAAGTTGTTCCTATCAATTCAGTTATAAATGGTGGTTTTAAATCAATGACAAACGGCATGCCATAGCTATCATTTGTCAATAGGCCTAACTTCAAATTGTGTAAACTCAAACTTCACAATTTCAGGTTCTCAGACATTTTTCCACTTTAAGACAATTGAATTAATTACAGTATCACGTGACACGCGCGCTAACCAGAATGACCGCTTCTCGTAAATTCCGGTTTCAGTTTCTAGCGCAAGATTCTGAGACAATTAACGTGAAACTTATCGAGACCGCTTGTTCGAGACAGAACAAGACTTTCACTTCAAGACAGTTTATAAAAGTTCGAGACACTACCACGGGACCAAGACCGAGACAGCAGGCCTCCGAGACCAAGACACTAAAAAACTGTCTCGAGACCATACAACTCTGCAATTAATTTAGATTGCTTTTAGTGACAGTGAGAAAAAGCACCATAAGTTCACTACTTGAACAATGAATGTCAGTAAATCTGCTGAATTTTGATCTTAGTCAACAGAGTAAAAAACCAAGACTAAAAATCTGTCAAAGACTGCCAACAGCACACATAGGACTTTTCCAGCTGCTCCTACAAGACTTCATGCTTAACAGTCTTGTGCAGACTTCCTCGTTTGCTCACAATTGAACTAAGCATGGCCCAATATTTTTAACATCACAAGTTACCAAACGTACACAGGTAACAAATAGGCATATGAATAAATAAAATATTTAAATAAGTACACAAAATAATAATAGCATTGTAATCTCTTTTTTAGTTTAAGGATAATTGGTTGTCTTTCGCTCAACCTGTACCAGCGTTATTTTAGTTCAAGAAACTATTTTAGTTTTCGTTTCAGTTAAATTCTGCGTGGATCATTTCAGCTTAGTTCTAGTTAAATTTCTGATAATCATTTTAGTTTAGTGTTTATCTAATCCTTTTATTTTTTATTCATCAAATCATTTTAGTTATGGTTTTAGTTCATGATTGTCTAATCTTTCAATCTCGTTTTAGTAAACCACAATAAATCAGACCCTCGTCATTCATTGTCCGTGAGCAATTAGGAATGTTGCTTATCGAGTATTCTTATACACCATTCAAATTTAGCTTAAGAAAAGTTCGCAATTCCAAAGACCAAAACAACCTGTTGCGTCTGGCTGCGGTTTAAAAGTCTACATAAAGAAAGATCCTTTCAACATTAGCCTGGAAAGCAGGAGCTACGAGAAGATCTTCAATTAGAGGAGATATAATGTTGGATAACTCATCCTTTGTTCGGACCAGAATCTGGAGGCATTTTCTCCGTTATACTTTGTCACCTCTGATAAATATCTGTCCATTTCTTCTTGGATATTTTTCCTATTGGCGACATCAACATTATGTCTAGTTAGTAGTTATATCTCATTCACTCAACTTTGCTGCCAGAAATTTGAACTTTTTAATGCCCCAGATCTACATGTTTCATTTTGAATTCGACCTGAATTGGCACGGAAGGAAAGAAATTGACACTTGTAATTTCTATAGTTTTTGTTCAAGATTTCAATTTCGTTTTCATTTTGTTTCACATAGAATTTTTTTCTGTGTTATTTAGTCCTAGTTCATAATTTCTTTCTAGTTCTCGTTCTCATTTACCTACTCGATTTCGTTCTAGTTATAGTTTCGTGAACTAAATTAACACTGCTCTGAGCCACCCAAACTTCGCAAAAAATGTTCTCTGTTGTCCGACGTCTATTGATTTTACCTGTGACACATGGTGACCCTAAATTGTGGGACATTCTGTCCCTCATCGGAGGACATTCTGAAGCAGTCTATTTAAATCCTCATGTGCCATCTGTAAAGAATATCACAGCATGTTTCTGGTTACCAAACAAATATAATTAAATGAAATACTTACTACCTGATAGGCTACAAATCATTGTGCAAAGAAGTGCACATAATAGCAAACCGAAACTGAGGACAAAAAGCTCATTTATCTATTTGATAGAAGAGTAAACAAAGTGAGATGTTACCTTTCCTAAAAGTCTTCCTCTCCTATACGTCGTCCCCGTGTTGTTGTCACAAACATAGATAGCATCCTTTGAATCAGCGATCGCCTTCGGCTGTTGCACTGTTGTCCGTTGTCTCTGTTGCTGCTGTTGATGAAGCCAAAGAGACTGCAGCACTTCCTTTTCCTTGGCAAATCGTTGACTTAGAGAGCCTGGAACATTTATTGCGCCATGCAATACCTCTCGTGGAACCTGACACAGACCAATCCCAGGTGCCAGAACGCCCTCCGCAAAAGTCAGTCTCGGCTGATGCACCGGATCTACAAAATCATCTGTCCTGTACACAGGAGGAGGGTCGTCGCAAACTGTTCCGAATGTCGATGGAAGATGAGTCTCTGGAGTGACACTGTACGCTTCGATGGGAAGTTTCGGTTTTTCCGCCGGAAGATATAACTTGCTCGACGATGGGAACCTTTTGCGAAATAAATTCCCGATGCAGCAGGACAGTGATCTGGGTCGCATCTTCCCATCACCAGACATGTCTTCAGTTTTAGTTTTGTGTGGCGAGGAAAACAAAGTCTTTAAAACGATTGATGGAATGGCCATCTCTGCTCTAATCCATTAGCAAGAAAACCTCCAGACAAATAGAAAGAAAATTTAATATTACAACCAAATCTCCACAAAAATCAAGTCATGCAGCAACAAAATACTGGTACCTGCAATCTTGCATATGACTGAATGCATCAGTTCTCATTCTAAATATGATTTCTCTACAAATTAATTAGAGAAAGACTTGAAAATAAGATCAACAGAAAACCTACTAATTCAAGCTGAGCCTCTTGACCAAAATCATGCCAAATAACAATACTAATCAGATATGTTCGATTGTCTATCTACGATTATAATACTTATATTACTGATTGACTAGTTTTGTTCACAGTCTCTAGACTACAGTCTATTCTCTGCTAACTGTGCAGTCAAGAAAATTTATTATGAGAACTGACACACATGTTTATCAGATCTGAGGATGCCTACATTTATCCTACGGTGCTTACTGCTTACGGCAGAGGTACTCTGAAATACACAACTAGATCGGATTTCAAGCCTAAAACAATCAAACAAAAGAGACTCATCTTATGGAGGGTATCTTATGAATGGTATCTTATGGAGGGTATCCTATGGAGGGTATCTTATGAAGGGTATCTTATGAAGGGTATCTTATGAAGGGTATCTCTCTGTTTGGTCAGAAATTGAATTCCCAGCCAATCTTTTGTCTCAGACAAGAACCTTAATTATCGCAACACAGTGCACACATGCACACACACGCACACACCAGTCATGCACACACATATATATAGTCACAATGGCTAGCTAAAATGACGGATTGAAACAATGCCAAAACCGAATGTATTGTCATAAGGCAAATCAGTGAGATGCAGTACAGTTAGTAGTATTTAAAGGATTGTGAGTGACTGGACCAAAGAGACTGCTGTGTTTCATTAACAGCACAGATTAGATAATATCTCTACTCATCAACATGGCTTGCACAACCATGAAGTCTGACAATGCAATGCAACTTCTGAGCATTGGAGTTGGTTTAGAATTTGACCTCTATCATCAAAACAGGATCCTTTTGTGACTGTAAGCTCTTTTCAACACAATGGCCTGCTTCCAATGAGGACAACCAATAGATTAAAACTACATTTATATCCTATTCTGACTAATGCAGATCAACTTCTGAAGGCTGTATCGCCAACAGATTTTGCAATCATATGATTCAGGCTGAGTCAAAATCTAATCAAATAAAAAAATATAAGATATGCGAAGTAGAGTAGTTCAGTTTGTTAAATATGGCAGATAACTGCAACACTTGGTCAAGTCAGTCTGTGTCCAAACCAGTGCTACTTTTTCCAGCTTGCTAACAGAGTTGGAATACGGGACTTACTCAAAAAGTCAAAGGCCACCACTTTAAGATCCCATCCATCCGAGTTTGATATCCTCACTCAGCTCATTAAGACATTTATGTGGTAATGGCTTAGTGGTGGTTCTTACGCGGGGTTTAATCTTCTGAACCACTTTAAACCCTGTTACGAAATGTCAAGTTAAACAATCTGTCACAGTCTTTTCCTGCAAGATAACACGGTAACAAACTCGATTTATTCTGAGCACATACTTGCTGACAGCGCTATGGCCCAGCTTGAACACCTTCTTGTTATCAGATAAATCGCTGATCTTTTAATCTTGTATGATTCAACGAAATCACTTAATATTTGTGAACATAAAGACAAATTAGCGCCAATGTCTCTTACCCTTTAACGCCAAACAACTGAGAATGAATAGTACTAGTTCTGAAGCTCCCTATTGTCACAAACGACATTAGATCGAACTAAACACATTGGTGAAACCCGTAGGCCGACCGACTGACAGCGATTGCACCTGTGTTCTCGTATCGCTAAGGCCGACGTCACCCGCTGCTCTAACTCGACACCTCAGTTTATTAAAATGCCTAAACAGCCGCTGTCTCTCGTTAATGAATAACTATCAGCCAAATACACAACGCGACAGTTTATACGGTCAATATACCTGGTGTGCTGAGCTATACTGACCTCTGCTTTGTTTCTATAATTCAAACTCCATCGAACCACTTCTTCTATTGGTGAGCTCCACACGGTGGTTTTGCTAGCTCAGCGGCGAGCAATGCAGCTCTGCGCAGTACTGAGTGCAGTAAGATTGAGAAACTAAATATTACTAATTCTCACAGAAATTGCTAACTCTAAACCTGTAGCCGACCAGATTAATGTGAATAATGAATATTTAAATTTCATAATACTTAATAAATAATCATAGTTCAATGCTGTCTCTCAATACTGCACAACGTGCGATCGTTCTTTTCCACGTTCGCACCTGCTCCATGACCTAGTTATTTGTTGCCGTGACGACCAAGTCGGCGTTTCTAATGTGAATTAGCTTTTTCTTTTATTTCCGATTTTTTTTAAATCTGAAACTTTAAAAACATTTCAATTGATTTTCTAACATAATAAGCTATCGTCCTCTTCCAACTACCTGCATGTCTGCATTTCTGTCTGTCGCTGTCTGGGCTTTTATGTGTGTCTATGTGTGTCTATGTGTGTCTATGTGTGTCTATGTGTGTCTATGTGTGTCTATGTGTGTCTATGTGTGTCTGCATGTTGCTCTATGGAACTAATTAACACTATATATAGCCTACAATAATGAGTTTCGGTGCATGGTTCTAGAAATCCGAGGGTCAAGCTGAGGAGACAGCATGGTGCTACGGTGATAGTCGGTGATGAGGGCGTTCGAACGATCGGGTGAGTCAACCAGTTAGAAGGAGTTATTAAAGTTATTAAAGATTGATAGCAGTGGCGTGCGTGGCTGCCCTATGTGCACGACGCCTTGGTCAAGTCAATCTGTGGAGCTAACCCTCAACCGCCCTCCCACGTACTGAGCAAGATCCATTCTCGATCAGTGCCTCATGAAGAAGTTGCAGAAAAGATAAAACTACATAACTGCTACTCTGTCTTTCTGCCCCTTCTCATGGAATTAATGGATTTTTTTGTTTTTGTGATGGTAGAATGCAACAAGACCTACTGGACCTCTTCAGAAACATCTGCAGAATGGAGAAGTTCTCGAAAGTTTGTGCAAAAAGAATTTAACTCTTCAACTCTTCCGGACTAGTTTTCTAAATGAACAGAACAAATACAGAAATGTTCAAAAAGTTCTACTCAACGAACAGAAAAGTGTTGAAAATGTGTTCATTTCAACGAACACAGCAATTATTGCGTTTATATGCAGCTGAGCAACTGAACCATGAAGTGATCTGAATATGAGTGGAGTCCTATTTAGACTAAATTTGTGCAAGTAGGACGTATTTATCTGGGACTACAACCGCTCGCATCTACACGCTCATCATCATACCGTTGTATTTCTCGGCCTCTAGTCTCATCCTCTCTGAAATTCTGTAATCGCTCCTTATGTAGTCAATCTTGGACCAACTCTTTGGAGCGAACTTCCAGCAGATCTCCGCCAATTCGCTCATCATCCGACCTCTTATCTCGTTTTAACCTCTCCTCCGCTTGCACTGTCATCTGTTACTTTCCACTCGCAACGAGGTCTTCAAATTATCCTATTCATGCAGTCTATCTCTGTGCCACACGAGTGCCACGATCAGCATCATTACCGACTACCACCAACTCGATCTTCGGTCTAACCTCCCAGGATTATGATCTGATAAACTGACACATAGCGAAACAATAGGCTTGGGCGGACTAGATTTGGAACAGCGCTATAGTCTTTGTTCCAGTGCGCGTTTGCTTGTGGGGGTAATAATTTTATGGTTGTACTTAATGAAACGGACGCAGAGAAACAAAATAATAGCGTCGTGCGAAAGAACTCAAGAACAACACAAAACGCACCCAAAGCCAAAATTTGAATATTCATAAGCTACAAAGTTTCATATCACACTTTAATCTAGGCGGCACCGAGGTAGGCCTAGTTAAGTTCTTAGGTTCTGTGACAAAAGTTAGTAATTTCTAACAGATGGTTTACTGTGATAATAATATGGCTGTACTTTGCTTAGATTTGTTTTCATCGGTATTTTTAATCCACTTAACGTTGTCGGCAACTGCTTATCAACTACTGGAAGTCCATTTACCTGCGGATCTCCAGTCGGTTAAAGTCTTCACCAACGAGGCCTTGGCCGCATTCGATGGCTCAAATGTGAGTTAACTTAAGTAATAATTCTTTCAACAATTTATAACACACCTGCTTTTAGAAGCATTTCAAATGAGGTATGCATTGGAATATGTCTGGTTAATAGTTGATACGTGACTTTACCCCTTCTTTTTATTTCTTCTATTTTCGTTAGTATCCTTTGGGTTGACCCAAGGATTGGGTTGACCCGGTTGACCATTCGTTAGTCTATTGATTACTTGTGTGTTTTTTCTGCGTTTTCCTAAGACCTATGTATTATTCAAAATACACACCAGCAGATACCTGATGCTGTTGAGTGGCTCAGGGTCGATTGCCTTCTAGTTCTGTATAGATGTCTGTACTATAATGATAGCAGTCATAGGCCCGCCTTCTCCAGTACTGTCGCATCTCTACCTTTATGTTAGATGAACTTCGTTGGCGCCCTCTCTGCTCGCATACAATTTAAAATCCTCATTCTTATCTTCAAGGCTTAAGGGTCTTGCCTTGAAATATCTGGTTGACATAATACTTTGGCCTCATACAGCCTCCTTACACCATTCACTCTGTCCCAACCATATATTTGTCCTCTTGGTTCCCCATTCTAGAACTGGTATGACACAGTCTCTGTACTTAGCATCAATTATTGGTCCCACTCTTTGAAATGCGCTTTCTCTTTATGTGTGCTCTACAATTCTGTCTGGCAGACTCTCATCCTCTTTCTCGTCTCTCAACATCTGCCTCTTCTCACTAGGCCTTGCGCACTAAGAGCGCTTCGGAACATGGGTGCTTTGCAAATGTTTAAATACAATACAATACAAGTCTTCCATGTGTCAACTCATGTTAACATGCATTTGTACAGATGTTATTGAATATTTATTTAGTGTCCATCAGAGGTATTGGGATACCTCAACTACCTAACACAGTTGTCAATAGCACCTGACAGCTTTCACCCCTCTGCTATGACCACCATGTTGCACCAGTCATATCTTATCATCACCAACATCATCAGCATCCACACCAACACCACCATTTTATGAATGATTTAAAAAAATTTGAAATCTGTTGTAGTCTGATAAACCAATTTACATGGCTGTCAAAGGAGTGGTATTTGATGTCACATCAGGAAGAGGTACAGTCTTATTGTTCATTGACGCTGTTCTCTATTGGTCGGCTTTGTTAGATGAATAGCATCATGTCAGGTGACAGCTTCTCACCGTTGCAACCAAATCGGTCCATTCATGTCGTTTCATCTTGTGAGCACGCATCCTGATGCAGAGATCATCCACACTTTTACCACGAATAATAGTCTTAATCCAGATGTCCTTACATCCCAAAAACCAAATTGTTTTACTTTGTGAGTGATATGAAAAATTATTTCTTATTTATTAACTTTTTTAAGTCTGTCGTAGTAATGGTCACTGGTCGATAATGATTGCACATAATGTCGAGAAATTCTGGCCAACCTGTTTGAGGTTGACCTGACAAATTTTATGAACCTGTACTTTTGTATGCATTGCTCTGCCAGCTGATGCAAGATACTCTCTCTCACTATCTTTGCATATGATAGAGCAAATTGACCAACTATCCTGATTGCAATCATGCTATACTGATGGTCATCCATTTTAGTTGGGTTATGAATAACTGGTGAAGATAGAATGTGATTATTGTATCATTTGTTTGTATAGATGCATGTATGGCACATGCAGAGAATGAAGGATGGAGGTTATGTACAGGTGTTAGAAAATTATAAAGAATTGTATCATTTATCTAATAAAAAGTATAGTGGGTCGAATGACAAGTTGTAGGCTTACTTAGCTTTCTGTAATTAATTTTTTGAAAGGATAGTCAAATGATCACTATTTTGTCACCACTTGTATCCATTCAAGATGACTTTCTAAATATTTGTCATGGTTTAAACTGGTTTGATAGAAATTCAGCTGACATGCAGAGAAATTTGGCTTGAAAGAAGGATAGTTCCCATTGTTTAGTGACCTATTTTGACTACCCAGGTCAAGCCATAAGTTATGCAATTTAAAAAAAAATGCAATGGACATTGTATTCAGGATAACTTCTCTTCATTTAAATAATAATTGTTGATTGACAATGTAATTTACACAGTATCTTTTTTCAGGTTATAGCAAAACACCACATTCAACTGAAAAATTTTGGATGTGGAATCACAGATAAATGTTTTATGATTTCAAACAAATATCCAGCTTTTTGCTGCTCATAGCAGTTGTGAGTTTTGAAGGGACGATTGAAATGTAAATGTTCCTGCAGACTGCTTTCTAAATTGGTTTATTGAAAGCATTTTGACTTGCAATACTTAACTAGCTTTGTGTCTCAGTGCTTCATCCTAAATACGGTAATTTGTTCTGTTGCAGAATATTATGGCATTGGTTCTGGTTACCATGCTCTGGCTGGCAAGGATTGCACAAGGGCCGTCGCCAAAATGTCTCTCGATCCAGCGGACCTGATAAGCGATACGGTTAGCTTTCTGTAGCGGTCTCTGTGAAATGCAAATGAGATTCAGCTGTTGATTGCTTGTGCCAGAATTCCTCAACACAAGGGGTTTGTTCTAGAAACATTTGAGATGATCTTGGCCATGCGCAAGTCCTTATTTGCAAAACTCCATTGTCACTTCATTTAAAGCTGAGGTCACACCTACAAGGGGTCGCATCTATAGTGTTTCTCTGTAGAATATAAGGGATTACCAATTGGCTTTAAAAGTGAAAGTCATTACAATAGCCATCTGCACAAAATTTCTGGTATAGTACATGTGAGTTTCAATGATCAGCCCTCATTTGATGATCTTTCTGATCGTGCTGATGATTCCCTCTTCACATCTATTATAACAAATTACGACCACATACTAGGAGGATTGCTTCCACCGATTAATTCCTCAGCTTGCCATCTGTGCCAAGGTGTTCATAATAGGATTGTTCCTCGTGCAGAAGACTTTACCCGTTGTGGTTTTATTATTAGGAAGCTATATAAAAGTATGATTAGCTTACATATATGATCTGAGATTCATATCCTGTCATTAATTGAACTTTTCTACTACTAAGCTTTTATTATGTGTACCATGCATGTTAATTGTTTGTTTGTACATGTCGAGCGATCGCAAGCCTTTTTATTAAAGAAAATACTTACTTACTTTATAGGTTTTAACTCTTTTCAGGCTGGCCTTGACGATAACTATCTGGAATCACTTGACCGGATCTTCACTAGCACTTATGAGGCAAAGTATCCTGTGGTTGGGTACATGGACTACTTGGTTCGGAAGCACCACAGGGATCTCTGACGAGTCTATATTCACTTGACCTACTCATCTTTGCGTGTAAAGAACAAAGCCTGTTAAGAACAAAGCCTTTCTACAGCTGTGTACTTATAATTTTTTATTTCGCTTTTATGTCTGTGTTTATTGGTTTGAACTGTTGAAGTTCCCCTTTTAATGAACTCAGCTGGAGTTAAAACAATCAGATCATTCCTTCAAGACTAGTATTCCAGTAACAAGGCATATAATTTCTTGGGTCGAGATTTAGAGCTGTACCAATATCCCTTTTTGCCGATTATGCCGTTACCGATTATTTCTGATTATTTCATTTGCCGATATCGATTATATAGCCAATTATTTCACCGATTATTTCATTGTGTTTCCCAAGATGAACGGTGCCAAAAGAGCGACCTACTGCTACTGCCTATTGTTGTGATGCAAGGAAAACATTTGCTCCTTTGGAGACGTATACATGTAGTTGGAGACTATTACTAGGCAGGCAATCAAACAGATTACGCACACCGCCCGCCATCGACCTTGCATGACGGAGGAGAGAAAAGGGATATCTATGTTCCTGGATGCCTTCTTATAACAATCATTGTAATGATGCCATTCCCTCCCCAGACAAGCCACTTTGGCCTAAAATACTGGCCAGCAGAGATGACATAGCTGTGCCCAACTGTTGACACTTTCCCACATGTATACTAGCACAATGGCTACTGGGTGATCTGAAGTAGCCATGCTATGGGAATGAAACGGAATGCTGTCCTTCACAGACCCAATGATGTTGCTGTTGTCATTTTGCTCTTAAAGACTGAAAAAAATATTAAAAAATAAAAAAAAAATTTTTTAATATCGGCGCCGATTATCTTACCGATATCCGATATACTTGCATGACGGAGGAGAGTATCATTATAATTCATTACATTATAATTCATTACAATATCATTATAATTGGCCCCGTATCAGTAGAGCTCTATCGAGATTGTATTCGTAAACAAGAAACTTTAACATTTGGATGTGTATAACCAATGTCTTCATTAAACCATAGATAGAAGCACTCCTTTGAAAGAAGTTTGTGTTGAGGTTAACCTTGCTGTCATGTATGACCAGGTAGATTTCTATCTTCACCGTGTTAGATTCTCAAAATCTAGAGAGGTTTCCCAATTGTCAAGCTATGCTAAGATTTGTTTGCTGCCTGTCTGTGTGGAGGCACAGAGGTGTGGAATCAAAATAAGACGGCTTGAATAGTCTTCAGACATTCAATTCAATATTCATTTAATGAGAAGACCAAGCTGTCACAATCATAACTTAGTTTATAATTATAATTTATGCTGATACAGCTATATATATATACACCCATATATTTATTTAATCTAAAAAAATCTAAAATTTGATATCGCCCTTCTTTAAAAAATGTTTGCCCAGAAGTGCACGCGCCTCGATGGCGCACCAGCAGTTGTACTGCAGAGCAATTGTGCGCGAAGGACTTGCTCTAGGTCCCTACACAGCGATGCCTCGAACGAGGGTTCCGCACACTCAGCGATACGGGCCGACCGCGCTAACCAATCGGCCACCGTGCCATACATATATATTGTATATAAGAACCATCATATGCGTACACTTACAATTATTTATATATTGATCCAGACCCTGCATTCCAGTAAACATCAGACTCTTTTCTTTAACTTGGCTTGCGTAAAGTTTGTCATGTTTAGACCCGTCGATTCGTTGGGAGTCCTTTCAACTCTTTTTTTCGGTATGTTCCCGTCAACCTACAGAGCTGACATTATGCGCACATGTCACGCTTGGATGACAATGCAATGTGTCAAATTTTTACAGACATAACTCTAAAATTGAGACACAAATTTTTTTTAAATGAGCAAAATTAAATATTGTTTACCCACTCAAACGAGTCCTCATTGACGAGCTCCTCTGTGGCAAGTTTACATCATAAATGATCTTTTAAGTAAATGGATATATTGCGCCATCTACCAGATTACCAAAAGTCAATAAAAGAGGGTCCCGAAAAACCCATGCTATTTTACTTTCACTTGTTACATGTTCACTCTATCTACCCTACATCAGTAAATGTTCTTGTAATGTAGCCGTGATGTAAAATTCCGATCTTCTTTGGTTGGTAATGAGGCAAATCCACATGAGTGGATAATAACTGCAAAGATAGGTATGAAGCATGTGACAGTTATTGTTGAAGATTGAGTAAATCTTTTGATTATAATGAATAGCTGGTGATTGTAAGAAAGTCGGTCACAAACATTTTTACACAGCACCAATCTTTTGCTGTAGTGGGTTCCTTGCTACTTGGGAATGAATGACCTTCCCCACAGTCTGAAGTAAGATTCTGGAGAGGATCTCTCCGACGTCTCTTCTTTGCTTCCTTTTCACAGGCCTGTCACGCTGAGAGCGGCTGTGAAATAGCCAGCCTGCCACGAAAGATAATAAACGATAACGCAGAACAACAGATTGATCTTTGTCAATTATAGACAGTTGTGGTTTACAATACAATGCGATCAGTATTTGATATTATCCTTCTTCCAAAGTTTAGAAGTGCACCCACAACCATACGACAAAATATCACTAATCAAGTGGACTTGCACGAGATCCCTTACCCAGTGACGCTTGACTGGTGACCTAAACCCGTATGGTCCGTGTTGAAAGGCTTGCTGCATTTGACTTCCACGCCCTTTTACACATTTAGGCTTTAATAAGAATTGGCAAATTGTCAGGTACATCATGTAAACATGAAGTGTATTAGGTGTCCATTTGAACAAATTACATACAGTCCATTGTTGATTCATATTAGGGTCCTATATGAATTAAATTATATGAATATTATAACAATAGACAGTTGCAGAATTACTTGATAATTAATCAGACAAATATTTATTCATATATAGAAGACTTATTTTCACATTTAAAATATTTGCAAATAAGATTGCTGTAGTTTTCTTGGCCATCTTCCTTCTGTATTCCTGTTTTGCAGACGTTTCCCAAATGAATAACTTATTTGAACAATGTCATGATGATACTGAGAACTTGTTTTGAGCTATGTTAGTTAATTAATGCTGTTTTCATATGACTCGATGTGCTACAGTTCGAAATATATGATTCTTTTTATCAGTGATTTCTTTGCAAATTAGTTAGGCCTACCTATCACAAAGATAACTGGTTCATGGAGATAATCTGTTTTCACACAATCTAATGACTGCATGAATAGCTAAGTGGTATCTGGTGATGGATCAGTGCCAGACCCACATTAGCAGCCATTGGGGTCGACTGGTCTTTGGATCAGTTACATTGAGGCGGATTCTCTTCTGATGGAAGTCGACTGAAGAACCTTTTATTTCCTGTGAAACAAAACGCACGTGTTGATTATTTTGTTTAATATTTTACAATTCACTCGCTTTCGTAGCATGATAGAAAGTATTTACTGGCATGACCTTTGATCTCAGAAAGTGAAAAGGCTATGACGAAAGTTGATGCTTGGGAGAGGATGTGTAGTTTTTGTAATGAGTGTTGAATGGGAGATGCCTGTAAATTATCTGTTGAGCAGACATGTAGATGGTGAGTCACATTGCAGACGACTTTTAGAGTTGATGGATGAAAAAACCAAATCCAGCAGTCCATTTAACTTTACATCAGAACAGGTTAATCGACTATTTGTGCAACAAGAATAGTGAATTAAGAAGTTTAATTTTAAATATAATTTTAAGTATTTTGACCATTATTATCATAGATAGTGAATTTTAGAATGAATTTTAGAAGAAACCCTGTGCACTGTAGACAGAAGTGATCAGTACATAGGCCAAGGTATTATGGGCTGTTTATTCATTCATTATGAGCATTTATATAGCGCCTCTTCAAGAAACCTACTCAGAAGCGCTCCCAGCCCAGCCACGGCTAAAGAAAAAGGTCTTGAGGTACTTGTAGAACTTGAAAGTTGGGCCACAAGCAATGAGCGGAGCTCAAATGGGAGATAATTCCATAATGAAGGGCCCACAACCGAGAAAGAACGGCGCTGCCTAATAGCAAAGCATGCACGCGGAGCTAGAAGCTCACCCCTTGTCGTAGAGCGAAGCACCCGACGTTACTGTAGCGTCAGACACTGGGCAGCAAAGATCACGCAAGGAAGATGGAACACAACCAAGAATGCAACGCGAAACAAGAGCAGCAATGCGATACACGAGATTCGCTGCGACACGGCAGCCAATGCAAAACATCATGCATGTATGCAGAAACACAGGATAATTTAGGAAATCGCCCAATAAGCCGAGCGCAGAACCCGATCCAGCCGACCCAAGACCACAAGAGGAAGGCCAGCAAGAATAAGGAACAACAATGGTCAACCCGAGCAGTAACAAACTTAAACAAAGGCATGAACAAGAAGAACAATAGGAAGACATTATAAAATTGAGGATCGTAGGATGATGTACATAGAGTGACGATTTGAGATTTCTGGCAGTTATTATCCCAGGTCAATCGAGTGTAATAGCTTTGACAATTGACAATGGCATTTTCTGGAATATCATATTACCGATTTTCTTAGAATTTGATTAATTCCGTACTACACCAACGCCATGGTAGCAGAAGCTGGGGTCAACCTTCCGACCCTCACCTGGGCATATCGGACACCTGGTTGTGTCCAAGTCCTGCAGGTTGTTGAAGTCTGGGTTCTCAATGCGTCTATACGTATGTTTTTAGAGTTCAAGTCTGATAAGTGAAAAATGCCGTCTGCTACAGTGTGGCACGGTGGCCAACTGGTTAGAGCGGTCGGCCTGTAAAGCTGAGTAGCGAGTTGTTCTGAAACGGGTGCCACTATGTGAAACACTATATTCAGATTAAGCAACTGATACTGAGACGCTGTCGATGTGTGGCATTCTGAGGGCACACCCCGGGTTCTTATCCAAACCTCTGAGGAATTCTATGATTATCGCTACCCACGTAAATGGGTCCACACTCAATATATGTGTGGGTTGGTTGAATTCCATACAATGCACAGCATGCTAACTTCGA
This sequence comes from Bimastos eiseni, assembly GCA_959347315.1. Lineage (NCBI taxonomy): Eukaryota > Metazoa > Annelida > Clitellata > Crassiclitellata > Lumbricidae > Bimastos > Bimastos eiseni. The sequence continues at coordinate 15,453,176 of OY365821.1, read as the reverse complement.
ACAAAGGCAGAACGTATAATTATGTCTTCACTGGATATAGGCCCACAAGTTACAACGTAAATGAGGAAATAAAAATATGCGGACTAACAATGAGAGGACAAAATCTAATGATCGAGTAAAACAAGTAATCCTTCAGAATTTCATTGAAATAATTAGAGATAGCAGTATTATTGGTATTGGTGTGCTTATTATTATTATCATTGGACATGATCGCTATCAGATTTGGCATTTTCTCTCAACCTAATTCATTTCAACTGTTATCAGAATGCACATGTGTAACAGATCCAATTACAACTGATATTGAGCAAGGTTAAAGGTCGAATCATCCCAATGCTCATGTCTGCCGGTGCAGATGCTTATACAATGTATGCGCATGCGTGTAGGCATGCGAGGTGGTAGTGTGGCTGGTTCCAGCGATCGATCTTGTACTTTTCTATCTGAACAAACGTTATCTGGGGCTGGACTTTATCCCTGCCGTACAGACATCCATTCCATCCATCCATGGCATGATCGGTGCCGCTGTTGATGGTGAGGTCATTCCCTGGTGTAGAATTACCCTTTGCGCAGAGGGAGCTCACGCCCTCTGACCTTAAGACATGGAGATCGTCTCCCTCTTTAGCAGCAGAAGCAGCAGCGCTACTACTGACTGCATACAATGATTAACGCTTCTCGTGGACACCCGACTCCCTTCGGCAGGTGCTACTTACACCAACACAGAGGGGGCTCATCATTTTTATAGACAAGAAAGCGTCAGACAGACAGACATACTACAGTCTACTACAACGCTACGTAGCACTGTAGCAGATTAGATTATTCCGACCAAATTAGACATTTCAACGCATCCACTCACCGTCCAAACAGAGTTGATGCACGAGGTGGAGCCACAAGACAGGCCATCTCCTCAGCGTACCTTTCTTACAAGAAAAGTCTGTAATCTATGCCAACCGGTTCAAAGCCATACAATCCGTGCGCCCTTATGTAGTCAGCGATCAATAATGCCATACAGTATGTGTAGCTCTTACATAGTCATGAGTCAAGGCCACGCGTACAATATGTGTGGCTCTCATGAGTCAAGGCCATGCGTATAATATGTGTGGCTCTCACATAGTCATGAGTCAAGGCCACGCGTACAATATGTGTGGCTCTCACATAGTCATGAGTCAAGGCCACGCGTACAATATGTGTGGCTCTCATGAGTCAAGGCCATGCGTATAATATGTGTGGCTCTCACATAGTCATGAGTCAAGGCCATGCGTATAATATGTGTGGCTCTCACATAGTCATGAGTCAAGGCCATGCATATAATATGTGTGGCTCTCATGAGTCAAGGCCATGCGTATATGTGTGGCTCTCACATAGTCATGAGTCAAGGCCACGCATACAATATATGTGGCTCTCACATAGTCATGAGTCAAGGCCATGCGTATAATATGTGTGGCTCTCATGAGTCAAGGCCATGCGTATATTATGTGTGGCTCTCATGAGTCAAGGCCATGCGTATAATATGTGTGGCTCTCACATAGTCATGAGTCAAGGCCATGCATATAATATGTGTGGCTCTCATGAGTCAAGGCCATGCGTATAATATGTGTGGCTCTCATGAGTCAAGGCCATGCGTATATGTGTGGCTCTCACATAGTCATGAGTCAAGGCCACGCATACAATATGTGTGGCTCTCACATAGTCATGAATGAAGGCCATGCATACAATATGTGTGGCTTTCACATAGTCATGAGACAAGGCCACGCGTACAATATGTGTGGCTCTCACATAGTCATGAGTCAAGGCCATGCATACAATATGTGTGACTCTCACATAGTCATGAGTCAAGGCCATGCATACAATATGTGTGGCTCTCACATAGTCATGAATGAAGGCCATGCATACAATATGTGTGGCTTTCACATAGTCATGAGTCAAGGGCATGCATACAATATGTGTGACTCTCACATAGTCATGAGTCAAAGCCATGCATACAATATGTGTGGCTCTCACATAGTCATGAATGAAGGCCATGCATACAATATGTGTGGCTTTCACATAGTCATGAGTCAAGGGCATGCATACAATATGTGTGACTCTCACATAGTCATGAGTCAAGGCCATGCATACAATATGTGTGGCTCTCACATAGTCATGAGTCAAGGCCATGCATACAATATGTGTGACTCTCACATAGTCATGAGTCAAGGCCATGCATACAATATGTGTGGCTTTCACATAGTCATGAGTCAAGGCCATGCATACAATATGTGTGACTCTCACATAGTCATGAGTCAAGGCCATGCATACAATATGTGTGGCTCTCACATAGTCATGAGTCAAGGCCATGCATACAATATGTGTGGCTCTCACATAGTCATGAATGAAGGCCATGCATACAATATGTGTGGCTTTCACATAGTCATGAGTCAAGGCCATGCATACAATATGTGTGACTCTCACATAGTCATGAGTCAAGGACATGCATACAATATGTGTGACTCTCACATAGTCATGAGTCAAGGCCATGCATACAATATGTGTGGCTTTCACATAGTCATGAGTCAAGGCCATGCATACAATATGTGTGACTCTCACATAGTCATGAGTCAAGGCCACGCGTACAATGTGTGGCTCTTGTGCGGTCATAAGTCAAAGTCATAAAAACAATCTGTGTTGCTCTTGTGCGGTCAGAAGTCAAAGTCATAAAAACAATCTGTGTGGCTCTTAGCCTTTTACATTGTCAGAAGTCAAGGCCATTCAGTTTGTGCAGGCACTTGGAGATTATAGGCCTACTCCCTCTGATTGCTATAGAAAAGACCATATTTAGGCCTATAATTGCTTCAGCTGTTCAGATGATCTATCAATCAAATTGATATAGCGCTTCTATATAAAGGCTCTTAAATTCAGCACTTATACGATCAGATTCCTCCTCCTCCTCTTCCTCCTCCTCCTCTTCCTCCTCTTCCTCCTCCTCCTCTTCCTCCTCCTCCTCTTCCTCCTCCTCCTCTTCCTCCTCCTCCTCCCTCGTCCTCCTCCTATTGGCAGTTTTGGCACAAGGCAGCAACTCCACAAAAAACCTGTCCAGCTTTAAGTGATGGAGTTGCCCTTAACAGCTCAACTCCACTTAAGGGTACCTACCAACCATCGCTACAGAGGAAACAGTAACGAGCATTGAACTTACTTATGAAAGGTCGTCTTTAGAAATGTACAGAGTATCCTCGGCAACGTCGGTTGCAATATTTTGAACGCCCTTCAAAGGGTAATTTGTTGGAACGCAGTTTCTTATCGCAGTTCTGGTGGTCGCCTCCAGGGCCAGCGGAGGCCCGTTGTCCAGCGGAGGCCCATGGGTCAGCGGAGGCCCATGGGCCAGCATATGATGGCGGCAATAGTCAGACGGTGCGACACGGCATTTCAGAATCAGTTCCAAGTCTGCGATGTAATCGATCACGTGCTGAATGAGTTGAACGCGATTCAATCTGGCACCGTTCGGAATCGTTGGCACCAGTTGCTGAAGACTGTCGAAACAGATTTGCATCTTTCGACTTGCACTTCTGCTGCCATCTCTCTGCATAGCGTTCTCTTTTCCCGCCATTTATGCGCTGAAAATCGACTTCTCTGTGTTCGGAGAGCAGAATAACTAACCTGCGCCAAAAGGTGTTAATAGGAGCATTGCAGTAATAGCATGAACTGCAAATTAATTAACGCAATCGCAAGATAGTAACCAAAACAGACATATTACTAGGTCGAGTTGCTTTGATTTCTCCTTGCCATCTGCTATTAAACCATCATTCAAAGAGGCAGATCCGATTGAAATGGGCGTGGTTTATAGGATGTCAATCGCACGTAGCACCGCCCATATGTTGCGGACGTCCTAGTGAGTAAGTCAGGCATAGCAACGCGTATTATCCGCTTAATTGCCATCATACATCGCATTAGAAATGATTCGGATGTTGATCGAATGGGAGGAGGAAGAGGAGGAGGAAGAGGAGGAGGTTGAGCTTCGGCGATAAATGTCAGCAGATCATTAGGAAGGTGGCAGACAGCCCTGGGCTTAGGTACCCAGTGGGCAGTGGCGCCAGTCGACTCAAGACTGACATTTGATCATTTTAGCCAGAAACCATGGGTAGCCTCAGCTATAATCTCACTGCTTATATAGTAGGCCTAGTCTTAGCCGCAAGATTTCTACAGCAAAGAAAACATAGAGCTTGGGTTTGATTCTTTGGACACAACGATCGAAACATTAAAGAAACCAACCGAAAGACCGGGAGACTATTCTCTGTGTCAGATTGGCAGAAATCAGTAGCTGCACGACAATTACAACGACAGCAACGATGGGAACAATGATGATCATTCATTCATTCATTCATTCATTCATTCATTCATTCATTCATTCATTCATTCATACATTCATTCATTCATTCATTCATTCATTCATTCATTCATTCATTCATTCATTCATTCATTCATTCATTCATTCATTCATTCATTCATTCATTCATTCATTCATTCATTCATTCATTCATTCATTCATTCATTCATTCATTCATTCATTCATTCATTCATTCATTCATTCATTCATTCATTCATTCATTCATTCATTCATTCATTCATTCATTCATTCATTCATTCATTCATTCATTCATTACGAAATATGTATAGCGACCCTTCAAGGCTACTACTCAGGAGCGCTCCCGACCCCGGCACGTCTAAAAAGAACATCACATTTCTCAGACGACAGATTCCATCGACTACTTTCACCAATTAATTGACGAGTGCCGCGTAAAGTCCAAAAACACGAGGGAAAAGCAGAATTCGACTGCCAGAGGGACTAGGAAACAAAGGAGAAGGGAGCTGTAGGCCTAATGGGGTTTGTGTCTCGACTGAGGACGATGGAATATGTAGAGCGACTGAGTGGGTGAATTGGGTGCTGGATAGAGAAGCTGAAGAGAGTCGATGGTGCAGAGGCGACGGAATATTCAGAGGAAATCATAAAATGTGAGAAATTTTGGAGGGGTTAGCTAGATCGTTTTTAGGCATATGAAGTGTAGGCCTAGGGCCCATGCCTCAGCGCAGAACCTAAAAATATGGGGGGCCGATTTGGCAAAAAAAACAGAAATAAATTTAAAATAAGCTGTTTAACAATTTGTAGTCTTAAACTATTTTTGAATTATTGTTTGAGCAGATACTACAATATTGGGACCAAATAGAATAATTTTGCACAAGGTCCCAAAAATACTAAATACGGCCTTGGGACCTCGTTCCAGAGTCCAGTGTAGTGTATGGGTACTCTCGTAAACTTATTAACCATGATGAATATTAAGGGAAGGACAAGAGTTAATCTTATTAAGGCAATGGATTGGACAACCCAGATAGCGACTGGAGATAGGCAGTTTAAACAGTTTTCCACAGAAAAATAAATACGTATGCTCTATTTTATTTAAACGATGAGGAAGTAGTGAACCAGCGTACGTTGTTCAGGATACCGTTTTATGACATGTGTGACTCCCCATGCAGCTAGTTGTGTCATCATTATATTCCGCAATGTAATGGAGATTATGCAATGGATCGTACGTATATTGAGGCCGAATCAACGTCGTAGACCCGATACATGTATCGCTTGGGTCATCACCTGCGCAGACTTGTTTTGAAGTGATCCGCCGCTCACACACCTGGACCTGTATAGTCTATACACGCCATAATATCTAGTTTGATCGGTCGAAAAGGCCTGTGCCAAACAGAATGCCTAATTACGAAGTCTATCCGAAACAAAATCTCCGTCCCTGCTGCTGTATACAGCTGGTTCATCATCGTTCGCTGCAGCCATTAACACCGTTGAGTATCATTTCAGGCACCACGCAGCTGCATCTGCTGTGCTCCGTGTCTATTTCAACCCCGTCTCTGCAAGGCGAGTGGGTGATTGAGTGACTGAGTGGGTGGGTGATTGAGTGGGTGGGTGGGTGACTGAGTGGGTGGGTGGCATTGTTCTCAATGTTCTGGCGATGTGGTAGCGCATGCATAGGTTACTTCAGCCGATCAACAGACGCTTCGCTGCATATTTTGTCCGTTTCAATTGTTTCAGGCTAAGTCGAAACGCGTTAAGACAATACTCTGTCGTTTTTGCATACAGGCCGCGACAGCCACGACCCCTAGAACCCACGTCCCCTTACTACGCATTGAACAGCCATTCTGTTGCGCAAATGACTGCAGCTGGTGTAACCTGATGCGAGATTGTTTTTCAGAGTCACTTCGCTTGAGAGCGACGACAGGTATACAGACATTTTGTCTTTACTCACAAACGGGACATTGTAAACCGCAGCATAATTTACAATTAATTAATTAACATGCCGACTGCGTCGCCTGTCATCCGCATCTGTTTTAAGCTTAGTTTGGTTTACTAGTACGCTGTTGTTTACTTTGCTTTACTACGTACATACACTACTCTAGGAAAGGTCAGAAGAACTCAGGTATAATGAGTCTCCGGCAATCGGTCAAATCTTCAACAGACAGCGCTTGTGAATAAGCTGGTGCCCTGCGGTTCGAGTGGCACTTTTTAAATTTGCAGTTTACGACTGTGCGCTGTGAGAAGAGAAGGCGTCGAGGGAGAGGACTCGCACTATGCAGACCCACCGAGAGAGGACAGAGGGGCTAAATGCCCAGATGCCTAGCAATTTTTATGGACCCAGACACGGCCTTCATTTAACTTACAAGGATATTATGAACAACTTCGCAGCAACTAAAGATAGCCTATATGGCTTAGAGGAATTTTGACTACCCCAGCGAACAGAATGTTCTTCCAAATTCTGCATGGAACCGTTCTTTAATAAATGTTGCATAGATGGAACTTAGCAGCTGAAGAAAGTTTGTAATGTAATGCGTTCATTTTCAGTCTATCTTAATGAACTCTGTCTTGTGGCTTCTGACTTTTCAACTATGAACATTTAATTCAAGGCTCCGCTTTGAAAAAAATTGTTGCCGATTCCCTTCTGCTGAATCGTATAAGTATCCACTATCCACTGCTTCGACAAATAGCAGCCTCAACTCTCCCGATTGAATATCTATAAATATTAAAATTAGTTATTTATAGCTATTAAAAACGCTCGAGGCACATTATTATAAATGTAGACATACATGTATAGGATTACATGTATACATGTATAGGGTTACATGTATACATTATAGGGTTACGAGAGCAGGTGAAATCGTGGAAGAAAACCTGATGTTGTTTGCGGTTCCATTGGATGCCGTATATCACCAGAGACCTTCTGGTTGTTCCTCACATGCGCAGTGCTGCTGTTCAATCTAGAAGCTTTGTCGGCGTTCTCTCAAGGCGGAACCATTTTCTCCAATAACTGCGGGTTAACAACATCCTCAGTCTTTCTCATCCCATATTTGAAAACGTCTGAAGTTCATTTTGTTTGCTAGTGATAGCACTGATTTGGATCGTGAGCTCTTCCGATTCGCGTAGTGGCGCTCTATGAATGTTCAACTGCGATTGATGCCACAACTTTTAACCGAAGCCTTGCGTATTAGCAACCAGTGCATACTTTGAGCAAAGTGTGATCACATTATTTCTGTGCGCCAGACGTGAATTTGGCTGCTGCATCCAGGCACTTCGAAGAGCCACTCCTGCGCATGCGCAGCAAACAGCAGGGTGTTGCAGTAGTCAAGACTTGTGGCAGGCTCTTTTGGGCCTCAAGTGTCAGCGGCGATAGGATTCAGCTGATGCAAACAAATTAGCTCAGCACGCATTTTCTAGATAACTTCAACTTCACCTGTTTAGGTACCCTATATATATATATATATATATATATATGTGTGTGTCCTATCTCCCGTAACTCCCATTGGATAGCCACGGAGTCAGCACTTTCTAAAGGTAGTTAAACGGCGCTCAACATATCTTTGGTAAATTACATCTGCTTCGTATACCCTGGTGAACTTTTAATCAAAACGATAATAGTGATCACTGTCGTCTATTATTATAGTGCATCGCTTTAATCTGTCCCAACACGCTTTTGTTTATGAATTTATTAACTATGAGGATGATGGTTGAGAATGTCATATAATTATCAGAATGTCGGCAAAAATCTTAAGTAGGATACCTATGGGGTCTCTCAAGAGACTCTTTATTAGAACAAACCAGGCTTAGCCAACTTCGTATAAGGACACTTTGTCTAACGCACGCACCAAGTTCAAGTACTCGTTCGTTATAGTACTAATAATATTATATGTACATGCACTGTTATTGTAAGCTACCGAAGAAATACCTATATAGGACCTACGGTTGTCCTCCGACTTTGACTTTAATTCATTCAAAAATTTTATGTTACCTAACTGTTACCTTCATTAAATGTTATTACAGGCAGTTTATACAGCGTCTTGTGCATACAGAGTAGGCTTAGCCCTCCACTCAAAAGGGTGTCAGATACAGGGTCAATTGTCGTGAATTTTGTTAATTTTTGCTAAGAGATTATAAAATGAAGTTCCCTATGATCGTCAATTGGCTGTAGTTCAATTGGCCATTTTGTATGAGCAGGAAACCATTGCAGACATTATGGCCAAGACTGCTCATGCGTATTTTAGGCTTCAGCATAAGTTTACTCAGTGTATGATTTTGGCAACAGATTACTGATAGCATACGTTTTACTTTTAGCATAGGCCTAGGTATACTTTTATGCGCAGCAGAATGGGTTCAGAACACCGTCTATTGAGCAGCTGATACCGATGTCAATAGATTCTACCAGAAACGGTCAACATAGCCATTGAGCAGTAAGCAAGCCGAGTCTACATATTGGTTGCACAATGCTCAAGTGTGTTTAAGCTCAATGTTAGCTCTTCAGTTTATTGCTTGCATTTTCAACAAGGAAGCGTTCTTAGTTATCAGGCAACAGAGAGAGAGAGAGAGAGACGGTCGCACACCATTTTAGTCTGAGCTGCATTTCGAAGACGAAGAAAAGAAAGGAAAGTTTTAGAATCCTGTGAATACTGTTCCGATGTCTTTGGTTTGGGAGTCTGAGTTAGAGGAGATGGAAGACGATGACTTTGATGACAATGGAGTTCCGACTTACGATACGTCATCTCAGATTCCAGAAGAATCGGTGGTCGAGAATGAGACGCGTACGAAGAGTGTAAAGGACTGCAGTGAAGGCGACACAGAAGATTGCCTCCTGCTAAAAGAAGAGGAGGACGACAATGGCATCGATTGGAGCTTCAAATGTGAAGACGGTGGTAATGCAACCGACCTTCTGAGTTCTAATCAGAAAAAACACGAAGATGCTGGAGGAGCGACACAAGATTTTCGAGAACAGGACAGCACTGGAAGACTGGATGAGAGGCAGTCTGCAGCGACTTCAGACGGAAAATACGTGAGTCTTGGTGTGGAAGGAGAACTTGACGTCTGCTGTGAGGTTGGACAAGATAACAGCAGTCAAGATTATACGATTGATGGATTCGCCGATGCAGTCAACTGTGATGACCCCGAGAAGGCGCTAAGTTCGTCCCAAGAGGATCTCGAAGAAAATGTAGAAGGTTCGTGCTGGCCATCGAGCGATGAAACTGATATTGGAAAATGCGTTAAAGGATCAGAGAAGACACTGAACGATGAACGAAACCCAACACAGAAGACATTAAAAACTGAAAGCAGTCTGGTTGACTCCGATAAGACTGAGGCTAAGACTTACGAGAAACCGATTGACGAATACAAGCAGATTGATTTCTTCGACAAAGGTACTGGAGTTCCTACAAGTATTCTCGGAATAGAAGATACGCCCTCCAGTGAAGGAGACGAGTTTACGGCTCTATCTGACGGAGGTGCAGATGAGTTCGATCCTGGTCCTAGCAGAGATGGAAAAAACGGATCCTTCCACTTGACTCATCAAGGTGGTAATGTGAGAAAGAAAACCAGACAATTGGAGAAAGGATCTTTGGATGTCTTTGACTTTGGACCCTCTGAACAAGAAGACAACCATTCACCAAAGTCCAAGAAAACATCGAGCGTTTCAACCAAGTTACACGTTGTGACGATTATAGCTTTGATTTTAAGATTTGACTTCATGCAAGGTAAGCTACAGTTCTGTTTGCAACGCTCAGGAATTAACAGAATAAGAGTCAGAGGGCATTTTAACAAGCACTTTACTAGGTGGTTCTGCTTCT